>OZ024924.1:7451945-8051945 GCA_964017225.1 Netelia inedita | reverse complement strand
TATCGGTCCAATCACGTAATATTATCGTTCTGCGGTCGACGATATGCACTCTGGCAAATTGTACGCGCCACCACAAAGACAAACAAATCAGCGGAGCGTCGCGTGAACGCGAAAAACCCAATTGATTGCCAGAACGATTGACTTTTTGACATTTTATCTTCCTTTTCATTTATTTATTGTTATTACCTTCTTTTTTTTACAATACGATAACCAACTACGATAAAAGTTACAAAAACGAAAATATAATCGCACATTCGCGTATCATTTTTTACGATGTATATATTTGACTCACTGGTCGACGAAACTTTGCAAAAACAAGTGTTCGTTTATTAAATTCGTAAATTCGATTTTATTCATAGTTTTTTTTTCTGCTTTTCGATCTTGAGAATTTTCACGTAGGAACGTCGTAAATGATTATCAGAGCGAGGGGATAGGTACGAAGTTGGCCGAAAATCTATGTATAGGATATAAGTACCGTCGATATGCCAAAACAAAGCGAGAATATTGCGTGCGGTAGGGAAGTCTCCGAGCCAGAACATTATACCGAACAATGGAAACCCGGAAGGTGCAGCCAATGTTTCCCTAAGTGCGTTCTTTATGCTTCCGTCGACTTGTGAATTCCTGCCTGCTGCCTTCAACCCCCACCCCCTCCTCTCTCTCGCTCTTCCTCTCTTTGCCCCACCCCCTTTCATCTCACTCACTCTCAGCAAGCTTCCAGCCAACCTCTCGTAGAAATTCCGTTGAAATGGGCGTGCGATATTCTCACTCGGTCGAGCAAACATACCCACCCCTTTCTATTTCGCTCTCTCTCTCTCTCTCTCTCTCGCTCACCCTCTCACCAGCTACGACGGAGACGACGACGGTGCAACACGGGCCGAATACGATTCCAGAAAGCCAGGCTATGCGAGGGGGATGATACCAACCCTCTCTGCCAACACACGAAAACCGACCACCTTCGAAACCGAGTCCTGCGACCAACAATCCACCTAAACCCCCTATCCCTCTGGTATACATAAATATATATCTATAAAGCTTATCAGGGACACAAAGGAATCGCGGATAGATTAAATTCTTGAATAAAATGAAAATTAAATTAAATTCCAGATATTCCGTTTGAGATCGCGTCGCGAGGAAGAGAGTGAGCTGATGGTAGAACGCGAGTGGGAGGAATGGGCAAGACACATTTCTCGAAGATAGTTTTAAATCGGGGATGAAGGAAACACGAGCGTGTATAGACGATGGGGAGAGTCGAACGGGGGTGAAAGTGAGAACGATCGTTTGCTTAGGATGACGACGTGGCGAATTCTCAGGGGGAATTAATGAAATTCGATCGAACGAAGTCAACGGCGACCCTTCTTTCTTCTTGTACTATTATCAAGCAAGGGTAGAACACCCCTTGGTAGCAGCATTTTTTCTGAAACGAGGACGATTTATTTATCAAAATATTGTGTTGTACTGAATGAAAAAATTCCATTTTATATAAGCCTTGGGAAAAAGATATTTTCTTTAGTTTAAAATTTATTTAAATATTTTTTTTATGAATTTTTTCTACCTAATAGTTTCAAATTCGTATTTCGAATGGATAATGATTTTGTGGTCTCTAATTAGGACTTTTCGTAATTTATACGCTAACGGAAATTAATTCGAATTCAAATCGATTCAATAATTATTAGTAAATTCACATTATTATTTCCGTAGTTTAGGAAGGGTAGGTTTCGATAGTACAACGATGTTTAAGCGGTGATAACATCCCCCGTGATTATTCCTCCCTCTCTCGGCAACGCACCTAGAGATTTATTAATCATACGAAATAGAATTTCGTCGCGTGACCCCTTAACTCCCGGTCGCCTACCCCTTGCCACTCGGTCATTCCTATCACATCAACGATAAGGGAGAAAATCCTTTAAGCAGCTTTGCGACAAGGCTAGCGGAAAATTATGAGGCTCAACGTTCGGAAACGCGACGCGGATGAAAACGTTGACGGAAGCTCGTGGAACGAATGAGAGAATGAGAGAGTGAGAGAGAGAGATGTGAGATGAGAAGCAGCAAATCGGTAAAGTTGGTTCATCGTTGCCGAGAGAGAAACCTCGGAGCAACGCGAGTATATTCGAAGGCGAGAGGTAAGCACGCTCGAGAGCACAATTTTCCGTAGGAGAAAAAGTGATTGCCCGCAGAAAATATCTTGTCCCGGTTTTTATATAGCGTTACTACATCTCTGTCCCTCTCTACCTCTCTCACTCATCCTTATCCACTTCGTTTATCCCTTGCGCCGTTGCTTTTTTCGTGATAATATTTCACGATAAATCAAGCGCGGAACGTTGCGATCGAGGCAGACGATAGCGATTTCTTAAAAATTTTGTTCGTCAATGGTTTTTTATAATGAAACTGTCGAACGTGCGCGTTTCGATCCCTAAGTAGTTAATGTCGATAATGGTCAGACCGGAAACCAGATTGTGTATATACATAAAATCATCGACGAGGAACGAGAATAACAATGAAAACGAATTTCACGCTTATTCGCTGAAAGTCGTACATGGGAATTTATCAATCAAAAGTTTTAAAAAACGTACGATATCACGTCTTTTCGGAATTTCTCCTATTAATTTCGAACTATCGAATGAATGACCGAGGTTTACGCGATGTACGAAAAATTTCCGATGAAAATAAGTCCTTTTAAAATTATTTTTAGGGAAAAAATGTTTCCTCTTTTCAGGGTTGTTGGCTACCCTTAGGATTGAAAAATGGCGATTTTCAAACCTTCGCCATGGCCACAAAAATTGAGCTATCCGGATGATCCTCCTCTCATTCTTTATATCGTAGCAAGCCCTTTAAAAAATTACTTATGAAATTTCCCATCGGACGAACGTGTACCAAGATACAGCATCATTAAAAATCCATTTTTTGCGAATTTCAGGAAGCCATTGAACTCGCGAAATGATGTCAAGTGTATGTAGAGCAAAATCTTTGATTTATCGTAAAATATGCTATACATGTGTATTTAGGAATTTATATCTGGAGCACGAAAGGATTCTGGTAAAGTATTCTGAAAGCAATAACCCAGAGACTGAAGGTACAGAAATTAATATTCAGTAGTTTAGCGGTCCGTGCACGGCTTCTCCGCTTTTACGAAAGCATCACGCCAGCGAGCATTCTTGCGGAATAAATAAAGGTGAGGGAGAGAGAAAGAGAGGGAGAGAGAGAGAGAGAGAAGCGTTTACTTGCTTTCGCGCCACGGCACTCCACCCGCTCAAAAGAGACAACCGCCTCGGCATATTTTTTCATCATTTCCCACGTAACAGGACGTGGTACATTCATTTTACTACAGTGCAATATATTCCACATGGCTACCCTCAAGAAGTAAGGTACATCTTGCTCTGTTTACACGTATATACGTATGTATTTCAACATCAAAAAGTCAGCACTTTTGCCCATTTTTTCGCGGGTCGAGAGTCGCGGTTAGACCAGGAAATGCGAGATTGTCCTTCCTGGCGAAGAATCTCGAGAATAAAAAAAAGAAAAGATTTTTACCAACAGAGAAATGGACCGAGCAAAAACTCATTTAAAATTATATTTCACGTGAAAACAAACTATGAAAAATTGTGACTCTCCCATTTTTCTATCGTCGATAAACTCGATGATTAATCCAATCGTTGATTAATTATTCATAAAAATTAAATAAATTAATAAAGATTACTAATGAATTAGAAAATCTTCCTCTTCCAAAGAATAATAATTTCTCGAACACGCCTACGTTTACGAAAACTATTCATCGCAATCTTTTCAATTAAAATATTATCATCATTATTGCCTTCCGCTCGAATTCTTACTCGTCCGATTATAAATGGACGCTTATTTGACGAGTTTCTCATGGTTATTACCAGCGCGTGTGCAAAACTAAACGAATATGTTGAATTCATGGTCGAGAGCGAAGCTTTTCGTTTGGTCGCAAACAACTAATTTCAACTTTTCTCGAACGTACACCCGGTGTAAGAGAGAGAGAAAAAAAACATACCGAACAGAACAAATTGTGAAATACGAGCTTTCCAACCGGATTTACTTTTGTCGTACATCTTTTGTTTCCCTCTCTTCCACGAATTCGTTGCTTTACATAATTAATTTTATGCGTAGTTTGGAGGTGTTCGAGCGTATATCGCGCTTTATTTTCCTTACGGCTAGATGTCCGACTGGTATATGTCAGTCCCGACGAATCTCACCGTTGTACTTGTGCCATACGGCGCGCTCAAAGGGACGGAGTAAAATGGAGAACAGCCTTTTTGTATATACATATCCGTATAAATGCTTTAATATACGTGTATATACGTGTGTATATCCGTGACATGGATTCAACGCGGTTTCGTGGTCGTCTTGCCCTCGGGCCGTGTCCCATGGAAACTTTCCTAGCGACCGAAGCAACACCCACGTCAAGGAAACACGCTCCAACCCTATCTCCCTATGTGGCATAGCCTCGCCTCGTCTCACTTTCTCGCACGAAACTCAACAGCACCCCTACGAGCGTTCCCCGAGGTTTTGCGGCTAGGAACCTGGACGTACTATTTTCCTTTTGTCCATGTTCCTACCCACCCTTTGCTCGTCTCTCGCTCTATACGCTCCACCAAACTTCTTTTGACGATGCGAAAAGGCAAACTTTCCACGCAAACGCGAATAACTTTCATCATAAATAATTCATGTTTATTCATCGCTAATATCCCTCGATTTTTATACATCTTTCAACGAAATATGTTACTGTTATATTTCGCTATAAAATTAAAGGGCGAGAAAACGTAAAATTGATTTTTGTTTTGTTTTGTTTTGTTGAAATCAATCGATTTAATAAAGTGCTTTATCCATCCTCCTGGTCCATAAATATATCTATGGACTGCCTATAACACTTTGTCTATATCGCAGTTTGTGTATTATGTATATATAGAACAGATGCTTCTGAGGGATAAAGATAAATGAACGGGTATTGAAAGGTAGCCTAAGCGAAGTAGTATAGGTCAGCGTATAGTCAGACTCGGTGTAATAAATGATACAGGGAGGCTTATCGTTTCAGTCCTCGTCGTCGATACAGTCGTCTCGTAGTGTGGAGTCGGTGCTTTCGCGTTACGTACACTACGATACGACAATATTGATGCATTATGAAGTGCATACAGGGAGAATGAACGATCGTTCGGTGATCTCCGCGAATATATCGTGAGAGTGAACAATGAACAATTTGTATGGCCTCGTTCGTCCGGACGTTTCAATTAATCCATCAATCTTTCTCCATCGTGAACTATTTGTCTCTCTCTCTCTCTCTCGCTGTATCTATCACGTTCCCTCTTCCATTCATCATTAATTATTCGATCAACCAACCTGCAGAAGTATACAAAATAAAATAATAATAATACGATTCACGACATTATTTTTGTTCAAACGTAACTATTTATTCGACACGAATAAATCGGTCACCATGAATCGAGCCGAACGAAACGTAGATTAATGATTGATGAAATGTGAAAATATTGATTATCGTTAGACGCATAATGAAATATGATTTTGGCAATTGGTAGGAAAATCTGTACTACGCGGTGGATAAAAAAGTAAATCCATTCGGTGGAGGATTTATTTGTACTTGGGTGGACGAATTTCGACGGGGCATTAATTTAGAGAGCGTCGTCTCTATACCGTCTCTATATAGTTTACGTAACCGCGCGTATATGTATATAGGCAAAACGACAGAGAAATTGCATTATCAGGGTTATTCCATCGGCGCGTGTATATTATCGTGACCGGGCATGCCCCGTTAGCGTTGATTAATGGACGAGCATGAGGCATTCCAGTGTGTGGCGACGCGCATTGCAAATCCGATAACCCCCGAGAGCTACGGATAATCGTACCGTAGCAAACGAGCGAATTGTGACCATACTGCGGTGGCCCCTGTGAAAAAAGAAAAACAACCTAGTGCGCACATATTTTTTCTCGTTTTATTTCATTTTTTGTCCTGTTTTTTTATCTCGTTTTTTGTTTTATTCGTAAATTTCTTTTTTCGTCTCTCGTTTCGCTCTTTTCTTTTCGTATCTCGTACGTCCCGCGTGAAATCCGCCCGATCTCGCATAAATCGTTAAACTACACTCGACGTACTAAATTTCTACCGACCAACGGGGAATTCGACGATCGAGCATCGCTAAAATACGTATTATTAATTATCCACGGAAATATCAAAGTTCGCACCCCTTTCGTTCGTTTTCGATTAATCTCGTTGAGATTAATCCATACCTACCCTCTCGACGATTTTACCATTCTATCGTAACGTTGATAAAATAATTGCAACGATCGATTAGATTTTACTGTAGAGAAATAACAAACATAAAAAAATACGAATTATTTTTTTACGCTCTGTCGCGAATGCCACGTTTCTTGCACAAGCATAAAAACACCCTGTAATCTAATTTTAATACGTATTTACGTACGTATCCATTATAGGGTTACGTGATATTTTTGTATTCGAGTGAAAAATGTGGCACGCAAGCCGTAACGTATAATTGTTATATATAAATCATAAATATATATGTCATATATATTCATATATAAACATACATATTTATATGTGTATGCAGCGTGTATAATTTTATTGATTTCCCCCAGGGTTACAAAATACATGTGTATATAGCACAACCTGTATTATACCCATGGGCGTAAAAGGCACGTGCTAAACCTCAGCAGTTTCAAACGAGATTCGTTTATCTCCGTATATTTCCTTATATATATATATATATATATTGCACATATAGTCTTTGCCATAAACTCATTACACGAGTTAACCGTAACGGCGTAGTTGACGAGCCGAGAGCCGCTCTCGACCCAAAGAGAATCCTCTCCTCCGGTGTCGGTCCGCAGAGTCTTCTCTGATATTTCGTACACGAGCGAGACAAACGAAAAGTATAAGAGACGAACGGGTATATACGCGCGCACACGCACACATGATCATTTTAATGCCCGGCCAGCGGAGGAATGTAATGAGATTTGTAAAGCAAGTGCGTTCTCGTTTCTCTTGTGACTGTATTATGCGCGGTCTTCAAACCGAGACGGGTCGTATCGTCGATTCGAAATCTCCGTCGAATCTCCTCTCGTATAGCACGGGAAAACTGGTTACTCGATTTTTCATCGTCGTAATAAAATATACGGGTATCAATTTATCGTGAATATCGCAATGAAAATTGTCGCGTTATCGTAATAAAACTTTTGTAAAATTGTAACGTTCCGGGTGACTGGCAAACAGCAGAAATAAAAAATTGTTTTTTTCATCAAAAAGTCGATTAAAAAAGTAGTCTATTAGGTATAATTAAATCGAATGTAATTATGAGGATAATAATAACGAGTTCCAATTACTGCCAATTGGCCGGGAAGATTGATTAATTAATCAATCAACGTTTCCGATTAATCAACGGTCGAGTCAATTAATCGGTGGAGAAGAATGTTAATTATCTTTTTAACGATTATTATTGTCCGGAAGTTGGTTGAGGAAATCACGAAAAAATATTGAGAGAATGCTTTTTCAACGCGGTTTTCCTTATCGCACGCGATCTTCTTGTACTGTTATTACGTTATTAGGTATTCATGAACCGTTCTCTTACTACGTGACGAGCAATATATATAAATTTATGTGTGTGTGCATGTGTGTGTATATAAATGTGTCGCCGGTCATGAAGTCAATTTCCCTTGTTCTTTCCCAGCCCTTTACTCTCTCGATTCTTCCTTAACGTACACATCGGAATTCGGGTCACCCGTTATATCAATCCCATGACGTAGTCACCAACCATGCCACGGTCCAGTGGTTCACAGTCTCACTTTCCTTCGAAAAAAAAAAAAAATTCACCAGTGACTCTGCTCGATCATTACCATTCTCTCTCACGCCTCGCTGACATCACGATGCGTTAACGGAACAATGAATGCATTAATCATAACGTTCATGAATTTAATTAGGTCTTGATCGTGCGTTCAAGTATTTTTATCAAGATGAATTACGACATTGCGTCATTCAAAGAGTCATCGAACCTGATTAAAATTAGTACAACGAGGCGATCGATTCGTTTCTAAAACGCGCCGAATTTTAATCAATTTCTTTCGAAATAGCAATTATTATTATTTAATTATTAATTAACTTTGTTTATTTTATATTTATGTATTTATTTATTCGATATTTCCAATATTATATCTTTTCAAGTTTTCACGTACCCTTTTGTCCTGTTTTTCCCGCCCTTTTCCTCACTCGTTACTACACCTAACCCCTAAATTTTCGGATGCGTCTGCGAACGTCTTTCTATACCTTACCGCGTTCACCTGGGGCACGTTAAAACTGCAGAAAAAACCGTCTCGCATTACAGTCAGAGCTTCTTTCGAAGTCTAACGTTCCTACAGGGAATCATCAGGAAAGAGTGACCTCCTCCACTACTCAGCGATCCGATGTACCAGTTGGTGTACAACCGAGCGGTCACCGCACCAAGTAGTGGCTGCGCGAAAGGCTGCTTAACTTCGATGATCGCTCGAGTCACACGCTGACCGTGTGACCATCGCGGTCAGGAATTTTTGTTGTTTATGTCCCATAAAGAATTAACATCGAACGAGATAAATTACTAATTAAATAAGCTTCTAAATTCGCTAATAAAAATGTTTCAAAGCATTCGACCTTTAGTTCGAGAACCACGGTCTGCAAAAAACCACGGTTTCTAAGTACTCCGGATATGATGAGCCCCTCTCAACGTTCTACGATAACGTTATACATCGATGCAAGCGTGTACGACCAGCGCTCATAACCGTAACGCGAAAGAACCCTTTTGTACGTCTCCGTGGGATATACGACGTACAGACTATTTGGCTGGTATACGACTCCGCCTTGTGCACTACGTAATAACCCGAAATATACATAAATACATAAAAATATATATGTATGAGGAAGAGGGTTTTTTTTTTTTTTTTTTTTTCAAAGACAGGCTGTTTTAAATATTTCGTTCTTTATCAAAACTCTTGCATCCTCTCACGGAAAAAATGGCCGACGCAAAGGTCCGAGCCAAAGCATTTTTTTCCAACCATCTCATCAAAGTGACGATTTCAAAGAGAGAGAGAGAGAGAGAGAGAAAAGAAAAAGAAGAAAAAAACACATTTTTTTTACGTATCCGTTATTCCCGAAAATTGCAATTTTTTTTCGTCATACGAATTTCGACTCGGCGGAAATTAAAAAAAGAAATGTCCCCCGGGGGCTCGGGCGAAATGTTGCATCGATGAAAAATGAAAGATTGGAAGATTAAAAGAACATTTTTTTCTTTTTTTTTAACGACCCTACTCTATACGAATGTACCGGTAATAGAGAATGTACATATAACGTATCGTTGTGTATTTTGGGTATCTCTACTGCGATATCCATTTTACGTACGTAGAGACGTACGAATACTAGATACGTAGTGGAGAACGCCGAAACGAAGCCCTCGAGCGAACGAACGCAATTTCGGGGTTCTAGCTCAATATTGCTTCTCTTGTCCACGTTAAGGGGGTGGAGAGGGGGGTGGAGGGGGTTATCAAAATACCACGAAATAAACTCTCGAACAAGAATACAACCGTTGCAACGAACGTAAATACCGCTTCGACCACTTCGCGACTATGAATTCATTTTCCAATCTATTTTTATATCATCTTTGCACTCGTACAAAAGTGCAACGTGATTTTCAGCCCCTCACCCCTCACCAACGATACCGCGACCCTTCGAGTGAATAACGAACGTAATCCGTAACAACCATCGATTCATCCCCGATTCAACGATGAACCCGGAAAATATTTCATTTTTTATCTATCCCCGGGTTTTATTTCGTTATCGCGATGATAAAATCCAGAAAAGATACAAAATCAAAAAAAAAAAAAAAAAAAAAAGGAAGGAAAAGCAAGAGATTCTCACCGACGCAACGCTTCGGGGATAAAAATGTAACGGTGGAGTCTCGCACAACGACGTCGAGAAAGCATCCGTTATGCGTCAATTTTCCACGTTCGTAAATATCTCATCGTTTCGCACGATGAACACGTGGCGACGATAAAATTTCATAAAATAAATCTTAACCGTCGTTACAACTGTGCAACTCCCGGGGCCACGAGGAGACCTTTTTCGTTTTTCCGATGCGCCAAAGTGCATCGCAAACTTGCGTTTAATGGCGATAGTGCGCGCCCTCTAACGTGCACACACCAGCGGAATCGAGCGGCACTCGACGCTATTACTCCCACCCCTATCCCACCCTTTCTCACCCCAATGTTACAATAAAACCGCATCAAAGTGGCGATCTGGTACGAGATGAAATATTTTATGGTAGGTATATAACGTCGCGCGCGCAGCCGCGATACCTCGACTTTTGGGACGTTTCAATTTTGACGACTATATCGTAATAAAGTGCGATAACTCGTGCATGATACATGAAAACGTTGCGAGGACAAAATTGGCAAAAATATTATGAAAAAAAAAGAAAAACAATGAGAAGAAAAACCCTCGATCTTTGATCGGGAAAAAGAAAATTTCACCGGTAATCCAGCATAAAAATATCGAGTCGTATAGTTGTGTAACAACGCACGCATAAGTAGGTACCCTTGCTCGATGAGAGAATTCAATTTCCCTACGGCGTAATAGATGAGCCCTCTACGTATAATAATACGGGTTATACGAAAATGCTTCCTCGTATAAACCATACAAACTTATTTACCACGGGCATTCTATATACGTAGTTATATACGGGGTATTCCACGTCAAATCGACCACTTTTGAGCCCGAGCCCTTTTAATTTTGCCGAAATTTTTATATGTTATATTTTTGTGAAATATTTTCAATTTTTTCATTGAACGCGCTTTTTAGAAACAAATCCCAAAAAAATATTCCCAGTCATATTCCATGAAATATTGCAGTTTTTCAGAGAAAACCATGAATTTTCGAAAACCGCCATTTTTCCTTTTTTTAAAAACTTTATTTTGATGATAAAATAAATTTAAGTTAGTATATTTGCGATATTCATTCAGCTGTTTCTATAAAAGTAAAGCTGTTTAGCTACAAACAAAAATGTTTTTAGTGGGGTAGTATAACATGTAAACATATCAGTAAAATTAAAAAAAGGTCGGGTTCAAAAGTGGTCGATTTGACGTGGAATGTCCCATATATTTATATATATGCGTTCGCGTACATATATTTATTGCATTTGTATATCACTTGCATCTATGTATAAACATATATAGGGGGAACGTTATATTAGCTCGACAACCGAGGGGATGACACGATGATGTATATATAGGTGTGTTGGTACACACACCCTCTGTGTAAAGCGTCGTTTCCATCTCGCGATGCGTATAAACTTGCAGCCGCGAACGACGCGAGCAGCATCGTGGTATGCGCTTTCTCTCTCTCTCTCTCTCTCTCGCTTTCTCTCACGTCCTTTCGCCGCTATAGACGACGATGTTGCAATACCGAGGAAGGCTCGCGGGTGGATAAGAAAATTTAATTCCGTAATGGAAATCGGAAAAGCGACGTGAATATATACGTACGCATATACAGTGACAAGGGTGTAAAATATCTGGACAGGGTGAGCGATAACCACCCGAAGGCGATACCGCCTCGAGAGCATATACCCGGGCAAAGTACGTAGGAGAAGGTCCGAACGCATCACATTTTATCGATATCGATATTTTTTTTTTTTTTTTTGTGGAAAAGTGAGTACAAGCTGGAAAACGCGAGCGTACGAACAAATTGAGGTCGACGTTCGATCCAAAAATCATACGTACCCCACGTATTTTTTTATATCGTTGAAAATAAATATGTATTTATTCAAATACGAAAAAAAATAAATAAATAGAAAGAAAAAAGAAACGATATTTAGCCGATATCGAAAATATTCGACCGACTCGCGTTATCCCCGCCGGTTTACCCTTCGCGCAAGGAAACGAACGAAAATGTACTACGAGAGATGCAAAGATTACGCGGTGTAAGAAATTGCGTTTCGTTCCGGGAGCTTGAAAAATGTTGTCGAAAAAAATAAAATAAAAAACCTCGAGCGATAGTTCAACTCGGAAGATCTCTCGAGCCAGGTAAAGTAATTGGAAAATGGTATCAAAGTAATTGGACCATCATTCGTTCCAACTGTTCGCACGATACATTTAGAACTACTTTTTTTATCTCCTTCTCGTTCTCGTTCTCGTTTCGTATGTTCTTTTTTTCGTTTTCGTTTCTTTTTTTTCATTCCTTCACTTCCTTCGTGGCAATTCATTCCTTCGAACACGATGATATTTCAACGTTATATTTTTCAAACACGTACTTACACCATTTCTCTTTTATCTCGGTCTGTATACGTTCCAGCAATGTGAAGCAACAGCAGTTACTTGATGGAATAGAGCACGTAATACAGATATATAGATGCCTACTGGATATAAAATATATTCTGTGGGTATTTTGTATAACTACAAATTATTTATATATATATATATATAAATAATATCTATATTTTTATATTTATCTACCGTATACGTAATTTATATAGCACGCCTCGTTTGATCGTAAGGAACGAGATATACAAGAAGAAAGAAAGAGATTTGGTGGATACGAACGAGGAATACTGATGCTCGCGACCACACGTAGTAACAACGAACCACTGCAAACTCCCTGATGCGTTCATAAATCAGAGAGATAAAAGTTTAGCGTTTGACTGTGGTCCATAGTACCTCAAGCTATATATATATATATGTATATGTGTGTGTGTGTGTGGTAAATAACCAAAAGCTTCGTTTTGTATAATCATAAACCGGAAGATACAACGTAATCGCGATAATACATCGTTTATCATTCGTAGGAAATATTGCAAGAGACGATACCGCGTTTTTTTTTTTCAAATTTAATTAATCGCCGATGTTGAAGTGGAATTAGTAATACCAAGGATTTCATTGAAATATTACAGGTTTGTACTCGCGACAAATAAACAAATTTTATAACAGGGGTACATCGCACCCCGATGGGTGGTTGAATTAAAAACGTCACGAAAAACTAACAAAAAGAAAACAATACGTTTTCATCAGTTTCATAGTGGAACACGAGGGTCGAGAACTATTTTAATCACGAACGAAAAGGTCAAGTGAAACAACCCCGTTATGAACAGACGAGAATTCGTACGGATATGCTGAAATTTTTGTTATAAAGGAGAGAGATGGAAGCGAGGAAAAAAACATTTTTTCGAAACAGTACCATTTGTTTTACTAATGAAATTTCAATCAATACTTGGGGAACATCGTTGCCAAATTTGAGAACGAACGGTTCTCGTCGGGATGTACGTGCAGTCGCGCTGAATTCGGGCGAGATCGATAGTGCAGGAAATTCTGCATTGTTAGCCCAAAGGTCGTAAAGATCCTAGCGAGTATCCATTAGCATCGATGTACCAGACGTCTATGTGTTATACGTAGATACGAGCGACCATATGTACCTATATAGTCTATGCATATATGTACATATATATTTATGACATAACTTCGCCAATTAAAGTCATATTACTACCCACTGTCTATAGAATAAATGTAGACACGTATATATGGAAAATAGTTCATACAGAGTGAAACCTCGATTACGTTAACGACGCAGGTCCCACTCGTCTCAATTCCCTTCAGTCTGCTACTTAACTAAATAAAAAAATTAAATTAATAAAAAAAGAAAAAAACAGAGTTAACCTCGAATTCTATTCGAATAGAGTCTCCCAATACTTTTGAAACTTAAAATTCTTGGCTAATTCTTTGTTAACTATACGAAACTTAAATCACGAATGAAAAATTAATATTATAGTGGAATATTAAGGGATTCCAGTCGCATCAAATTTTTACATTAATTGCCGAGTTATCAACATTAGAAACCTCCTCTAACACGAGGTATTTCAGGGTCTAAACGGATCTCTCGTCGCGACTCGACAGACGGCGGGCTTCTCTAGACAGTATATTGTAAGGAGTACGTATATAGCGAACCTCTGGGTAACTCCCGAGAGTGAGCCACCCACAACCTTTCTCCATCTCGCTCGGGCACCACTCTCGCCTCTCTCTGTTTCTACTTCAGCTGATGCTGTGCCACGCCGAGTTGAGCGACTTATCATTTGCGTGAGTAAGAGGGAGAGAGGGAGCGAGAGAGAGGGGGGATCAAATAGAGAAAGAGCGAGCACACACAATGCCCGAGTTTCCACATCTCGTGCTCCGAAGAAGCTGGCGAAGCTCGCCAGTTTCTCACGCTATTCTCTCCCTTCTTTTCTCTCTCTCTCCCTCTGCATTTCCCTCGACCCCACTGCCACTCAACTGTACATATGCACTCTCATATTCAAAGCCCACAGCATCACTCGTGGATTCACTCTCGTTGAATCTACGTCTCTCCGATACCTCTTTATTTCTCCCCGCGCATACAAACGTTCCTTTTCTTCGTACAGTTATATTCGCACGACCTCCTGACTACGTATGATCTTTCTATCGGAGATAAAGAAAAAAATGTATATATATATATGTATATGTTTCTTACCTTTCTCCGATCTCGTCCGGTGGATCGAGAGTATTCTCGCTACGACTTGGAATCTGCGCGAACGATCTACGGGCCTTTTGGCATCGTCATCTGGATTGCCCTAGTATCACTTTCACTGCTGGTTAAACTCTCGAATCGCTTTTTCACTCTTTGTTCGTTATTATTTGACAACAAAGATTGTTCGATTTATTTAAAATTAGTTCGGCAAATATAATCACTTCTTTCTCTTATATTTCTCGTTGTCCGTTCAGTTATTCGCAGTAACCACTAAATCGACGATTTTAAGATACCTCGAAAATCTTTAATTTCGTCTCTCATCATTTACGGTGATTACGTTAATTCTAATTATCGTAAATGGAACGTCCGGATATCCCGACCCTCTTCTCCAACCTTCCAACGTGGTCCCTCTAGGAGAAGTGGCGGAACCGGGTGGAAGCTGATTTGAGCTCGCCTAACGAGGCCACTAATATGGAAAATCTACGAGTCTCAGGAGCATCGTTCCGAGAGTACAGCCGAGCTCGTACCGTTCGGTCTTACCGCCACGGTAAAACTGCCGGGAAACGAATTATGCCGTCGTAAGTCTTCCTTGGGTAGGAGAAATAAAAGTTTTCATATCGAAAATAATTCTTATCGCTGGGGGTTGATTTTTTACGGGGGTGAAAGACGACGCGAACGTCATTGCCAATTTTTTTTCCTTATCATCGATATTGCCACGATTTATTGACTAATTCTTGCCGATTTGAGATAAAGGATTTAAAAATTATTTTCAAATATTGCATTTCCTGTCGTCTTATGTGTGTTTCTCTCTCTCTTTCGTTTTCTCAAAGAGATTTGAGATAAATTAGGGTTTTCAATTTTACGATTAAAATCGTAATCCAATTCGCTACCGATTTTCATCCCTCGTGAAATATTTCGAAGCGCGTCCTTCGTGAATAAAATCATAAGTCGCGGCAAATCTATTCGATATCGGAAAAATTGTACTCTCGTCTCGTCTTACACGGATTTAATACGAATAAATATACGTATACGCGTGTACTTTCCACGAATCGCGGGGTATTGTTGTCCCCGCGGTTTTATTATTCCGTAAAGCCGAGAAAGAGAAGAAAAAACAAAGTAAAATAAAAATAAAAAAAACGACAAATAGAATGGAAGCACAATGAAAAATTGCGACTGCGACCGAGTATACACGCGAAGCATTGTGAGCTTTTCAGTTGGCCTGGGGAGCAGGTAAGCGCGTCACGAATTATTGATGTCGAAAGCTCAGGATTAAAGGGATTAAGCCGGCACGGTAAAATTAGAATGAAAACTTTCAAAATAAAGAACAAAAAACAAAATCCTTTTTACCAAAGTCTCTTTAAAAGGATAAAAGGGCGTAACGTGAAATTACCATTGCACTGAAATTTTAACAAGACATTCCCACTTCTTTTTTTTCTTTTTTTTCTTGTAGCACACGTATAATATTTGTTGAATTTTTTTCTTTTTCTTTTTACAGCATTTTTTTCTTTCATTGCATCCTTCGATCTTTGCTTGTCGAGCTTCGTGAAATCGAACAAAATTTGTAGCGTTGCGAATCGCTCTATCGAGTGTTGTGTAATGATTGCGATGAATCGTGAGGAGGGAGAGAAGGGAAGATGAAAAAAAAACACAGTGGAAACGATCGAGTACCACGGCATTCGCATCCGGGTCAAGATGACGACGTTTCGATATCGAGGTTTCCCGTCTATCCCTCCTTTGCTACTTCGATAATTTGCATCGTGCAAAGTGAGTGAGAGAAAGAGAGGGGGGGGGGGAGAGGAAGAAAAAGAGAAAAATAGGAGCGATAACAACGCTCGGTACTCGAACTATCGGTGCTCGGAAACGCGGTTATCAACTTTCACAAGAATACCCTCAAATATCAATCCACCCGAATCCATTTTTTTTCTTCCCCCATTCTCTCATTTTTTCCATTCACGGTCCACTTTTTTCCTCCCATTTTTCTTCCATTCTCTAACCGCAGATACGAACTAGCTCGCAGCTCGTGTCCATAATAAATTTCTATTTTTTTAAATTAACAACGTTATAATTTACGATATAACCGCGTAACGCGAATGCAAACAAGAATAACGGCGTAAACGAAAAATAATGAGAACAAACAAGGTACGTTGCGCGAGATAAAAAATTCGGATTTTTGTTTGTTTCGAGGGAAGAATGGGGTCGTTTGCATCACGAGCCAATTACGACAGGAACGAAAACAAAACAAAACAAAACGTCGGGTACGAATTTTGCGTCATCATTCATCGAGTTCTTCGTAATATCAAGGAAAAATTGTTAGTTTATCCGCGAACCAAAAAGAAAAATGGGAAGAAAAAAATTCGCGAAAGCTTTTAAATCGGTCGAAAATACACACGTGTTACGTGAGACCATATTTTTCACAGCTTCGAGGACAGTTTCGAGGACGGCACACAGAAGAAGAGAGTCGGCGAACAACCAGTTGAGCCTGGGAAGAAGCTTTTACGAAGAAAGAGTGTCTTCGTAGCCCATCTACCTACTTCCTCTTTGGACCAAAAGTGTCCAAAGGGAGAGAAAATTGGGGGTTCGAGGAGTCGTGAAAATTTATATATACGTACATATATATATACATACGTGTGAGAGGTCAAACCGTTGGGAGTGTCTCTCCTCGCAAACAAAAAGGCCCCATCGAGCGAAAACGAGAAAAGGGTGGAGAGAGAGGGAAAGAAGAGCTTGGGGATGAAAGACGACGAAACTCTCGGAGGGGCTGTGGAAAACTCTTATTCTTTGTTCCGTCTCACCCTCGAACGGTCACGAAGGGAGAAGAGGGGGAAGGGGAAAGATACTCGAAAATAAGCCAATTTTTCGAACGTTACGAGGAACAAAGAAAAATAGAAAGAACGGGAAAAAACAGTGTTTTACGAAACAAAAAGCACGTAACAAAAACAAACAAAATGGCCGATGTGAGAAAAAGATAGAAAAAGAGAACAAAAAAACCAAAGGACTTCGGCGTCTTCCCACTGTTCCTGACGAAAATCCTCGTACTCGCTTTCGCGTGGTTCGCGAGAAAGACAAAGAGACGTAGAAAATCTTCTTCCCGTCGTCGACGACGACGACGACGACGACGATTTCCCATTGGGTCGCATAAATTATAGATATGCACTTAAGTAAAGTGCACGGTAGGGAGTTGGGAGTCTTGCTTGTTTCAACGTTAGACCGCGGTACGATGGTAACGTTCCACCTCGAGTGCCCTTCTCCACAGAAGTAATAAAACCTTCAAATTCACAATTTACCGACGAGACTTAACCCCCTCTCCACCTCTCTACGTCCCTCACTTCGTTTACATTCTTTTCATCCGATTCGTCGGATTTGTTCTCGACCCATAATTTAATTTCCATAATTAGCCCGGATTCATGACGTACCAACGGAAATTTCAGGTTACGTTCGATCGAATACACGTAGGTACGTGAATAATTTGACGATATACGAAGAGAGTAAACTACTTCAAGATCGTTCGAGAGGGTGTCGTAAACTACGAAACCTTTATGCTCTTGGGAATCTCGACGTGGTGAGAGAGAGAGAGACAGAGAGAGAGAGAGAGAGAGGGTAGAGAGTTGCCACTTTCCCGGCGTCGAAAATAAACGAAGACTCGAAGTGCACACGAGGGAGGGAGGTCGTTGGTAAGCACGCGGAGAAGGTTGACACGACCAAAAGCCACATCTCGTCGAGGCAAAATTCTCGGTCTCGTGAACGACGACGTGCACGAGACGTGATTCCTGAAGGTGAGAGGCTCTCTCTCTCTGGCAACGTGTGTGCTTATATATAACGGCCGTTGCGTTCTCCAATTTCCGCGCTAACGAGACTTCGGCTTGAAACGGAACGAGGGAAAGGGGATGCCAAGGATCGGGTTGGAAAGTGGATAGCGATGCTATGTGAGAAATCAATTATGCGAATCAATTAACCGGCATCTCGAGAGGCATTGTGGCGAGGCAACGAATGCAAAACGGGGCTTTAAAGCACACCCCTCGTTGCATTTTGCATATCGTGCAAACCTTAACCAACCCCCAACCCCTTGATCGCTTACGCGTTGGGCATTCGCGAAAATATCGCGACTTCGACCGATGTGCTGGAACAGCGAAGCACTTTTAAGCGCATGGAATTCGCGCGAATTATTTTCATCGATTAACGTGTACGAGAATATTAATGCATCGCGGATGCGAATCGTCGAGGTTTACGAATAAAAGCGAATCCGGATAGAAGGCGAGGCTAAAAATTAAGCGGTGCAATGAACAATTACGTCGGATTCTTTGTGCACGATTGGAAACTCTAGAAACGAAGCAATTCCTCCTCGTTCTCCTCTTCCCATCGTCAAAAACAATTAACAACGTTTTGGAATCTACGAAACATAATTGATACGAGCGGACGTACATATTCATGCGGATAAAAGAAACTGCCCGATGCAAAAATAATCGCTTCGCTGGGTGCCAAAGGAGGTGCGCACGAACATAACCAATTCCTAAGTTGAACAAAATAAGCTACTTTCGGGCGATACGAAAATAGATATCGAGCCCCGGGGCATGTGCAAACATGTTTCATAAATAATTAAACCGATCGATAAAAAATTCTTGAGCGTTGGGTGGTAAGAAAGAAATAAAAGTCTCGGATCCAGACCACGAGCCAAGTTCTTAAAAAAAGGGACGCGAATCATCCAAGGCGTCTCTTCGTTTCACCTTGGATAGCTCGAGGCGTATAATAAATATAATTATAATGAATGAATTGGCCTATCAAGCAAACAGTGAAATAACTGGCCCGCAGCTCTGTGGTTAACCGAGACTCGCTGATTCACTCCTGCACCGGCAGTTCCATCAGACCTCTCTACGGAAGCCAACAGTACGGGGAACCGTATCGTATTATTTCCTCCTCCTTCTCCTTACCCCCTGCCTCTTTTGCCACTACCAACGCAGCCTTGCCAAGCACCTCTCTCGACTCAATCTTCGTGGCGGTTGCACTGCGGCCGTGGTTCAGGTGCACCGAAGCCGCTGTACGTTTGTCCTGGTTCGTTGAAAATAAAGATACGGTACGGTATATACCTACGCCATAGCCGTTCCATGCAACGTGCACGGCTCGTTGACTTTTGCTATTCCACCGAGTACGCAACCGCAAAATCATGACTTCGACCAAACTCCGCGCACACCACCATTATACTTCCCGTCGATAGAAAATGGAACAAGGAATTATCCACGATCGTTGATAAGAGGATTTTTTCATAAAGTATCCATGAAATCATTCGAAATAAGAAAAACAATGTTAGCTCGAATATGCTTTAATCTCGTTGCTGGGTTTTCCTTTCCCCGCGAATTGAATCCTATTTGGAAGTTGATGTTTCGTTAAGGTCTTCGTGCCACGCCAGTCGAGATAATAAAGAGTTGATAGGATACTGAGTCGTCCTATATCCGAGCTTAACGAACGGCGTTGCGTAACGCTGAATGCCAAGGCGAAATGGAGTTCATAATGGTACTCAAGACATAAGTACCTACGTTCCCTGGTAACATTATAGGTACAGCGTTGGAGATGATTGCGTTCCATAGAGGGACAGAGCATAGAGCGTTGTAAAAGCCGCAGGGCATTTGAGAAGAAAGCTCAGACGACAGAAGGCACGAGGATATAGAGAGTGAAAGAGCAGAGGAGTCCCTCGGTATTTCCATGCGATAGTTCGAAAGCTCGTGATCTCCTAGCGCTATTGGATCCATTAGTTTCCACCCTTCCTGTTACGTTTCCTTCAAAAGGGGATCGAGGCAACCTCGCAACGCTTTGACAGACCCTCGGAGCAGTATACACGTCGAAACCGATGGCCACCGGTGAATGGCACGGGCTAGTCGTGCAAGCTCAATCGTGGAATATATGCGAAACCCTTCGGCCTCTCCTCGTCCAGAAGACAAACTAGTCCGATCCCGTCTGTTTGCCCTTCGTTCGCCCGAGGCGAAACGGCCATCTCGGTTTCCGATCCAAATTACCTAGCGATCCTTCAGCTTACGGTAGATCGTTCCTAAAGGAGCTCGAAAATCCCTATGACTGGATCGATAACGAGATATCCGGAACACCAGATCGATGATGAAATGTCAGAGTGGAAATATTCCTATTCCCAGAAAAATACGAAATAAAAATTCATTTTTCCACTCTTGGCCCCTCAATTACCGATCCAGTTCGAGGATCAACTCGAAATACATTTTTTCCATTGTGCCGCGTTGCATTGTACTCTCGTGAATAGCAGCGAATAACCATCCACTCGATCCCTCGGAATATCGAACTGCAGTACACAAACATCTCCCCTAACAAGTGGAGGATTATGGAATCGAGGACATCCATAGTCCCATCAACCCTCCCAAACTGCAATACCTACGGCTATCCGCGAGTCGATCACGGCATAATTTCGTCCCGAATATCGTTGCATTTCTAGGCATCGAGAAGCACGGAATTCGCGGGAGGACGCATACACTGCTGCTAGGTTCGCCGTATACGTTGCCCGATTCCTATGGACGAACGCGTACATAAATACGCCGTTCGCTACGAGAGGTAGTGGACATCGAGAGGATTACATCATGGTTCGCCGGGCGCGAAAACCGGAAACGGAAGTTGCCACCCCTTACCCGACGCCCCCGTAGCTATGTAGCTAACATCAGTGTTTGTGCAAATTCATGGGTTATTCGATCCGATCCAGCAACGCAAATGTCTCTCTCTCTCTCTCTCTCTCACGGACGTGGCTATGACACGATCCTAAAACTTCCTGAGAGCGCGCACACACACATGTGCCCTCGAGTTTCGCGTCTCACACGCAAGAACGGGATATAACGACTGTCACAAAGGGCATTATCGATGACTCGCTATTCTACACTCGAAACTGACAGTTATTATTAATCGAACGCCGCAGGCGAGAGAGTTCGGCACAATAGTCTTCTCCGCCCGGTTGAAATTTCCCATAGGGCACCTATAACACCGATGATCGCACCCCCCGTTAAGATAAATGTTCGAAAAAATTCCGTTTCGATCCACGTGATAGATCGTTGGTCCGTGTTTCCTGTCTAAATCATGTCGAATTCATTATTTTCATAAATCAACCGGAATCCTGGATATCGCGAATATTTTTCTAGCGGATCATTCCTCATCCAACTGGATGTGATTTTTTCGGAATAAATTTCTGCCGTACGAAGTAGACGCAAATTTAGCCCGTGAATATACCGGAGGGAGGCGCGGATAGTTCGAGAGGGGGAAATAAAAAACTTTCCGATGAAAATAGACTTTCGTTAGCGACATGGCCGTAAGCTCAGCGTTGATCCCGAGAGTTATTGACCCAAACTATAGCAGACTCGGTTGTGTTGTTGACAACGGGTTCGAAGCGTGCCTATCTCACGTCAGGCTTGAGTGGCTCTTCCCTGCCGTTATCATCGTACGCTTCTATGTCGTGCGAAGCCCCAAAGGCGTTTTCACTCATCCATCCCCTCCTCCTACGGTTCGATATAATATATACGAGATAGACCGCGATGCAGTAGAGCCAAAAGCTCGCGTGATCGAGCGTATCATCGGAATAACGATATAGCTAGAGACACAAAGCAGTGCCGAAGCTATAACCACGTTTATTTCCTATTATATCCGCCCGCAATATTCGTCGATTTTCATCCTCCAAAGTTCAAGCCAAGTATTCATCGATTTTTCGTGGTTAACGACGTTATTGCCATCATCGCTCGCTCCTCATTGGTGTACGTAATTAGCGCTATCCGTCCGTGATAATTAAGAGGTCGTGTTAACGCGAACGGGGTGAAAGCCATTTATGAGCACTTTATCACCGGCAGGATCGAGGAATCATTTACCGCAAGACAATCATTGTAAAACCATACTACGGGAGGGAGGGGCTGCGAACAATACGAAGAAGACAAAATGTTCCGTGACAAAGCAGTCGTCGCTTCGGTAAATCCTTCGAATTCCATCTATCAATCCTTCCTAATCGATAATCAGTCAATCCAAGAAGACAAAGCCACCGTTACAGAACAATAAGCGAGAAATCTAAGATACAACGAGATGTTGAAACAAAAGAAAAACGAAGATGGAACGGAAGAACAAATAATCATCGTGCCCGAAGCATTTCAGCGATTTGATCGAATCAACGAAGGCAAACTCGATATCCAATAATCGAAACTTCGCGTAACCGGTGGATAATGGGATATCCCGCGTTTCTGTAGATCCTTTCGTGCCCTTCGGTCTCCGTGACTGTGACCAAGATAGCATTTCGCGTTGAAAGCGTACCCAAACGATGGAAACTAGGGCGTATACGAGAAGATGCTTGGGTGGAAATCGGCGTTACCGACCGAGCGACCAAATGGGGACGACCGCGTATCCTGTTAGTGGCGGGAGGGATCCTAGCTCCATGAAAATAAATCGCCGCGTAAAACGTAAGGAACGAGAACGAGAGGCACAAGGAACCTTGGTCAATACGGGCTTCGAAGGCAACCTTTCATCGGCCGAACAATCTAAAGGTTAACTACACTAGAATCGTTGTACTTTCGCTCTTGTCCGAAGACACGAGGTACCTACGTTACGAGTCAACGAGGCTTTGAAAAAAAAAATTCAATGAAAACGTTTCCTCGAAAACAAAAAGCTGTTCCGTGGAACGACTCGTCCGGTTTGTCGAGCGGTGTCCTCCCTGATGAACGATTAATGAAGTGACAATATCCAGGCTATTTAACGAGAATTAAACTCGAAGTCACGGTTTGGAAATTAGTAGCGGCAGGAACTTGGCAACCCGGTAGAGAAATGGTATACGTGTAAACGGGTATTGGATTACGCGGTGAACACGTGGACGTGATAACGAGTCTAATTGCTGGTCATGCCAGACAGGGGGGGGGCGCTTACACCGGTGTTCCAAATCCTTCCGTTAAGCCCAGTCCTCTATCGCTCGGACATCGCGCAGCCTTTTGCGCGGACATCAACCTAGAGAAGTGTCCCGCATGCTGGCCCTATCCAACCCTCATTCCTCCTATGGACAATACGGGGTTGATTCACCGACTCCCCCGTTATCCACGACGAACCCTCGCGAAGACTGTATGATTTGTTGCGGCAATGAGGAACGAGTCCCGATGTGACAATGATAATAACGTAGCGGTGTATTTAGGAATGGAGGCGATGATTTATACCGTCGACCTAAGCAGCTTTCGGATACAATGATAAATTCTCCCGAATCCGGTGGGGAATTGTCCGACCCGAAGTTTTACGACACCCGAGAGAGAGAGAGAGAGAGAGAGAGAGAGAGAGAGAGAGAGCTATATCACCTAACTGGATACATCAATATCCCCTTAGTAATCCCGGTAAAAATAAGTTCTAACGCACTCCGTTGGGTTTATCCGTCGCAACTGTTCCAATCATTCCATTACTTCCGGGCCCCAGACCCTGGATACATTAACCTTCCTCCTCTTCGCCCCTTCTCTTCCTGTCTTCCTACCTAACCTACCACCGGCGCCCCACTCTCCCTTTGGCTTTCTCGTATCGCTTGGCAGGACCCTCACGGGACACCAAACCCAACGTGATAACGACGTTAGCTACGCTTCGTGACTAAACATCATGTTGGATCCTGGACGGTCTTGTTCTGCTGCACATTGAGGCCGAATTCGGTACACCATTAGATCGGAGCGCGGCTGTTGCCCAGCTCGAGGCATGTTAATAACGCTATCCTTTCACGCGGGAGTTAAACCGGAAATACCGTGCTCAAGATGTAATTAGGCGAACTTTGGAAAAACTTCAGCTCAACGAGTAAAATTCTAACGAGACGTACAGTTTAGTAACATCTCGTACGTCATTTGTCTTCCAATTCTCAATATGTACGTTGCAAAATCAAAATCGTCTTTTAATCGGAAACGTTCCTAGCTTTTTCCTATTCTCGAAGAGCTTATTCTCGCGAAACGTAGTCGTAGCCGTACGTGACGGAACTTTATTTCTAACGATAAGACCTATCTGCACGCCGTGGACGAATAATTCCAAACAACTCGACTATCGCGCTATCTCGTTTCGTGTACATAAAATGAATGACGACTTTATCACTGCCCCGTGGCAGTGACATCAGCTTGGGAGTATAGAGTCCACCTCGAGATCGAAGTGGCCGCTCGCCTTTACACCATCCTTGCTTCGCTACTTACTTCCGGCTTTTTGATGCGTGCCATTCGCAAGCAAGCTGGCTACTCCAGTTTATGTTTGAACATGGGAGAAACGTGTATAGGTGCTTACACGCGGGGCTGTTGACGACGTACGTTATAGACGATAGTGTGTATCTTTGATATCGGACCGTGGAAATTCATACGGCTCGTATACGCGGTTTGTACATCGCGCTAGAGGAACCAGACGGACATATGTCACGTGCCTATGCACGAGGCATCCTCACTTCCGATCTCAAGGGATGCTCTATAGATGTACTCGCTTCGTGCAAACACCAATCCGACCTGAAGCTCGGTACAGCGTGTCACCCGGTTCGGTTATCGATCTACCGGTTTGTTAGTCTTCCGGCTTGACTATGTTTCATCTTCCCCCGATATACAAGCTAACGTACACCTGAGCGATCAACGAAGTTCGCCTCGGCAAACGGAGCCGATAACGATGCCTCCTCGGAAAGAGAGAGAGACTACACCATGCGCAACGAGATCGTCGCGAAATCTCAAAGTTGTCACGTCTTTCAGCTAGTAGCTGGTGCTTTCTTGGAACATTCTCAACATTCAACGGCAGAATTTAAATATTCCCTTCCGCAAACTCCCAACCCCAAGTTCTCGGAAACAGGCTCCTTCCCTGGGATCGAAGTGCAACGAGGCATCGTAGCGTCCTCGGAGATTTATTGAATTGGGTTGAGATTTCAAGCCCGCTTTTTTCTTCTTTCGTGGGCCGTCGTGATTTTTATTAAAGTTACCCCAGAATCGAACTTTATACTTGTTAAATATTATAATTATTTTTAATTCGGCAACCCATGAAGATTCTCGATCGTCGCAAATTGGACAGTTTCCGATGCGAATGGAAGCTCGACTCGCAGTCCACCCGTAGTTTGCCAAACTGCTACTTCGATCACTCGTCAACGTATCGTTACCTCGAAGACAGTGAAATACATCAAAATTATTCCACAGTGATCGCATAACTGCAACTATGGACGTAAACGCTTTATAACCGATGTCGTAATGGAAACTTTCAATTAGATTAATTGCCAAGCTCGCTGGTGATATCGACTCGACTCCAATTACCGGGAGAGTAGCACGAGCACAAACTATGTCACCTCTTTCGCTCCTCTCTTTGCGCCTCTTCCTCCCCCGTGGTAAAGATAGAGATGGAACGTACCACCTCAACCCCCCTTTCGTTCCAACTCGTGATAATCGCACGCCTTAATTCGATGTTTCCAGCCGTGATTCAACGACGTAATTGGAGAAGCGAGAGTGTAATTAACCGACAGCCGAGAAACACAGCTCTTCCAGTGTGTGTGTGCGCGAGCGCATTTATCGGTGTGCTAACTAACGTATATATTAATGCTTTTGCTGGCTGCCCGGATCAACTTCCAGCACAATGTTCGTATCCGGGCGAAGACGTTCCCGGATACCGTTTACCTCGTGAAAACCTCTAATTACGCGAAGCCGATCATTTTCTCGAAGTAAATTATACGAAGAAGACCGACGAATTCTTCCCCCTCGCGGTGGATACTGCTTCAAGGAATCTGCGAGGTCCATTTACAATGGAAACTTCCTAAGATTGTCGACGTTCATTTTTAAATGATAATAATTGGAAATAATTTCGTCATAACTCTGTTGTTTCGATTCATTTCGACCGGACACAGGGATTAATCATGGGCAAATCTGCTTTCTGATAACCCCAAAGGTTAGCATCGTTTTATGGCTTCCAAGAATATCGCGGATCATAGAAATCTTGCGCGAGCCTCGGAGGTGGATCATCAGTCGGAATAGGGTTTGAGAGGATCCCTTAAAAATGATCGCCATCCTTGAGAGGCTTCGACTTTATCCTTATCCTAGCTACATGGCTACGTAATTTCTATGTAACATTCCTCCTAACTCATACAGCACCGCGTTCCCTCCCGACTTTGCGATATTTCAGGTCGGCCGAGGTGAGGGACCAACAAAAAAATAGAAGAACCGGGATCGCTCTCGGGCTAGGTTTCCGCCGGAAACCCCAGAAGATCTCCCATCGTTCCAGATAATCACATTTGCACGACGACTTCAATCATTCTTTTCAGTCAACTCCGATTATTTGATTCCACCTAAACTTATTAAAAATAGATATTAATAAATCACAACGTCGTAAACGGATAAAATTATTCTCCACATACCGAAAAATATGCGAGGGAAAAGAAATCATAATCCAGAAAAAATAAATAAAACGCTTTGTTGGTCGTCTAGTGACATAAGTATCGTTTTATTTCCGTTCGAAACAGTTTCGCAACCGCGTCAATTGGACCGCTTGACGTCCGACAACACCGTTATAATTATTATCGTTATTACCGTCATTATAACAGTCCTCTTTTTTTTACCGCGACGTAAAAAGTACACAGCCGTCTCGTCCCGCATATCCGGTATTATTCTTCGTGAATATGGGCAGCGCCGACACACGGCATACACGCTCCGGCACTCATGCTCGCGAGGGTCGCGAGAGAGAAAAAAAGATTTACTAAAAGACGGTGGTGGATTTAAACTCGTGGATACGTGGAACGACGGTGGCTAAGCGGAGTGGAAACAGGAGAGAGAAAGACGGACAGAGAGAGAGAGAGAAAAAAACACAGGAGACTTTCGCTCGTGTCGAGTGGGGCAATCTCGTCACGGTAATTATACCATGCGGCAAGTACCTCGGGTTTGTAGGAATGCGCAGGGTGAATGAATTATACACCGATCATATTACGCGCAACATAAGTGTAACATTTTCGATTAATTTTCATACGAACAAAGCGTACCTTTTATCGGTCTAAGCTTACTTTTAACATCGATAACCCTCGTGCATACTTTCAATTTCGCACATTTTGCATCAATATTCGTAGCTTGATTGCGATTAATTCAGAAAACTAGCGAAGCATTCAAACTTGACAATTGTAAAAATCCTCGCAAACAAAACGACATTATTATATCGTTCCATCGACCTAAGATTTTTCGTTCTAGATAACCGCCTACCGAATACCTCAAATAAATTGAAAACCCAGAAAGTACATCACGCTCAATTCGTTATTATGCGCAAAAATATATTTCACCCTTCGGTTTACCCGAAGAGAAGAATTTTCACAGCTCGCGTCGCTATATTTTTCCATATACGTTGCGATAAAAAGAAACGAGGAAAAACAAAACAGGAAGCAGTCTTTTCTCGTTTATCGTTTTCCAGCAATGTCGGTTTCACGATACACGGTCGAATCCAGTTCGGACGCACGGCGGGAGGTTCGCGAGTAACAGGAGGGTAAAAACTTTAGCAGGGAAATACGAAGCGATAAATATGACGATACAGGCGTGTTTCTTGTACGCTATAAGTTCTCGCGCCAGTGTCACGGAGTTAGGAAAGAGGTTCACCGTAACAATTTGAGGTGTATCAACGTTCTAGCTCCCCAGCGGCATCACCGAGAATGTGAAAAATACTGGCAGCGGGAGGGGGGTGGCGACAGTATATAGAGAAGCGAAGCGCGATAACGGATACGACGAAAGTATCGTACGACATTGCTTCGACAGTATCACGGATCATGAATTCGATATAAAATCGCAGACCGTATTTTTATACGTGTGTACGACAATTGAACCGCAAGCCCGTTGGGGTGCAGATAAGTACCAAGAAAAAAAAAATGCGACGCGCATCTCACGTACCGTTGGTGCGTCAGACAAACAGTCGACGAGCGAGCGCGAGAGTTAAGCAGCATTGCGCGCGGCCACTACTTGGAGCGGTGACCGCTCAGACTTACGAAATAAATACAATAAGGAAAATGTAAAGGAACGAACGATGAATAAACAAATATTAAAATTTAATTAAAAACAAATAGATCTCTAGTATTTAATACAATTCTAAAGCGTAAACTTGAAAATCTCGAGGAAATGTTTGTATTTTCTCGATTCGCGTTATCTCGAAACGAGCTTATGTTTGACGTTACGAAACGTATTATACGTGCATCGTACACGGTGCAATGGCACGCGAACGTCTCGACGGATCCTGGAATTACCTCGAGGCTACTATAACCGTTAATCACAAGTCTATGTACGACGTTCCCTCTCGGCATGTT
The DNA here is from genome assembly GCA_964017225.1 of Netelia inedita. Classification (NCBI taxonomy): domain Eukaryota; kingdom Metazoa; phylum Arthropoda; class Insecta; order Hymenoptera; family Ichneumonidae; genus Netelia; species Netelia inedita. The sequence goes on along the minus strand of OZ024924.1, from coordinate 8,023,149 downwards.
TGCACGATTATTCAAGTCGACACCGGCGTGTACGTAGTGCCACAAATGGTATACAGCTGGAGAAGATCAAGAGAGAGAGAGAGAGATATTGTAGCTAAGTCTTCGTTCCCCTGGAGGCGAACGAAGGCTCGACTATACAGAGATAGTCTCTCGAGTTTGCTGATGCAAACTCCTAGCCCTCTGCCTAAAATATTCGGCTCTCCTTGTGTTCACGTTCCTTCTGTACCTACGAAAGGAGGCTGAGGAAGTGAGAGAGGGAAGAGAGAGAGGGAAGAGAGAGAGAGAGAGAGAGAGAGAGTGGGAAAGAGAGAGAGAGAGAAACGGCACCTCGCTCGTATCCTTAGGCGATGTTGAAACGACAAGATCACTCTCGTGACGTCTGCAACAGCAGCAGCGACGCCCAAAGTCGCGAATCCGTTCGAGGATCTCGTTTCCATTTTCTCTCTCCCTCGCTCTATCTCTCTGCATAAATAGAGTAACTCGAGTGAACGAGAAACGCACTCGTCCAATGTGACACGCGAATGCTTTTTCCCACCTCCACAGACGTTTTCGTCGAAATTCGAGTAAAAGAAAATTCGCGCGAAGCTTCAACGTTGAAAATTCGACAAATAGCTTCCTACGTCGTCAAAGTTATTGGCGGATCTAATTTTCTTGATTCGATGATATTCCACTTTGTGTGCTAAGAATCGTTTCGTACGACAAACTATTTTATCCTAATAATCTAAAAACACGTTTATCAAATATTTTCTCAAATTCGAACTTTTTTTTTATCGTCATTAGTGGAATATCGTTTCCCGACAATTTTCGAGGAAATTTACGTTGGAAGAAAACATTCGTGCGACGTACGTAACGTACACTTGAGCAAAGACTAAATGTCACGATATAAAACATAATTAAAAGACAAAAATTATGAAAATCCGAACGAGCTCATGGAATCGATGGAGGGGAACGTCGGAAAAAAAGTTCTTTGAATTGAACGCTAATTATCTGTAATTAAATAGAAAAATTACGTACGTTCGAGAAATTTTTCCAAAGTCTGTTCTCGAGGTCGACACGGCACAGCTGCGAAACGTAAATCATTCAACGAAAAACAGAGTCAACAAAGTCTCGATGATGCAAACGAAACGGATGGATTGTTTTTCAAAACAGTTTTTTTTACTTTTATTTTTTTTATAAATTACAAGAAACAGGTGAAACGCGACTGAACAATCTCGTTTTATGCGTTTCTGTTTTTATTCGCTCCTAGTACCGTCGCGCTATTCCACTTTTGTCACGGTCGACGAACGTTTCTCGTACCTCGCGAATCGAGCGAAATATTCACCCCCCCCCCTCTCTCATCTATTAACCCGATTTTCTTGTTTCAGAACGACGACCAAGAAATAGAAAGAAAAAAAACTGGGAGAAATATCGAAAAAGTAAACAACACGAATTTATCGTTCGAGTCGCGAATTATTGGACATTTTTCTTCATAATTAAATGTCTCGTAATTGTTTCATATTCGAGATCATCCCTGGGACAAAGGGATGCGAGGGAAAATATAAATGTAGAAACGTAAATGTAAAATGTTCGGTACGAACAAAGAAAAATGTAAATAAATAATACGCGATACAAGAAATAAAAGTGTAATTAGACTTGATAAAAGCGTAAGACTTTCCCTTCGTACATGGACGCTTTGTTTAATTGACTTGTCTGTCGCACGAGCGACGAGAAGTTTTCATTGCGATTTTACGCAATCCGGGAAACATTTTTCCCGGGAGATTCGCTCGAACGAGCTCGCTCGTTAAGTTTTCTTTTCTTTTCTTTTCTTTTTTTTCGAATTATTCCCACAAAGTGAAAATAATATATTCTTAAAAACGCAGTGTTTTATCATTATTCGTGTCTAGTTATTTTTGTTTTTCTTCAAAGCTGTAAAGCTTATGTTAATAAGCATTTTTTCCTGTCGAAGTAATAAAGGAAAGAGGGAGAATAAATAAAGGACGAAAAAAATAGTCCAAGTGTGTCGAGGCGTCGGAAATATTCAAAATATTCGTCCAACCGTTTGACGATCTGAGAGAAAAGTGACGAGGAATGCAAAATTCATATAAAAATATGCAACCAACGTCGATCCGATGTTTTTCGTTCCTTTCATCGAGTTGATTAAAAATTTATGAATATTCAAAGTCTCCTTTACGAGGTCGCTGAAATTGCAAAATCTACTTGATATTAAAGAGAATATTGCAAAGAGGGAAAAAATTCGTAACGAACGACGTGCGAGTTTCGATAAGTTTCCTTTTTACTTTCGATCCTTCCGAAGCAAGCTTCGTCGAGAGTTTGAGCGGCTTGGTAAAAATAAAAAAAAATAAAAACATAGCTTCTTATCGACGTTATCGTAATTAATCCGCGTGCAACTGTTCACTATACGCCGTAAGATTCGTAGTTTGTCCACATTCTGTACGTTCGACTACTCGGGAGTTACGAACGAGGCAAGGCCGAGGTAAGCCGAGTGCACGCGACTTCCACATGCGTGGCATGGTCATTGACGCATCAGGTGTCAGTCACCTCTCCTCTCGCTACGGTCGCGGTACACTCGAACGCTCTATCGTGTTTTTACTCGGCACAAGCCGCACACATATTCTCGCTAAATACTTTCAACATTTTGCTGAATATCGTTTCTTCACATTTCTAAAGCGCCACGTACGCGTTGTTCACGTGTTTCGCGACCTCGTTCACACGCTGTTAGCACATCGCGTTTTGAACGCGAGGCAAGCTTTCATTCTGGGTGAACGTCATTTCGACAGAGTTAAAATTGGCTTGTTTATAGTACGGTCTGTCGGGGGAAGTAATAAACTTGATATTCGACTCGTTGTCGATAATCTTCTTATTGATGAAAGGAAAACTCACCGATAGTGTGCGTTATCAGTGACGACGAGACTTCATACCATAGACATTGCCGTAGATGCACCGTCCGTTGGCCGGAGCTCGGAATCTCTTCACCGAAGAGTTTAACCCTTTGGCACTGAACAGTCGCGAATTATAGAGAATTAATCACGATACAATGTGACGAAATTTTAAACGGTTTGGGAATCAGGCGGGCCACTACCGAGACAAAGCGAACTCGTTGGGGATTATCGCAACGGTGCAATTGCATCAAACACGTTGTACAACGAGCGCCAGGAGGCAAAGCGATATGTGCACTGCGCCGTTCTCGCTGCCACTCCGGTCCGCGGATCAGCTGCTACTATCACAGCGCGGCCACCCGCCGTCGCGGATGCCGCGCGAACTTCCTAGCCACTGCCGGAGTCAAGGCTGTGCGTATGTTCTAACAGAAAACTATCACGATTATCAAAGTTTCAATGATGCATGCTGCCAATACGATAAGCATCAGGGACAGAATCTTATCACGAATAACAGTATCCCAAATTGCTGATATCCGAACGCTCAATCGTCTCGATGAGATGTTTTCAACCGGTCTGATACGATCAATGTTCGCTTAGCCGACCGACAACTAACGAGATTATGAAAGCTCTTAGCGTCTGTAGGTAAGAACGATTTCATAACTTGAATTATCGACATGCTGCCACATTTTATCTGCATTGGATGATGGTAAGCAGCGACATCTACAATCACCTACAACTCTTGAACTTCCAGGAAGCTATTGAGTCGCGCACCGGTTGTGCAATGCATAACCATACTGATATATATATATATATATATGTTCCCTTCACCATGTATATGACTCCGATAGATTGTGGTCAACTTAACGTGGGTGCAAAATAGTTCACCCTTTGGCCGCTGAGTTGTTTCCCCGTCGGACCTATTCTCAAGGTTTTAACTTTTGACGAGCGTTGCTAATCTCCCCCCTAATCTCTGGTATCATGTCACTTCCGTTTTATCTGTAAGGAATTTCGGCGTGTGCTTAAATACCTTAAGACCCTGCAAGTGTTCAATAATTGTATTTGTAATCAACAACACGCCAGGTCTCGAATCCGTAATGTTTTCGTTATTTCAGAGGTTATCTACGGAGATCCCAGATTTAAAAAAACGTACTGATAACAAAGAATAGTGCATTTGAATTTTTGTGTTTAAAATAGAGAGATTAGTTGGTGCCTCGACACAAACGACATTAAGAAGCTAAAATTCTCTCGTAGAGGAATAAAGCTAAATATACCCCGAGCAAAAAATGACGGATGTAAATGATCGTTTAATTTACGAAAATTAAATTGTCATGTTATATATTAATACGCGAGTGTCTTTCAATTGTGTTACAAGTTCCGGGTCCCGTTAAACATATTTTTTGCCGCTTCAACTTCCGCGCCAAAGAGTGTTTCATTGTTGTTTACAACGGTCGATCACAATCGTGCGATTCTGCCAGAATTATTTCTGAAATTATTATCCAACGATAATCATCTCTGACATCGGCAAGTTTATATTCTTTTGGCAACGCATTGATAAATTGCAGACAATAATCGATAAATCAGCTGCAAATGCGTCAAAGCCTTAATACGATTGAAAATAATTCGTTAGGTTGAACAACCTAACCTATCGTTAATATTTGCTTGGACGTATTATGAGTCAGATCTCGAGAATTATATGTTTCAAACATTGCAATTCCTCGTCTATTTTTTGTAAAAACGTCCCATTGCTATGTCCGCTTTGTAAATCGGTTATATCGAGTTATATTCAAGAACCATTCGAAATACCTTATCCCTGTGGTAATGCCGCTCAAAATCCATGCAGCATAGCTGTAAGACCTTCCCGTGGCAATTTTCTCGAAAATTACTCGCCCACGGATGACCTACACATATCTATAACGAATTCTGCGGGTAATATATTCGAATTTGATAATTGCGGTTTAGTGACAAATGATTTTTCAAAATGGACGGATTGTTGGACTTTCAACGCAGTCCCAGAATCATGGTATTCTTATTGGGATACTGTATTGTCGGAATTATGCAATAATCCAAAATGGAAATCACATAATTACGATAAGACCTTTATGAACTGTTTTAACTTTGTAATCGATTTCCTTGGAGAATTAAACTATAGCGAATTACGATTTTTGGACAAGGAAGATTTGTGCAGACTGCTTATCTTACCAAAGCTGCAAGATACACTGAGATACATCTCTTTGTACAGAAATCTAAAACTCAAGGACTATTACGTTTCCTAAAAAATCAAAAAAAGCGAATCATTCCATTCTATAGAACGTCCTCGAATAATTTGCAAGGCATATTCCAAATAATATGTACGCTGCAAGATTTCTATTAATCCAAGCATATCATCTTTGATAATTAATTTCATAATTATAGAACGACGACCCTTACTAAATTTTATGTTTTAAATCATTAATTAGAAAGCGAGTGAAACGAAGCATAAGATTTGCAATAAATCGATGAGAAAATGTCTCTTCGAAGGCTAGAAAGATCTTTGTTAAACGCTGGATATAAATCCATGTACTATCGAACTATAAGCTCTGTTAACGGAAATGTCGATGAAAAGAAATTCGACGTGATTGTAATTGGCGGAGGTCACGCTGGAACAGAAGCTTGTGCGGCTGCAGCTCGAATGGGTGCTAGAACTTTGCTCGTTACCCACAAGAAAAATACAGTGGGTAGGTAAAATTGCTCTACTTAGCAAGTTTTTGTGAACGACAAAATTATTAAATAATAGAAATTAGAGGAATACGCTAATTTTACCTTCAAGGTGAAATGTCATGCAATCCATCGTTTGGCGGCATTGGTAAAGGTCATCTAATGAGAGAGGTCGATGCTTTGGATGGTTTGTGCTGTCGTATCTGCGATACTTCGGGAATTCACTACAAAATCATAAATCGCAGGAAAGGTCCCGCAGCATGGGGACTCAGAGCACAGATAGACAGAGATTTGTATAAAAAACATCTTCAGCAGGAATTGTTCACCATGGAAAAATTGGAAATCCACGAATCTTCGGTCGAAGATCTCATTGTTTGTGACGATTCGCAAAATTGCAGCGGAATTATTCTCAGTCAGTTGGATCGTAATGTTACAAATATAATTAAATAATATTAAACAATGAGTTCAACAATTATTATAAATATTTAATCCTCAGAGGATGGAACGCGAATTTTCAGCGACACGGTTGTAATAACAACGGGAACATTTTTAAAGGGACAGATAAATATTGGATTGGAGAAACGACCGGCTGGCAGGCTAAATGACGAGCCCAGTATAGGATTAGCCGAAACGTTGGAACGTCTCGGTTTTCGAATGGGAAGATTAAAAACCGGTGCATGAAAGATTTCTATTTTTCTCTGTTTTTAGACATTTCACGTTTTAGTCTCATTTTTTTTATCAAGATTTTCATTTTCAGGCACACCACCGCGTATCTCCAAGTCAACGATAGATTTTTCAAGCTGCGAATTGCACTTGGCGGATGAAAAACCCGAGCCTTTTTCCTTCATGAGCGACAGCGTCTGGATACCACCGAGCGAACAAGTGCCGTGTTACTTGACACTTACGAACGAAAAAGTAGCAAAAATCGTGAGAGAAAATATGCATTGCAATTTACACGTTACCGAGGAAGTGTCCGGACCCCGATACTGTCCGAGCATAGAGAGTAAAATATTGCGCTTCAAAGCTAGCGGTCATCAAATCTGGTTGGAACCCGAAGGTTTGGACTCTGAATTGATTTATCCAGCTGGACTTTCATGTACTTTGCCGGAAGACAAACAAACTCAGCTCGTTAGAAGTATTCCGGGATTGGAAAAAGCTGATATCGGTGAGACTTTAGCATTTCGACTCTTTTCAAAGACGCATAATATTGATAATTTCAAAAAAAAAAGCATTAGCTTTTCTTTTTCATCGAATGATACTTTTTTCTGTAAAGTAAGACCAGGCTACGGTGTAGAGTACGATTTCATAGATCCCCGAGAATTGACTGATGAGCTGGAAACTCGTAAACTACCTGGTTTATTTCTCGCTGGTCAGATCAATGGAACAACGGGATACGAGGAAGCTGCGGCACAGGGAATAATTGCAGGAGTTAACGCAGCTGCGAAGGTAAATTTAATTACATCGTCAAAATGGATCAAGAGGAAATACTTTCAAATCTTTCCTATAATATCCCATTTGAACTTCTGTAATTTTTTTTCTAACCGTAGGCATTAAAAAAGCCTTCTCTCAGAGTCGGTCGTACCGAGGGTTACATCGGCGTGTTGATTGACGATTTAACGTCTCGTGGCACTACCGAACCCTACAGAATGTTTACAAGTCGTGCGGAATTTAGATTGAGCCTCCGGCCGGACAACGCCGATCTTCGGCTAACCGAGAAAGGCTATAAAACTGGTTGTGTTTCAGAGACGAGAATGCGTCGAATGAAAACGATGGAATCACGAATTTTCGAAGGTTTAGATTTGTTGAAGAAGGTCAAAAAATTACCGAGAGAATGGCAAAAACTATTGCCATTAACTCAAACGAAGAATCCTTACGCCAAGACCGCCCAAGATTTGTTAAAATTGACGAACGACGATATATACTTCGAGGATATCGTTAAGGCATTGCCTGAAGTTTTTGGACATCTCGAAGGAGACTCGAAATTAGCCAATCGACTAAAGGTATCTTGCATTCCAGATATTTATACTCTCACGATATTTTACGCATCGAATTTTTATGAAAACCAAGCAAATATTTTTTGTCCAGATCGAATGCCAGTACGCGCACTCGATCATAGAACAAATGCACGAAATATCCGAAGTAAGGCGCCACGAAAGTATGACGATACCATCGAGCATCGATTACAACAGGCAAGTTTTTTTATAAAAAAATTTCATAAAGAATATTGTCGCGACTATATGATTTTTTAAATTCTTTTAGTCTCAATCTATCGAAGGAGGATACCGAGAAATTAATGGCAGTACAACCATCCACGGTAACTATTGAAGAACAATGCTGAAAATAACTTTATCAAGTAACTGGTCGAATGATTCTCGAATTTTAGATTGCAGCGGCCAATAAAATTCCCGGTGTTACTCCCATTGCGGTTTTGCGACTCGTGAATTTCATTCAACACAAACCAGAAAGACGGTAGAAAAACACCCTAAAGTTTCACATAAATGTAAATATATTGAAATTATCAATACTTTGGTAATTATAGATATCAAGTGGAATAAATGAAGTAAATCAGAATTTCCATTATTGTTTTTATAAAATTCATATTTTCCTACTTCGTAACCTAATTCTCCTTATTAATTTGTTAATTTTCGCACGATTAGTTTTTACCACCCAGAAAAGTTTCCCAACGAGTACGAAGACTTCGGGTCTTTCTTTCTTTTGATCGGGGGTTCGTCCTTGGTCGCTCCATTCTCTAGTCTGGAATGATTGGAATTTTATAAATCAAGTTGACCGATACGCCGCACCAATGTCTCGTTTCGTACTCACTTTAACGCGTTTTTAATACCCTCCGCAGTCTTTATATATTTTCCAGCACCGGAACGATAGATCGTTGAAATATTGCTCGTTCCCCGTCTCTTCATCGAACTATTTCTTTTAGCCTCTTCGGCGGCTCTCTCCGCTTCCGCGGCTCTTTCAGCGGCTAGTTGATCGTCCGCTTCCTGATAAGGATCGACGAAAACTTGAGCGCGCTGAACGATTATGTCTTCGATTGGTCGATCCTTGTTATCGACCTCGATTCTCTCGATGGCGTTCAGCGTGTCGAGACCACCGACTATCTTGCCGAAAACCGTATGCTTTCGATCCAAATGTCGGCAAGAACGAAAAGTGATAAAGCTACGAAAAATTTGATTGTACGGAAATGAGAATGATTTACTTGAAACAATGTCTGGGACAATAATTTTACCACTCACAATTGAGATCCATTCGTATTCGTTCCTGAGTTTGCCATTGACAATATTCCACGACCTTGATGAACCAGATTTGGCTTGAACTCGTCTTCGAAGGGTTTGTTCCAGATCGATTTGCCACCGTTACCCGAATTGGTAGGATCGCCACCTTGAATCTGTAAAAATTATTTTTAACAATCATTTGCTTTTTTTTTTTTATATGAAACGTCGAGACGGAAAATATTAATTATTGAATTGTATCTAACCCACCATAAAGTTACGTATGGATCTGTGAAACTTTGTACCGTCGTAGTAACCGCTCTGGCAATGTTTCATAAAATTTTCGCATGTTTTCGGTACAATATCGCAGTGTAACTCGAGATTCAGAGCACCAAAATTCGTGAGAAATCTCACGTAGCCTGAATAACAATAATAAAGATAGCATTACTCGGTTAAACATGTATTTTTAATTGCTCGGATGAGTTTAAGACGGAGAAAAATTGTTCACCTTTTTTCTTGACTCGCTCGTAACGCACAGAATCCTCAGAAACTACCGCTGCTTCGTGGATCATTTCCCTTGGCATTACCGTAGAAGTAAAACCCGCCGCAACCGCTCCCGTGGAATAATGCGCCTGTGAAAAAAATAATTAATAATTCGTTCAATAATCGCCACTTACGAAATCCGTTTACGCGTTTGAATACAAAAACAAACCGCATTGAACTTGTCCGCTTTTTCTTTCGGTACAGCTTCCTTCGATTCGGTCGGTTTATAATCCCTTTTAAGTTCAGCCAAGATCTCCTTCGTCTCCATCGACACGGTTTTGAGCTTCGCGTTTGGGTCGTTACGTTCTCTGACGGTTTCTGAGAAAATAATTTTCTCATGAAAATAACATCGATACGGATACAACGTTGGAGCGTACGAGCTTTAAATACTTTACCTTCATCTTCCACTCTTAAATTATTCTTTATGTGATGAAATGTAGATAAGTTGAATTTGGTGGGATTTGTAGGATCGTGTATAGTGATGAGATCTTTTCTAACGAAGGGTTCGTCGCTAACTAGATCTTTCCAGTTGCGTGTCTTGATATTCAACTGTTCTACAGCCTAAAAGAACGAGAAATATAACTGTACCGTATTAATAGCGAAAAACTAATAGGACTTTATCAAAAGTGTTGAAAAATTAATGGAAACATTAAATTTTAGCTTTCTTACCTCCCAGGAGAAGACATTGCCAGTATTCTTGACAGCGACGATGTGCGAGTGTTTAGTGAAAGGTTTGAACAAAACTGGGCAATGGTACTGACCATCGCCATTTTTGTGAAACTTCAATTTTATCAAAGATTTTGTATCGAACGGCTTGCCGGTTACTGGATTGTGTTTAAAGTGCTTGACATAAGCGATAATGGGTTCAAGCTCGAAAACATTTCCCAATGGATCGCAGTAAGGATGTTCGAACGGCTGTAAACTCAGACAGCAATGATCGTAAGGTAAACGTCTGAAAGTTGTGTCCTCGTTTTCCTCGAGTGTTCCGGATTTTTTACCACCGTAAAGAGTCGTCCACTCTGTGTACGTTAGGTACCTAGCACGGATGATTTTAATATCGGTTGTTAAAGCACAGAAAAGAGAACGCATTCTAACCTGTAAATATGAAAATGTAAGGTAAATAAATAACTTACATTTTATCTTTCTGATGCTGTCGTTTCCCCATCTTGAAGAACGCGTATCACCACTTCGTCCCAAGATAATCGGTATGTTTTAATCGTAGCGTAAATCTTCAATCGGCGTTTAATAACATTAAGCTTAATTAATGACAGTAAATTCCCAATAAATGTCTCATATTCACTGGTGCAATTTACTCGTAATGGCGTCATGTATCCAAAATCGGACTCGGTCGGTATTTATGGTGATCCGAATAACCTACAACTCCGTCGGTCAAGAGGCGAGTTGGTTCTCCTATTCCGCGCCTGCGCATAAGTATCGAGGAACCTATAAGGAACAAACAATAATACAATTAATGGTGGTTTCCTTATACTAGATTTAATGTTTGTTTATTATATATTGTGTTAATTAATTCGTAAGCCGAAGATGACTTCCCTGGTAGCGGATTACGGTACTTCCTCAGGCTCGGAGAGCGACGAAGACGCGCGTTCCGACGACGCTGACAACATGTAAGATTGACGATTGAGATTTAAGCTTTTTTCGTTCCCCATTGAAATTTTTGCTCCGAACGAGATTTCGCACAACTTAACCTCACTCTCGCCCTCTCTATTCTCAGCTTACTCGTAAAATTTTTATATTTAATTCTCTCATTAATAAAATTACACGAGCTGAGTAAAACATGTCGTATCTTTGTCAGTCGTTCTTCAAGACCGAGAGATTGTTACTGTTCTTTGTAATCTGATATTGCTTGACCGTCAGTTCGAAAGGTGATGATGAGGATGAGGACGAGGATGAGAACGACGAAGAGGAGGATCTAAGTGTTCGCGCCAACGGTGAGACCGAAAAAGTTATTTCTTCCAATGACCCAAAACTTCCATTGCCGACGCCTAATTTCACCACTGTTCCGACGCTCAAAACTTCGGTATTTACGAATCCCTTTGTCGAGGCTGAAAAAGCTAAAAGCGCCATACTCGAGAAGCATGTGAAAATGACGCCAACTCTCGATGACACTAAAATGATAAACGGTCGTAAGATATGCTGGAATTACCGCAAAGGTCGCTGTCGCTTTGGCCATAATTGTACATTCGCTCATGACTCGGATCTTCATCGTACCGCCGCAGAATTGGAAGCATCGAGGACGCCCGAAGAGACGATTATTTGTCAAACTCATTACAGCAGTCAAACGACCATTGGCAATGACGACGATCAGGATATCGATCAGGAAAACAATCAATTACAAAAACGCAAAAAAAGGCCGGGTCTTGCTCAAAATTTAGTACCAGGCAAAAAAGTCTTGAAGCTTTATAAAGCCCAACAGGCCAAGACCGCCGGGAGATAAGCCGGTGGATTCGAGATAAGAAAACAAAATAAGAAAACGAAGAAAAGATCAACAATCGCAATGCATAACGTCCACGTGCATATAAAAATCAAATAATAATTTAGAAACGATAAAGATCGCGACATCTTTACGCTAGTTAAATATTCAAAACTTACCGCTAAAGAAAAAAACTAAAAAAGAAACGCAAGATTCAATATTACGAATCGACGATAAAACTTGATTGGCCGATCGTCGGATTATCCTTTTTTTTATACTTTTACTCTTCCGAGTTAACGTATTCGAATAAGATTGTACGAAAGTAATAATTCTTGCTAATTGATCGATAGTTCATGCTTCCATGTTGAGAATTAATTTCGATCGAAACACTCGTTACTTCGTTTTTTCTTTGTTTTTATCACACCTCGAATAATACGTTTCGCGACAATTAGCGCATAAAATTGTCTCTTGCCCTAATCGTAAGATATCGATTTGTACAAAGCTCTAGAAATTATATACAACCGTAGAAATCTCGATGTTCAGGCCAGATCCGGGTCAGACACTTCGCAAGTCCGAGACGCTTGAACGAATGTTTGACAAATGAGGAATGGTTCGTCATGAGACGTGAAACGTTCGTTGCACGTTATACCAAATACTGTATGATTAGCGATTAACGATATTTCCTCTTCTCCTCTCAACAGTCTGAAAATTTTCATTGTAATCTGTATTTAACGCGAAATAGCGATTCTTGATACTTCCATAGTTTATATGTATAAATACGTAGCTTTTTACAAAAGTGCGTGCATGGGTGCGAGGGTGTGAACTTACCAAACGACCAAATGCAGTCATATACAATTTCTTCCTAAACTTGTGATTTTGTTGATCATACGTTATAATCACCCGTGAAATATTAATGAAAAAGAAAGTCTATCCGATGTTTATAAGTTGCGACTTCCTTTTATGCCTCGTTGTATTTTGTTTCCACGTATTATTGAACGATATGCGATGAAACTATATAGGCGGCCCTGAAATCAATGATTAAACGCTATAGTTGTAGTTCAAGATTGCGATTCAGAACGATAGATATTTCTTTTCCAACATTCGCAACAGAAAACAAATATTATATTAATATATACAATTTATTATACTTGTACGAAGAATTAAACTATGGTCTAATCGTAAAGGATTTTAATCAGTAACTTAGAAACGCGATTTTGAAAAAATTCGATCCTACCGGAACAAGGAGCGTTCCAAGATCGTAGATAATTTATCTTCGTTTTATACAAATGTATTTTTATTTGAGCTACGATGATAGAAACTGTAATAAAAACAATTGATTCGAGCAAGCGGTCGTTTTCTCTCTCTCTCTCTCTCCCCAAACGATTATCGAAAATGGTCTAAGGAAAATAATTCAAATGGGAAATATTTATTTGGCAGACAGAGGACATTTTTTTATTGAACGAGATCTTAGGTACAATGTTGAGTCAGATCAATTGGACATATACGCGAATAGTAAGATGTGCTAAGTGCATCGATAATTTATTACCGCATATCCTTCCTTCATTGAAAATATATTTCAAACTTTTGTTATCGTCTCACTTACTTTTTTCCTTTCTGTCTTTCTTATTTCTTTTTCTTTTTGCATCTGAATATCTCGCAGGCACTTTGTCTCCGGTTTCGGGGAGTAAATGTGGGCAAATTATTCGTAAAGAAATGCACGTTGTTGCAAATTAAAAAAAAAAAAAAAGAATGGAGACTGTTGAACGTGATCACAGTAAATCTTTGTAATCTGATTGAAAAAAAAAGCTTCGGCAATTATTTGGTTCTCGTCACACGTCGATGATCGTTATTTCACCTAAATTAGCGTTGAGATTTTTCTTTTCTTTCTTTTTCCCCCCTTTCGTTCGAACAATTTAAAATGAATTATTTAATCGATCCTCGAAACGTTTGTCCAAAATCATTTTCGTTACGAATATCTTAAATTTCATTTTCCTCTCTTTCATTAACGTGTTTCTCGATTCTTAGGTACATGTCCTTTTCTTCTTTAAGAACTAAATACATCATTTCTACGATATTTTTTCTATGTGTATATATACATATATATACATATATATATATACACATGTTGTATATATAATATACACTTTCTCGCTCCAAGAGACAAGAGCCTAGAATACAATTGAGTAGTTTCCTCTTTTTTTCTTCTTCATCTTCAATAATTTCTATGTTGAATTATATTTTCAGAATTGATCACCCCCTATCGTCGCATCGGCAGCTATATTTCTCTCTTGGATACACCAGACTAATGATAAATAAACGATATCGTTTTTAACGTTCAAAGTATGATCGGTTATTTTTTTTAATAATTGTCATTACGCGACGTAACGATCCATTTTACTATTTTTGTTTATTTTCATTCGATGAAGAAACGAAGAACTGTGGTCCAAGTGCTTTTTACAAATTGTGACGAATTAATATATATATTTCCCATCAGGGGCTGCCATTTTTTCGAGGATTTTCTTTTTTGATGATATTGTAATGTAATTTTTAGTGTTTCGTGCGGCGAAACATTTTTTTAAAAATGTTTTGTATGTGTGTTTGTGATTTTATTTCTCGTGTGTACGACGACAGTCGTCGCGAATCGGTGATTAGTAGCAAAAATAATGTTTATATATTTTCCAAAGATTCGCTCTCTCTCTCTCTCTCTCTCTCGTTCTCTCTCTTCACTCGATCGTCGAGAGCGAAGAGGAAACAGGGTACACGTGTATTTATTAATTAACGATTTCTCCGAACCCACTCACTTGTCCTCTTCTTCATCCTCTCGATAAACTTTTTTTTTTGGCAACTCTTTTCCCTCTTTCGCATTTTATATAGATCTAAGGCTTTTTTTTGTTTGGTTTCGTATTTTTGTTTTGTTTTTTATTCTTTCTTTTTTAAGTCAATCTACTGCCGAACGCCTGCGTCTTACGATTTCTTTCATTAGTAGCTGGATTCACATATGTTTTATTCGCTTTTTTATTAAAAATCATTAAACGTTTAATTTAAATTTGTATTCGACCGATTTCAAGAGTAAAAAAATACGAGCTTTATTCCAGAATCTCTGTCAAGCTAACATCGTCTCCGAGAAGATTATTCTCTTTCATTAAATGAGATAAGCAGAAATTCCGATCGAATATGTACGTTAGTCATAGCGAGCTAAAAAGGCAACGTTTTTTTTTGTTTTTTGTTTTTCTTATCTCATCGTAAATTGTAAAGAACTTTTAACTTGCGCGGAAAGTCGATCGTTGAAACGCGAAACGGGAGCACGTTTCGAAGCTCCGAGTGATTTCTTTTGTCGCAATATTATTTTTATCCATCTTTCTTTTTTTTTCTTTAAATTTCAATATAAGACAAACGTACCGCGCGTACAAGTTTATTGCGAATGAATCTTTGTTTTTTTTCTCCCGTTGCGGACTTATTGCACGCGATAAGAATGGCACGAAGCTCACAGCACAGTTCCGTTCGACAGTATTGTTATTTGCGTTTCACAAACACACGATCGATGGACAAACATCCGGGCGATAATTATCGGGGTGGGCATGTCTTTCGAAATAAAAAATAAAAACGAATTATCAAATGGCTAATTCGAGTACACGATTTGAAAGAAATTGTCGTCGAATGTCTCCCGTATAATTAAATACCGATAAACATTCTTATAAAAATTAGAAAGTAATCGAAAATCAGAAAAATAAACATTCATTCGACGAAACGGAAAGGCGATGTCGGTTCAGAAATCTATGGATAACTGATCGTATAATAAGAATTTGCCCGTTCCGGCGATTTGTAGAGGGGCAAGGGCCTAAGAACATCATGATGATTTCATGCGACAATCTTCGCTTGTAAATAAGCACAGTTCACAATGATAAGTCTAATAGATAATTTAAGTAACCAGCGAGTTACGCTTAAACGTTACGATGGTGAAACTCGTGTACCGTGTTCGATTTCAGTTAATCGTGTGTAAAATGAATTCGTTCATCGAGTAGAATAATATTTAATATAAGTGTGTGTATATATATATATAAGTTTGTATCACAATCATTCGTAATAGCTTTCTCACTGCCTCTCTCTCTCTCTCTCTCGCACACTAGTTTTCTCGCTCCGAAACGTTCGACGATATTTCTTTTTTCTTTTTTGCTCGTTTAGCCGTTTTTGCAAATTGCGTCCAGACCACGCAAATACTTCCGGTAAGAGATATATATGTATATATATACGTAGAGTTTCGAAATAGTCATACATCGACATAGCAATCGGACGTTGTTTCAATCGGGGATGAATAAAATCTTTTATACAAATTCATTCTACGAATCCTCTATCTCTCTTTCTACCAAAATCACGCATTCCCATTATCCATCTTAAGTACACGCTTTATATATATCTTACACGATATTTTTCTCTTTCTCGTGTTTGTTCTTCCCATTTGTTTGTGTGTGTGTGTGTGTGTGTGTCAGTTTTCTTTTTGTCACGTGTTTGTTTTCCATTCCCCGAGAGATTTTTTATATGTATATAGTACACGTGTTCAATGTGTCTCGTCTGACAATAACGTTGAAAAAAAAGAAAGACAATTCTTATCTCTAGTCTTGATTTACATGCTAATATTGCCTGAAGTGCGAGGAAAACGAATTTTGAGACGCAGCTGAGAATGGGGACGGGATTGAAACTAAATAATTTAACGTTACGCAGAGCGGGAATTTCATCGTCGACGCAGAAACAACGACGTGTTTAAAGCGTATTTTAGTTTTTTAACAAATGTTATATCTTTACGCCGTTAACCCCATTTTGATGACCATTTTGATTGCAAGAATCTATAGGATTTTTCTCGTTAACGGGAATCATGGTATCGGCTACTTTTTTCGTCGGACTCCCGCCGCACGTTGAATACTTGTGATTAATATCGTCCGCGTGATCGTTCTGACCGTTTCGCTTTGTGCCGCTCGATAACTTGATCGTCGTCGTTGTTATACCGTTCGTCGATGTGCCATTAAGGCCGTTCGTCTTGATACGATCCGAACCATTCGTATTCGAATGATCAACGATACCGTTTACAATCCTATTTTTACTGTTATTACAATCAATTCCGTTCACCTGTCGTTTCGGCGACATTTCCTTTTTCGCGTCGCAAGCATCTTTTCTCGTATCGACGTTGGTTTTACCGTCTGCGATCAAACCTGAAAAAGCGTAAACCGTACATTCCCAAAAGAAAAAACACGTATTAACATTATTAATAATCATATAAAATTCTTGTCGATCGATGGCCATTCATTCGCAAGCATTCCAATAGTTTCAAACTTTTTCTGGTAGGAATATTGATTAAATTATCGCACAATCATTCCAATCATTGTTACGAACCGTGCAAATTGTGACAGTACTTGTTGGTAGAGTTCCACTCCTCTCTCAGACTGAGGTTGAACATACTGTAGTCCGGATTGCCGGTTACTTCTTTCTCAATGGTTAGGAAGTTGGGTAATATATTGATGAGATCTTCACCCGTGAGTGCCGTATAAGTCTCGAGTAGCATTAATCCTCGGCATCTGCAAAGATTACAATTAATAAGATTGAAAAACCTTCGAAAGATCGATCGCAGTCTTTTTTATTCAAAGATCCAATGAAACGCGCGTTGCACTTGCTTTCACGAGTTTGTGATATTTGTAAGGGTTTGCAAATTACCTTGGATGTCCGGGTTCTCGGTAGATATCAAGCTGAAAGTACTGATTGTTGATGAGAAAGCAGCGTCTTCGTTTGAATATTGTAAAGTGCGAATCGTCACGTTGGGCAAGCATGTTCAAGTAATCCCTGTGAGTCAGCTGTGTCTTGACCTCGACAACCTGTCCGCACATCTTCGGACGCCTGATGGTGTGTATGTAGGACCAATGACCTTCGAGTGAGTAATCCAACGATTGACAAAATAGCATTGTTTTTTCTCTTCGCAAAACCCAACAGATTATTTAAATTATTTATCGTTACGTTACGATATCTTTGAAAATGCGTTTTTGTTCATTGTAATGCCGCGATACGGTACCTTTTTGACCGCGTTTGCGAAGTCTCGCTTGCATATTAGGATTTTTGCTCTGTAAATAATTGTGAACGACGTCAAAGTCCTGGAAAGGCGGGAACTCGGTGTCCTGCGGAAGTGGACCTTTGACGAGGAACTTGACCTTTCGACTGCTGGCTCGCAAACGATCGCCGGTGTCGATACCGAGCTTCTGACAAACGCACTCGATCATACGACAGATCTTGGAATCGAAATCTTGACGATTGTCGATAACGTCGAAGTAAGGATGTCCGACCCATGCGGCCGCAGCGTTGTAATCGAGCTCGCGCGCCAATTCGACACCCTCGGAACGACAGGCATGATCCTCGGTCGAGTAAAACTCTTCGGCACCGTTCGCCGCCGACACCATGTGTATTATCTGATTGTAACGATTGTCACGTAACTCCACGTTGTTCCAGCCGTTCGATGCCATCATAAGATCCCACTGTTTCTTCGAAATAACTGCAAGCAAATCGATAATCGTCTCGTTGTAATGAAAATTAAAGAGAAAACAGAAACGATTACAATACATCGATGAAAACTCACATGCAGAGGCGTCCATGGCACCACGATCACAGATAATAAGGCAATTTCTGCTGCAACTTTCGCCCAACTGGAAGAACGTATTCTCGATCTGTATCATCGTTCGCAATAAATTTTCTTGAAACTTGAATCCTGTAACAGACGAGACAAAGAGGTTTGCGTTAGAACGTAATGAATTTTATCGACGTGAATCGATTACGTTTATGCCAAAGAAATTATTATTTACAAAGTGCCAATAGTAATGATTTCATCGATACTGCAGCCTTTTAATGTTGCTTTTTTTTCTTTTATTCGTCTCGTTACGTCTTGAATTTCCATATGTATAAGATGTTCAATGTTGCGAACGAGTAGCTTGTCTAATTGGCTAATGATCGTGAGGGATTGAATCGATGACCCGAAGTGAAATATGCGATTTTATTAACGATTCTCCTTTTAGCGCTTCGAGTTGCCTGTGAAGAATTAAATGGACAGCTGCTAAGGTCAATTAGGATCTCGTTCGATAAATACGTATTTGACGTGGCTATTTATCGTGTCACAGTTTTCTCATGCCAGCGTCGAAGAAACGTATCGTGTTTCGCAATTGACGGTCCAGACGTTAAATGCAAACTTTGAAAACAAAGATGTACATAAAAATTAATATACTCGACGGTGAAACGGACATTTGTCCATGACTACGTCACCTCGATTACTTTCCTCGTTAGGAAATATTGTCGAAAAATGTCCGATGAAACTCGTCGCGTTATCTTTTCTTTTTTTTGTTTAATGTGTGTTTTTTCTTTTCGTCCCTCGTGCGATGACTACACGTATCTAATTTATTAGCCGGTGTAACGATTGATTAATGAATCGATGGAATGACGAACGAGTTTATGAATTCTACCACGAGCTTAGCGCAAATTCATTTTCTTTTCTTCTTCGAAGGTCGAGCTTTTCTACGCTTTACCAACTTGAAATGATTTTACTATTTTACGATTAATTGTTGGATTTCTTTTTGTTTTTTTTTGTTTCTTTAATTCAAGTCGATGCCTACGAGGGTGAACGCGACTCACCACCGTCGGACTCGACTCTGATTATCTCCGGCCACTTGGCATCGTCCTCGTCGGACACGCTCCTGTTAAGCGAAGAGATCTTCACTCTACTTGGACAAGAACGTGAACTTCTGTGGCTCGCTAAAAACAACCGTCGTCCCGACTTTTTTGAAGATGTTTTTTTTTTCAATATTTTTTTTTGCTGCTTTTTTCTTTTACTTTTGAGATAAATAAAGAGAATATAAAGAATAAATTTCAAGCTTCCAGTATTACGGGAGTTAATGTTTTTTTTATTGCGCCAAGCCTATTATTCTTTCAGCTCGCTTATTCCATTTTCTAAAATTCCTATGAACGTCGTTTCGTTCGTTCTTTCCAACGTAGGAAAAGTATAATAGCCGGTCAAATCTCATCGAGGACAAATATTTGCGGTATTCTTCGAGTCGTAAAAATCTCTGTCTTATTTTTAATATTTAACGCGACAAAGTAACGATTAAAAAAGCGATTTAAACGAAGCAAACAAAAACCAATTATCGTAGTACGCATCTAAATTTCTTCTCGACTTAATGGAGAGTCTACAAAAAAAAATAGAAAATTACGTACAATCTCACGGTAAATTGGACATTGAAATTAATAGCAAATTTCGTTTCGACTGAACAATTCTCAGAGCGAATTAACGTCATCGAATCGTTAAAAGGAACGTCGCTGAAAATGGCAAAGTTTAATCCCAGCCACGAGAGTCGAAAATTGGCGAACGAATTACAATTTTTAAAAACAACCCGGAATTTATGCAAAGTCGTTGAGCGTGCAAATCGGTAACAGCCGCTGACGACAATGATGAAAATTGGTTTGAAACAAATAAAACAGAGAGAGAGAGAGAGAGAGTAGCGATTGCACGAACTTGCGTAACGAGCGGTTGTCGCAAACAAAAAGGATAACGGCACGTTAAATATTCATAACGACGAATGCGGAGCGATACGATGAATCGTCGAAGACTCGGAAATTTGTCGTTGACAGAGGAGAAAAGAAAATAGCACGCGAAGGAAGCGAGCATAAGTGGGGTGAGAAAATCGATTTAGCGAGAAACGATCATTAGCATGATATCCCGGGGGGGATATGTTACGACCTTGAAAGGGATTGGCTCGGAGGTAGAAAAGATTGTGTCCTTGCCGAGAGGCAACGAAAGCCCCCGGAAACCTCATGAGTGGTGAGAGTGAGAGAGAGAGCGAGCTCTCGTGGTCCAGGATCACCGACACAGGTCCTGCTAGGGCACTGGGCTATCGATTTCTCCAGTGACGTCGTCCAGGACACTCTCCGCTCTCTCTTTCTCTTTCCACCCCTGGAAAATGCTTCTACCCACTGGAATGTCCGTAACGCTTGTTATTCACGTACGAATCACGGATCAGATTCGTCTGGCTTATTTTTGGTACGTTTATGTACGAAAAAACAACGTTGCGTACGTTTGAGAAAAATAAAAGTGAGTAAAAAATTTTTTTTTTTTCAAAAAATTGTCCTAATTTCGAAAGTTCGATATATTTTTAAGAATTAACGAATTGAAAACTTCACACGATGTTGGAAGTTCGAGTTACGACATTAAACGCAAAGAGTCCAGTTTCGGTTAAGTTTCTACGTGCCAAAATGCAACTGTTGATCGAGGAGAGAATTGTAAATTTTTTCTTGTTGAAATATGAAACGACCGGACGAATATTCTCGAGGATTTAATGACCATCGAATATAGTGCCAATATTTCTCGACTATTTCCTTCGGGGAATTCACAATTTCAAGCATAATTTCGCCGAACAGGTGTCTCGGTCGACGCAATGTCGCACGACGTCCGCTCACACGTTGACTCGTACTACTTCGTACTTATAAAGTCGAGTACAGTTACATATATATAAATAAATCAACATCTGGTTGAATCTGGATGCTTTCCAAGAGTCTTGGGCAACTACTCATTGTCTCCATTGGGTTTTCACGTGAAAATTCGTGTCACGGAGAGACGAGAGTCGAAATATATAAACGATGAATTAATTGCGATTAATCGCTCGCGATGTATCATTAATAAAGCGTTTACGTCAGAACATTTTCAAATAATAAACCCGCTTAATAAACGTTACATAAATCATCGTTAAGACTTGGAAATTTCTTACGACAAATCCTTTGATCGGGATTAATAAGAATCTTTCTAATTCGAATGCAAATCTTCCTACGATTCGCTCGGTTATTTTCCCACGACAAAAAATCCATCGAGCATACTCGCGAATACTTTTCCACGATCGAGGGAAAGAACCTCTCGAAGGCGATAAGATTGGCAAGGTGGGCGAACCGGATCTCGTCAGAAATTGCAAAGAGAACAGGAAGCGAAAAAAGAAACGAACGAAAGAAAAAATGCAAATTATTCGCAGGGTTTGTTCTTCGTTCGTAGGAAATTTTTCTGGGCGTCGAACCGAGACGAAGGGAGCTCGGTGAAGAGACGATAGCTTCTAGAATAAATTCACGTTACGTCGTTCGGTTACAATGTCGGACGTGAAATAAGAACGACGATAGCGAAGCCAGAACGGGGTGGATCACGATCCGAAGCCCGTTTAACGTTCCACTCAAGGTCTCTCCGTCGAGGGAGATTATAGTCTCGTCCAATGAAGAACACGGACAAGCATTCACGTAATAACCGGCGAACGACTCGTACACGTGACTTCCTATTCCCTACGTCGTTCTTCACGACTATAATATTTTCCTCAGAGGACAAAAAAAAGAAAAAAGCAAAAATGAACAAAAATTGCAACAGACAAGACCAACGTTCCTAAATTTATGAAAACTTTACAATTTTTTTCCATAAATAACACGCAAACTATCGACCTACCCAGTCATATTTCTACAAAAAATTATTCGAGTAAAAAAGGATAGAAAAAAAGGCGAAAATTTCGAAAAAATTCGAGTCAATGTTTTTTCTTTCTTTTTGGCTATTCTTGAAATTGTTTCTGGCGACTTTTCGCACATCCGCAATGTGTGACTTTATCGTTAAGTAACGGTCCAATTTTCCCCGTGCGATTTTCAACGAGTGGCGAAAATGTACCTTCGACTATATACGACGTGACCGTAAAGAACGGGGGGGATATATACCGATCGTGGCATCGTGCCATTATTTATTTTACGCAATCGACGAAAATCCTCGTTTTCTCCGAGACGTCTCGCGAGACGATTATATATCAACGGACGCATAGATAGGACAAGTTAACTATTCTTTCGTTCTACGCGACGATTTACCATCACGAGACGCAAACGTTGCTACCGCAAAGCACTGTAAAACTCGAGATATTTCAATATGTTCGTTTTTGACCTACGTCACTAGAAATTTCACATCTCCGTATTATTACTCCTGGCAGTCGAGCAAAATCTTTATCTTTTTTTTCACCCCCGACCGAATGAAAACTAAAATTCAAATTTTCTATGTCCAAAAAACGACAGCTTCGTTGTACTTTGTTGTCGTCGACGATGATTTTTTTCATAATAGCACGAAACAAAATAATGATAGAACGATGTCGATTTCGTTACAACGAACGAGATTGAAAAATTTGTAATTACGACCGAAATTTCATTTCGATTCGAACAAATCCCTTTTCATTCGGTGTAATTCAAAATAATTGACGTACACGGTAATCAATTAATTCCGATCGTATAACGCAATTAAATATTCGTCGTTCTATTTTTACTCGAATTATCTAGAGAAAATTTATGGCGAGGGCAATAAATTTCATTCTCTATGTTTGTTTGTTTTTTTTTCTTTGCATTGTTATCTGTGAGTCATTGATTTTTTTTATATCTCTGGCACGGACGTCACTTTTTGCCTCTGGCGAGCCTTCTGACGCATACATTCTTACTGTCTATACGTTAGTTTATCGGAATTTTCGATACAGTCAGTTTGAACAAAAAAAGAAAACAAAATTGTTTTTTCTATCTCTCTTTCTCTATGTATATGTCTTCTTATCCAACTCTATATTTTTTTTCATCAACAAATCTCCTCTCTTCGTCGTCTATTTTATTTTAAACGTCGTACACGCGAGCACGAGACTCTTGTGTTATATATTACCAGTAGGGAATCCCGAGAGTGCGCGACCTGCATTAATTCTTTTGCGTCACGAAGACGAATAAAATTGTATCGAGGCAAGATCGGACTCTCTCGCTCTTCGACAATGCTTAGTGCTCGCGCCTCGTTTTTCGTTCGTTCAATTTCTTCCTCTACAGAATAATCGTCGTTGATTCTAACGATTTTATAATTTCAAACGACGAAGAGAAAAATGATAAAAGAAGTAATAATTTTTGTTTCATCCGGAATGAAAACCGGATCGACCGGGTTCTTCCTCGATCGAACATCCAGATTCGTCGGGTTATCGTTTAATTAAATTCAACGAGCCTAACTGCCTATCCGGATCATTGCTGCTATCGCCGGTACGAAAGATTTGTCGTCACCGTTCGTTCGTTTAAAAAATCGTGACGCCTTTCGTTTTATCTCTCAATCCTCGTACACGCTAACAGATTTTCTATTTTGATCGAGACTCGCCGTTGTACAATTTTTATTCCCGTCGGAAACTGGGATTTGATCGAATTTAAAAATTTCAACGTAAAAATAGAAAATTTATAATAAACCGTGAAAAATGAAAATTAAATTTAAGAATCGGCGAGTTTTAAATGAAATTTTGGACCGAATGTTACTGAGAAAAATTGGTAATTATACCAATCTGTAAATAATTATTTAACTTTGTTAAATTAAACGATTCTCTGAATAAAAAATCGATAGATATAAATTGTAAAGAAATATTCAAAAATGTCAAATTTATCGTTAATTTTCTTTTCGTACGGTAGAAAGTAATTTGATTAAAATGTCGTGTGCATTGACGTTCGTGCGAGGCGTGAAAAGTTGTTGAAAAAAAAAATGTTTGCAATCGTTCGTACGTATTTCAATAACGAAACCGTAAAGGTGAAAAACCGGTTCAAAAATAGATCGGCAATTCTCGCATTATTATACGCAACGTCTCGTCTTATCGACGAGGATTTATATGCAAATCCGGCTTTGAGATAACTAAACACGGATCGGAAATGCAAGACGTCGAATGATACGTCACGAAAGCGCAACGAGTACTTTTCCAGCTCGGAGATAATAAAAAAAAATCCGTTCGCTCCGGAAAGAAACGCAATTTTTCTCGACGAATTAAATCCTTGGTCAAGCCATACGATAGCGCGAAATTACATTTTGCTTTTGAACCGGATGTTAAAAAGTTAAAAGAGATTTAAAAAAAAACGCTTTTTTTCTCTCGTCGAATGAAAAATTTCGCTCGGACGACGAACGAGCGAGGAGCTTTTCAATGATTTACAGAGAGATATCGTTCGTCGGCCGAGAAGACGAAAAAGAAAGGAAAAAAGAAAACGAAACGTATCCGAGAAAGCTTTTTGCTCGTGTTTACTAGCCGTCGTCCACGGGAGTCTTTTCATCGGTTTGAAAAGAAGGCCCGAGACACCACGCCGAGAGAAAGACGAGTTTTAAAGTCAAGAAGATTTTTAAAGCGCGCCGTACGACCAAACGAGAAAACCCTTGACATTGAATTTCTTATTCCGAGCTTGAAGCCACTCTCGTCACAGTTGCGCAATCGAGAGGCGTATGTATTATTACTCGGTCAATATCTTATCCCGTTCTTATCATCGTTGACCCGTGAAATTGTAATTTCGAGATACACAACATTTTTTCTCTCTCTCTCTCTCTCTCGTTACTTCACAAATTCTCAATTTTCGTTTGACTTTTTCTCCCACAAATTTCGCACACGAGGAATAAAAAATATCGCAGATATTAATTCACGCCTTACCTCGAGCCATTTTCTCTATTGGAATTTAAACGTTTCGGCAAAACTTCAAAAATGTTAATTTTTATCGTTAACCGAATTATTCGAGAAATGAATTTACAAACGTACGAGAGTGAATTTATTCGCTAAGAAAGAAAAAAAGAATCGACCTGGTAGACGAGTTTTTGGACCAAATACCGGATCTTCGTGGAAACGATAACGTAGAAAGTGACTCGGAGGTCGGGTAAGAATTAATTCGTCTCGTATTATCGCGACATTATGTCACGTTAACCGGATCGACGATAAGTACAGTCTGGCGATTGTCTCGAGCTCCGAGAATTCTCGTTGCGACCCTGCGACGTGTATAATCTTTATGAAAAGCGTGTCCGCGAGACGATATCTTGGTTGCAACGATTGCTCGAGTCCGATAACAACTCGCCTTGTTTCGTGTTATGGACCGTGAAGAATTAGTCCGAGCGAGGTAAAATTGAGAGAAAAAAAAACTGTCTCGCACAAATTTCGAACGGCCAGACGTTTATAAACAGAGCGAAGAAAAAACAAACTAGAAAATAAATTTTATACTAAAATTATCGTCTCGTCTCGTCGAGACTGAACGATCTCGAGAATCTTTCGCGAGGCGACAAGCGGTCTACGTTCGTTCTGGACGAAGTGACGCGGAAAAGTCGAGACCTCGCGCGCGAACGTACGGTGAAAGGAAAGTCCGTCGTACGCGCAAGGTCTTTCCGTTTCTTGTTAACGATCTCTTCTCTCGCCTCCCACAACCGATTCTCCAACGTTAATCATTCCCACGTGCGACATATCGTTCTCTCTCCTCGACCATTTTCTTCTCGCTTCCTTCGTTCGTCGCGGCTGATTTTTCTTTCTTTTTTTTCTTTTTTTCTTTGTTTTTGTTCGTCCCAATGATACCAGCGACAATTTACGGGAGGATGTTTCGTGGTAATAAAACATTGAGACTCACCCTCTTCAGCCGTCAGGTCGGAGAACTTGATGCCACCACTGAAATTCAAAGAAAGCAGAGACCAAATGAAAAACGATTGTTTCGAATAAATTTTACATTTTTTTTTGTCTTTGTATGATTTTTGTTTCTCTTTGTTTTATCTTCTTAGCCGTTCTTACTACGATCGATCTCATGGAATTTCTTCGATCCAACGGTCTCATCGATTTGTTTACGTTTTTTTTTAAATTCAATTTATTATTATTTTTTTTTCGAATCGTTCAAGTCGGTGAGAATTTTAAATACGATCGTCCGTCTCGATTTCTACGAAACGCTCGAGCAACGAAGCTCTCGCGAAAATTCGAAAGACAATCGGACTCGTGCACGATTTGTACGTCGTGACGATTTTATATTTTTCGTTTTTTTTTCTTTTTAAATTTTTTTACAAATTCTTTTTTGCTTGTCTCTCTCGCCTCGTAGATTAACAATTATTTGTTAGCTTTTTGATGGCATACCTGAGCAGCACGGTCGCTGTCTCGGGAACACGGAACACCTGAAAAATAAGACAACCACCACTCTATCGAATCCAAAAGGAATGAGGAACATCCCAATAATCATTTTTTTCTCTTTTCTTTCCTTTTTTACTTTTTCTTTCCTAATTTCTCCTGTTTTCTTTTTACACTCAATTTTGTTTCTATAAATTTGTCCTTCGTTACTTCTTTCTTGCCAAATTACGAATTAATTACGAATATTCAACACCAACCCCTCATGGATAAGCTCAAGATCGTTCGAGAATTCTACCGGTGATTTTTCATGACTCTACCATTGACTATTTTATTTTATTTTTTTATTTGTTGAAATATATTCTTTTTAACCAATAAAATTGATCAAATATGCCCACCTTCCATCCCATATTTTCGAAAAAGGTGCACAGCCGCGTTTGTCCTGTCGTTTTGCCACCGCACGGTCCTGAAACAGAGGGAAAAAAGGACGTTATGAAAATTGCAAATTAGCGATATGAAAAATAAGAGAAAAATAAATTACGACGAAAATAAATTACGACGAATGGTTATCGATCGATATCGATATTAAAAATAATCCTGTCCCCCGTTCGACCGGCTTCACGGGCGCGCGCGCGCGCGCGAACCCGCTTATAGTATCGGCAACCTTGGCCTTGAGCGGCGTGGCCACGTTTTACCACCTTCTACCTTCGCGGACGCAGCGCTCTTCGTTGCGCGTTCAATTGCACGGGATCAAATTCTTATCGGCGATTGAAATTTTATCACGTGACAATAAACGACTCCTGCCAATTAAAACAAAACAAAACAAAACAAAATTAAACGATCGAAAAACAAAATAATCCAACCTTTTTTTTTCTTTTCTTTTTCATTAAACGAAAATATAAAAATACAAAATAGAATTTAAAGAATTCTATAAAATAATGTTTGGATCAAAAAATAAAGAACGATAACGATAAAATTATTACCTCGAAAAAAAAATCTTTACAATTCTGTATAAAATTCGAGATATTTGCTGTTAGAAAAATTGAACTCGACAGTTTTTTTTCCCTTTTTTTGTCAATATAAAAAAAAAGGAAATATTAGAATTATTTTCAAAAATTCGTAACGAAATAAAGAAGAAAAGTCTCGCGAGGAATTTTATCAAGGTTTAACGTAATTAAACGGATTATCGATTATCGCCGGACGCACGCGCCACTCTTCAACTCTTTTCAACCCCTGCCCTCTTCGCCCCTTTTTTCTCATCACTTTTATTTTTTTTTTATTTCGTGCCCTTCTTCCCGTTTACCGCGCGTTAAAAGCCCGACCGTCGATGCGCAATTTTTCCGCTCGACCGCGGAGACGTGCTTCTCGCCACAATTTTTTTCCCTCTCTCGCTCTTTATTTTTTTTTCTACCTCCACTCCGATCGACCAAGATCTAATTAACGTCCCGTGAAAATTATCCGTAGCCTTCGCGACGAGAACTTGGACCGCTGAAGAATAAATGAAATCTGGTGTGAAAATTAATTTTTCTTCTTTTTTTTTCTCTCGCCTCTAGGGACAATATCGAAAATTGCGAACGTTACGACACGTTTTACGAGTCGTGGACGAAGTTGCATCACTCAAGGAGATAAATAGAAAATAGGGAAGGCGTCGTTTTTCCGTGGAGTGTAAAAAACAAAATAGATTGAAAAATATTTCTTCTCGATTTTTGTGGTGAGAAACGCAGCGAGAAATTTCGGATAAGATTAAACTCGACTGTACAAACTCCAGAGCGAGGATCGTCGACTAGGCAATATTGTCGTTATCTTAGTGGAGCACCGAGTAGGAAGCGACCACGGTCACACAATTCCGGTATCGATACAAACGCGATGATCGAAAAATAAAAAATAAAAGTTTGTATAAAAATAAAAATTCATCGTCGTAACGCACGAAATTCGTGACGTAACGATAGTGATACGATACGAAGCGTGATAAGAAGATTGTGCTCGATCGTTTGCTTCCCATCGGCAAGAATAAAAAAAAGGAAAGAAAAAACGAGAATGAAAGAAACATAAATTTGATTAAAAATTGATAGAAAAATTGAATATTCGTTGAGACGATGAAATTTCGAATTTTTTTTTAAGCATTGAATCATGCAGCGATCGCTATTGCATAAAAACAAAATGATTGCGATGTAAATAAAATCGTTGGAAAAAAAATATATATATATGTATTTATAGACGGAAAATATTGACTAGCGCGTTCCTGACCGCGATAGAAAAATTGCTAGAGAGAGAGAGAGAGAGAGAGAGAGAGAGAGAGAGAGAGAGAGAGAGAGAAAAGACAACGTGCGGTGAAATAAAAGCAAAGTGATATAAAAACGTTGATCGCGTTGCCTAACGTTCGAGCTGTCGAGCAGCACGGTCGTCAAACGATTCGCGGGACGCGAATCGTTTTCGAAACGAACAATGAGAAAGAGAGACAGAGAAAGAATGACTTCGCTCAACTAAATATAGACGCCCTTTAGATCATTTCGTTTAAACGCGACTCTGTTAATTCGCGCGAGCGTACACAGTGCCGTTTGTTTTGCTTTAAATTCAATTGAAATTTCGTACGTGTAAATTCGTCGATCAACGAGAATCTGCGTTTTATTTCGAAAAATAAGAAGAAAAAAAATGTCGGTTCTAACGATTCCTTCGTATCGAGCATGAATTTCCTGTGTTCATTTTTTTCGAATTTCGAACGTTGTAAAAAAAAGAAATAGAAAACAACAATGTTTATATCGCATCGTGTATGAATCTATAATAAAAAATAAATCATTAGAAAAAATAAACTGAAAACTATGATTTTATTTTTAGGTTATGAATTTGTGGAGTTTTCGTCATATGTTACGAGAAAGAAAAATGAAGAACGATGAATATGCACGTGGCTCGGCTAAACCGTACAGGAAATTCGCGAGTTCGTCGCTGAAAGTCTCCCCGATCGTTCTCGAGCGTGACATTGACGCCGATGCACGGTTTCCGTCGTTTTATCCCGTTGAAAAAAAAAAACAAAAAAACTTTCCGTCAGGCCATATCGCGTCTCGTTACTTCCGACTGCGAAGTAGCGAGCTTTGCTTTTTTTTCCTGGGAAAATACGAACGAAACATGGCCGAGGTACGATGGGGTAAAACAAAAAAGAGACGGAGCTACAGGGTTGCTGAGGGATGGGGATTGGTGTGAAAACGTTGTCATTACGTTCGTTATGTAAGGAATCGATATTCGTGTACGATGTAGGCAACAATGAGACACACACAACGCGGTTGCAACGTCGAATTTGCGTTGCTGGCGCAACGGCATTGAGACTCGATCGTAACAAAACACCGACGATTAAAGAATCGAAGGTTCGATGAGAAACGTAACGGCTCGTTACATCTGTAGAAACGAGAATTGGGGGGGAAAAAGGAGACAGGTTTTTAGAGCATGCTCGGAAATTCTAGAAATAGTCTGCTCGAACGATGGGTAATGGCCGGGGGGGTACGACGACACGTGGTCGTCGTACACTTTCACGTTTGATTGAACACGCGGCTACTCCGCTACTCTTCTATCGTGGGAGCGAGTACAAAGAGAAAAAAAATGAACGTCGACGCAACGGATTCGTAAAAATATTTCCATCCTGCGCCACGGTATTTCGTTCGAACGAGATGAGAACGTTAGATTTACGTTTTCCATGGAAAACGAGTGTTTGTTACGATAAGGTAAAAAAAAAAGGACGAGTGGTTTGTGGGGTAAAAACGATTTAATATACGTTTGAAAGCGGAGTGTGGTTGTTATAAGTTTTGACTCACCTCCGGTAAGCACGAGTTTGTAGAGACGTTTCTGTTCCATGTCGAATTTCCTTGTGTTTTTCCTTTTCGTCGTAAAAGAGATTGTTCTTCTGTACCGTTGACGATGTCTTATCGAACGATGTCCGTTAGAATTTTCTCGTCGCAGTCGGAATACGAGATTTTTTACTTTCGGTGTTCGGGACGGTCGGAGCGCAATTGTCGTCGTCGTTGCCCGTACGTTGATTTTTCGTCTTTTACGGTCTTGAATATTCGGCTTGCACGCGAACACACGGTCGTCTGACGAGCGCTTCGCGGCGTTTTACTACATAAACACTTCGTCGTACATGTTTAGATGGGATATCGATATCGTACACGTCGAATACATCGAGAAACTTTGGCGGTTTAGTCTTCTTTTTTTTTCTTTGACGAGCGTTACGATTTAACGCTCTTTATGAGATCCAAAGCTTGACTGTGGCCTAAGACGAGAACGGAGCAGACGTGATTCTCCGACTGAATTGCGGTGGGGATTGACTCGCGCGAAGTTTACCGCGAGTCGGTGATAACCGATGATGCGCGAAGTTTCACGAAGCGGCAATTTCATGCGGTACGAAAATGAGGCGGGAAAATTTGAATTAATTTCGCGAAGATTGTTAATTTTATCGGATAACTCGTAGACATTATACGCGAAACGATATTTAAATAGTATTAAATATGACCGCCGAATCGTTTCGCGTGTAACAAGGAAAAGTTTATAATTTAATAGACGCACTTTGCGAGCGAATTTTTATGATTAATTTTTTTTTTTTCACGTTGTCGAATGTATTTGAAAACCAAATCTTGTCGTTCTACAATAATCATCAAGTTCAATGATAACGATCTTTCATATCACTGTATTACGTTCTAGCGATACAGTTTATGACTTTACGAGTTTTAATCACTATCTCAGATAGCCGAAAATCAATCTACAAATTTTTGTATCCTCTTTTCTTTGAGATCAGCTCTATAATTTAAAGGCAAAAAGATCGTGAAAATCGCATGGTTTCACGTCGTCTCGTGAAGTGACGAAGCTTTTTATAACAGACAACATTCCCGTTTATCAGGCTCACCAACCAATTTGTATATAGTCGCTGATACCAATTTCGCACGAGCGACTACAATGTTCGATTGCCTAATATACATTTGTCACTTTGAGAAACTTAATAATGCATCGTCAGACTATCTTTCTTTTTTCTTTTTTCTTTTTTTTTTATACCATCGCATAATTAAGAATACCGCATGTAGTAACTCAAAAGCTCAACGGTCCGGTACGATCATAAACTTGTTCGAGCTCCGTCGACAATATTCGTGCATGTTAAAGCAAACTTGGGACGAAATGTCGGGCATATTTATCCTAAAAATATATAAAGAATCGATGCAATCAACAAAAATGCGTTAATAATAACTCGAGTTTGCAGCATTTAACGTTTATACGTATAGCGCGAAGTTAAACAACCGGTAAAATGATAAAAAAAAAAAAAAAAAAAATAAAACTTAAGGGTATCGAACGGATATAGACTTGCAAGGTCTTTAGTAAAAAGTTCGACGATCGATACACCCTCTCTCTCTCTCTCTCTCTCTCTTTAACGTCCATTGTTCCCAAGCCTGTACAAAAATTTTGAGGGCACTCCGAGGGCGGCAAGTTCCGCTCTCGATTTGCTACCCAAATCCTTAATATAATGATTCAGTGCTTCCCAGCAAATTTCCTGAAGCGTGGGTATCACCAGCCATGTTGAGAGCACGGCGTCGGTTCTCGTTATCTGCAAAGCAGCGATCATTCTTTCATTAAGACAAGCTTAAGAATTAAAATTTACAAATATTCTCCGTTATGTTAAATTCGTGCGCAGCAAGAACAGATTTTTTCGACGAAATACTCACTCCGCTGGATGTTTTTATTATTCCACCGAAAGTATACATTTTACCCTGCGGCGTGAGTGCCATAGAATGAAAGTACATAGGATACGGTAGAGAGCACATCGTCAGGCAGAACCACTGCAAATTCTTCAAATCGAGACGCCAAACATCCCGAAATTCGTAAGCCCCTGTGTATCCGCCGGATATAACGACCGATATAACACCGGTTTCTTGATTCGTGTACTGTACCAAACCGTGACAGCGTCGAGACGCGGGTAAAGTATTGTAAACCGGATCTTTCTGGGCGGTAAGTAACATCCACTTCGTCGTGACTAAATCGAACACCGGTATGCTCTGTTAAATGATAAAGTTGTAAAATCGCTTAGCGTAGTTCATGTAAAAACCAAAGAGGTACGATCGGAGTTTTATTTACCTGAAAATCAAAAACTTCGGAGGCAGTTCCACCGCCCAAGACATAAATATTATTGCCGTCGAAGGCCAATTCGTGCCTGTATCTGCCTTTGGGCTCGGTAACGTCTCTACCCGAGCATATGTAAACGCTTTCCCATTGATCGGTACGCAAATCGTATCTATGGACGTCGCACGTGTACTCCCAGCCCGTAGTACCGCCGACCGTGTAAACGTACGGTCCGTGCGTTATCATAGCTTGTCCGTACTGAGGTTCCGGCAGCGCGCCTCTCGATGGCAACATTTTCATAGCGCCATTTCGTAAATCGAAACTGTAGAGACTGTTACTGCAACTGTTACCAAAGGGAACACCCGTACCACCGTAGACGACGAGTATGCGATCTTTCAGCACAACAGCGCTCGATGCCACTTCGTTGGGCATGTCTTCGTGAATCGGCAAACGTTTCCAACATTGCGTGAGTAAGTTGAATTTCCATAACTCTCGAAATAATGGCTTGCTCATGAGCCAAGTCTCGTCATCGCACAATTCCGGATCATCGTCGGGAATGCAGGGATTGAAACCCCCGAAAGAGTACAGATTTTCGTTATCGCAGACGATTCTGTGACCGCTACGACCTTTCGGACGCTCGCGACTTCGGGGCTCGTGTTTCCGTATAACGAGAGGTTGAAATTTGTACATGGTACTCGAAACGGACATTACTTCGTGGAATGAATTACACCGTGTTTCCCTTTGTTCTTTTCACGATCAATCTGCGATATTGTGTGAGGTTATGGTCGACGAGTCGAGTAATTTGGAAAAGATTATTGCGGCTAATCGCACGGAGAGGTGCTCTCACTATCTAACACGAAGAAATTTAAGAATTGTCGAATAATCAGATTCCTCGTAATCGAATAACGTTGCTAATGCACTTCGCATTATCGCTCAACTTTCAGATAGATTCCTGATCGTAGCCGTACGATTGTGCGACATGTTTTCTTTTTTCTACTTCGCAAAACAAATCATAGGGAATTTGTCATAGGGGATTTTTTATAACTAGAGTTCATGCGGACAATTTCGAATGGTACGCGTGGTAGCCGCGCGATTTAAAAAACTTTTATAATCTTTCGTCGGATGAAGGTTATGTTTGCAAAATTAATTAGAAATTTCGTTGTCTATTTATATTGCACGGAATTTCGAACCTGGAGTTATAACTCATCTCGAAGTAGAAATAACGATTTTTAGGAAAATTGGCGGTGAAAGGATAAAGAATCAACGACACAGTCTCACCACGACCGAGATAAGACTATACTTACCATACACACGTATCCTTTACCAATCGTTCCATTGAAATTTCATCAGTCGTATCTATATCGCAGTTTGGAAATATCCTCCGATTAAAGAAGAAATCATTTTTCAATCGCTATCTTTATTCTCTCGAGCAACTAGTGGATACATTTTCTTTCACGTATCGTTCAGTCGGCTCGAACGCGCATTCTCCGCTGAAAACAACAATGCTGTAGAATTTTTGTGGTAGCAACAGTCGATACGTCTACCGCTACCGTTTTTATCTTCTTCCTTATTCCGAGACAAGTAAAAAAAAATCACGATTTCTTTCACTCTTTGCTTTATTTTCGTTGAATCACGATGGGGAAACACCAGACACGACGTTTCGATGTGTAAACAAATAATGCTCTCTATGTTTTGGTTTCTTTTTTTTTCTTCTTGTTTTTGTTTTGTCTTGTCGTGTGTGGAATACGAGCGCGAACAAGATACCACAAACGGGGAACATCAATCGATATAACAATAGCATAATAATGTAGAGTAGTAATTCACCAAATTACCAAGGCTTTGCTGTGTTTTTTGTTTAACCTCACTTCATTCCCCTCAAAAGCGTTTTTGTATATATAAAAAAAAATATTTAAAAAAAATAATAATAAAAAAAAACCCACAAAATGGTACGTAAATCGCTCAAATTCCCTCTACAAACACGTTTACCACCAAATATGTGTTTAGATACTAATCAGGCATAAAGATGAAGGGCTTGCTTGCTCGATCCTTGGCGTTTTTTTTCTGATGTTGTTTTATTTTTTTTTGTTTTGTTTCTTGCGCAAAAGTAGTAAAGATAATGGTATTTCGGTACACACAGAGCCAGCTAAGCATTCGCCCGACTGTCGTGCCTGAAAAAACCAATCGCTTCGTTAATCTTTTATCCGCTGGATCGAAAATCCTTTGCGATATGAAATCGTCTCGGATTCGTCGCGACTTTATTAAAAGTAAAAAACGTGAATACTTCGTTTCTTTCGTTTTGTCAATGGATACACAATTTTGCAAGTCGACCATTTCCGGTACGACAGTCGGGTCGGTTAATACCAATTTCTTGCGAGACTCTTAAACCGATTACTTGTTGTTGTTTTTTTTTCTGTTCTTTATCTTTTTGGCTATTTAATATTGTTTCTCGGTCCAGCCACGCGCTCACCCGGCCGAGCGCCGTACGATGCCCAGTCACAGTCAACGATCCAGTTTTCATACTTTTACAATATTTCCGGCTCTCGCTTCGATAATCTTTCTTAATCAATTTTTTTTTTTCGTTTCTTCTTTCTTTGTTTTTTTCTCTATTTGTTTCTTTTTGTTGTTGTTTCTTTACGTAAAACGGAGAAATAAATCCGACGGTCGGAACGAGAACTAACAATGGACGACAAAGCATAAGAGAGAATTTTTTTTTAAAAACTGGACAAAGTGGCGAGAGCTCGGTCACCGTGACGGTAGGTCCAAACAATCGCCTGCCATGGAGCAAGGGACCGATTAGGTCCAACAGCGTTTACAGAGCTGTGATTGATTGAAACAATATGCGGCTTGTAAACCTGCACATTCTGGGAACATGCGACATTGCGCGCTTATATTCACCTCTCTCTCTCGTTTTTGTTTTGTTTTTTCTTCATTTTTTCTTCTTTCTTTTCTTTTCTTTTTTTTTGCTGTATTATATTCGTCAAATGCTTTACTAATAGACCCAAGAAAAAAAAACTACTAATTTTTTTCTTTCAGATCTTTACAATTTTTTTTTTTTTTTTTTTCGTATATAAATACCATTTCTACCACACGCACTATATCGAATAATGCCTCTCATATTACGGAACATTAGCAGCACGTGTGCGATCGATAAACAGAGTAGTAGTGTGTTAACTGGGTGATTTTTTTTCTTGCTCTAATTTGTAGTAACGTTTGAAAATGGGATATTGAAAGAAAATTTAAAAAAAAATGATATAACATCGTTGGAGAGAAGAAGAAAAAAAACGAACAAACAAAGAAAAAAAGGAAATAAGAAGAAAACAAAAAGAAAGAAAGAAGAGACACGATCAATCGGACGAAAGAGAGAAAGAAAACAAAAAAGAAAGCTTTTTGAGCGTGCGATCTCAAATGATTCCCAGAACAGCAAGCTACGCCCCGGAAAAATATGTCCTTTGCCCCCCTTCCCTCGAGCTTTTCCACATAAACGTTTTTTTAATTCGAAAAAAAGAAGAAGAAGAAGGAAAAAAAAAGAAAACATTTCATAAATATCGATAAACACTGAATAAATAATGGAATCTTATTGTTTTTTCTTTTTTTCTCTTTTCTTTCTCTACGAGTCGAAAATTCCTGTCGCTAGATTGTCTCGCTGAAATTTAATTCGCAAAACGTACTCTCTTCGTTTCGCTTCGACTTTTAAACGTTTCGTCGTTTTATTAATCTCTTTCGTAATTGAAAAGTAACGAAAAAAAAGAAATTTTTCACGCGGATTTCGTTCTATCGTTAGTATCGACGCTTTGACTACGTTTTACATATCGAAATTGTTGCGATTGCCTTAATTCGGACGGGATCGAAGGGATTCAACGGAGGCGTCTCTTTTATCGAAACGAACAAACCAACAAACGAATAAAATAAACGACAACAACAACGAGAACGAAACGAAAAATTAGAAGATAAGAAATACAAAAAATCCAAGAATCTCGACAAATTTTGAGAATTAATGTACAAATGGTATTCGATGAAACCCCTCACCCCCTGGAAAATAAAGCGAGAAAATAATTATGACACAACGACGGACCGAACGCGCGTTGGAGTTTTTTTTGTCCAAAATTCTTTTCAATTTCTCTTTCTCTTTATTTTTTTCGTTACTTTCTTGGCATCGTTTTGTTTCTTTCTCATAATTTTCCATCACCGAAGTGTCGTCGAGCATTTTCTTTCGTTAAATTAATTTTTTCGGGGGCGTCGATGATTCATGTTTATTTTTATTTTTCTTTGTTTCTTTTTCAAGATTAAATCCAAAGACGAAAGAATTATCGAGTAGAGATTGAGGAATGAAAATGAAAGAGTTTGAGTATAAATTAAAATCGGGAGAGGGGATAAAAGTCGACCATTATATTACCAGCTACGTGAAAAAGAAACGGAAAATTTTTCACTCGATTAAAACGAGAAAAGTTACGCCTCTCGATCCGTTACGAAACGTAAAAATTGAGGGGATAACGAGCGTTTGGATTCTCTCGCGAAGTAAATATCTCTCTCTAATCTCTATCTCGACTATGACTTGCAAAAAAAAATACAGTAGTGCGGCAATTCGAAAAATTAAAAGGAACAACAACAACGACAAAAAGCTTGCCCGTAACGAGTCGCGATCAAAAATATTCGATCGAAGAAAACCCGAACGTACGAAAAAAAAGGTCGAGCGGGGTTTTATGCATTTTTTTCTGTTCTTTCTTATCTTTACTTCGCGAGCGATTAAAGAAAAACGACAGCGAGTCGAGCGCGGAGACTAAAAGGATAACAGACGTTTGTGATGGAAAAAAAACGAAATAAAAAAAACTGTTTTACGCGTTGCGTTTTAAACGTGTGAGCACCCTCTCCGTACTTACCACTCACTCGTATGCGTCGCCGAGAACACGTTCCTTGCAAGGAAATGAGCCTCTTTTAATTTTTTTTTTAATTTCTAACTTTTTGCGTTATTTTTTCGTATTTTTTTCCGTTTCGTCGCGCGTTACACCCACGGCTCGACACCGAAAAGTCGCGTGCGTACTCGAGACCGCGAGACGTCCGCGAAATGAAAAATTCTACTGCGAAGAAGAAGCAAGAAAGCCAAGAAACGAATAAAAGAAAAAAGAAACAGAAAAAACTCGCCCATCATCTTCACCCCCGAGTGATCGTCGGTGTCGAGCCGAGGACGAACGATCAGAATTTAAAAAACGAAAAGATAAAAGAGAACGAACGAAAAAAAAACAAGAATCGAATGAAATTAAATGATAAGAACGAAAAAAAATGATAATAATCAGCGACAGACTAACCTGAGGCGACAGAAATATCTCCGCGCTGCGGCTAACCCGAGAGATCAATCGGAACGGAGGAATTCTCGTTACGGCGAGACGTTGCGCGACCCCGCAATCGTTTCAGCCAACGCGCTCGATACGAATATTTATATTACAATTTTGTTAATTTTCATTTTCTTCTTTTTTCTTCTTTCCTTTTTTCCCTATAAAACTACGTCCGATGGTGCTACGTCGCTTAGCGGCAGCGTGAAGCGTCGCCTTTCTCGCGATCGCGCGTACTCCGTGAAAAAGCTCGGAGCAACGTTTTTTTTCCTTTTCACGAAGAATCGAAACAACGACGATACTTTTATTCCATTTGAATTAACGATAATTCAAACCGATCGTTTATCTACGCGTCGCTTTTAATCGCGAGATACTCTCGTCCGCGAGTTTGAGAAAGAAAATAAATTAAATATTAGGAAAAAAAAAACAAACAAATTAACAGAGAGAAAATGGATTCTCATAAATGCGAGAAAAATCGTCGATGAAACGTCGTTGAATTTCTTGGAAATTCACGGAAAATTTTGACGAGAGTATTTGGCGCGAAGAAGCTTCGTGGATCTCGCGCGAAACGTCGGAAAATTCTCGTAAACGAACGCACCGAACGCTCGATCCGTTTCTCGTCGCTGTCTCGCCTCGTGAACGTTGCCCCGAGGTGTTTCGGTAATTCTTCTCCAATATGGTATATAGATACATATATATATGTGCATATATACATACATATATACATACATATACAATATATATATATTTATATATATATATATAAGTTATATGTATATAAACACATGTATATATCGTATTACATACGATAGTAGTAAGAAAAAACATAAAGATTTTGCTAACTTCGTGTTAACTTCGTGTGAAGAGGATGCTGAACGAAGGGCTGATCGCTGTTGTCTTCTTCTTCTTTTTTTTCTTCTTCTTCATCTTCTTCTTCTTCTTCTTCTTCTTCTTCTTCTTCGAGCTTTTATTTCCTTCGTCTCGAGTCGACGCGAGTTGAAAAATTCGAGCCTCTTCGTATCTCACATTGGCGAAACTCGGAATTTTCCGTGTGTCGTCGACACTTTTTCGTAGACGAAGCAAAGACAGAGAGAGAGAGAAAGAGAGAGAGAGAGAGAGAGAGAGAACGAGAGGTAGAAAGAGAGAGATAGAGACAGAGACAGACAGACAGACAGACAGTGAATTATCTTCCTCCGGACGATGAGAAAGTGCCGAACTCGAGAATCTTTTGCCTCGATGATAATTCAGCGATCATTTGTTTTAGTCCTTTTCTTATTAATTATCATTTAGCTTTTTTTGTTGTCGTCTTCGTTTCTCAGCCTATATTCGTTTCACGGCATGTGCTTATTTATCATTCTCTCACACAGCTCTCTCTCGTTGGGTTAGGGGCGGGCCCAGAGCACAAAGTGCAACGGTGGATTGGGCCCGTCCGTCGGGGGCGATCATCTGAAGCGTGGATGCATCATCGGAGCTAGCATAGGTGCGCCAGGAAATCCCATCGGTGCCGCGAACGCCGGATGCATCGCACCCGGTGGCAGTGCACCTAGCATTCCTGCAAATCCATAAGATACGTGTCATTCGTGGTACGAGTAACTTTTTTTTAAATATTGATTTAAAAAAAAAGAAAAAAAAAAGAAATAGATATGTGTATAGTACGGTTTTTTTTCTGTTTCCTTTTTTCCCCCCCTCGATCTTCGTCGAAACAAAAAGAAAAAGAAAAACCAAGGAAACTACCAGTTTCCTTCGTTCATCGGGTACTATGTGAGAAAAATTCCCTCTTTGGTCGATCCTTGTTTCACGACTCTAATTTCTTATTTTTTTTTTACGATTGATATTACAGCCGTTCAATTTATAGATTTTTCTTGTGTACTTACGTCACGCTCGAGTACGTACGTAACGAACTCTCTTTCTCTCTATTACTATTTCTCTCTTCCTGTCTCTCGAAACACAGACACACGCTCGATCCCATTCACTCGTGTCCCTTTTTTAATCTCGCATTCATTAAGAATTTTTTTCCATCGTTTTTCGATTATTGAAATTTTTCTTGGTTATTTGTTTTTTTTTAAATATTAATTTCGTTTGCAAAAAAAAACCGAAGCTTGTCCCGCGGTCGATGGGTGACAGCCTTAAAAACGCGAACGTTACTTCGTACTATTTTTCGAAAAAAAAAAAAAAAAAATTGCGAATTAACGCGAGAGGATTGTTACGTTCTTTTTTATTTTCCTCTACGTTTACGTTCGTCGACTTATTATTTGGCCGAGGGTCGACCATCCTTCTCCTCCGATTTACGTTACCCCGCGTTACTAAAGAAGCTTTTTGTTTCTCGTTTCTTCTTCTTTTTTGTTTTTTTTTTTCATTGCAAATATTCACTCCCCGTGAAGTAAACCCTCGCTACGGCACTCGATCAAAAAGCGAATTATTACCATGACGTTCAAAGAGCATGCAAATGGGTTCGGTGGTATGTGCAGCATTTTATCATTAATTATATAAAGTAGAGTAGTAAACATCGATAATACAATAATTTCACAGCAAACCCATATGGAAAAGGTGCTACCACACACAACAGAAAAAAAAATTAAAAAAAAAATATATATATATATATATATGTATGTATATATATATGTACGTAGATATAATACTTTTCACGCCATAGCTAACGAGGATAATAATGGTAAACGAGTTATAGTCGTGTAATAAACTTGTTTCGGCTGTCACCCTGAAGCCGATCGTAAAGATCTTACGGAATTAATCATTATTATTATTATTTTTTCTTTGTCTGTCTTTCTTCGTTCTCACTAACGATATGCGAAATTTTTCGGTGTAATTAACTAATCAAGACGTATCGCGCCATTAATGCCAAAACGTCGAGTCCTTCAAGATCTTTATTAATTTTTATTATATCGAACGAAAATTGATCTATCGATTTTTTTATCGTTATTACACGCGAAAGGCTTCAATTTTTTTTTCTTACTATGGAAGGAATAAATGGAAGCGTTAGAAGTTTTGATACGAGGTGAGAAGTTACGTTATGTTTTTTTTTAAATTTTCTTAACGTAGGAAGAAAGATAAGAAATTTTGGCATTGACGACGCGACAAGACAATAAAAAAAGCTTGTAGGTGATCCGTCTAGACTGTTCATTCTCGATATTCAAGCATCTCATTTTGTCATCACATACCTCCTGTTATCCTTTTCTTTTCAATTATCTTTACGTAGTATAACAGTATATTATAATATAATAAACATAATAGTAGTAGTATATATAATACTTGGTACGTGAAATTGCGTTTACTTACTGTCGTTTGGCTCGACTTAATTTAAATTGTTCTCTCTCTTTCTTTCTCTCTCTCTCTCTCTTTCTCTTTCTTTTCTTTTATCATCCGTGTATTTTAATGTGTCCAATGTGTCGAGACAAGTGTGTATGTTTCTGTTATATTTTGTCGTGTAAAGAGAAATAAAAAGAAAACAAAAATAACACAGAAGCTAGAACTATGGGGTATTACTCGTTGCAAAATGTACCTTAAGTTTCTGCTTTTGTTACATTTGCACATTTTCTGTTTTGTTTTACCAACGATTTCGATCAGAACAGATTTAGTCGTCGATTGCTACAAAAGTACGAGATTATGCGAAGAAAAATTGGCATACGAAGAGCAAAAGAGAGGGGATGATTAAAAAGAAGAACAAAAATTTGAGGAAAAGCCGAGGGCTTGTGTTTTGATGTTGAATGGAAAAAAATAAAAGACAATTTTCGACAATGTGTGCGAACAGTGTTTCTTGGATCGAGGCTAATGCGAATAAATCGTGTTTCTTTTTTTCTTTGCTGTTCGTTCCACTCGGAATAGCATCGACGAGACCAAATGCAAGTGTTCGAGCAACGAATGAATAATGAACGACATAATGCTGTATACAGTAATGACGATAGATCGTAATAAATAACTAAATAGATAAACGAAAGAGATTGAGCAAGAAGAAGAAGAAGAAGAAGAAGGAAAAATAAATAAAAATAATAACATAATATAAAATAAATCAAAATAAAAGAGAAGAAAAAGAAACAATATAGAAAATCAAATAACAGTATGAAGATAGTAAGAATAATTAAGGCCATGTCACCGCATGCTATTTGCTAAGGACCAACCTTTGTTGTACTTGCGAATTAAACACGTATTTATCGTAAACCAGAGTGTGTGCGGGGGGAAGATGGTCGATTTCGAGCACGAACACTCAACGAGGAGTGATCGGGCGCCCTGCAAACGCACCGTTAAACAAACGTCGAAAAGGAGAGAAAGAAAAACAAAAACAAAAAAAATAATGATAAACAAATATCTATACATCGTACAATTTATGAGGAAAACGTTCGTAAAAACGGCTAAACGGCCAAGATCACGGATTATACAAAAAAAAAAAAGCTGCATAGATTAAATGCGAATGTGATTGAAAATGAGAAGATAAAAAAATATACGGTACAACGTATTCGCGAAGATAGCGAATTTTCTTTTCTTCTTTTTTCTGTTTTTTTTTGCATTAGAGGGATTGCTTGATCATTGAAGAAGATAAATAAAATGAGGATGTATTTTTATCGATGAAAATTAACGAATAAATCCATCGACTCTCTCGGAGATTCGCAACATTCGCATCACTTTCATTCCTTGGAAAGGGAACACCGGAATTCCGGTGGTGCGAGGAACGAATGGAAATCCCGAAGGAGGATTTTGGATATTTTCGTCATCCAAAAAGCCGCTTCGTTCGATAGCGAGGAGAGCACGGAAAGAGCGTACGGACGATAGTAAATGGGAGAGTGAGACGAATTTGTCTTATCATGGAGAAAGCTCTGTGATCGTCAATTTTTGTTCCTATATCGTATTAAAATTGTCGAGATCCGTAATTCTTTCAATTTCATATTCTCATCAGGGACGAGAGCTTACCTACGAGTATCGTGGATTATTTCAAACTTCTACGAAGATAATAAATTTTGTTTTTCCTTTTTGAATAATTGTTTTTCATCCGAGACAAACATTCGAACGATCCCTCGTGTGCCAGTCGCGTCGTTACCTGATGAAAATACTCGTACAATAATTTTGTTGTAATAATTACGAGAATTTGTAATAAAAACGAATAATATCCTGTCGCGACAACTAGCCTCGTTATTTTATAAATAGAAATTAAGAAATAATAATTCTCTCTGTTGTTTACGACAAGCTTGGAAGCGTTTTTCTCGTTTTCACAAGAAATTCGATCCGATCAAGATTCAAACCAAAGATGTATAAATTGCGTTTGCCTCGAGATAAAAAAGAAATAAATAAAAATGAAAAAGCACGAATTTACTACGATTTGCCGAAATAAACTCACAAATCCTTAAGAAAGAATAATTTTTGTTTTTCATGCCCGACGTAATCGACGATTATACAAATCCTTCTCCACGAAAAAAAAAAAAAAAAAAAAAAAAAAGCGTATAAGAAAAAAAAACAATTTCGTA
This sequence comes from Netelia inedita, assembly GCA_964017225.1. Lineage (NCBI taxonomy): Eukaryota > Metazoa > Arthropoda > Insecta > Hymenoptera > Ichneumonidae > Netelia > Netelia inedita. The sequence continues at coordinate 7,979,572 of OZ024924.1, read as the reverse complement.
GTTTTTTCACGAAAGCAAGGTGAGAACGTGTCTCGATAAGTTATTCTTTCATAGCCTGACGACCCGCGTGCGCGGGCGCAAGTGCTCGTCGAACGAGACACGACCGAAAAACAAATGTGACGAAAATTTCTATGTCCTCCCACTCTTTTCTTTTCTCATTTGGTTCTCGCGATGAAAAAAATTTCGGACACTTACCTGGTGGCAGGCCCATGGGGGGCGGTCGCATCATGTTACCTCCATGAATGAGAGCAGGCGCGGCAAGTGTCATGGTGGGTCTCATGAGAGGCGCCATCAGCGCGACGGAACTGACTGGCATCGCGGCAGAAGCTGGAACCATAACGGCCTGCGGCGGCCTCTGAAATCTCTGCTGTTGTTGCTGCAACGCGCTTAGCGCCGCTTGCTGTCTCTGCTGTTGATCCTGGAAAGCGGCAGCGGCGTTAGCCGCTGCCTGTTGTTGCTGTTGATGATGATGATGATGCTGCTGTTGTTGCTGCTGCTGATGTTGATGTTGTTGTTGCGCTTGTTGCTGCTGTTGCTGTTGCTGCTGTGCTTGCTGCTGTTGTTGAGCTTGCTGCTGCTGCTGCTGCTGGGCTTGTTGTTGTTGCTGTTGCTGTTGTTGATGTTGTTGCTGAAGCGCCGCCGCTTGCTGCGAAAGCGCCTCCGCGTGAGCGTTACGAGCAGCTTCGTCATTCTGGCGACGCTGATATTTCGGTAATCTCGCCCGTATTTCTTCCTACGAACGATCGTTCATCATACGTTTGCGATATTTTCCTTTTACTAACATTTGTCTCTGTTCGAGATTATTATTCGCTTACCAGACTGAGATCCTCGGGTGGATGAACGATTTTACTCGCAGCTCCCGTCGTCGCGATTAGATTGACCTTCTGATCGTTGCTATTGTTGGTATTAGCATTGGTCTCGGCGCTACCACCGTACGCCGGAAATGTTGGCTTAACCGGTCCTATCGAACCACCGGCTATCGATGTTATCGGCTTGAAATCAGCGCCAAGAGGCGTCGCGTTTGCCGCGGACGATGCCGCCGTCGAGACCGCGGCGGCGCTTGGGAACAGAGGACGCGACGGCGGCATCGACACGGGCGGTTGCATACCCGGTGGCATACCCGGCATTCCTTGCATCATACCGTGATGCCGAAACTGTGATCTTATGAGACAGAAGGCGAATCAATATTTTTATATTATTTACAACGCCGATAGAATTTTTTCACTACGTTTCAAGAAAATGTCGATTGTTTTTTCTTACCCGGGTCCCATGAACGGTGGTCCAACGTGACCGAGATGTCCCATCATGGAATGCATCGGCGGCGCGTATTGTCCCATTTGCGGCATACCCGGATGTCCCTGCATGACACCCGGCATCATGCTCTGATTCGTTGGCATTGCACCAGGCGCCGAGCCCAAGAGACCCTCGGGTTTTGGTTTTTTCTGCGCAGGCTCGTCCTCGCCAGAACTCGGCGAACCCGGCCGACCGCCGTTCCTCTGTCTTTCGTGCTCTTTCGCGTCGTTCGGAGGTATTCCCTCCATTCCATAAATCTCTATCTCGATATTGCTTCGGTTCGGCAAAGAATTCGGTACTTTGTCTATCGCTTCTTTATGTACCTTGATTAACGAATATAATATATAACAATCGTCAACGTTATATCCAAAATTTGATGTTTACAGTCGAAAACGAACTCTTTTATATTTTATTGAATCGTACGGAAATGTATTATTTCCTTATTATCTCGTAGAAATTACCTGCATGCAGTGTATACTCAGTCCTGGCCCTGTGTAGAGTTTTTTGTGACAAATATGACATTTAAAATGCTTCGCCTTCTGATGCTGTATCAAAATTTTTTCATCGTCGAATTCTCGGTTGCAATACCTTTGATTAATCGTGTTAAGAATGATAATTTATATGATTTGGCTTAAAATAATTTGAAGCGTGATATTTGATTCTGCTCGATAGATGGGGTTAATTGTTGAAACGAATGATTGAAAAATTAAATAATATAGCGATCCTCGGTTGATTAGAGAAGTTGGCAATTGTATAGGAAATATTACAAGTTCGTTATGTATATGTATATGTCTGGCTATTGTACGAATATTCTTTGGCAGATCGCAGAGAAAATTCTTTGAAAGCAATTGCACATCTGTTTCGCTGCATTAGTTGTAAACATCGTGACGTAATCGAGCTATCACGCGTCGATACACGCATATGTGTATATGTATAGTTATATACACATGCACGAAAAATGCATATAGCTCGACGCTATGCGTAGGATTGCCCGAGATGGGGGTTAATTTTATTATACGATCTAAAAATAAGATCACGCGAAAGAGATTGCAACGACGGGGGTGCGAAAATCACAAGAACTGCGAAATATATTTTCGTAGAACTGTCGTCGTCGTCGTCGTTTGAGAAAAAAAGGATACCAGCACCAGGGCTTTGACTGCTTCTTCTTCTTGCGTCCCATCTTCGGTCTCTCGAGTCTGATATGTTTCAATCGACAAACGTATTCTTCTTTTTCTTTACGTTGCAACAACAACGAGAACTTGTGATTTATATACGAAAGTCTTCGCGTCTTGTATCAGCACTGGACTAACACGTACACTCTGCAGATAGTACACACGTAAAAACCGATAATATAAAATGGCCAAGGACTCTCTTCCGGAAGAAACCGGAAGTGGCGAGTCAACAGTGGCGCACTCCGAGGTCGACTTTACAAAGCAGTCGGCCATTTGCATAATTCGAATAAACCCGGGAAATTGCTCCTTCCTACAGTGTTCGTTCGTTCCAATTATATTTTTACTTTTTAATATCACGATATTAATATTTTACGGTATATCCAAGGTCAAAATAACCTCAATATTTTGTTGACGAACTCTTTTTCGAAGTTCCTAAATTTCTTTTTGAAAGAAAACGGATTACCTGTGGTTTCTTTCGAGGATATTTGCACACGAATGTTCTTTTCTTCTAACGACGCTCGTAGACGATTCGAACACAATAACAACGATGAGTTTGCGTGAGTCATCCAACGTTTCCTACACAAACGGCAGAAAAAAAGCATAAAATATCGAATGGCAAATTGTTTTGAATTAACAGCCTTCGCAGGTTTAATCGGAATATAACATCGCGTGAAGAATTCTTCGGGAATATGTCTCATCTTTCTCGTATCTATGTAATTTCACCTATGTTTAATACATAGCAAACATACTTAGAAGCAGATGAAATATCGTAACCTTGATTACTTCGGCTTATCGAACGATAATAAATGATTCATCGTTTCACGTAAGTCCAGTTAATGCAATCCCGAGCGATTAGCACAAACGAACGATTTTCACTTAATTTCGAGTAATGAAAAAAGAAAGTTTCCATTTTACAATCATTGGTGAATTTTTGTCAATGTTCTTTCGTATCTTCGACGATGGCGATATATTCGTGTCAGCTCGAAGTGATTCGTCGATTCAAGGGAATATCGCTTTCGCTGTCGCTCGAATGATTCGTATAAACATCATAGGTTTCTTGATCCGAACATGGATAATCGACCTCAACCTTTACTTCGACAGATTCTCTCCGGCGTTTCTTTGTCTGATAACAAAATATATGAAAAACATTTCGTTAAACTTTACGATAAACAGATTTTTGTCTACGTTTGGTCGAAATTTGTACGCACTCGTCGACGACGTTGCTGTCGTCTCTTCGACTCGTTAGTCGCAGGACTGATTTTTTCGGCAGCTACCCTTCTAATATCAAAATCCTGATCGACCTTCGTTATCGTCTGAAGTCTTTGTTGCTCCGACGTGACGTAAAGATCGTTGGGTTTGTGATAGCTGTTGTGCGTGTCGTAGGCTCTCTTACTGCAGAAAAGAGCCGAACACATTGTGCACTTAATCAAATCTTCGGGCACCGCATCCCTTTCCGCCTGTTAATGAATAATCATTAATTTTTGTACATTTCATCTCTCTGACTGAATTAATTTATGTAGAAAACAGTTGTTTTTTTATCGTATTTCATACCTGAGTGTGTACTCGCTCCAAGTGCTGCTGCAAATTGAACTTTATAACGTACTCGACACCGCACAAGTGGCAATAATAGACACTGAGTGCATCGTTCATAGAGTTTACTTTGATTTTATTGCTCGGTGGTGGTGTCGGCGTTGGTTGTAACATTGCTACGATCCTAATAATTAACAACATTGTGTAAAAACATTGTTCCAATTATATAGAAAATAAAAATTTCTAGGTTCTTTTCGTTTTCGAGTACCTTTTGTGAACAGATCGCTGATGAAAACTCAATGCTTTCTCGTTGTAAAAAGAACCGTCGCATTCTTCGCATTTTTTGTGCTCTTCCACATTAGCTTCTTGAGGATTATGCGTCGTCATATGTTTGTCTCGATGAATCTAAAAAGAAAAAAAAAAAAAAAAAAAAACGGATACTTTAGATCGAGGCGGATCGTCGAGACGAATTAAATTACGATACTAAATTATTATTTACCTTCAATGGAAATTGTTTCCCACAGAAGCAACAATAGAACTTTGGTGAGTTTGGGTGCATTTTGAATCTATGCCTTATCGTTTCGGATATCGACGAGAACAATTGATTGCAAACGTCGCATTCGCATTCCGCTTTTGTCTTTGGCACGATCTTTTTTACTCTTCCAGTCTTATCTATCTGGTTGTTCGCATGTTTCCTACATATATATGTATTGTAAATTAAAGAGAAATAAATCATCGTCACATCGTTTTACAGATCGAAACGAACGATTGGCAAATTTTTTCCTCGAATTACCTGAAATGTTCACGCAGGGCTTCCTTACTCTCGAGTTTTGCATCGCACAAAACGCATTTGTGATCTCTTTTAACCGGTGCTTCCTTACGACGCTCGAACCTTTTTAAAGTTTTATTCAAAATTTATATGTTCTCTGTACAAAATCATAGAATTTTCGTTTCTCGCGTACTTACAGCTCGGCGTGAACGGATCGTGTGTGAAAACTGAACGCGGCGTAGTTGTAGAATACAAAATTACACTCCTCGCACTTTCGGTGTAGCGCCGGATCGTCGTCGTCGTCATCGTGAGAAATTATATGTTTGTCCCTGTGTATCTAAGCAGTAAAACAATAATTATAAACAATATTTGCGACGTTAATGTAAAATAATCATCGAATTATTACAATTTTTACCTTTAATGGAAATTGTTTGCCGCACCAGCTGCAGTAGAATTTCGAGGAATTTGGATGCGCCTTGAATCTGTGCTTGATCGTGTGCGTCGAAGATTCGAATATTTTGCCACACATATCGCATATACAATCGGCGGATGCCAAAATTGGTTCTACCCGTCCAGATTTGTCGATCTGATTGTTAGCGTGTCTCCTGATTTTGTCGTGTTGTGTTTTTAACGCAAGACCGTTAGAAACAAATATTATTATCGCTATCCGACAACATAAACGATTTGTAAATTCGAGAAAATTACCTGAAATGTTCCTGAAGGGCTTCTTTGGTCTCCAGTAAAGCATTGCAGAGTACGCATTTGTGGTCGGGTCTTCCAGACATTTCTGCCCTTCGAAACGATTCTCACGAACGGTAAATATTGTTATTTTCCTTCTCGGGATACATAATAATACGACTAACCCGTTACCGACAACACGGGATATTACAGATCTTTAGTTCGCAACGTCGTATATATAAAACGTAGCTGCATCGGACGTGTCTCAATTTACACCACAATGTCAATTATTCACAGTAATTTCGCATTACGTACATCGGCCGCTGCATAATAGAAACGAGAAGAGTGCTTGAGAAAATATATTTACTCGTCGAGGCGAACGTTAAAATCAACTTTCGACCATCTTGATTCGGGAGGTGGTAGGTGCTGCCATCTCTGGGTTCAAACGCGAGTGCGACAAGAGCACGACTCGTATCGTTGATTGGCTGAAATTGTTTGAAAAATATGTTTTCAATTCCATTGTTTAAATTTAAATTATATTTCATTCTTTTACGTGCGTGACGTTCTTTTACAAAAATTCTTCGTTGGATTTCGAATAATAATACAATTCGATACGGTAAATATATCCGAGCTCGAATATTATAAATTTTCATTTGAAAGAATTAACATTCGTAACGTGTAATATCCGATTAATATCGTCTCGTTGTTAATTATAAACTCTCTTTTTCCAGACTCTCGTTCTTTCGTGCGCGCTTAGCCTAATGGAAGAACTATAAGATTGTCGAATTGTCAGTAATAATCGAGAATGAAAAAATCATTCGTTTCTTTGTTAAAACTGTACTAGGACGAAACGCGGCTTTTAGTTATAGACGTAGGTTTTTCGTGCGGCGTATAAAATCTATCAGTTCCTTGCTACGACCGGAATACATCGATATTGCCATTCGTATGTCTCCGAACGGGATGCGTATCGCGTACGATTTCCGGTTACATATAATAATGATAACATAATTAATACAGTTTAGGTATGTAAATAATAATGTCGATTAAAGCTCGATTTTTGTTTTACCTCCTGTAAATATATTTAATCTAACGTAACTCTTGATAAAGGGCGCACGGTGATTGCGCAACATCCGTAACGCCTTGAGCCGCAAGCTCGGTGAGAGTTCGTTCGAGGTAACTTTTGTCTGGATAACCGTGTCCCGTCGTCGATGCTCCAAGCTCCGTTTTATGATGTATCTCGTTCCATGTTACGACATCCTCCCGTCCCGTTGTCACCGATCTTCCAACGGTGAATATCAATCGACGCTCGAAAGCTATTTGCAACAGCCTGAGTACCCTGCGACCGTGATCGTTGTCGGGGAGGTAACAAACGCGTGGAAATCCAACGGCGTAATACGTCTGTCCGGGATTCGGATGTTCAGGGCCTTGTATACCCGATGGAATACTGCGGAAATTTCACGATGTTTCTTGTCAAGAAATATTACTCAACAAATAAATAAAAATAAGAACGATGTAACTCGAATTTCGTCGCGATTTCGTTGATTTCGTACGAATACAATTTTCATGGAAAACTATTCAGTGGCTCGATGGTTATCCGTACGAAAGATTTGTTGATTTTTTTTCGAAAAAGTTCGGTGAGCTTATTTAATCCTTTAAAAGTGTATTTTTATAGATAAATAAAGATCCGTCTTTTATATTTTTGCGATCTACGGTAGGTATTAAGATTGATAGAAATGACGCCGGAAACTTTGGAATGTTTCCTTGTTAATGGTAATAAGAACGATAAACTATACTCACTCGTAAGTAATCTGAATGGTGTTGGTGTGCGGAAAGCCGGGCAACGCTCTCGGTATGCGTGTCCAATTCATAGTGCCGGGTGGCTGATTGCCCCTCTTTTCGCCGTAAATTAAACGACAGACCGGACATTGTATGTACATGGGTTGCTGCTGGGAGCTTAGCATAGCATTGAGACAAGCTAGATGCAATCTGTGCCGGCAACGCGTCAATTCTACCGTCAGAGGTTCCGGCGTCCCGAGACAAACGGGACAAGAATCCGTACCGTCGCTCTCCACAACTTTTACGTATTGCGATATAACGTCCGATGCAACGTCGACGCCTGACGCGAATGGGAAGTTAAAAATTCGATATAGTAGAGTAAAATATTTACGGAAGAATTTACCTAAAATTCAAATGAAAAACAAATAAATAAATATAATATACAGAATGAAATAAGAGTCGAAAGATTTTTAATCTTTCGTTATAAATAAATAAAAATTATGATTAATACAATGATAAAGATGCGACGTTTTGTTTTTTTACTGACCGATTATATTATCTTTGAATGCTTCGTCGCTGCCAACGCTGCTGTCCAATAGATCGATAGGATTCTCGTGACTCAGATAAGTCGAAACGGTATCGACGCTCGGTCTTCTTCCGCTCTTTGTACTACTCGAATCGGCATCGAGGACGGTGTCCCAATTTGTCTTTCGTTTTTGGGCAGGATCAACGACCTCTACTGTATTATTGTTGTTTCCAATACTCGCGTGTTTCCCGCCGAATATGTTGTTGAGTATGACACGAGCGATGTTGGATGGTCCGTTATCGCCGGTTTGTTTACTCTGCTGTAAAGGAAAACCCAAAAAATCATTACTAATGTAATGTGTTTGGCCGTTAATTATTCGCGCGGGACAAGACAAATGTTAATACGAACCTTTTTACTATTACCGCTCGTTTTTTTGCCATTAGTACCACCTGATTTTTTGTGCATCTGCTTGACGCTCGGATTCTTGAACATCGGCGGTAGATAATTCTTAAGTAAGGTGGCGGATAATTCGTAAGTCTTGGAATAATTGTATTGCCTGCAGGCCGTTGATTGGAGCTCCTCCAGGGCAACTTTGACTAGAGGATATGGCGCCTGTTGAACTCGACGAATCGGTCTGACGTAACCGGTACAGCAACGCACTTGCGTTAAATTGCAGAAATTTATGATGTAAGGAAAGCCAAGATGGGTCTTTGAGACATCGATCGTTTTGTCGCCCTGTTGAATAATTACAAAATTGCGACGTTCGCATTGGAATTTAATGATAATCGAAAGAAATTTTCAAACAAATTTTCGATATACCATTGCCCAGGCTTCTTCGATGAGACATTGGACTTCCATGTCATAGGTATGCCAATCGTCCGTGTCTCCGGCCCATTCCCACTTGGCGCCTTTACCAGCCGGTGAGCCGGGTAAATAAAATTTTCGTCTCACACTGTGTATCTCTTCTCCGTCGTCGCTGCACTGTGTTTTTGTCTTGAGGTTAATGTAGTACCTGTCGGAGTGTAAACTTTAACGTTTTTTGTTCTTAAAATCGTCAAAATACATATTTCTTTTTAATATCCTGTGTTATAACTCTTGAATTAAAGGGGAGAAAAACGAAAAAACGTTTTTCCTTAGGAAAAGGTAAACACGAGCGTAGTAATCAAGACATTTGAGAAAAACAACAAAGTGCACATCGCGGGCGACGATTCTTACCTGTCCAAATTCGGATCTGCGTCGTTGAGAAAAACACGAGTCAATTTTTTGCAATGTGCTCTTTCGAGATGCTGCGAAACAGCGGGACTGTAGGGTCTCCATCGGCCCTGACGATTTTCCCATTCCCAAACAACCACTGCGTGTCCGTGCTCTTGTCCTTGGGCGTTCATCGTCATCATTGTGTACATATAATATTACACGTCGTTGTATTCACGAGGAGGATACACTGCCTCGTAGGAATTTCACACGCACGCGACGCACACGATCAACGAGATCCAAGAGCGTGGGAACATCTTCGATGACCCCACGAAGTGGGAGCGAGAGAGCGAGGCGTGTATACACACGATATATATCCAACTCCGTTGGAAAGGGAGAGACAGAGAAAGAGACCCTCTTCACATCCCACACACACACACACACACACACACACACTGCACGGCCTAATTTTTCACGCCCCCACCCAAGCCAAGAACTCACTACTTTCGATTTATTTACCGCTTGGATGACCGCAATGTCGTACTCATATCATTGAACCATAGTTCGCAAACACTCTGACGATAATTCTTTATCAGTTCGTTTATTTATGATTATTCGCAAACGTACACGCGTTATCTTTCCAAGCAGGCAATGGACAAAAAAAACTGGATGAATGAAAAACAAATGTAGTCTGCTTCCCACGGTGTCGTAAGCAAGTATACGCGCGTATACCTGTAGCTGGGAAATGTGTAATGAGAACCATGAGAACCGGGGAGTGACACTCAATGCTAAAGGGACCCACGTTATTTGTCTCGATGCTGATTGGTCGAGACGGAGTTTGTTAGATTTTCTATACCAACCTCGAAGTTCGAAACTCTGAAAGGAATTTTGCTCTGCACTGTTGGCGCCCTCCAATATTTGAAATTAGGCGGGAGAGATTTTACGATTCATTGGGTTTTATTGGAAATTTATTGGAATTTGAATATTCGAAAATTTGTAGAACATATACATATATACAAAAACAATATTTTATTAATAAAATATTACTAAAAGCAAGAAAAAACAGAAAATATTACATGTTATTAAAATTTAAATTTATTACGAATCTTCCTTATGAACTGGATGACACGTTCAGCCTCGTCAGCAAGGGAAAACGGGGGAGTAGAAATTTCCTGCAATAAATAACGACAAAAATTAAAATACTGATGGAATTTATTGCTCGTTCCTCAAGCTGACAAAGGTACCCAGATAGAACAGTGACGTATATTATACATATAAACGACGTCGCCATATACGTTTGTAAGACGTTTCTAGTACGTATACTGAAGAGCTAAATGTCCGGCTAATCTTCGTATAATGTACATATATTCTACGTATATTAAACGGTATATTTTATGTATCCACGACGTCGAAAATACGTTAAATATATTGTTCAACAAACGTAGAATATATATATATTATACGGATACTAGCCAAACATTTAGCTCTTCAGTATACGTCCTAAATACATCTTACAGGCGTCGATAGCGACATTGTATTAACATATATTTGACATATAAATGTCTTATGTGCGAATAATAAATCCATAAAAAATGTATTCCACACACGTATGGCAATACGCATATACTGTTACAATACATATAAATCGTCGTTTACTTATAAATTCGTGCGATGAATGCGGAAAATCATAAAATACAGCTCTTTGTTATTGTTATCATCTGAAACGTTTTATTTATTATTTCAGGTACATATTCTTTTGAGAGAGTACATATACAAATAATACATACTCCATAAACATTTATAAAAAAAACCCGAATTATATTATAACCCGAATGTATAATGTACGTAAATTATACGTATATGCAATTCGTTCACCATCATCAATTAAATAGACCTACAATATACATACAGTATACGTCTAATATAGGTATATCATAGACGTATACATATCATATACATATATACGTGTAATATACGTATATTAGACCTTCTTGTTCTATCTGGATACATTACCATTATTTTACTTCGGTCGTTTCTGGCACCAGAGCCTTTTTTCTTTTTTTCTTTTTTTTTTAACGTGGGAAATCCTCTTGGATACCCTCTGCCCTGAGGAATAGACAGAGGTGTCCCCGAGGGACACCTGGAAAATATAAAATTGTTAAACACGTTCTGCATACAATACAAAATCATTACTATTCCAGCTTATCGTTCCAGATCCTTAGGAAACGTTAAATAAGGCTGACATCCTTCGTCCGTATACCGCACATGATTGCGGTATGGTACCACGCACTTTGAATAGTTCATCCTCGGTATGCTCGATAATTTATAAAATTATAAAAATATTAATGTTGAGCACTTCACAACACACTTTCAAAAAACTAGGTTATGGTAATTTATCTTCGGTGAGATAATTTTTTGTATTTCGCCGATTTGCACTAAACCCTGAGTTCACTTCACTCCTGATTTACATCACTATCAACGTCTATACAAATTTTTCATAAACAATGCACATTTCCCAAGAAAGTTCACTATTTTTATAAAACTTTTCTATACACCCTTTCTCGCATTACACTCGCCATCATAATCATAATGCATTTCTGCATTTGATAGCGCAGGCGCAGGCTATGCGGCTAAGCACTGTTACGTTACCACCTCTACCGGCATTTTCAACCGCCCCGTAAAGTTGGCCCGCGAACTTTGATTTTTTAAAGTTTTTTTACGAATCGTTAGGGCGTCGTTTGAAATCGTTTGATCGTTAAAAATAATCGTTTGATCATTAATAGTTTTTTCACAAAATCCAAATTACTTACTGGTGAACGTTGGTACTTCCAGTTGTTATGATTTTTAACTTTTTGAAGATTTTCCTTTTGCTATCGTTTGATCGTCGTTTGATACTAACGAATACCAAGTTCCATCCCTAGAAACAGATAGGATTTTTATCCTACAAAACTACTCTTCTAACTACCTGGTTATAGCTTATGGTGATGTGAAAGGCCCGGACGAACTCCGACGACGCCGGCATAGTATAGTGAACTTGCGCGCTACGCGTCACCGCTAGATGGCAGTGCATGGCCCAAAGTGTGAAGCCTCGGCAACAAACGATAATCTCGAGGCAAATAAAAGTATCGCGCCGAGAAATAGACGGGTTTATGACGGATCACGGATTTTCTTCAAACTTTGTACACTTTTATTCGTTCATTAGGACAACATAATGTCCAAGTAGTAAGGTGTACTACTCAAGCGTTTTCGAGAAAATTCTCTAATCAAACATATCTAAACAAATTATGTGTCATTAATGATCTTAAATAAATTTGCAAAAAAAGTAAGAAATTTGTTTAAACTTGTTTTCTTGAAATATCGGTAGATTTCAACCTCGATGGAATTTTATTTTGTTGCTTTTTATAAAATGTTTACTTGCGATACGCGACAATCTTACAAGGTTTTTCAGTATCGTTTTTTTATTCGTTATACATAAAGTGTGTAATGGGTAGCCGGGTTATAGTTGTCGTGACACACGTGGCAATTTTATTACGTTATTTGTCATTTGTGCACCTTGACTGCTACAATTTTTCACTGTGAAGGTTAAACACGTTGTAAACAAAAAATTTTTTAACGGAAAACTACGTCGATATGGACATGTGAAGCTCAAAGATCCAAGCCAAGTTTTAGCTGGGTTTTTTATAAATTACTGTGAGCCTATTTCTTCAAAAAATATTAAATGTTGAAGCAAAAGTATAATTATTAATTCCAGTAGCCATAAATCAGTGAGAAAAATCATATTGGAACTATCAAAAAACAATTTTGTAGCACAATCTCTAAATTTTTCAATTCGATACGAAAATTTAATCTACAAACTTTTCTTCAAAAGTATCAGTCGAAGCTAGACGAAGAAAATTTAAGGCAGGATCCTGCTTTAGGAGGCCTAAAAGAAGCGTTTTTTGGGGAATTTTTTTAAGGCAGAAAAAAATAAGCAAGTCTTGCGAACTTTTGAGAATATTTTAGTGCATATTTGAACACGATAAACACATTTTTTTGGAGAAAAATATCGAAACGCAGTCGATTTTTATGAGCATTTGTTCAGCACTTTGCAAGTGCAGTCTCCGATCGACGTACGAGATGGAGCTCGCAATTTTCGTCTTATCGTTAAACAAAATACCAAAGAAAATTTTAATTTTCATGTATCTTTCTTCTAGGTGAACTACGAAAAGCCCAAAAAATTATTAAATAAAATATTTTTCTCAAGTTTGAAAAAAATGTGCTTTTTGCACGAAAAAAAAAAATTATTTCAACTTGCTAAAAAAGTTGTTTAGAATTTTTTTTGACTCGTGAATCTTTCTCGTTCAAATAGAAGTGAATACAAAACTAAAGCTAACAAGCCTTGGTTCATTTTAATTGGTCGTCTAGTTTTCTTGCAATCATGCACACCAGTATATAAACATCGTAAACACGAAAATACGAGAAAACGCGCGCTCCAGCTGCCCGAGCGGTCGTATACCTGTTCTGCGCCCCATCACGTGTCGTGCCGTATCTTCGAAAATACTGCGAATTAGCTTCTATAACTTTACATACATATTCTTAGATATACTAGGAATAGATTTAAGCAATAAAAAAAATTGCATTCCTCTTTGATATATAACTTTGTAGGATCTGATTGAAAGCAAAATCTTTTGAAGGATATTGAAGAAGAGACTTTAAGCTTTAAATACCTTTTCTCATCAAACCTGTACGACGAATGCAACCAAAGTTATGTACGTGCTGTCGAATATTGCCAATTTTATCAAGGGAAAAATAAGACCTTCATTGTTTTGCACTGTGGATGTAACATAGTGAAACGCAACCGTCATGTTATTTGCATTTGTCACGACGTTGCCGACAGCTTCAGTGTCAATTATTGTTGACACCCATGGTAGCCAATGTGTTGAATAAACATGGCTTCTATGAATGAAGAAATGAGAAGAGAGAACGTTTTTGCTCCAATTTTCGTGTCTTATAAACGTAAGATGATCTATATTATTCCGTTTTCCGTATATTAGCTCTATTTAGTATATAAAGCTAATATATTTCTAGATAACGGTGGAAATAGCATTCAAACATTCCTACACGGAATAACGCTGCAAATTGATCAAGAAGGATAGAATGCAATATGACGGGACACGACAGGGAGAAGCTTCTTGGCACACTGCCTATATAACGGCAACGAGACTGACACAGTAGGGCTTACAAGAGTTGTATCGTTGGTGCGATTTATGGAAAAAACGTTTCCGATGAGAAACTAATCACTTCGAGGGGGTCTTCGTGTAAGGGAATATTTTGATATGGTCAATCGTGGCATAATTCCATATAAAGCCCGTAATATTAAGAATTTAATACGACACGGGAAATAGTAACGAGTAGATCAAGAATGTTACCGCATCGTTACGTACATCGTTCCGAATCATTTGATTTCTACGATATTGCTCGTAAAGCATCGTCTCAAAATTGGACAAACATATGTAAAACAGCTTCAACCTTCAATATGTTTACCCGCATGGAATCTTTTACCACATCACCGCTTCTAAGTCAATCGTCATCGACACAATAACTTTCTTTTTAAATAAAGATTCTTATTTACGATTCAAAGTACCTACACACGTTTTTCTTTCTCTGTCAGTTTAAAAAATATGATCCACACAAGTAGAGAAAATTAAGGTCGAAAGTAGCTTAGCCAACATGAATTTTATGAATGGCGCTTTGAAGCGACCTTTCTTCTAGTCAAGAGACAATTAGTATCGGTCTTATGAAATCATTTTGCAGAATTCGCTGCCTAACAAACACAAGACGACTTCTCTATCGTCTTAACAGGTGTTAATAGCAATTCTGCACAGACATTTTAATTTTTTCAATCTGTACAATTGTCAATAATGATAATAATCATCTTGAATCCGTTTGGGTTCCTTGGCTTGCTTCAAATAGAATTTATGCAAATTCACATATGTTGGAAAATAGTCAAGTATTCGCAAAAACTTATCGCGTTCAATAAAATCGGTTCGCATACCACGCGTGCAGAAGTTCGTTGAAGTACGTACGTTTATCTATCGACTTATTCATTTATTACTGTACCTCCTATAGAATAGCCGGATTATTGGCAAGGAGCTAGGAAGTGGGGGTAAGGACACCCTGATCGAGTAACGGTATAAAAAGGCACCGAGTAACGCTATATCCAAAACCGCACGAAGAAACGGATCTTTTTCAAAAGGGGCGAATGAAATTTTCAATCATGTTCGGTTCGACTTGCATGATTTTATTTTTCGTTATTTGCGGTAGTCTGGTGAATTTTTGTTGCGCCACGACTTTTAATTTAGCCGATCACCTAACGGATGATGAGAAACTTAAACTTTTTGGATCATACGAGGGTAAGACACAAGCATTCTTCTATCGTTTGATTCTCGAAGAAAATGAACATTCGTTGGTTTTTTGTTATTTTAGTGCCCGAGCATCATATCGTGGAGACATCTTGGCCGAGATACAGAAGGGCTGAAGATAACGTCGTATTCGATGTCGAGTATAAAGACAAACGTTTCAAATTAAACTTGAAACCGACGGACAAAGTTTTGATGGCTCCTCACACCCCCGTATGGACCGCGACAAGCGATTCCACGGCTACGAACCGGCGTGTACGATACGACGTACTGTATCACAATGTAAGTATTAGTAAACAGTAAATAATCAATTTTCATGATGATTTTATAGTTTCCTGTGCGATTATCAAATGTTGATTCAATGATCTACGAATTATCTTTATACCTATGAATTGCTTCATACCTATTATTCGATTTTACAGACCCCAAAACACCTCGATTCGTTTAGGTGTTATCACGATTTGGAAACGGAGGCCGCGGTAACAATATTTTACGATAAGAACAACCTCGGAACTATGGTGAGTAATACTTCGACTTTCGCAAAATTCAAAATTTTTTCCCAAAATTCAAATTTTTTCGCATAGACATGGCTCGATTGATAACAATAGCCGTGAATTCGTACATGCATAAGTAAAAAAATCATATTTTACGAATCTTGTTTTCTTTTCTTAAATACTGTAAGGGTAAATAGACAAAAGCATCATTTTACGTTTTCTTCTCCTCCGTGTAAGAATAATTTTTGCTAACGAAATAATGGAGCGAATGGATCGGCCGGTATCCTCGTTACAGTGGAATCACTTATAGACGTTTATTTAATGAAATATTGTTAAAGGAGGAGCATGAGCTAATATAATTATAGTCTTCATTTTTCCGTGAAAAAAGACTCCGCGATACTATACCGTACGTAATTATTAATATTTGCCACGTTTCTTTTACAAAGATGATTTTTTTTTAATATAAACATAGGATGGACTAATCAACAAGGATGACGGGTACCTCATAAAGTCTTTCCCAGTAAGAGCTGTTTCACATTTGTTAAAGTACATATCAACATCGGAAATGCTAGGTGCTCATGAAATCAATGTCAGAGTAGTGAGATCCATTTCTCAGGACGATGAACCAAAGAATGTGTCGACGAATTACCACGTGCTATTTAAAAGAAATTCCAATCCAGCTGGTGTACCAAACAGTCTTAAACGCGGTAAGTAAACGTCATCATCAGTGCCATCATGCCCAGTTATTAATTATTAATATCGATTTCTTCTAGTTGTCCGTCGAAAAGTAGAAAGCAGTAATAATTCGGTGGTATACCCAGAAATACTAGTTATAGCCGACTACAAAATGTTTACGTAATTATTACAATCACCAATCGTATCGCACGCACGTTCCTCCAAACTTGAAATAATTATTTATTGATTTTTTTTTTTCATAAGTACTATGGCAGTCCATGAAGCATTGAGGGAAATTATTGTATATTGGAACGTCATCGATCTGGCATTCAGTCGTTTGACAAATCCAAGAGTTCGACTGGATATAGGCGGTATAATTCTAGCGAAGGTAAGCTCCAGAATTAATTAAGTACGACATATTTTCTAATTCATCTAATATCAATTCTATATTCATTATTTTTGGAAATTTCGGTGCGAGACAAAACGCCGTATGTTTCATTTCCTTTTTTATAGGTAGTGAAATAAAAATTTGTTTTTAACAACAGTAAGAAAGCTGTTCGAGTTTGATCGATCGATTCGAGTCATTAGCTCACCAAATCTGTTTAACGAGAGATTAAAAAAAAAACGAAAAAACATATATTTTTATCGTTGAATCATGTCACGCTCTTAGCACGTTTTATATAATAATTACTAGCGGAATCTGTACAAAACGCTTTACAAGCCATATCTACTTTATATAAAATATATGGATTTATTCGATAGGATATACAGGCACTCGAACATCTACCGGTAGAAAACGGGGAAATTCATGAACTTGCAGCGAAGCTTCCCAATTTAACCCATATGTTTAGTCCTCAACATCCAGTATCATCAACGTTGAATCTTTTCGATATGGTTATGATAATGGCAAGGTAAGAAATATTAACATTGATTACAAAAAAAAACCGTAGTAAATATTCTGTTAAATATTTTCAGCGATCGTCTTTACGAGGGTTCGCATTACATGGGTGAATATCCATTCCTAATCGTAGGTGAGCTAAATTACATTGTTCATTTTTTAACGTAAATATTGTCGGGAAAGCAACATGAATATTCACGATTTGTGATTTTCGTTTGTTTCATAATCCTATCATTAATTTCAAATTAATTAAATCGTCGATGATTTTAGAACACGAGGTAGATGGAGAGGTATCAGGCATCGGGCAGTCCTGTCCAACAAACGATACGAGTAACCCTGATCGGCACCATCCTGGAGTTGGAATATTTCGATATGGCACACATTACTATGGTGTCGATAATGGCGTTATGCAACTAGCCAGACTGTAAGTTTCATTTTTTATTTTATCAAAACATATATACTATATACAGGGTGAATTCCGTATGGTTTCTCAAACGTTATTATGGTGCGGATGAGATCATTACAAACAAAAGTTGCAAATATACATTAGGGATATTTTTAATAGTTTACGAGATATGAATATTTAAAGTTGATCCAATTAGAGCGCGCCGAGAAGCGTTGGAGCAGCCCACTCTCCGCCCTAGCCGTAGATATAGCACAGTTTAGAGCGTTACATTTGGGATCGCAAAATTCAGAGCAGTCGATTATTATTATTTTATTACGCAGTCATTTTTATTTGTCGGGCATTGACTGCTCTGAATTTTGCCGAGCGCTTGGATCAACTGTAAATATTCATATCTCGTAAACTTAAAAATATCCCTAATGTATATTTGCAACTTTTGTTTGTAATGATCCCATCTGCACGAAAAATCCCGTTTGAGAAACCTTACGGAATTTACCCTGTATATAATATTTACTATTATCGACGTTGTTCTTGATTGAAAATAATTATTTGTATATTAGTTCTTTGAGAATTATTGCATAAATAATTTATAATTTTAGCAATTGTTATGTTTTAACTATTATCGTTACGCTTGTGATGCAATACCGTAGATTACTTCGCGACACGATAAAAATTCTTATCTATATTAAATATATATTTAATCGAATGTAGATTTGGAGCGCAATATGACATTCTTGGGATACCGGGTCGGTGCTCCGATCTTGATGGATTCGCTATGTCGACGTTTCGATATCTCCTTCGCCGCCGAAAGTTGGATTGGTCCCAATGCTCGATCGATGATATGCGAACTCATTTAAAGTACGTATACTTTGATACTAAAGAATTCATTTTTAATTCTCATACGAGGCATCGTGCATCATTTTGTTTACCATTTCGCCGAAATATCGAGCAATCTTGGTAACTATAGTGACATTGTTTTTTACGCGCTTAAAATTTAATTTGTTTCAGTAAACCGGAATCCAATTGCTTGAAAAACAGGCCTCGTTGGTTTTTGTTGGAATATAATGAGAATATAAACTGAAAGTGTATTGTATATTTGCATCGCTGTGCACCGAGTTTACTGGAAAAAACACGGGATTTTTTTATTCTATATTTCTTTTGGTCACATGTACAAAAAATTAATCGAAACTCCGTCCGATTTATATGTAAATCAGTGAAATAATAATGTCAGCTTTCTTGGAATATACAAATAAAAAACATTCACCTGTATTCACCATAGCCTAAAAGATTATCATTTTATGATATATGACTCCTTGAATGTATGATTTATCTTGTCTTTTGAAAACTACATGATCGAACGATAGCAAATGATAGCATTACGCCGTTGAGCTTTCGAAAACGAAGCAAGAGATTTCTCATTTATGATCCTTTTTCCTACCTTTTAAATAGTCCGAATTCATTAGAACCTGTGCATCTTGAATGTGATTAATAAATAAAAACGCGAAACTCGTTGGAGTGTCCACCTATCCGAAGGTTGGACTTTAGTGGCTAATTGACTGACCACCTCGACTGTGCATTCGTTTGAACTTGGCGCCGTATTGGCCGGAAATATCATATTTCCGGCCAATGACCCCGTTTGACCAAAGCGCCACTAACGGCTGAAAACGAAAGTTTTACTCTCCACTGTTTCTGTCCCATATTATCAGCATTTTGTCAATGAAGTGTGGTCTCCTCCTGTTTAGGCTCCATGATATACACCGGCGGGCTTCTCGTCGCTCACACGATTAATCGAATCGAGATGAGAGTCGATTCGATTGATCGAATATATCGCGATTTCGAGATATTTCCGGCTTTGGGTCAATGGCAGAATATAATTATAATAATAATAAACTATAATGATCGGCGACGCAAAATAACAAGAAACGCGTGCACTATAAATATCGTTGAAGGTATCGTTGAATTACGAAATATAGACGAGAACTTTCTTTTTTTTATACACGAGAAAAAAGGCTGCCTCGTTTTACAAGGAAAATCTATTTTGTATGTTTAAATATGTTGAAAAATTCAATCGTTTGATTTAATCTCAAGATGTTAAGAAGATAGCTACCGTGCATTATTTTCCAAGCAAGTTCGAATTCGCCGACTTATGAGACTGTTATCTCTATGTCTAAAACATTTAGAGTTTCTTTCGTCAGTGATAAACAAAATCAAGCGCACATTTCGGAATATTCATAAAAATGTTTTTCCGAAATGACAAATCGCTTGTGCGACAATACCATTGTTAAAGACCGACTACGAACGGATGAAAGTGAAGGGTTTTCTTTAACCTGACTTTCAAACGCTTTTATTACACATTTTGTTGTCCGTGTTCAATAATGGATGTTGAGAGAATAGCAATGTTCGCGGGTGTGGGTTTTGCCCTGGGAATCGGAGCTTTTGTTCTATGGGGACCTTCTCCAAAGCCTAGAAGAAGAGGTAAGATTTATCATTAAGTCATCATTGTTCTTCGACAAAGAGGAAAAAATTGACTAAAAAACAAAAAAGAGGAAAAAAAAAATTTACATCGCCAAAATATAAATAGAAGAAAAAAAAGCATAAATTACAGTTACTCGTTATATTCGACGAATTAATTAAAAACAAATAAATATCAAATCCTAGGTCAGATCGCAGGAATCACAAATTTGGGCCACACATGTTTTCTCAATTCCCTGCTTCAGTCACTAGCCGCGATACCAATTTTTAAAGCTTGGCTGTACAAGCAGCGCGACAAGAGCAAGTCTACAAGTTTCACGAGCAATCTTGCATCGGTTTTAGACAGTACGTAATTGAGCCAAAAGAAGCGACTATTTACAAAGTTTTCTAAAAATGACGAATTGCTGTTTATTGTCTTATAAGAAATAAATGGATTCGACGAGGATCTTTACGGCGACATTGCCCCGATCGAAGTGATAACTTCGCTCGGTCCGCTATGGCGTTTTGGACCGGGACATCAGGATGCCCATGAACTTTTTCACATTATTCTTAGCGCTCTTCAATCCGAAGCTCAAACAGTAACAAGCAGGGTTCGAAATAATTAAAAAAAAATCAAATGAAAATTAAATTTCCATCTCATTTTCCCCCCTTAATGTTCTACGTGCCTTCGAATTACAGAAAGGCTGTCTATCGGATGCTTTACCCACGAGTTCGGAGAATCTCGAAAGCGCAAAGTCGTCGACCGACTCTCTAGGCCTGCGGAGCGTCTCTTGCAACGATATAGCTCGGGTTCAGAAGAATTCAGAGTCTGAAAAACTATTGGAAAAGGGCAACGATTTCATGATTGCCTCTACCAGATCGATTTCGAACGGTCATAGTACTAGCAAACCCGGCGTAATACTAGCGAGATCGGTGGAAATAATTTCCAATAACGAAAACAAGGATGGAAATAAAGGAACTTTTAGACCTTGGAGTTCGCTTTGTACAATTCCACAGGCCAACATTCCCGTAATAGTGAACGAGGTACATCCGTTTTCCGGATTACTCACGAGTCAACTGCAATGCACGAATTGCAAATGGAAAGTGAGTATCTTCCATTGGCAATAAGTCAAAATAAAATTCCTTAAAATTCCAATAACGAAAGTAATTCTTTGTGAAAATTTGTACTTTCAGTCTCCGGTTCGTTACGACAAATCCGAGAGCATATCTTTGCCTCTGCCACCGGCTGGTGGTGCTTTGAAATGGAGACAACATACTTTGACCGAATTATTATCGCGTCTCGTTACTAGCGAAGTTATACATAACGTACAGTGCGACAATTGTTCATCGCAATGTCCAGCCGTTAAGACACTGACGCTTGGAAAGCTACCGCGTTGTTTGTGTCTTCACATACCGAGAACAACATGGAGCGACTCGGGAATACCGATAAAGCGCGACGATCCGGTTATATTTCCGGAAACTTTGATACTCGATCCATTTACATTTGCCGAAGCGACGAAGCGCAATTCGCAGGTGAGTCTATTTATTATAAATTCGATAAATTTAACAAGCCAATGTATTTGAAGTAATTTTAAACGTGAATTAATTCGATTTAAAATTATCGTATCAAGACGATCGTTAATGAAAAGAATAATTCACAGGTGAGTCGTAATTAATAATTCGTCCGATACAAAAACAAAAAGTTTATATCGACGCTGCTTACGAAAAGTAGCATGTTTCAGATTTCTTACGAAGAGAAGCACGTTTGATATCAGCGCGAAAACTAGCATGTTTCGACTTTTGACACTAAAACTAGCACGTTTCGATATTTGCCGCGAAAACTAGCATGTTTCGGCTTTTGCCACGAAAACTAGCATGTTTCGGGCATGCCAGTTATCGTGGCAGAAGCCGAATCATGCTAGTTTTCGCGGTGAGAGCTGAAACATGCTAGTTTTCGCGTCGAATATCGAAACGTGTTGGTTTTCGCGGTGAAATTAGAAACGTGTTAGTTTTCGTAAGAAATTTGAATCGTGCTACTTTTCGTAAGCAGCGTCGATATATCATTCGAAACGAGTGAAGAGTTGGAAAATTGATATTAACGCGATAATATTTGAACGATTTTCAACGAAATAAAGGGTGGGGTACAATCGATGGTGATCATGGACCGGAATGTTGTCGAACAAAGTACGATCAACGGAAAACACAAATACAGACTGCAAGCGGTTGTGGAACATCGCGGAACCGTCGATGCTGGACACTTTGTCTGCTACAGACGAGGAAATCGCAATGGTCAATGGATCTACACGTCCGACACGACGGTGGACAATACATCCTTGACGGATGTTCTCTGTTCCAGTCCTTATTTACTTTTTTACGAACGCGCCAATGGCGCATCCGGTTGAGTACGTAAAATTTGGCCAATGAACAAAAAAACCGTGACTGATCGAAATCGTTATATCGTATATCACATACAATTTGGTTCTCGAAGAGTGCCAATGACGATTTTAACGATAAGAACCGTAGGCTTTTAGCTCGAATTTGTAAATGAGACGAGTACGCGAGTTCTCAACTTTGTAAGAGATCGAATATCTCTTTCGCGCGCAACTACGCGATATTCGTGTACTCTCTCTCTCTCTCTCATCAATCAGCATAGATCCGTACTTTTAAGATCCATCGCGATAAGGGATAAAATCTTAGACTGTTTATTCCAATAAGTTTACGAGAACCACCGGTATATCATAAACTGGTATAGCTTCGTCGATATTCCCCTGTACCAGTTTGAGCGTTCGTTATACAATTTTTTGTAGTTGATATTAGAGTTGTGAAACACTTTACAAAAGACGAATCTTACCAAGATATTCGCTCTTACAATAGCGAGCTTAAATATATATATATATATATCGTTCCGGTTTTAAAGATTGGGCCTTTGTAGAAGATCCTCCGACTTCTGGAATTATGTGATTTTTGTTACGAATTTTAGACTGAGAAACTTTTGCCAATATACCGATTATATCGGTTCGTATATGATATTAATCTAGCGTTAAAAATAATCGCAATAATCTACTAGTTCTATGGAAATTCGATAAAGTCAAAGAACAGACGTCCTTAGTAGCTATTACGTTATATCAGTTGCAAGACGATAAAACAAAAAAAGTCTATAACGCTCGTTCATTTGGAATAAATATGCCAAACGAGAAAGAGTCGTTTTAATCATCGTCGTATCGCATTTTTTCCTATTATTAATAAGTTATCCATACTTTTGTTTTATATCCGCAGGAATTCATCGGCGCAAGATCGTTCGTAATGTCGTTACAGTTTTATTGAAGAGATATTCGTTAATTGGATTTTTAATATAAAAGTAATGGGAAAATTTGCATTTTTCATTAGTCTTCTGGTTTTTCGGGCGGTGGACCACACGGTTGTAACATTTTTTCCATTATATTAAATCTGACTCTGGCTTTCGATTCGTTTTCTGCTATGGCGAATGCATTTAATAAGTCGTGATGACCCATGTAGGAACTGCAAGAGTCTCTGTGTTGATTGACCATCCATTCGAACTTTGTCGTGTCCGCGTGACCCGTCCCGATGTACTTGGACTGGAGATGCTCCAACTGGCTGTGTATGTTGTAACGTTCGCCCATTCTGCAAACTAGAATTACTGAGACTGAATTTAAGCGTAATATAACTGACGAGGCTACTTGGAATTCTTCAAAGAATATTCGTTTTTTGACAGGTATTTACGTTATCGTATCGTTTATTATGTGTAAACACGGCAGTTACAGGGGGGGCGGGAATTGAAAGAGGTTATGTTCGGTATACTTCGTTTAGAGAAAGTATTTGATTAGTAAACAAAATATATAAACACTCATGGGTTTATAGGAACATTCGTTCGTCTTATTGAAGTAGATTGCGAGTTTGAAAACATAAATACTTTACTCGAAGATCGTTGACAGAAGAAAATACGTAGCGGTTACGTTTTCTCGGACTTGATTAAATTTCATGAAATTTACGAGAAATGTATCATTGAATTGTAATTGAGCAATTCTGTTAAATAACGTTGAAGTCACTTACTTTTCGTTTAAATGTATAAAGAATAAAAATTAATGGTGTCGGGGATTCGAATTATTTATTGTTTGGTCGGTTCACGATATTCCGGACACTGATAACACCATTTTGCATTTAGTTCCCGTGGATTACGATATATGGCGCCACCGAGCAGTGCCAAAATTTACCCCGCATCACAAAATAACCTCAAATTGTACATTTCATTAGACTTTTTTGTATATACTCAGTATTGTTAAATGCCTTCAACTAGCGTAACGTACGTATTGACGTTAATGATATGTAGCTCTAATTTACAATACAACTATATAAACGGACAATGAGAATCATGCGATCTTGTTCGGTTCGTATCGAATGTCGCAGGATGTTGCAGTGTGCGGTCTAAGGCGTTGACGACTCATATTTTACTTTTATTCTCGCTCCAACAGAGCCATAGAAGTATAATTTTTGATGATTCTTGATCCTCGTTTAATTGAACACCAGAAACAGCATACGATCCTTCGGTCGTCATATACAAAAATGCCTCACTTCGTGGGTTCACGGGACGAAACGGTGAGTGTTTACTTTTGTCGAATCAGTCTGCTCTTATTTCTATCCCAGTTTTATTTTTCTTGTTATTGTTGTGGCTTTGATTGTTATGATTATTAATATTTGCACAAGTTGCGTACATTACGTAAAGTGTTTTATTTTCAAGCTTCCAAATATGTCGCTCG
This sequence comes from Netelia inedita, assembly GCA_964017225.1. Taxonomy (NCBI): domain Eukaryota; kingdom Metazoa; phylum Arthropoda; class Insecta; order Hymenoptera; family Ichneumonidae; genus Netelia; species Netelia inedita. The sequence continues at coordinate 7,954,543 of OZ024924.1, read as the reverse complement.
TATCGTCGGATTTTGCGAGTCTTCGGGTCTCGGTACTTCGCAAAGCATCGCAAATTTCAAGCTCGATCCACAAAGTAACGATCGGGCCAAATTCAAAAGACTTTAACAACGAGGAGTCATGGACGGACAATCTCGAGAATGAGAAAAACACTTGCAACATTGTTCCATCGGCGGACGCCCATGGTCAGACTAAAAATTCAGATAATTCGAGCCGAAGCGGTATCACGTTTTCCGTGAAGAAAATTCTTCTCGAGAACGAGACCCAACGACGTGAGAAAGTACGAAAAACAGTGCAACAATATCGACGCGATATGGAGAAATCGGACAAAGATCTGCACGATCAACAAGTGTTGATGCAACAGATCCTCGACTCGAAGCGCGAGAAAGAAAAAATAGAGGAGCTGGAACGTCTCGAGGCGGAAGAGGAACTCCTGGCGCAGCAGAATGAGGTGCAAAGAAAGCACGCGCAACAATTGCAAGTCCAGAGAAGTCAGGAGAGAAAGGAAACCATCGAACGGGAAGCCGAGGAGAATCGAAGGATTCGTGAAAGAGAAGAATTCATTAATCGAATTGGAGTAATGAGAACGAGCTTTCGTGAAAAATGTCGCGACATTGGTAGTCTCTCGAAAGCTTGCAAGGATCGAAATTCAGCCACCATTGTTCTCACGCCACTTGTCAATAGATTAAAAGAGCTTAGTATGCAAATGGAATCGATCAATGAGAAAACTAGAGTAAGGGAAATTAATACGATATCTCGCGGTAACGTTGATCGATTAATTAAATATCAGACAATTAATTCGTTTATTCGTTTCTTAGGCTGGCGATATCTCGACAACGGACCTTAATATTGCCGAACACATTGTGCGCCAGAGCGAGGAAGTTATGAATATTTGCAAATGGCAAATCGGTCAGTAAAACCAACGAATGAGAAAAAGTGGAAAGATAGAACAAAAATTTGTTCAAAGTTTGTATAATCTCATAATAAAAATTTATGTAGCACGAATCGAGGCGGAGTACGAGGAGGAAATAGCACGCCGTGAACAAGCCGTAAGAGAAGCGGAGGCTCAGGTCCATGCGGAATCTGCTAATTTAGGCGAATGCAACGAATCTCAAAGACATATAATTCAGGAACAAAGTCCTCATTTGCCGGAAACTCCATTAGGATCGAAGCAAGTCGAAGATTCCACGAGTTCCGAGCCGGTCGTTCAGTTACCATCGACACCGCCCAACGAAGGAAACCCAAATAGTCCGGAAGTTGCTGTTACCGGGAGCGATCCTCCGTCGGTCGAAAACGCAACTGGTAATTGTTATTTTGTAATCTTTGTAGATTCTAGAAATGTCTCAAGGTGAATTATTTTCTGACCAATGATTTTTCAATGCAGAGGAAACTGGCGGTGGCTCCTCCGACTATGAGGCTCTTCAATCGTACATGAATATTCACGTATTTTTGACGAATTATGCAGCGACTTATCGCGAACTGGCGCAGGAAAGTTCTCTAAAAAAGTTTCGTTTCGAGTGTCAGAAAGGTATTAATATACCGGTAAATGCGATTTCTGGTGTAAGCGGCTCTCATCTCAAGGACAAATACGAGATGTTGCGATCTTTGGTCATGGGAAAGTCGTCGCTGGCCGTGTCCCAATATCCTCAGGGTGTTGCTTTCTGCAAAGACATACTTGCTAAAAAGATCGTCGTAAGTTTATATCATTCGTAATAGATTTCGTCGAAATATTCGATGATATTCGTATAAGGAAGATAAATTAAATACGTTTCGACGTTTTCTCGTAGAGTCAAGGAGAAACTTTGATATCGAGTAAGCCGGAAATGGCTTTTCCCGTCGCGGCTGTTACCGTCGCACTATGGAACGATTATCCGGACTTTGGAGAGCTTTTACTAGCTCACCTCTGTCGTACTTGTCCGTATATATTGCCGGTATTTTTGCCTCGCCTTCAGGGACAAACGAACGAGGAATATTACAGATTGCTCGGTTATAAATACAACGAAGACGGTGTCGTAGAGAATCAGGACAAATATCTTACGAGAATGTCCGGTCTCATGAGACTTTACGCTTCGCTCATTGTGACCAGGCAGAGGAGCGGATTAAACAAATCACATCCTCATGGTATACAGAATGCATGGAAATGGTTGGCAATTACTCTAAACGCCGGTTAGTTCGCAAACCCATTTGTTCCAAAGTTTCTGTATCCAAACACAATGGAAATTTCAAACTGTGCCTAATTAAATAACTTCGTAGAACCGCGCATGGATCTTTCGGACGTTTGCGCCACGTTGATCCTCGATATGTTGGAAGTGGCCGGAAATTCACTGTGGCAAGCGTATCCGCGACAATTCCCGAAGATGTTGATGCTGTTGACGACGCAGTATTATCCGCAGATGCGGAACGAGGCGGGAATCGGCGGTGGACCGATGGCGAGATTGGAACAATTTCTCAAGGATTGCATCGCGAAAAAATGTATTCTACCGCCCGAGGGACAATTGCCACCGAATTTTTGGTGAATTAAGAACAAATAGATATCACATCGGAGCGTAATGATAAACGATCCGCATCCGGTGATCTTTTACGCTGGTATACACGTGTGCGTGACTGAATTAGGTGATATTCCACACAAGAAATTTTCTTTCGATGTACTTTTACATCCGGGGACAAACGTGCGATTATGAAAAAGACGAAGTTTTTGGTAAATAAAATAATATCATACGCACATACGTAATAATTAAATGATTAACTTTATTGATAAAATATATACCAGCGGAATGGGGTGAATTACTATCTTTTTTTCGTTCGTTTGAATATTTTGACGAGTGAACGAGAAATTAAGGGTTTAATAGTAAGGCACACTCATTACGACGGATTTCATGTCCTCCAGATCGTAACGATCCTCGTTGTACTCTCCGAAACCGAGAATTCCGAATTGTTTAAGTCTGTCCATCCAATTTTCATCACGTTCGGCGCTCAGCAAACTCTCCCGAATCTTCATTATCATCGAGGCTGCGTGTCAAAGAAATTCATTCATCGATATGACCGCTAAGATAATTTATTTAATTATTTATTCATTAATAATTTCAATAAAAATGTGTCTATTCGTTACGAATAATTAGAGAACGTAATTTAAAGAGAACAAATTGAAGAAACGCTTATTATTTTGACGACTAGAATTGAATAATGCGCCGTACTTTCTAATTATTAATATGCATAGCTGCCTATTAATGTTTAAGTACCTTCGATGTTTTTGTTGAGCATTATGCGATACGGTGGCAGAGGTCCGAGACTGGCGAGAACGTAAAGTGAATCCACGCCTGGTAATGTGTTTTTATGACAATTAATCACCGATGCCTCCAGGACACCAACCTCCGCCTGTTTTCCAGCTACCATTTGTAGCGCAGCCAACTGCGAGCCGGAATCTTCGAGACGTAACGTGTAATTATCGATTATTTAGAAAATTCAATTGATCGTAACGATCTTGCCAATTGTTCACGCGTAACTCGTCATTCATTTATTTTTTAGTTCTATTACCCAATGTATTCCCGAAGAACGAAGGATTCTCGCCCTTGGATTTCAAATGATTGAATAGCAAGCCTGCTGCACCAAGAGCCTTTCGTCTATCGGGCAGTGCGCATCTGTAGCCACGTAAATCGAGAATTTCCTAAGAAGAATTAAACGAAAACGAAACATTTCTAGCGAATGGTCGAATCAAACGAAACAAAAGGATGAACATCATTCAATAGAAACCTCGATATTGTGTATGCAGTCCGTGGAGACAACGATGTCTGCATAGACGGCAGGATTTCTATCCTTGTTCAAGTAATGATTGAAAATGAAACTAACGGGTAGAAGAGAACCGTCTTTCCAATCCTCGCTAGCCGGTAAAATCGCTGAATTACAGAATAAATAAAGATACGACAATTAATTACCGAAAAATCTATTTAACGTCGACGCGACGATCGTTTCATTATCATGAATTTGTATTTTTTTTTCGTGCTTCGTCAATTTTATGATTTTTTTCCTCTCACCTATGTCAACCAGGTCTTTGGGAACGGGTCTGTCGACTCGAGGTTCGTAAAGAAGACAGACAGCTTTACCGGTCGCTGCTTCGATGACTTCAGCGATGATTTCAAAGAGAGCTATTGGCAGCGATGGAACTAGATGAGTAGCGAGAATCAGAGGACGTTCATCGAGATTAATCGGTGCTGGTCTCGACGAGCCACGACGTGGAACAGCGACGTTCGTAGGATTGTAATAATTCTGAAATCGACATACGTTTTATTGGAAAAAAAAAATCATGCTTCGACACATTCCCAACTTTCGAACATTCAAGGATATCTTGGTGCTGGTAACTTCAGATTACCATCTACAAAATGTGTGTAGGTAACGCAAAAATCGATCGTACTTAGCATCGACGCTCTTTTCGGTGGATTACTCACAGCTGAGAATTGGTCGACGATCGGACTTCGTTTTGATCTCGTAGGAACGACCGGTGGTGTTTCTACCATCGATACGATATCCTCGGGGCTCCCGGTAGCAAGATCGTCAATTTTTTTCCCTGATTTTTCATCGTTTGCAGCATCGACGACAACGCTACTATGATGGACAATATTGCCAATCGATGTTTCCTTCTCAGATTGTAATTCTTTCTCGTTCTTCGCACTATTTATTGTTTCCTTCTCTTCCTTAGATTTCAACGTCGACGGCGGTCTCGCCGGTACCAACGGTGGACTGGACTTCTGGATCGGCGACGACGAAACCTCCGTGGGAGTTTCACGCGGAAGTCTGCAGCATGGAGATATCGCCGGAGTTCCTGGCTCGGGCGAATCCTCACTTTTATTCTTGAGTATACCTGGTTTTCCTACGCTCTTCTTTACGGACTTCATCTTCACGAATCGAGGGGAATTTTATTTCACGCTTTTTTGAATACTGTGAGCAAACAAATACAACGTCGGTTATTAGTCTCGTCGATTCTCCAACGAAAACAGTAAAGTTCACTGCGTGAGTAATAATCTTTAATGAACCGATAATTCGATATACTAATCAGCGTTACAGCGAACTTTGCGACTATTCGGATATCGGCTATCCGTGGATATACGTATTGCACAATATGAGACGGTTCGATTTCTTTAAGGTACTGTCGTAACTACTAAATAATAAGTATAAATTATTGAAAAATTATTTTTAAAAGCCACGTATGATCAGTATTATCGAAAACAGTGCATTATGAGATATTTTAATTATTACGGAAAATTCGGTCTGATCTTATATTATCTGTTATCACTTATCGACAGAGCTTGTCACAAATTTTGCTTCGGTCTTTCTTCTTAGTGAAAAGAAACGGTACAGAACGGGTCCAACTGATATTAATCGTTTAATAATGATCGTCTAGAGAGAAAAGTTGCAATAGGGAGGCTATAGTTTCGACGATTTACGATAACAACAAAATTATGATCCAATCTTGCACTCGTTACGACTTATCGACATAGCCACGTCATAGATTCAAATTGTCAAGTAGATTCAAATCTTCGAGTTTTTCTTTCATTATCTCAAATCTAAGGTCACGTCGCGTCTCGCGATATCTTACAATTAGAGAAGTAATCAGAAATTGAAAAATAATTGGCAAACGATATATTTCATTAAGAAATATAAATATATTTAATTTTATACTCGCTAAATATTAAGCGTCCGATCAGTCACTCGTCTTACTCACTCGTTACCTCCGCGCCGACTATTCTTCGTTTTCCTCGTATTATTTCTCTTTTTATACGATACTTTTTTTTATTTCCAGACAATTCTGCGTGGTACGATTATCTTCATTCGACAAGCGCGTGATGACTGCGTGTGGAACGTCTGCAAGACCACGAGAGCGAGTACAACGTTGAAAATCTCGATGACGATAAAGTGTCCGATGCATGTACAACGAAAGTGGTACATATATATTCATTTCGACATTGCTGATTATACACTGGGATAAATCGTATCGAAACAAACCAGAATTCGATATCCGTGTGGCCCGTACATATTTTGTACACATCGATGACTAACCGATAGGGCAGCAAAAACACGTTCGAAACACACACCACGAGGTATAAACTTGTGGAGAGATTCTCGTAGCAAACTGTCCCGTAAGTCGACAAGGTAGCTTTCGTCATTCGTGAATTTCTCTCCTTGGCTTCTGCTTCGATTTTAGTAATATCACTTCTCGTTCGACAACCGATACGAAATTTGTATTTTAAATCGACAATATTTTTTTTCTCCCTCTTTTTATGATGAAATATGTGCTTTATGATAATCTTCGATACGTATTTTCTTATTCTCTTTTTTATTGTTCTTCTCTTCTGCTTCTTTTTCATTTCGTCTTTTTATTTCCAGAGGTCGGAAATCACATCTTGGAATTTGTGCCTCGCCTTTTTTTCTTTATCGTTTCCACGCTGATAGCGATCGTTCACCTTTTTATTTCGCTAATGTAAAAGCATGCGGTTGCATCGTTTCTTTTTTCATTAAAAAGTTTTTTTTCCGATTACGTTCTCTCTTTGTTTCAGGGCTGCTTATCACATTGTAACGATAATACGGGTAATTCGATAAAAGAGGAAGTTTATTGTCAGGTAGCTTCCGGCTAGACGGCAATCTTCGTGCCCTCCGGTTTCCTGGTCAGTTTTGTCAGCCGATCGTTAAAGGCGACTCTCAATTTCAATGGAATCGGCTCTCGTTGTTCTCGTCGAGTTCTACAAACGGACGAAAGTCCCACCGACCAGATTCATAATTATCGATACGGCCGATGAAGACGTCGCCCGGGCGTATAACTCGCGGGTAATACAAAATTTTCCTGTACCCACGAATTCTCCTATGGATGAGAAACAAAAAAGAAATTGGCAAAATAAAATTCGCACGTTGCTAAATCGTAGCAACGAAAAACGTTTAGCAAAGACGAATGGAAGATAATTCTCGAACGAGAATTATTATCCTATTGGTCTTATCCGCGCGCGATAGACCTCGAAACTCTCTCACTCCCATCGACGATGAAGGATTCCCGTTCGCTCTCCCTCGAGAGTCTGGCATGCAACGCGAGTTGTAGAGAGGGCAGAGACGACCGCCCGGTTCCTGACGAGTTTCCGCGTTCCACAAGAAGAACGCGCGCTTCTTGTCGCCTCGACGGAGACGACCAAGACGATCGAGCATTTTATATACCCGGTATACGTGTAAAACGGTACGAATAACGGGGAACCACCGGGGGATTCCCCGTCTGCATAACTCGCCCCGAATATTTATCTCGCTTGTTTCGTGACGATCCCCAACAGTCTTCGACAAATATTTCAAGAAACATGAGAATTCACGAAATTCGACGAAAGAAGAATTACGTATTGCGACAATACAATTTTTCATCGTAAAGATTTAACGATCCTAGGAGTTTTAACGTTTAACGTCGATCGACTAGATTTAAAAAAAATTCAAACAAAAAATGTTTCTTTCGTAACGATAAATCCGCTTACGGATTGATTTTTCAAACGATCGTGAACTCGGAGGAGAATTAATACTTCGCGGCTAACTGTAACGCCAATACATTGTAATGAGAATTTATCGCAGGTTCTCTCGTCGTTGACTCACTCGCACCTTAGCGAAAGCAGCGTGAGCGATTCCAGCGTGATGATTGTATATTTCCGTCGATGATGATCTCGCTTCGGGCCAACCACGCGTTTCTATATATGTATATTATTCTACATAGAGACCCTGAAACAGGACTTTGTACCCTCGATATCTGGATATCCTTCGCTAGCTCGCCGTCTAGATTTCTCACTCGTCGCGTAAGAAATTAACGGTGGTGATTAATCGGCAATCGACTTTTTATTTTCTTTCGTCTTAACTCGATGACAAAATCCTCGTATCGTCTTCGTACGTCCCTCGTCCTCGGTATCATCGGTGCACGTGTCACACACACTTTTCTCGAAGCAAGAAACAATGAATTATTCCAACAATTTTCTTGACAAAAAAAAAACAATATTTCTCTCCCGAATGAAAAGATCTCATAATTCGTTAATTAAGTTCAATTTGATTTTAATATCAGTCGATAAACGATTTTTGTTTCGATAACGTTGATATCATCGATATTTTCTTTCAGGCACGAGGATGAGAGAAAATATTCGAGCACTTCACCCTTGGAATGTCGTGCCGGAATGCGGGACTTGACATTCCTTTCGATAAGTTGCCGAAGTTACCGAGTTGCTGTACGCTACACGCGGAAGAAGAAAACGGACGGCGATACACGAAGAAGAGGCGTTTACCGGAACTGAAAAGTGGGTCACTGTCAGACGTCAATCGGACGGCAACAATCTCACTTTATACGTATATATACCGAAATAAGATGTATATACGTATCATCTACATAACAAGAAGCGAAGATAAGGATACGTCTCGCGGTTCGTTATCACGTCGTACCGGTATACCGCGACGAATACGGCACGCAAGCTCGTTGCATTTACGTGCGAACCGCAAATAATGAAGAAACGATCCTCTCGTGGCGATTAGTTTTTGTGAAATCCTGTATCGGCGACTCCGGTACTGGCTACACGCGACAACGGACGCCAAAGAACTGGTGGGACCCCGTCAGCGCAAAGCCCCCCCCGTCGAAAGAGCATGCGAGAAAGCGAGAAGGGGCCACATCGTCGAGCAAAACGCTAAAGAGAGAGAGACCGAGTGATTCTTCGTTCCCTACTACCGTCGCGAACCTCTCAACGAGAAACTCATCGGATGCTTCTGGATTTTCTTGCTGGAACGCGTTGATTTAAAAAAAACGAAAGAAGAAGAAGAAACGAGACGATGAGAAAAAAAAGAGAAGAACGAGATTCTTCGTTACCCATGGCGGATCAACCGCGTCACCCGAGGCTCTTGGATTCTTCATCGTGATACGAAGAAGAATTTAATAGTATTTAGTCTTATATTATGATCAAATTACGGAGACACTTTGTTTGGGAAGTTGCGCGAATTTGGTCCCGATTGGGTAAATCGCGTGTTCGTGGACTAAGAGAAGCTATGAGAAGCTATAACGACGGAACGATACAAACATTCGACGAGACACTCGCGAATGACTGTGCTCGGGTCGCGAGAATGACGTAAGTCGCACTTGCCCAGCAGCGCGCTGTTCTTTTTTTATTCTTCTTCTCTTTTCTTCCTTCTTTTTTTTCCTCGTTATCGATGTATACATTTGCCGCTGCAATTGCGATGATTGTAACGCACGCCTCGTAGAATTCGGAGGTGGGAGATATTTAGGTAGAGACAAGCAGCGTATGCGTCAACTCGTTCGTGTAATTCATTTTTTTTCGACTTCTCAAGCTCGCCGGTCCCGTGCAAATTGTTTTTCGACAATGATCGATCGATCGATTGTGATCGGATCGTTTTTATCGGCTCTTTCTCAGAACTTCGATACATAAATGAATTTTTTAAATCAACTTCTTAAATTACTTTTACCCCTTTTTAGAATATTTGCTCATTTTTTACATTTTTTTTCAAATTTTTACGCAAATTATTATTTTATGAGAGTCAATTTGTCGTTTTAGAAAATTATCTCGAGGCTTTATAGTCATCGTAGTTCGAGTCAGCTCCTCGTCGAAATGAATTATCGAACTTCGTACGTGCTTTTCTTTTCGTTCAATTTTGACTCTCTTATTTTTCTTTTACAGTTTGTACGATGGATGACGTTATCAATGAGCGTAGTCACCGATCGGTTCGTTCTCGTCACTTCGTCATCGTCGTTTCACCCTGGGGATTTGATTTCATCGTGTAGACCATGGAGAGGATGAAGAGAGAGAGAGAGAGAGAGAAAGAGAGCGAAAGAGTCACGAAACGCGTGCCTTGTGACCGCACGTAGCTCGGACTTACGTCATCGACAACTCATGGTGAACGTACAACACATACGCAATATCGACAAAGCTAGGCACTATTCAAACAGCCTTTCTCGCTCGCTCGCTCGCTCTCGTCAAATCCAAGTTGGCCGGATGGTCTCACGAAACAGGAGCGTCGACCATCGCGACCCCGGAGCTCTCCAGGATGCCGAGAACGGATTCTCTCGGCTCGCCACGCCGAAAGCCGCGCACGCTCGTTCCCATTCACGTCCCGGTGGGAGAACGTAACTCAACATCGGCCAATTAGAAGATTCGTTACACTGTTTCGAGCAGACGTGGCGTTTTTTCTTAATTTCTCGATAAACTCGCAATTCGATTAATTCGATATTTGACCAGGATAAGATTTTTCGTAATCGATTCGTTTTTTTTTAAGTTTAATTACAACAGGTTTTTGTCGACGTGTGTCCGATTTAGGGAAAAATGTTTTGATAAATTCAAAGTTTTAGTTATGTTTCTTTTTTCGAGCTAATTTGAGGATTTGTTTATTATTCTCGAGTAATTTGTTTTCCATTATTTTTGTCTGAGCGAAGGAAAATGTATGGAGATGTAAATTCGAGAATGAAATTTGTGTAACGCGATTGGCAGAGCTCGACGAATTTTAATGACGGGAACGCGTGGGCAAGACGGACACGAGTCTGTGATATCTGTTAACGAATGTAACAGTGTGTATATAACGTAGTAGCAACGCCGAGGAATATGTAGAGATGGCAAATATTCCTCGTCGACGTTTCACACATTAATACGAAACTCGCTCTGAAACGAGTGAGAGAGACGATCCCGTGCCGAGAGTAAAGTATAAGTTGGCCCGTTGGAAGAAGCGAGATGAAAACGACGAAGAGAGGACAGAAGAGGACGGGTTCGGGCTTCGTCATTCCTTACTCGGTAAAAAATTCTATGAATCTGCGTAGGCCATGAGCTTATAGCTCTTTCCAGTCGAGCACGACCGAAGCCTAAACTTGTGTAAACCGAAGCTTATTATTTTATATTTCTTTTAATATTGTTTCTATGGATGTTTTTTAGGGGAAGCTAAAGTTCCTAAGTGGTGAGAATGTCTAACGTCATCAAAGAAGCTGAAATCCTTGACCGAGATGGAATCAAGACTGTACGATCTAATCGTTCGCAATTGCTAAAAGTTAAGATGACCAAATTCATCTCTAAAGATTTTCACAATTTACCAAAATCTTGGAGGCGAAATAATTTGAAACAAATTACAATTTAGTTCAAAAACAGGTTTAGTAATACGACCGGTTTGGTTATCGGTATAAATTTTGAGGAAACTTTTTTTTGTCAAATTTTTATAAAGATCGTCAACCTAATTTTTTGCTTACTTCGCAGGTGTGCCAGGATGAGGGTAATTTCATCGGAGCGAAGAGAAGGAACGATGAAAAACCGCAGCAGGGAACGAGAAGCACAACGACCTCCGAGACTCTCGGCCTCGTCTATATAAGAGGCGCGTGGCAAATTCGAATCGTCAGCTTAGCCGGCGCTCCTCCTTATCGTCATCATCGTCGTCGTTGTCGTTGTCGTTGGTCGTTGTCTTCGTCGTCGTCTTGGTCGTTGCTCATCGTCGCCGTCGACGTCGTTCGGAATTTCCTGCGAGAGACAAAATTCTCTCGTCGGCCTTTCACGATCCCGGTGTACTCAACGTGGTCCCACACACCAAGAGAGCTCTCTCGTTCTCTATCTTGCCTCTTCGTCGACGTTCCATGGCCATGGCACGAGAGAGGGAACGGAGGGAGGACTATCTCCACTCGTGCCAAGGTCATTGATTCCTTCGAACAGTTCCGGCTCCGTTTCTGGGCCAGGTTAACCGTCCCGAGTCGCCTCTCTCTCTCTCTCTCTCTGTCTCTCTTTCTCTCCCGCATACACAAGTATATCTTTCCTATTGAGATATTCCTAATCGTTTCTTTATTGATAATGACCTCACACCATAATTATATTACTTTTTAAGAGGTTTTTTCATGAATTTGCAAATTTTTAAAAAAATTTTACAACAATTCCATGTTGGTCAAAGGGAATAAGTCCCATAGCCTCATAAGATTTTTCTAAATTAATGTCAGAAGCGTTTACGAAATAACGAGGTGGAAAAAAATTATTATGTCTTATATTTGATTTCTAATTAAATCTCCAGTTTCGTGCAAATACCGTTATTCGTGAGCATCTCTTTCTGAACTTGACAAAAGAACTTGTGAAAGAAATATTGTCTGGTTAGCTTTTGGATTCGATTAAATTCCTAGTAAAAAGTAAAAATCCGTGCACACGATTTTCACTTGTTTGAAACAGATAAAAAAATCATGTTTGATTTTTACTTTTCAAAATGAAAAATTTCTTGTCCTATCGAGAGAAGAGGATCTTCATAATCGTTGCAATTATCTTAATAAATTGCTTAATCTAGATCGCTATGTCTTCCTGTTGTATCGTTAGCGGCGCGTGAATTCTCGCTAGACGGTTCGGTGATCTCTCTTGTGCGAAAGCCCCCGGATCCCACTCTTCCGGGCTTATAAAGTATTACTGACTTTAATATCTTTGCACTCTGTTTGCAGTAAAAGCACGAAACAAGCCGATAATAAATCTTTCTTACTTTTCTTACAAAACGATGAAAAAGAAAAATATATATACGGTTCCGCACAAGAGACCTGGCCCATAAATTCAAGATTTATAGTTTCGAAAAGTAGAAAATTATATTTTATCCTCGCGGCATTTGTATTTTCATAAAAATCATAAATACGACAATATTTTACTGTAATTGTTCTTTTTTGTCGCAGGATGTCAATCCTTTGGACGAACTCCGTACTTGACTACTGGATTTCACGACCTTCAACTTCCTTGAATTATATCTGTAAATCTCGCCAAGATTTTTCATCGTGGGATTCAGATTGGAACGGGACGCTTTCGTTCGAACCGCGTATCCGCTTGTATTCCTCAACGTGTATATCGTTCTGTTACAACATACCAACAGACATTCTGTTATTCTGGGTTTCCCGTTCTTCGTCGTCGTCCTCGTCGTCGTCGGTCAACGACGCGCCGATTTCACTAGTCGAACGAGAAGGGGGGGGGGAGGCCCGGATACGAACAATCTTATTGGAACGCGTCGAGCTCAGCAACGACGTCGATGATGCACACATGGAATGTTAAAAGGTACCGACGTGTTCCTTCGGTCTTTTCTTTTTTCGTTTTTTTTCTTGCTTCTCGAAGCACGCTTAGCCTCTCTGATAATTCCACAGGCTTTTATGAAGCAAACTGCGAAGTGTAAAACTATTCCTTTTGGGTGTTTGCTGCTTTCTTACCGAGAACGATGGAAAAACGTGTACGTCGCAAATAATCGTTTAACTTCAACGAGAATTAGCGAGAGAGCATTTTTTTTATTATTTTTCGAATAAAATTCCTGAATGGATCACATTCTTTGTTCATGTTTTAGTTCCTCGGAATGATTTTTTTTCTCTTGGACATTATCCGCTTATGTGCTAATTAACGAAATCTCAAAAAACGCTTGAAAATGTAAACAGGCATTATTTTATCGTTTGAACATTTTTTTTTATGTATGTTAATAAGATGTAGTGATTTGTTCGTGATTAGCAATCTAACGGTAATCTTTAATGAGCTCAATCTGATTAAAACATTATTAACGATCAATTCTCCGGGAGATTTTATCGAGTAATTTATAACGATACTAAAAATTCAGTTTTGCTATGAATTTTTTTGGCACGAAAGTTTCGATGAGATTTTTGTAACAATCATTCTTTGGAATTAATCTGGGATTTAATTATTATAATAGAGGAATTAATTTAAGCAGTGATTTAACGCGATGAAACAGGTAAGTAGAAATTTGATTAATGATCCATATTCTGTTAGATCGAAATGATAATACGAAGTTCTTGCTTTCTTTATTATCAGGCTAAAGAGAATATTGCATACAGCTGCTGAAATATCGAATTAATTAATATCATATTGTTTAAGATCAGTTCGATCAATGTTACATCAAATGAAATAATATAAATATATATGTGTAAGAATAGGATTAATTTTACAGAAATCAGAAATTCAAATGAACACGTGTCTTCTTATCGACAATGAGCTCTTATCAAAACACCGACGTTATCAACCCTCGATTTTATCGACTCCGACGAACTGTTACGAGATTCCGAAAACGACCGTTGGTGGCGCCACTCTCGATTCCTCTCGCACATGCTCACGGTGTATCAAAATAATCCGGTTTCCATCAAATTTTGTTTCCTACCTGTTATAAAACTGTCGAAACGAGTTTATCACTTAAAAAACGAAGTAAGCATTAAGCTTAGGTCGTTTTATAACAAATCAGCCCATGATGAAACTCTGCTGCGTCTGTCGTAAGGAAAACTCAAGCTACAAGTGTCCAACATGCAGGTTACCTTAGTAAGTATTTGTTGTACTACTTTGTCATCTTTGACAAACGAGGGAAACGTAATTCTCGCTCATAACACTTTTTTGTAATTATTCCCAGTTGTTCCCTAGTTTGCTGCAAAACTCACAAAGAACAGAGCTGCGAGCCATCGCAGCTAGAATGCCCAGTAAAAAACTCGTTACAGCCTAAAAAACATTACGACTTTCCCACGGACGACACGGTACCTTTGGAGAAATTGGAACTCCTCGAAGGTAGCGAAGAGATAAAAAATTGCTTGAAAAATCCTCATGTACGTGACATCGTGACAGCGATCTTCAAAGACGAGGATCCAACACGGGCGATAGGTTTGGCAATGACCGAGCCGATCTTCGTCGAGCTTGCCGATGCGTGTTTGAAGATCGTCGAACCTCCGGACGATGATAAGCCGTGCTAGTTTCAGGGAAACGACGATAGACTCTTCTCGAAAAATAAACCAGACTCGAGATTTTATTTTATTTATTTATAAACGAGTCAAAATATGTTTCTTCATTTCATCGGTGGGTTTCGGCGCTTTCGTCGCTTGCCGAATTGTAAAAATCGAGCTCTCGCACCCGCGGTGCTTTCGATCGAGATTAATATGTTTATGTTCTTTCTCATTCAAATATTGTGAAAATAATCACAATTCGTCGTGCAGGAAACCAGTTCCGCTGATGTAATCTTCGAGATCGTTCGGCGCTTTGGAACCATCGAGCTCGACGCCAAGGGCATGGTAACGTTTTCTCACATGATGCGCGACCATCTTTGGCTCACGCGTTCTCGTGAAAATGCCCTTTTTGTTACCTCCGACGCGAATAATGGCTGGAAAGAAACGAAGAATGAGAAATTATTTACGATTCATAGTTAATTAATATAAGAGAGAAAATGTAAATACTTTCGGCGGTTCGAAAGTCGGCAAAGTTCCAGATAAATTCGCCGATGAAAAATCCTTTGAGACGCAGACGATCGAATGCGATAAAGTGTCTCGAAAACATCTCCTTTTGATATTCTTCGCTCCAGATGTACGAAGGAAGCTGTTAAAACAAGCATGTACGATAAATAAGTATTGGGATGTGCTCAAAAGATGTAAAATAAAGTTATTCGTTAAGTTCAAAAGAACTATGTCGAAGATATTCGCAGCGAATTAAGTATTTCCGGTAATTGACGAACCTCGTGTAATCCTGGCATGGTGTCGGCCCCATATTCAAATAGAATAACGGGTTTATTGTATTTTTTATTCCAACCAACAGCCTCGTTGATGACTTTATTAACGACCACGTCGAGTCTTCCCGTATCGCTGTACCAAGAGTTGTAGCGATTGAATCCGATCACATCGAGAAACTGACCAGCTTTGTCCTCCTATTTTATCAGTAAACGAACAAAAAATCACAATGATTTACCAATTCTCTCGAAGAATGTAAATTGTCCAAAAAACTTACACTCGATCCGCGATTTAACGCAGCTGTTAAGGGTCTCGTAGGATCGAGAGATCTCGTGTAAGTCGTGAGTTCTCTGTAATAATCTTCGGTTCCAGCAAGTTGTGTCCTCGGCTCGTTAGCGATCGACCACATTACAACCGAAGGACGATTTTTGTCTCGTCTGATGAGCTCCGACATCGAAGATTTGTGATGAGCAAGAAGCTCCGGTGTATAATTCTCGATATTAACGGCAGGGCACTCGTCGACTATGAGAATTCCTTGTCTAGCATGGAAGCAGCAAAAAGTTTCTAACGTGACTATATGAAAGACTATGAAACTAATTTTAATCATTGAAAGTTCCAGGCAAATAATGGAGTTCGACATGTAGAAAAATTACCTATCGGCCATATCGAGGACTTCGTCGCTATAAGGATAATGACTGGTCCTGTAGGCATTAGCACCGACCCACTTGAGAAGCTCGTAATCCCGTGTCATCGTGACCAGGTCGAGACCACGTCCTCTTATTACCGAATCTTCGTGACGACCGAAGCCTCGCATGTATAACGGCTTTTCATTGAAAAGGACACTCGTGTCGGTCCAACGAATCGATCGTATTCCTATGGGAAGACGATAAATATCCGGTTTCGTAACGTTTCGAACCGACGCGGAAATCTGAAACGATGAAGAAAGTAATTTTTTGTTTGTTATAAATTATTTTCTTACACCTTCTTCGATGCTTCAAAATTGCCTTATTTTTCAGTTATGCGATGAACGAAAGTGCGTTTGTTTTTGCGCTTTCATTCGATCGGACTCACTTCGAGGGTGTATAGATAAGCGGGCTCAGGATGCATTCCTCTCGGCCACCAAAATGTAGCCTCCGGTACTTTGATCGTACCCGCCAGGCCTTCGATCCGTTCATCGCTTGCCATTGTACCATCCTCATTTCGCAAAACGACGTTGCAATCGGCTACTTCGTTCTCCTGTAGTCCAGCCACTTGGACGGAAAACTTGACGATGCCCATAGTACCGTTCAACGAAGTTTTCACCGTAACATCCGCGACGTAGACTCGTGGCTTTGTGTGCAAAAGTACGGGTCTGGAAAAACAAAAGATCACACATTTAAAAACTATTTTTACGAGAAAAACCACTGCATATTCTTTACGGGTTTAAACATTGGAAATAATACGAACAATTTTTACCTATGAATTCCAGCGTAGTTGAAAAAATCGAAACTATAGGTCTGTATGTTAACAGTTCCATTGTCCGTGAGAGTTTTAACAATTTTGCCTTGTGGAACGGTATTGGACGAAAGTTCATTGTCCACGGCGACGGTTATACGATTTTTCTTGGTCCAGTTTAATTGGGAAGTTATCTCTGCTTCGAAAGGAAGATGGCCCAATTCATGATTCTTTACCACGATTCCATTCACCCACTATAAAACATTTTTTTCACAGTCGGTTCTCCAGTTTTTGCTTAGTCAACATCGTTTATTTTTATGTTTCATATTTCACGTTAGAGAAACTTACCACTTGGGCGAGATAATTCACGGAACCGAAACGAACGAAAACCCGCTGGTTGGACCAAGATTCCGGCACGAAAAACGTTCTCTCGTACCATACGGCTCCAACGTGATCTCTCAAAGATTTTGACGTTGTTACATCGTTGTAGGACGACGGTACCGGCATTTGCATCACTTCTGTAAACTGCGATGAAACAAATTGAGGAAAATCGGTTAATACAGCTGACGAGAATTTCATCGATGATTTTACCTTGGAGAGAGTGTCGCTGAACCAAGCTTCACGATAGCTTTTCAACGTATCACCGGAAGGCGAGACGGCAAAATCCCAGAGACCGTCGAGAGATTTTACCTATGAAAATTGACCCTTTCTTATGACGCAGTTTGAGGTGAAACGATTCGCTTTCATTTATTGTAGTAAAGATGCGATTATTGTCTATTTTTTTGCAGGTCACAAAATATTCAAAAAGTATACTTACTTCGCGTGATTCGCTTTCGCGCGGATACAAAAGTCCCCGAAGTGGACGATCCGGCGTTGTCGATTCATCGTTTTCGATTATCTTCAACCATTCGTCGACCGTTCCCGTTCTGGTTTCGTTGAACATTTCCATACCGTCGAAGTCTTGTCCACTAGCTGGCAAGACCGTGCTCAACGTCGTTATTGCACCGACGAGCAAGATTAGAGCAGTGCACTGCATGACGTAGCCTTGCCTCTTTTTCCTTAACGAGCGAGTGAGAGACAGACAGAAGGAGAGAAAAAAGT
Organism: Netelia inedita; assembly: GCA_964017225.1. Lineage (NCBI taxonomy): Eukaryota > Metazoa > Arthropoda > Insecta > Hymenoptera > Ichneumonidae > Netelia > Netelia inedita. Next base: position 7,936,550 of record OZ024924.1, on the reverse strand, counting down.
AAGTTTCAGCGATTATATTCATGGCCCGGTAGTTTTATGAATAGCCCAGCTATAGAAAAAAAGTTCGCGACGCTATCGTGAGAATTCTCACTGTGTTTCAAGCATTTTACTTAACAAAATGGATCAGAAAATGACGATTACAGATAATAATTTTGGATCTTTTTCTTACGTCTTTTATGTTTCATTTTATCGTTTTAAATAGCTTAATTTACCTTCCAGTCAATCGTCCAGTCAAAGTACTTTAGGCCAGCTTAATGCCACTACGAGCTATCCGAGTGTCGTTATTCTCTTATATATCGTCTGCGAATGTTTTTGAACTCTGTTATTGATAAGATTGCTAACAGTCGTGTAAATGTTGATCTTCGATCGCAGAAATGGTAATACTACGCGATACGCTATATCTACAACAGTACAAAAATATATTCGATGTGGTATACACAAATTAACAGCCTAGAATTGAAAATATTTATATTGAAATATTTTAGACGAAGAGCGTAATGTCGCATTAACATATAGTCAAGAGGAAAAAAATGAAATACGGTAAACAAATAAATAAATTATAATCCTCAAAGTCTGGATGTTTCGAATAAAGCACGACGACTCAAAGTCGACGATAAGAATCGTTATCGCTATCTATCATTGTGCATATCTTTCGCATAATGTAAATAATACTGAGAGAAACGTTTAAACAAGACGAGATTTATTTTTTTACGCTCTGTCTCTACGCGGTTTGCTCCCCTTTTGTTATTGATTAATCGCAGATTTTTTAACCGTAGGAAAAAAATTGCTCGAACCGATCGATATCGAATTTGCTCGAGTTTAACAATTTTTATATATCTTTGAATACGTAAAGGTCGCGATTAATACAATAATATCTTGCTGATATGCGTTTTTTTAAATTTCAGGTGATTTCCGTTAACGTCTTCTTGAACGAGCTATTTCCATCGACTTCACAGATCAGTGATGTAATCCGCTGCTTTCGTGTAATAGCGATCCAACGCGTAGGATGAATCTCATCGGGTCGTTGATCGAAACGGCATCTCATTAGGAGAATTTTCATGTATGAAATCCGAGATTTGAAGTTAAACGAGAGTGGAGATAGAATAGCGAGCAAGGGGAGAGAATAATCCAAGTGAGATGAACACGAAGAGGATTATCCAGTTTGGGGTGGCGAAGAAGAGAATTCATTCGCGAACAGACGCAATGCGGTACCGAGTGAATTAAGAACCGGAGCTCTTCGAATACCACTACGGGACTCTATTAAGAACTGCAAACACGCCTCGGAGTCTTCTGTGGACTTTTGTGACGCATACAGAAACGTGACTAGAGCACGTCTGCCTAGGTGAAAGATAATATATAGTACGAGATTCATGTGTACGTATATTTTACGAATCTTTGTACCGTAGAATACGAGGATTTCGCGGGTTACAGAACCCATTAGAGATATATCGTCGTTGGAAACGGGCCAACCGATTTTCCCGCACGTGCAGCGTGTCTCGACTCTGTTGCCCACGGGACAAAATCTCGTATAAGAGAAGAGATGAAAAAAGATCGAGGCATTCCTTAAGACGTGCAGAATGCCGAGCTTTCCAGTTTGGCGAGAGATACAACAAAGAAGTGAAGAATAAATGGTCGAGTACAATGGAAACTCGAGCAGAATCCAATGGAAGATTGAGTCATTGAATTTCAATGTGAATAGGGTCTATATTTTCCCAATTTCTCAGAATGAGTTAATTCTATTATTTTCCAAACCTCAGTTTTCTTATGTTTCGGTCAATTTTTAATTGATTTTTTTATCAGGAGTATTATTACAATTTCTCATTCGTAAATCATACAATTCTGAGACAAACGGAATAAGTTATTAATGAGTTAATCTCTGTTTCAACTCTTGTAAAATGAAAAATTAACAATATTTTAGTGTTTGAAACAATTTCTTAGAACAGTGATTCAAGTTTTGCCTCGTATATCGCGAAAAAATGAATAAAACACTCTCAAAACAAAAGTAAAGAAAAACTACAAAACAAAGAAAAAACGACTATACTCACAAAAGTTGTAACCAAGTAAAATCCTCCAATTGCTTCTCTCAATCTCTTCAACTAGTGAATCTCTTGCTGCCCTGGCCTCTCATCACATACTCCGTCGACAATTATTCGCAGTGACCAAAATTACTTTGAATTTCAGGGGGATGTCGGTCCGGCAGACCCAAAGAAGTCCAACTGATGTTTAGACGCGAATCCGCGAAGAATCTGACGAGAACGCAGACACAGGACTGCGATAGCTCGATGAAAAAAAAAGAGAAGCTGTGCAGAAACGACGGGGAAAAGATCTTCGAGCCCCTGGAACAGATGTTTAACAGACTGCGCGTCGTTCGCTTTCGTGACTCGATGAGGAAAGTCCGAATGACTGTTCTATGCGGCGAGAGAGTTCTGGAGGGATGATGCTCGCACATCGAGGTTCTTAACACGACTACTAGATGAGAATCGGTTGTGTACCTATCCATTCCAGTTACCACTACTGTACTCGAGCTTCTACAGCCTCGACGTTCGTCACTCTCTCTCTCTCTTTCTCTCTCTCTCTCCCTCGCTCTTTCTCTGTTATACGAGGTTTTGTATGCCATGAGCGAATATATTTTGCGATAGTGTTCTACGTGACATTTCTTGCGCAAATGGAGAGGGAACTGGTGTGAAAAGAATCGAAGAAATAACAGCAAAACCAACGTTTCCAATGGTCATCGACCAGGAAAAAAAAAGTTGACGATCGATCCAGGGACCTCAATTTATCTCCGTCGCGGCTGACATACTTTATCTCCACTCGGTTCATTAAAAAAACGTTCGGAAGTATATATTTTTTAAATCTATCGGATAGATCGTATATTTCCTCTTCGACATTCTTTATTTTCTTGTGAGCTTACGTATTGTTTGTATTTAATGTGGATTGTAACGAGGGACGAAGAAAAACGAGTGCTTTCGTCGTTTAAATTCGTTTTTTTTTCAGTTCGTTTATCGTGCTTCGGGGTCGCGACGAGAGTAGGGACATCGAGCTTCCGCATTAGTTCCCTATTTCCTGTACTTCTGCGACAGAGAATGTGTACGTACGAGCGTCGTGTGTGTCGGCGAAAGGCCAGAGGCGAACCAGTATGTATGATCGATGCCAACGACCTTTCGCGCCTCGCGCGCTATCCGGATCTTTATCAATGGTCGTTAACTCATCGTGGTGATAACGATAATTGTACCTACATCAACCGAAGGCTCGTCTCGGTGTAACGCTTCAAGTTGCTATAATCTCGGAGCGCCATCGGATGATTGGTCGCTCCGTTATCTCATTCGTGTATAAAAGTTCCAGCCACGTTACAGACTATAGTAAATTTATAAATACTCCTTATTTACTTTCGTTTATTTCATATTATTTGTCTCAACTATTTCAGAAAAGTATACAAAGTATTTTACGAATAGTGTAAGAATTTTCACATTTCTTTCAAAACAATTAAAATAATTTTTATAATGTATAAAAGGGAGAATATACTTAAAAACTGTGTAATATTATTTCAATGCGTATATTTTTCTCAGTCATATATTTCCGTCACGTTGCAGCTCACGGAGGTAATGACCCTAAGGACAAAAGCTGAAAAAGAATCGAGCGCCGGAGACAATGAAGTCCGGCAAGTGGCGCCCCGCGGTTTGCGTCGTCGAGTGTAACTCGTGCCAAATTCCCAAGCGTCGGAACACACGGAATGTTTCACCGAAGCCTGAGTCGGTCAGAGCGTTTCAGACTTTTTCCCGTCTCTGCTATAGAACTCTACGAGTTTCTGTCTCGCCAAGCGGTAACGAGGAGACAAATTATAAAAGTCCGGAGGAAACGAGCAGATGCAAGAAAAATTGGACTTGCAGGTATTTACAAAAATAGAATTCCAACTATTCGAGAGTCACGACTTTGGAAGGCGAACGAAAATTGTATAACCTGTTTGTGGGAAGAAACATATGGTAAACGATCGATTGTAATTTGATACTATCTATCTTTAATTAGTTGGCTAATGAATTTTTTTATTTATTTACAGATATATTTTATACGAGAATTAAAAGATCTTGCCAGAAGAAACTTCTTGGGATTCACGGATGAGACACGAATAAAGAAAACATTGCGAGTACTTACGAGACGCGAACCGAGACCGCGAGATTCTAATTGTCGTTGGGTTCTTATCGGAGTTAATTGGCAAAAAGGCGATTGACCCTCGTAAACGGGAGGCCACGGGATACGGAGGTCACCACCCTTCCGAACAATCAGTCGCTTCCGTTCTGGTCGGGACATGATGAATGTCTCTCTGAATCATTTTGATACAAGAGCTTCTCTCTCGGCTAGTATCAATGTTTTTGCGTTTAAACTCTTCTGCGAGTCCGTAATGTCGTCTATGTATCTCATTGTGCTCGTGTATTTTCTATCGTCGGGCACGAAACTCGTGCCACACTATTAATAGTCATCTCCGTAATTTTTTGCCACCCGCAACGTAGTAGTTGCCTTTTTTTTACCGTAGCAATGCGCGAACGACGAAACGTTTTTCAACGAGTCGAGACCTTGAAACTTGTGTGTGTGGGTGAAATATTATTCGATATGGGAAAATATAAAAACGTTTTTTTTTTTTTTTTTTTTTTTGAGAAACGTTTTAAAGTTTATCGACGTCAGCCTGTCGATATGACGATAAGTACAAGTTTACGAATTTGCTCTAATAAAATGTTTCTTTTCTTTTGGTAGAAAGAAGAAAGTCTATAAGCAACGGAGTTCCGGGACGCTACGACGATGTTTCCTGTTCGACATAAACATACGAGTCTCGGGATTCTCGGGCGCCCACCAGTCCTTCACAGGATGGAAATTCATCGTCGGTTTTATCGTTAAACGTTGCGAGGACGTTATCGCTGAAAACGGTCCAGGGCGTGAGAGAGGATGCGACTGGTCATTGGCCCAACGTAACTCTGTCTCTCGTCTGTCTTTTCTGCTGCTGATGCCATACTGTCGTACCGTCGAGTTACAATTTAACGACCAGACATTTCGCACGTTCATACCGAAATAAGAGAGACGAGGGCTATGAGGACGACGTAAACGTATAGTAGAAGAGATGAGAGACGAGTCAGTGGAACTACGTCCGTCTGTACGTTTAGAACTTGTACATAGTTTGTTGGATTTTTGCCTTGTTTTTACTTTAAGGCTTTCTATAATGCGGCAATGGATCAAGAATATTAAAAAGAACGGTCGGGTTCACCGATGTTAATTAACTTTTGTAACAAATACTTCTTCTCATTGATTAGGTCTTAATTGATTGTTCTTATTTCAATAATTAACTATTGATTGATAATTACAGGTCGACAGGGCATGCGAAATTCTAAATTACGTTATGAAAAATTATATATGCTGTTAAAATTATGAATTTTCTATTTTGGAAGGATAATTAATATTAGTGGATGAACGTTGCGTGGTAGAGAAATGGCGACAAAGTGGGGGCGGGGGGAGAGGGGGCGACGGAGAGGGAAGGAGGATGCATCGTTAGCCGCCATATTGGAATCCATGAAGTGCAATTGCTTACGCGGTGACTCGTGGAAGAACGAATTGACTTTCAAGGACAACAGTTTTATTTCAGTACGAAAAGTTGCATGATTAGTTCATAGACATTCTGAGCGTACCATTTCGTTGTCTTTCGATTGGGCTGGGTCAGGATATGCATGTTTCTAAAGTCAATTTTTGTTGCAATATGGTTCTCAGTACAACGGTGCTTCATTAGCCCCCGGTTGGTGGCGCGAGTATCGCTGGCGTGGCCATTTTTGAAACATGTCGCGAGGTGCCATGGGCTATTGGTGTGTTTCGTACTAATAGTGATAGTTTTGTTTAATTATTTGGTTAAGATTGATCGTGGCACGTATAAATCTTGCATTCAAAGTTTTGCGAAGTGGCCAGGATTCTTTATAGCATACAATTTCATTGGTCTCTAATCGCGCCCGAACGGAAAAAGTGAATTTTTTATGACGCAATTTTGACCGCAGTGCCTTGAGAAAACTTCGAAATTCGGACCTCCACGGGTGGCGCGCGCATCGCTCGCCGCCATCTTGTACACCTGATCAGTTTTGAGTCGGTCGCGTACGACGTAGTGAGTGACAATTTCATTGAAAGTTATGGTAAATTGTCTCTGTACACGGATAATTTTTGCACGAAAAGTTGTACGGCAGCTCCGCGGACGTTTGGACTATAAAATTTCAGTGAATCCGTTCGTCGTCGGTTTGAGAAATGTAAAAATACGAAGTGTCCTCAGTCCAGCGCGATGGGGGGGGGGGGGTGTACCAAAAATGGTCGCGTGAGGGTGAAGTTACTGCCATCCCGATAAAAATTTATCGAGAAGGTAGTGGACCATCTATCTACAAAATTTCAGTTGGTGAGAAAATTTGGCGATGTGTCACCATTGTGATGACACTTGCAATTTCCGGAGGCGGAAATGCAGACGACGCCAACAATACTTTTCATCATGGCGTCTTTTTGTTCCGCACTTGGTCTGTTTGGTGAGTCGTAAAATACATTTATATTTATACATTTAGTTAATGCTTTCGAGCATTGGATAAGTAACTTTTCAGATTTGTCTTTTCGTACTGTTGCCAATTTGTTTGAAACCAATATTTAAGTAAAAATCCGATCGATTATTCCACTATTTCTAGGTTATGTAATATTTTGACACTTCACTTCGATTAATCGAAATTCATCAATTAATGTAATTTAAGATGTTAATATCGAGCCAAAATGAAATCACAACTGTCAGTACATGCAAATATTTTTCCTCGCAGTAAAAAACCGCTGTTCGGTCAATATTAGACTCCTTCCCTGAATATTTTTTTTATAGACGCAGAAGTTATTGCGTCCATGCCATGCCAAGCTCCCCAATGTTGGAATAATATTTGCCAAAGCCTCGAAAGGCAGCCCTTGAGTTTTGCGAACGCTCGTCTCGAGATTTTTCTCGACAATCTGACCCCCTTGACTCTCGGTTATCTTGTTTGATGACAAAAACGTGTGTGACGTAAAAAAAAAAAGAAAAAAAGCATGAAAAACACATTGCGCCTTGTTTATGGTGACCCGCGAGCCCGAAGAACGAAGAATCCTTGAAGCGCTCTATGCGGTTCTCATCGATTCCAAAAAGTACGAATTCCATTAAACACAATTATATCCAAATCCCTTGATATTCACGAATTCATGAAATTGTGTCAAAGGCGCCAGTGAATAGAATATAATCTCGTTGATGTTCCGCAGCTTCCGTTGTAAATCCTCGATGGTAGCTTGCCAATGTCGTCTTCTCTGCCTCGTCCGTGGAATCAGCATGCATATGAATAAATCCTAGTCAACGAAAACTCGTCGTGTGGGTGTCACGATTTACAATTCGAGGAACTGGAAACGTCTCGGCAAGTTTCGATACATCATCGTCCCAAGACGACGGTCACCAACGACACGGACGATTCCAATTCTTTTTTCCCCCGCATCTCGGAAAGTATCGAGGAAAAAGGTTCGATTAATCACGAAAAAATAATTATAAGCAGCGTAAATCTTTATTAAAATATATTTCAATAATCGAGAAGACGTTTTTCAGATTTCTCGCGACGATGAAGTGCATCGCCCTCGTCCAAGTGTAGAAGATCACGAAGACGACGACGACGACGACGACGACGACGACGACGACGACGACGACGACGACGACGACGACGACGAAGAAGAAGAAAGAAAGAAGAAGAAGAAGATGAAGAAAGTCTGCAAGGGGACGAAAAGAAACGGTGGCAAAAGCGAGGAACGGAGGCGACAGCAGGCAGAAGCAGAAGCAACGGCGTTCGAGTCGAGGCGTGGGTGGGATAAAGACGACGAGATCCCGTAGTATACGGGGCACGAAAAAGCTGAGTTGAGTCGAGCGAGTAGAGGAGACGGTTTACAAAGAGCGAGATGGGAAGGTTTCTGTGTGGAATGGGCCACGGGTTATATACGCTTGGGCTCCAAGTGAATAGGGGACGGAACGGACGGGCAGTCGCGCGGCACGCGGCGCACCGTACGCACGGTTCCCTTGCGTTGCGTTTTTATTCCCTTTTTTTTGTTTTGTCAAGTATTATTTCGTTTGTCAAACATTCGTTTTTGTTACATCCCTCTCGTATTCGAACATCTTGGATTATCGAAAGACCGAAAGGAAAAACTAATTACGATTAAAGTAACACGCACCGATTACAAAAATGTCCGTACACGTACGAGAGAGAACGAACTAGTGTTGTGCACTGTGATTACGTCGTTAGATCAGTTTTATCGTTCTTATCCGATCGGTAATTAAAGATAAGAAAGATAGAAAAAAGAAACGAGCTTAAAATTTCTAAAAGAAAGAAGAAAAAAAAGGAAATACGTCCAACATTTTTCGAAAACAACAAAATAACGACAGTTTTTACCGGATAGTTTTGGATAACACACTCGTGAATGTAAGATTTCTTTTTTTTTAATGATTTTCATACGTTTTATACATAATTTATTATTATTCCACCGTATTGTATTATTTTTACGGGGTTATGATTTGAGCGAGTTTATCGTCGAGTAACTGTAAAAGAGCAAACGTTGATTATCCATTCTTTTTTTGTTGTTGTTGTTTTTTTTTTTTTTAATTTGTAAACGATCGAGAAAACGATGCGAACAGTGATGAAATTTTCGATTAATCATCGTCGTTATCGAAGTATGAGAATGGGCAAAAATGGGCGAGAGATTGGAATAGAAATGTGCTAGTTATTATGAATAAGCAGATGCGATAGCGATGGGTTTTTCGTTAGCTGGTTCGTACGAGCACGTGGGTGTACAGCTCGCCTAAGCTGTGTCTCATCTCTTCCTCGCCCTCGGCGCGTTCGAAACTTTACACACACACACACACACACACACGCAGACACAGTGCACGATACATATACAAACTATAACGAATAACGCATCTCGTATCTCGATTTTTTCTTCTTTTTTTTCTTCTTCTTCTTCTTCTTTCCCTTTTATTTCTCGTCTTCGGTCTCGTCGAAGACGAGCCTATTTCGCTCATCGCGGTACGTTACAACAACCGTCTTCGTGTAAACTTTAACGCGTATTTAATCTCTCGTTCGCTCTCTCTCTTTCTCTCGCTTTCAGGGTTTATAGATAGAAAAGTGAGACGAGCCTCGCCACTATTTACTTCGAGCTGCAGCTGTCGTTCGTAATCAGCAGACTTCGAGATTATCTAATTAGGATGCAATTCCAGTTCCTTTCGTCTAATCTCTCGAAGAATTTAAAAAAAAAACGTAAAGAAAATATCTCGAACGACGAACGTACGAGAAATAATAAATATATTGCGTTCTTTAAAAAATAATAGCCAATTCCACGATTCTCTCCATTCGTCGGAATATTTTCGCTTCTTTCCTTATCGTACAGAAATCAAAATATCTTCGTTCTTTTATTTTTCTCATTTAATTTCGAAAATTTCTTGTCTTTATTCTTTTTTTTCGTTTTCTTTAATATTTTCCTATCTCTAGTTTACATCCCGTTGTTTATTCTCGATCGTGGGTAATTTTATGAGAAACAAGAGAAAGAGAGAGAGAGAAGGAGAGAAAAAAAAAGAGTAGAGCGGTCACTTTATCGCGGTCACTATCAATTCATCGTGCCAATGACTTCCGCGGCAAGAGCAGCGCATTAGGGAGAAGCCACGGTCTTTCGTCCCGCTTGGCTCCTCTTCCACCTCGCCCCCTTTACGATATGATAAATTATTAAAGAACCTTAGACTCGAGCGAATGGAAGAAAGAGAGAGCCTCTTGCACACACACTCGGCATTCATGAGGGACTATCTTAACACCGCGATTAGTTACAAAAGCGGTTTTGTGTAGCTAAACATACATTTATACCTATGCGCGTTCTATACAATCGTACACAGACACACATTTACACAGGCACATTTATATAGACAAACGTAGAGACATACGACGAGAATCATCAAGTGGAATCACGATAGTATCTTTCGTTACAACGCTTTTCCATCTCGCGGACGCGTTCATTCATAAATAGGATGAGAATTTATCAAAAGCTGCTTCTCTCTCGCTCATTCTCAACATCCGATAGATAAGTGGGATCGCCTAGAGATCTTTGCTTACTATTTATTCCTGCGACTTGTTTGTTATTCGATATAAAAATCGTTCTTGTTATTCAAAGTCGAACTGTAATTCAGAATTTTTCTTTTTTTTTTGTAAAGCAATAACGACGAAACGTTTACCGATAATTGCAGAAAATATTGTTATGGTTACAGGCAGTAGTGTCGATGTTAATTCAATTTTTCTTAAAAATCACGATTATAATTTTCCGACGATAATATTTGTTATCGCACGAATCGTTGAAGATTTTGTAAATATCGATTGATAATAACGTTCGTTACTTCTAGTTCTTGAAATTTGTATAAAATTGGAAAACGAGTGAAAATATTGTCACATTTTAAAGAACGTTCTTGATTTATTATAGTCCTTGGAGATTTTCGAATAACGGACGATAACGTTCCTCGCGTTCTAATTTCTGTGGATAATGATTTTTTGTTTGTTTTCCTAGTATCGAGATAATCTCGTATTGTACACGAGGGTTAACGGCTCGTACACGGCTAATGGTAAACGATACTTATCTTATCGAGCTCGCGAGGTGCCGAGAGTCTTTCGCATACGCAGTCGGCGTCTCTCGCAACGTTAAGCACACGAAAAACAAACACATACACACAAACGCAGGCGTTTATAATCCTGCAACTTTACAATCTCTTCTCGCGTCCTCATTCATTCTCAGGTACGCTCGCTAATTGTTGCACATCGAGTGTCGGTGTTCGTGTCTCTCGCGCAGCCTCCCTTGCTTCTCCCCTCTCTTTCTCTCTCTTCTCTCTTTCTCCTCGTCCCGCGTGGAGCTTCACCTCGAGCACCATGTTGGGGAAGACCGAGTTGGCGAAACGAGTTTTACTCTTGCGCACCGAACGAATAATAAAAAAAAAAGAAAAAGATAAAGAAAAGAAAACGAAATAAAATTCGCGTCCTTCGCGTTTTATCAAACAAATATGTATACGTATATAGAAAACGCATTCCTCGTCGCGACGTCTCGAGGAAGAGAGAGAAAGAAATCGAGGAGACTTCGGTCCTGCGTTCGAGACGGATGGAACGGTTATATTTTTCCAAGTAGATTCTCTTTACGTCGGTGAGGAGGCGATTTCTAAATGTTTATTCGTCTGGGACGAGAAGCGAATGGAAATATCGATTTTCTTTGGTAAAATGTCCACGTTGTTTGTGAAACAATCTCGATAATTAAAAAAATTGTAATTTTTCGTCCTTCGAGCAGAACGCTCTCGAGTCGAATTAAGTCGATCGCGATATTTAGATAAAAAAATAGAAAAGGTAAAATATCGAGATTGTCGAGGGGTACGAGTTTCATTAAAAGCTGGGAAATATGAGAATCTAGGACCAAGGGAGAAAGGAGAAGGTTGAGGGAGGAGGAGAAAAGGGATCGGTGCTCGAAGAGAAAAGTGAATCGGTGTCTGTGCCAGGAGAGCGAGAAGAGGAAAGGGAAGAGAAACGAGGGTAAATAGCACTGAAAGTAATAGAGCTTGAGAGAGCATGGCGTCTGAGAAGAAAGGGGAAGGCAGGAACTTTAATCACGCTAAGCGTGATCGAAGGTACCTCGAGATCGTCGAGTGAGACAGGAACGAAAAGAGAAAGAAACCGGAAGAGACTGAGAGAGTAAGAGAAGATAAAATTCTCGACTCTTAGAAGAGGTCCGAGAAGAGTCGGTAGGTCCATCCGAAGTAGCCGGGTGGAAGCACGAAACTCGTGCGAAACTCTCTTTCGTGAAAAACTCGCGAGACTCTCTCTCTCTCGCTTTCTCTTTCTTCGGGATGGGAAGAGAGTTAAAGAAACGAGGAAACGTTTCTGCGGAAGAAACCCACGAAAGAAGAGATAAAGATAGTGAAATAAAGAGGGGCAGAGGCGAAGTGGTCCGAAGGAGTTCACAGATGCGGATATTGGGATGAAAATAAATGAAGAAATCGAAAGAAAAGAGAGTAGAAGAAGGACGTACGGAAAAGTATCCCTTACCGCGGTGTAACTTTCCTCGCGCACTCCTCTCTCTCTCTCTCTCTCTCTCTCTCTCTCTTTTTACTTCGATGCCACGCGAGTCAACGAAAACTCTGAATTTATCTCACTTCTTCGAACATAGATACGTTTGTACAAAAGAGCGATAGAAAAGTTTCAACGTCGAGTCCTGCGAGACTCGTACCGATTCCCCTCTAGTCGAAAAATCCTCGATAAAAAGTAAACTAGATTTTTCCCAAATCGACGATTTTATCGGATAAAATTAGCCTCGATTTTACGAAACTACGTTAAATCGTATAATTTTTAAGTAGAAAACAATGTAATTCCGATAATTTAAGAAACGTTTACATCGAGAAACGAAATAACGAACAATGATGAAACGAAGAAAAGTATATTTTGTCCTTCTCTTCGTTTCATCTCGTACGAGAAATATTTTTGTAATCGTAACGACGTAAATTAGCCTTTATTATTCTATACGAAATCGAGAGGGTTTCGTGACCGAGCGACCACCGTGGTCGAACGCCGAGTTTATCGGACAACACGCAACGAACTCCTATTTGTCATTTCGCTTCGATACTAATGTGCATACTTACGTTTATACATAGTTATAGAAAATAAGCGTCGAGTATCGTGGGCGCGAGCTCTCCGCCATATGCCGCACAACGATCGGTCAAAAAAAAAAAAAGTATTCTTATTATCTCGACGTTTTCATTCATGCGCTCATCGATCACTCTTGTTTTCTTCTGTTTCGCTTGTATTCCTTTTCTCTCTTTATGTTCATTTTTTTTTCTCTATACGAACATCGTACACTCTCGTCACAATTATACACACGCTCGAAGCTTTGGTAGATAATTAAAACGATAAGAATGCGAGAACCTCGGTTAACGTTACGTTTTGCATTTTAATTTTATTATTGTGAATTTTTGTCTTTTACCAATCGCGTGGTTTCTCTTGTTTCGTTATTTCTTCTTCTTTTTCCCGTTTTTTTCTTTACAATTTTTGTAATCGAGTCTCAAAGTCATGAACTCCTCTTGGTCTTGGTCGAGATATTTTTTTTCTTTCGTTTTTTTGTTTTTTTATTCAACCGAAACAAAGAAGCGTTAACTCTGGTTATCACGACGGAGAGGCTCGCGGAGGAACGAGGTCACGCGAGGCTACAACGTCGATGATGATGTTGATGATGATGATGATGTTGATGACGATGACACATACGATGAAAAAACGATACAAGCGGTAGAAACTAAAACGAAGCGGGTAGAAACGCGACGAGAGAGTTCGAGGCGATAATTATAACATTGAGAGACGAGCAGACGGACGTAGATATAGCTAGGAACGTTCTTTTTCGTCCTCTGTGCTTGTGTCGAAAGTGCGATGGAACGCGACAAGAGAGAGAGAGAGAGAGGAGAGAAAGAGAGTAGGAGAAAAAAACGAAAAAAAGAGGAAAAAAAATAGAAAGAGATTCCTCCGTACGGTTTCCTGCTTCCAGTTCGTAGCCCATTTCCGAGTCTACTTCCGTTTCGTTTGCCTCTCGGGCAACTCTCGGCAGCGCTGTACCAGTAACGCGCCGGGCTTTCTGCCTTTTTATCGCTGAATTTCACGTTTCGAGGCACTGAAAATCGTTCCTACCGTAAAATGTATTGCGAGGCAGGCACGGAATTGTTTTAGTTTTCGTAAAATGCGAGACAATCGTGAAAGGACGAAGGGCAATTTTTGGTTTGCAGCTAGTTTTAGCTCGTGTATACGTAGAAAGGTTTATTTTTGTTGGACTTTTATTTATAATGGGAAATTCGGCTGTTTGGCAAATTTCTGGGATTTTATAGTTTTTAAGAGGAAGAAGAGAAAGTTTGGAAACGAAAATCAAAAGTTTGAAATATTTAATAGAAATTATATATTTTTTTTCCTTTTGGAAGATAAACATTGAAATATCGAGAAAATAATTTGTGTTTTAAATTCTTGTTTGTTGCGTTCTCGTACTTGAATTTACGAGGATCAAGTTTAATACTGGTCTGAGTCACTTGGGTCTCGTTCCGGAAATTCACACTCTCTCCCCACTTTCTCGCAATCTCCCACTTATCATTGAATCTACCTCCGGCGTTTCCTACGACTGACATTCCTTCGAATTGTAAAATATTGTGCCGTCTCATTGTTGGATAATTTGTCAATAATGTAAATTATTCAGATTTTTTTTTCCACCGTGCGAGACGAACATTGTTCTCGTGAAATATTGTACGTAGCAATTATTACAAAAATAATTTTGGCACGCAAATTCACGGTAAAAAGTATCGTTGCAAAGTGTAATATTTCATGACTCAAAGGTAGTGTGTCATCCCGGAAATTTCCTCCGGTCGTCACGAATATCTTTAATACGCACAATCAAATTTCACGACAGAAATGTTTCTAGTCTCTCTTTTTTTTTTTTTAAATTTCATTTTGTAAATATAAAATATTAAGACTACGATTATTATCTCAAATTGTCTCGTTGGAGCTTCGAATAATTTGCAAATGATTCTTTTGGACTTAAAAACTGTCTCTCTTAAACTCAAAATTGAATTACAAACTTTAGCAAAACGTAGAAACGTCCCAAGATTATTTCCCGCGAAGAAAACAGAAAATCTAGCGAATGTTAAGCGAAATAAGTTTCTTTGTTCAATTTCCATATGGAATACGTGTCGTGACAAGATTTAATATTTGGATGAGTCGAGTCTCTGTCGAGCAGGAAATTAAGCCAACTTCCCCCACGAAGAATCTTGTGCCCCCCTACTCCAATTAAAAGACTCTCAAAGGGTATTTTTCCACATGACGTAAATACGTACACTCGTGCTATTTCTAATAATGTTGAAACGTACGAAATACTAACGATCGTGATGATTGGTTTTGTTTTAGGTCGGCGGATGGACAGCCTGGTGCCGGGAAAGCCCGAAGACGGAGGAAAGAAATCAGCCGGAAGAAGTTGCCACTGCGGTTTTCGTCATCGCGTACCTCAGCCTCGATCCTCGGCGCCGAGTGTGGCGTTTCGTTCCAAGAAAACGCGTATCTTGGTTTACGCTGATTTCGCAACGAGGAGGAACGGTGGTCGAAAGAGAGCGCGGGAAAAAGCCGCCTCGAGTCGATCACGAACGAAGAAAGGAGGAGATACGTCCTTAATAATAATCGTCGAGCGAATCGACGGTTCTCCATCGTCATTAACAACGTCACTGCTAAATATCGCAGCCCCTACGTCGTTTCGTCGCTCTTGTCTCTTCGTTCCGTCATTCGCGTCTCGCTGGACACGCGCGAACCTCTTCGACTCGTCAGCGTCGTCGCTTACGATCAATTTTCCCGCACGAACGATAAACGATAATAATAAGGAACTCGGCTATCGAGAAAAACGTGAAAGAATCCGATCGAATAAGAGGAGAAAGAAGAGTTTCAGTACCGCCATATTGTCATTGGATCGAGCGTTTTATATCTCTCTCATAGGCGAAACGCGTCGAGACTTTCAGTGTCGTACGGTGACTCGCGCGAGTCGCACAACACCCACGTATTTTTTCGCGTCTCCTCTTCCTTCTTGATCGCCACTTCCTCTCGCACGAGACTCGATTCGCCCCCTCCTCCCCCAAGGTAAACGACATCTCGTTCCAGTTTCTTCTACTTCGGTTTACTTTTCACAAGTTTTTTTTGTCTTTCTTTTTCTTTCTCCCTTTATTTTTATATACACATCTTCGTTTTTGTTCGACGATTTTTCAATTCTAACGAGGCGAATATTTGTCAGCGCGAACCTCGAAATGAACGAGATCGAGTGTTTTTTTGTCGATAATCGATTGATCGATCGATTCGATGCGAAAGTTTAGAGCGAGACGATTGTATAAATGTTAGCGAATATTTTTTTCTAACGAGTGTTTATTGCTTATTGTTCGTTTGGTAAATTGGGAAAGTGATTTGTGCGAGTAAAACTTCGAGTTGTGCGAGTAGATTGGTTTTTTGATTTTTTTACTATCGCGGACAATCGAGAGACGCGAGACTGTTGTGCGTCGCGATTCTCGGATCTCTCTTTCTCCTTCTCAACGGATATACGGTAACTTTCCATCGCGGATTTCGAATTAGTGAAGTGTAACTGAGATCGGGATTTGCATCCTGGAGTGAAACGCGGATTTCGTGGAAAAAATACAAATACGAAGCGCTGCAAGAAGGGAAAATGATTCTTTACGTCGTTTTCATGATTCTGGTCACCGGAGCTTCCGCTGCCACCGACTCGATCTACGCCGACGACAATGTGGTGAGTACTTCTTTTTATTTCTATTAGTTTTATTTAAAAAAAAACATTTCTTTTTTCGACAGTTGGAGACATCGAGTGGAATTTTTTTACGGAAATGTTTTACGTGTGTTTCACGTGTGTTTCCTATTTGATTATGAACGATCGAAGAAAATGTATTGTCTAAAATTTCACATTATTTGAAAATTTGTATAACAAGGTAAAATGATAATCGTTACAATTTGCGGAATTTTCAAAATATTGAGATAATTTTTGTTTATAAAAGATCAAGGGGTAAATGTTCCCATAGAGTCGAGAGATCATTTAATAATTCAAGAATAAAACAACAACAAAACTGTAAATAATCATTTTAGAAATTTGCCTAGAACATATTTTATTCTAATTAACAAAATTATTCTTATCGATACATTTTTCCAGTCGAATAATCAAAAACGAAAATATTTCGAGCAAAGCTCACTCGAATTCGATCGAATAAATTCCACGAAACGATGAATAAAAAAAGGACCTCGTTCTAATAATTTAATGACTAATATTTCGTAAGTAATTAACGTCAGCGTGTGGTCGTTCAATGATATTTCGTCGTTTAGTCATTTTCTACTTGTCGTCGAATGTTTGATTAAGAAACTTCTGCCCGACTCTGTTATTCTTCACATATACCTACCTCTCGTCGGGAAATACGCTGTAGAAACATAATTAATATTCCTTGCATAATTTCGATCGAGAACGTCGAGTACTAAAATTTCTTCAATAATTTGTGAAATTTTCAGGACGAAATTCTCATCGAAACTTCGTGGCTCGATTAAAGTACAGCCTTAAACGTTTACATTTGCACTTGTGCGTTACGTATTTACATATTATCCTTCTAGTTATCGCGCAGGATCGATCCTTCGAACTTGAGCGACTTGGTGGAATTTCTGGATTAAACGAGAACAGCCGTAGAAACTGTGGAAATGCCACGTGACGCACATTTTCTTTCATCCCTCTACGTACGTGTAGCCGGGAAAAGCTTCCACCATCGTTTATAAAGCTCAACCGGAGTCGAAAGAGCAAAACCCAAATCTACCGAGTTTGCCTTTCGTCGTTTGCGGAGACACGCGTTGATCCCCAATTCTCCTTGGAAAGCTTCTTGTTTTTCGCACCGAGGCAACGAAAAATTTTATCCCCCCAGACCCCTTGAATCCGGTAAATCCAATTTTTCAACGTTACGTCGAGATTTTGCAAAAAAAAATGTAAAAATTGTACGAACCGCAAACTTTTTATTATTATTGTATAAATTTTGATGTATTTTTGGAGAAAAAACTTTGGGTTGGTTTTGTTAACGAACGAGTGGTTTTCTAAATCGTTCCGGGTGATTCTCGCTCGCGATTTATCATCGTTGACAACCACTCGACGGCATTAATAACGTGAAAAATTCGTTCGTTGTAACTCGAGTATCCGTGAAAATGTTTACCCTCGTTTTAACGTTCATAAATACGCGTCACGGGTACGAAAACGTGCGCGGTTTAATTACTTTTTGAATCGTTTCTTTCATTGTTCTCGTAATAACGTTTTATTTACATTCTCACTAATTTCCATTTTCAGTCGTCAATTTTTTTATTTCGTACCCCGAGATAAATCGTCGAGCTCGAAATATTACAGGAAACAAACAGGTTGACGAAAACAAAATTCCTTTTTTTTCTTGCAACTATTTAATTATAATTATTATTTAAAATACAAAGTTAAGATTAATTGAAATAAAAAATCGTATATTAGTAAAAATAATTAAAAATTAAAAAAAAACGGAGCAATTGGTTTCCGCGAATTAAATATTGGAAGAAACGAAAGGGTTGAGTCCGAGAGTAATTAGAAATTAGAAGTTAGAAGTTGATTCGACTTAGTTGGAAAACTTTCCTCGTAAGAATTTTCTTCGTGGAACGATTTTTCTAACTCGCTGACTGACACGTGCAGACGCCCTTTAATTACACACATCTCTGCTGTAACGCGATACGGTCTGTCCCTTTTGGATCGTGCCGTAGCTTTCTAACGTCTGCCACCCTCCTTAACCCTCTTATCTCTGGGGCATCGATCCCATTAATTCGAGGGCCTTCGACCTCACGCATAAACCAACGCGGAGACTATAGCTCTGCGTATGAAACTGTGCTTTTCCCTCTCCGCCCCAAACAATTCTCGTATCATCGTCTCTCAGCTTAACATAACCCCCAAAACTGTACACAAAATGGCGAACGTCAAGTCCATCGACAACAAGATGGCCGCCAAAAGTGAGGTTATGTCTATCGACAACAAGATGGCCGCCAAAAACGAGGTTAACTCCACGCACAACAAAATGGTTGGCAAAACAACCGCCTAAAAAAACCCCTAACCAAAAAGTGGACAAGAAAAGTCAAAATGGCGGCTGGGAAATAAACTTTTTGATCGTACAATAACACAATGAAGAAATAATTCGCGTTTGATGATTCTACGATTTCAAACGGAAAATTTGTTTGCACCGGTACGAATTACAATTAACAAAATTATTCATACAATTCGTAGTTACGAAAGAGAGAGAGAGAGAGAGTTACACCGGACCAAGTTGTAAATTTTCCACGAGTCCCTTTTGCATAACTTAAGGGAATTCGTACAGTATATCGGCCGCAAGAAAGTTCATAGTACAAGAGAACGGGAGTTGTACGCATGTATGGCGAGAGGATAAACCGAGCAACGGGTCTTAGCTATACACAGATAGCATAATAAACCGCAGTTTGGCGCTCGCTGAATCCTCGAGTCACCGTCTTACGAAGTAAATTAAAATTAATTACTGGGTTATCTCGGGCTCGCTCGGGCGAGTTAACGCTCATCCCTCCCTCTCCCTCTCTATTCCTCTACCACCACTATCCCCCTTAGACCATATCACTCTCCATCCCTATTTCGCTGCTTCGAACGTGCATCTCTCTTTCCATTTTCCTCACTCGAGTATTCTCGACCGTTCGTAACTTCCGCTCTTTCTATCTCGTAGAATCTTTCGCCTCGACGATTATGACACCCGAATGCATATACATAGATTAATAAAAACCCTCGACGATACTCAAGACAGTCTGGTCAAATTTTTACAACGAATAACAATTTCGTTGGAGCCATTCGTCTCTCGGGCTTTCGCATCTATTGTTTTAGGTTTTTTATTAAGAATATTCGTCCATTTGTGTACTTTTGCCTTCGAGTCTTTTTTTGTTTATAAATTAACAATTCACAAATTGCCTAATTTTCAATTACAATTTAAAAAATTATTTTCAATCAATAATTCTGCTCTTTTATTTTTGAAAATATTTTTTATTTTCGCTCCTTTCAACGAAATCATTGTAACAAAAAATCTCAAAGTTCTAAAAATGATATTTTTGAAGAAAAAAAAGGATAGGATCGTTCAAATTTTGAATTAAAAATTGGATTTTCAAATTTATTTCAAGGTCCAGCGTTGCGTCGAGAATACTCCCGTGGTACATCCCTTTTTTTAAAATTTTTTTTCAAGGATACTTTGATAAGAAAAGGAGAATCGTAGGGGAAACTGGGAGAACGTGTCTCTCACGGGTTATTCCAACGTAACCGAGATAAAAGTCTCGAGCACCTATCAAGCCAATTTCCCGACGTATCTTGTTTCACGGATTCTTCTCTTCCGGTAGCTTTCACCCTCGTTGCTTTATATCCCATATAAGCTTTCGATTTTTCTCGCTTTTTTACCTTTTCCCTTTTTTTTTCTTTTTTTTCCGCTTTTACCTTTCTATCTTTCGCTCCGTCTCGAGCATCTTCCCTCGTTTTCCATCGAGTGAGAAAAAGAAAACGAGAAGGCAAAGAGTGCACTCTGGCACCTTTGCGAATTCTCTTCAACCCTTACCCGGCAATTCGTACCGAGAGACCCGAGTCGATTCGCACTCGACAATTTGTAAAAAAAAAAAAAAAAATCGTACGGGCCAATAACAATATGCGAGTTTTTTTTACAACCCTCTCGATTCTTTTACCGTTCTTACGACCGAAGGAAACCCCATTCGCTCCGTCACTTATCTTCTTTTTTTAAGGGGTAGTAAATCCGAAATAACGTTCTTATTGACACTTGGCAAAGTTTTAAGCTGCTATTTGCACAAAAATTGTACACTTTCTATTTTTTATTGTCTCGATTTATATAAATATTTTATTTGCTTCTTTTATTTATTTAATTCTTCTCATTCAATTCTTTCTTTATTTAATATTTCTTTCATTAATTTAATTCATTAATTTATTTTTTCTCAATTTTCTCAATGTTTACTTAATTTTAAAAAAATCTAATTCATCTAATGTCTATAGTAATTTGCAAACGATTTTTTATTTTGTGTTTATCTAATTTTTGTTTTGTTTTCAAAATTATAATTTATCAATCGAAAATTTATCATCGTCTCGATTCTGGGACTTTCCGTGTATTCGAACTAATGGCATTAGCCACGTAATTTTTCGCTCTGTGTGGGCCCCATTGAGTCCTGCGGTCGCGTTCAGTTCCCTCCGCTACCCACACACGCCAAATTCGCACACGAGTTAATTTTTCGCGACGGACAAACCGACGCACGAAACACGCCTCTCGTTCTTTCTTTTCTCATCCCCGAACAAGAAGACGGCGTCTTTCTTTGCTTCTCGCGTTTTTGACGTCTCTCTCTCTCTCTTTTTCTTTCCAAGCGTCGGTCAACACGCGCCAGACTCCCAAACTCCTCCGCCGATGATTAAGAGAGAGTCCACCTCCCTCGCAAAATCCCGATCAACTTCACCGTACGGTTCAACAATTTTTTTTCCCTCTTTTTCCCTCTTTTTTTCTCTTCTTAGTCGTTCACGTACTTCTCATACTCCCTTTTTTACCCTCATTTGCTCTCCGTTTTGGTGGCGCCGTAGCGCTCTGGAAGAGACGTCGAGACTAGCAAATTCAATTGTACCATTCATCCGGATAAAAATGACCGAAAGAACACTCGCTCATTTTCATTATTTCATTAATCACAAATTTTTTTTCACGTAGAAACGTGTCCCGGGAATTTTAATCGTTAAAGAAATAAATAATTTGAACTGTATTAATTAAGACTTTATTCGATTAAAAAATAAAATAATCGCATTTTAATTTTGTCCATTGAATTATGAAAAATTTTGTACACGATATAAAATAATTTATTTTTCATTTTAAATAATTCTAATAAGGGTGGAAAGAGATAGCGAATACTATCGTGGGAAACTAATCGTGTACAGTCGGAGTTAATAAAATTGACTATCAAATTGACGCAAGATAACCGATGATGGACAGAAAGACAGAAAGAGAGAGAGAGAGAAAAAAAAGAGAAAGGTTTATTACAGCAGTCAAAGTCTCGAATAGCACATGGGCTGATCAAAGACAGGGCATTTATATGCGATCGGAGGTCGTTAACTGCAGGAAGCGCCGCACGTAATGTGTATATTTCACATATACATTTATATACATTTATATATATATATATATATATATATATATATATATATATATATATATATATATCGTCTACAATATACGAGGCCTAGAAGTCGCGAAGAGTCGACGTCGACGTGACCGCGCCACACAGCGATTCTTCTTTCTTTATTCCCCTTAAGTCCCTGCTTCACTATCGATCATGACGATCGATCATATCGCAAGTGAGCACGAACTCTCTCGACCTCTACCTCAAAAATTACATCCATTTTTTCCCATACGAATCACGATTTTTAAACATTTTTTTAACCGACGAACGAAAAAATTGCTTCGAGAATCTTTCGAAATAAAACGATATTTTCAGTATTTGGGACGATCAATCGTGTTCGTAGATCGCCGATTAATTTCCCAAACGCAACAGGTTGATTGTAAATGTTACGCCATCATGGGGCTGAGTTTATTCGTGTCGCTAAAAAAATGTTTCTTTTTTGTCGATAAAATCGCCTATGAAAACAAAAAATAAAAAATAAAAAAATAATATCGAATAATAAAATTAATACGAACTCTAGACAGTCGCGGTTCGGTAATTGCTCTGGCGTCATCAGTTCTGCGGAACAAGAACGATATAATCATAATAGCACGGTAGAAAAAAGATGAGTTTAGAATTAGAGGGGCAGTCTGGGCTCAAACTGATATAACGCACGATATTCCGTATGGCACCCACATATATATATATATATATATAATGCATTAACGTACGTATATATAAACATATATATATATACGTACATTATTGTAGTTGATACATAACGCAACGAATACGCACGAAGAATTTATTAGTCATGCGTTGAGACAAAGGCCGTGGGGTATAGGACATTTAATAGTAGAATTCGTACGATCGCAAAAGCGTGCAACGACGTCCGGGAGAAAGATTTCCCGTCTCGTCTAGATCCTCTGGCGCCTCCCCCATGATCTATCGCTTCTCTTATATATTACCTCTTTTTTCTATTTTTTTTTATCTCTTCTTTCTCCATCCCATCCTTCGTCACGGTGTGCCTGACGACTGCAAAATCGCGTGCGCCGATTTTTCACGAATCCACTCGGTCATCAAGATGCATCGTTGATTTGAAATATCTATAAATTATTACTCGACGAAGCGATACAATTTTTAAAAAAGCGATCTTACGAGAGAGGAAGAAACAAAAATTTCGTTTAAATTGTTTTTTTTGTGACGTTTAGAAAAAAGAACGAAAAATTGATAACGAGACATAAATTAGGGAATCGATTATTGGTTTTTTTTTCACGTGAT
Organism: Netelia inedita; assembly: GCA_964017225.1. NCBI lineage: Eukaryota > Metazoa > Arthropoda > Insecta > Hymenoptera > Ichneumonidae > Netelia > Netelia inedita. Next base: position 7,913,466 of record OZ024924.1, on the reverse strand, counting down.
TAATTATTTTCTTTTAATCGTTATTTATCGTCATAGAAATATTTCGAACAATAATTTTGCGCAAGTACCAACGAGAGAGAAACGATTGTCTCTGTACGGCTAGAACGTCGTATCGGTATCAGCGCCGAGTTATATTCCGTGGCTTATCAATTAGCGCATTTCGAGCATCCCGTGGACGATCATTCGGTCACTCAGTCATCCGAGAAACGCGATTGGCCACCAGCAGAAATGGAGCGTTGCTCGGAGGGGGTGGCTTGGAAAGGCCTGTTCTGTGTGCGTAGATCGAGGGAAACTACGTATTACAATATGCAACGTATATATAGATATATCTACTTACGAATTGTTGGAAACAGAGAGAATTTCCTAGCGGGTTTGCCTCGCGCTATAAATTGATTAATCACGGATCACTGATTAAAACAATGCTTATAATTCTGTCGCTCGTGTACTTCGTCATACGATGATTTATCGTTTGAACATACACATTTATATACATATATGTATATAAGTGTGTGTCTGTGTGTAAATAATGTTCATCCATAAAAGCAACATCCCTTTCGATAGTTTCGGTTCCGATGAATAATAGCAACAGCCTCGTGTTTGACGTCTCGATACATCCAGTGCTCGACATGAATCATTTATCACTCCTTATCACTCAGTTTTCTGGACAAAAGACTCGCTTTGAGAAAGTGTTTTCACGACGAAGCAAAATTAAGAAGTAAAGAAAAACAATATGAAATATGACTTTTACAACGAGACGATTTAATCGTTGAATAATTATTTGAATTTTTGAAGCTATTTACTTATTAAATATTTTATTAATTAACGAAATAATTAAATTATTAAGAAAACGTGGCGATTATTGATTTTCTTCGTTATTTGTATTATCGAACAATTCGTATTCGACGAATAAAAAATGTTTCGACGTTTATAGAAACAAATTCTTCAAATTTTCATAAATTTTATAGAATTTCCATTTTTTTTCCTTGTTATTTTTTGTTTTATAGAACGTTGATAATGTCGTCGATGTAGCTCGACGCTTTAGCCATAACGTCCGTTATACAGGCTGATGCAGCTGATAAATAAGTGGCTCTCGGCTCGTCGGATGAAAAAGTTGCATTGTACGGATAAAAAGTTGGATGCGCTTCGGCGAAAGATGAAACTCGTTCGGAATAATGCAAAAATCATGTTCCTGTATGCATTATCGCGCGGATATCTTGGCGAATCCAGCGTTATAAAGTCGTCGTATCTACGAAATATTTCACCGCGACAAAACGCATTAAACTTTTCTTCCTGCGCCGTGGCGTCGCGGGATCGAGCGTTTTATCGTTTCATCTCCCTAGACAAACTTCCCCACACCCTCGCTACTAAACAAAAACAATCATCAATTTCGCAAAAAATTAATTTATCAAAATTATATTTCGTCCAATCGTAGATTTTCGATCGAGACTCGAGCAGAAAATAATGAAGCTCCTTTTTTTCTTCTTTTTGCCCCTTCGAACCAAAATATTTTTCGTATCTTCGAAGATTTCGTGGGTAAAAGCTTGAGAAGGAACCTCGTCTCGGATCTTCTTCGATGTCTTCTCCCACACATGACGCTGTCTTATCTTCTTGGAAACGTACAGGAAAACGTGGCTAGCTTTTGGGGTAGGACGGGGGTAGAGGAGATAGTGAGTACGGTAGACGCGGGGATAACGGAAGCCGATTAGGGATGCAAAGACCATGGGGGTTGAAGCCGTGTTCCGGGAGCTGATTAGGGCTCGGGGATTTCCTCGTGACGGAAACGTTCGACGTGCCTTCCACGTACTTGCGTATGTATGTAGACACCTATATTCGATTTTGCTTTACTCCCCTCGTTGCCCCTCTCTATTCGCTAACGGTTATTGGTACGGTAATCCGGTGTCTTCTTCTCTGTCTCTCTCTCTCTCCCTCTTCCTCTTTTTGTCTCTTTCTTCTTCGAGTGTGCTTGCCCTTATCCGGGTTTGGGTTTGGATTTACCAAGAGTCGTTTCCTATCCCCCCATTCATGACGTTTCATCGCACACGTTTGATTCTCATATCACAAATATATATGTAATAATAATTGTTATTATTATTATAGGCGTTATAGAATAATCGAGTTTGTCGCACATTTTTGGTCTTTAATGGAGAAACGATTGTAGAATTGTTTCGTGCGAATATGAATCGTTCGATTTAATCGATTTATCGAGGTTGATTTGAATCGAATTTAAAAAAAAAAAATAAAGTTGGGGAACGATGGAATTTTGTTTTGGAAGAATATGTTCGATTTGATTAATTTTTAATCGACAAACGATGATAGAATTGTTTCGTGCGAATATTAATCGTTCGTTTTAATTGATTCGAATAAAATACAAACAATGAACGAATTTCCAGGAATTTTATAAAAACAAATTATGTTCTACAAAATTTTTATCACGAAACTGGAATCCTCCTTCGACATCGTGCAAGAATCTAACGCGAACGCATTACCACATTATTTTGTCCACTTGGCAAGGTCTTTTTGCCGGACGATTATTATTATTTTATTATTATTACGTCCGTGTTCTATCGTTTTAACGCTCGGCGTGAAACGTACGTGGCTTGTGCCTTTCTCCACTTTTGCGGCGAAGCGAGAGGCTAACGCGAACGACGCTCCATATCAAGCCCCGTGCGATGGAGACCGTTACGAGAATTTCCTAGCTATCCTTAGAAAATAGTCATTACAATGACGTTCTATAGCCCTCCCATAGTCATTGCGCGCATGCTCGAGACCCCGACGCAATCCTCGCCATCTCGCGATAATGATGATAGCGGGTTTCGTTTCGAATACAAAAAAAAAACAGAAAAAAAAACAGAAAAATTGAGAAACCGCAAAGATATTTCTGCATCGTTCGACCCAGTTGTGCAAAATATATCACGGATGAACTTTTTGCCTCGTATTTCTCGCGGTTAATTTTTCCTCCCTCTGTCTCTCTCTTTTTTTTCTTCCCCCTTCCACCCCTTTGCTCGATGAGAGACGAATACGAGAGAGCTTGACGAGGTGGACGTGTTCGGAGGCGACGCAGCGAGAGAGAGAGAAAGAGAGAGAGAGAAAAGAAACAACAGCGTTTGCGAGATAGAAACAATATATATAAATATACTCAAAGGGAGGAGAGCACAGGTCGGAGAGAAGAGCCTGGAGGCTGAAACGTCGAGAAGTGTATTCGGGTCAGGGCGAGAGTCTCGAGATTTAAAAACCCACGACGAGCTCTCTCCCGAGCACTACGAAACCCCTGAGAATACTTTTTTTTTCCTTCTTGATTTTTTCTTGCTTTTATTTTACTCTTTTTTTATTTTTTATTCTTCCTTTTCTCTTCTACGCGATGACACACCCGGAGTTTCAAAAAAATAGTGCGACTACGAGGGCTCACCGACGCTCTCGTTTTTCTTCTTTACCATCGTCGTGTTGACGGACTCGAGCCAAAAAAAACGTATATTCAAAATATCGCGAATGAAATTCGAATAAAAACAAAAATTTTCTAATCCTTTTTCAAAAATTGTCAAAAGCTTCAATTTTGTTTATTTCTTAAACAAAAAAAAAGACGATCGACGAACGTCCATCGAAGTCCAAGCGAAATTCGACAGATTGATAAATTAATCAATTAAAATTCGAGACAATCGTCCTCTTGTTATATTCGTTATCGACGATAAACGACCGAAAAGTGTTATTAATCGTGAACGTGTAGAAAGCGTGTCTACGATGAGGGGATTTTCGTGTTCGATACTGGCACTGTGTTTTCGACACGTCGGCACTTAGAAATTCGTTGGGTTTTCGAGAGAACGAAAATACCGGAAGCCCCGTGGCGAAGGGGATGGTCGAATGGCGGGGGTGGGGGGAGGGGGAGGGAGTCGAGCGACATGGGGCTAGACGAAATGCGGGGGCGATGTCGGCGTCCAATCGATTGCGGCGTCCCGGCGCCGCGAGATCTCCCCACCCCCCACCCCTCCACACCTCCTCCGCACCCCCTTCGTGTGTGTGTTTATTGCCGGTTGATTCATCGCACCGTAGGGGAGCGTTTCGCGCAGAACTTTCTCTCTCCTCTCTCTCTCTCTCTCTCTCTCTCTCTTTCACTCGTGCGTCCGCCCTCACTTTCGTAACCCTCCGCCATCCCTTAGTGCTCTCTTTGTCTCTCTCTCGTCCTATACGTACACGTACGCGTGTGCGCGCGCGCATAACGTAGAATTTCTTCCATTTCTCCCATATCTTTCCCATATACTTTTTTTATTTTTATTCCCTCGCCGATTCCTTCACCTTCTCGATTTTCTCTAGGTTCGCCCCCTGTAGCCCAACCGCGAGTTATGTTACTCACGTTTCCTTTTCTATGTATTTTTCTGTTTTTTTTTTGGCTTCTTACTTTTTTTCCACGAAATACGTCGGTCCGAACACGAACAAATGACGCAATTACTCGTGCCGAATGAAAGGCGAGAGGAGGGAGAGGGGAGAGATGGTCGGTGGCCAACGAGGGGTGTAAAAAGAAAGGAAGACCGAGCGAAGGGTGTATCGAAAGAGGTCGAGGAAATTGCTATCGGTACTGGCTACTTGATCCCGGCTCCTTCGACCCTCGTTTCTTCCAATTTAGATCCTCCGAAGTATTTTTGTATTTTTGTTTTATTTTTTAGTTTTTAGTTTTTTTTTTTTCGTTCGTCCGTGATTAATCTTCCGATATGGTTGGGCCGAGACAATTTAACGTTCGCTAGGATCATCGCGAGTTCGAGGATCATTAATAGTAGTAGTATGGAGTTTTTATTGCATAACCTTTTTTTTGGTTTTTTACAAAGTGTTTTACAAATCTTGTCCTTATGAACTATTGTGATCTTATCACTACTTAACATCTGACATTTTCGTATTTGCAAATTCTTTCCACTTCTCTATAATAATTACACATTTCCTTGTCAATTTCCCCTCTTACAATTAGTTTTTCTATTAATCTAGCACCGTTTGAGGATCGTTAAAATTTTACTTTTCTTTTTCTTTCGTGGCAAACGACAAAAATTCTTTCGTGTAGCTTTGTTCAACGACCACGTGACGTAGTTACTTCTTTTCTCGTTGAAAACGAGGATTTTTTTTAAACTGATTTTTTTATAGGATTATTCAAAGTTTTATTTATTATTATTTTTTTATTGATGTTAAAAAAAGGTCGAATCTCGATTTTTCCATTAATAATCAATTTTCTCAAATTATACCAACGAAACTCGCTTTACGTTTTAACATTTTTCTCCAATCATTCGTCATCTTCGTTGCAACTAATCGTAACTATTATTCGAATCATACCTGCGGTCAGGGAAAAAACATCGTGTCAACGAAGTTACATCTAAGTTCGATATCGACTGCTCAATCGATGATTCATTCGTCATCGACGTTACGAAAGACACACATTCGTCACAAATATTTTCGCGTTTGCGAACAATGTATCCTCTCGTTTCGTGCGAATTTCCCTGAGAACAAAACAACAAACAAAAAATGAAAACAAAAAACAAAGATTAAAAAAACGCCAACGTCGCGTTAATCCTAAAATGAACAGAACTGGGTGCGAAAAGCTGCGAACTAAATAAATAGTTGTGTGTATATTTGTATGTACACACACACACTCACACAAAGATAAATATACAAGCGCGCGCGCGTGTGTGTGTGTGTGTGTTTGTGTTTGTGTGTGTGTATTTAGGAGGAACGAATGAAAGGAAAAAACGAACTCGAACGAATTCGTAGGTATATAATCCACCTCTCGTGATAGCGATAAATCATTTGAGGCTACGCTGGTGGCAGACACACGGGGAGAGGGATAAATAACGCAGCAAAAAAGGTATGCAACACAACAGGACCATCGGCCTTTAGCAGCTGGGTTATCTGCGTCTATATATATATGTACGTATATACCTTATACACGTAACGTGGTTGAAAACGAGACCGAGCGTGGAATTGGTTCCCGGCATTAAACTTGTTGAAAAAAACGAGAAAAACAAAAAGAACGAAAAAGCGAATAAAAAACGTTATAAAAGAATGAAAAGAACGGATCATCCCGTGCAACGAGAGAGCCATATAGAACGCGCAGCACTGGAAACTTCCTGCACCGTCCATGCTTTCCTCTCTCTCTCTCTCTCTGTCTCTATCTCACTCTCCCTCTCTCTCTCTCGATTTCAACGCGTTCCGCGAATCTCTTCTTCTCGATGATTCCATTGATTAATCGATCGGTTTTTCCTTTCGTCGACGAGCCGTAGGTACGGGCCATCTTTATTAGATCCGTATTGTCCGGGTCGAACGAAAATTCTAAAGACAAAACACCCTGACGATTTTAAAAAATTTCAACAATATAATTTTTATTATTATTATTATTATTATTATTATTTTGATGAATATTATTAATTTTATATTGTTTTTAATTAATTGCTCTCAAGATTTTCGAGACTCGGTGTAAAAGACTTAGAAAATTGAAAATCACTCATCCCTGTAAAATTAATCCCTTTAACGAGTTTTTCTTTTTATCGCAACATTCTCAAATTCGAACCAACCACCGCCCCCCCCCCCAGCTTGTTTCGTTTCCGATTTTTGGAATTTCGTGAAATTGCGTATTTCGTATTCGACGATAAGTTTGAGAATTTCAAAAATTCCCTCGAGATTCATATAACCGATCGATATAAAACGAGAAGAAAGAGCGCTTCGGGTACCTATACGTTCGTTCTCGCGTTCCAAATTCGAGAAGGTCGCTTCTCTCGTATTTACGAGAAAAAAAAACACAATTTTCATTTTAATCGTGAAATTTTCCGTTCTTCCCGAAGCCCAGGGTTACGAACGTATTTATTTCGGGATTTATTTCGTTCGATTCATCGTTCTCGTTATTTATATACGCGCCCCCTTCCCACCCCTCCCCGCCCCGCCCCTCCTCCTCATCCCCATTCGTTGCGTTCGATGAAGACAGAGACTTTTCGTGGCGAGACGACGACCTCGCCGTATGCGTGCGAGTCCGCACGATGACTCCGGCAATAATATATTCGCGTGCCTCGACGAGGTTTCCCCTTCGAATTTTCTAAATTGGCAAAAAAAAATATATATATATATATATATTTGTCGATCGAACGAAACGAGAGAGAGAGAGGCCTCGTGCGTGTTCGAGAACTTCGCACGAACGTCCAAGAACAGCGTCGTTTCGTTCACGAGCGATGATTCAGTCTGCGATTCATTTTTTTCTCTCTTCTTCCTTCTCCTTCTCTTCTCCTTGTGTTATTATACTTTTATAGCTACAAACGGGATGCTAGTGACGCATTTTAAAAAAAAATTCCCCGATCGTCTTTTAACCGCGAGTGTTTCCCACTTTGATCGAGGCGACCAATCGGCAAATTTTGTTCAACGTTGGGGCAATTATAAAACGTCTAATTATCGTCAAATTCAAAATCTAAATGCAACATTTATTTTGGTTCGCACGAGGTGGAAAAAACGTGAAAAAAAAAATAGTTTTCCTTAATTGGATTTTCAACCCGCGGTCATAGAGGAATGATAATAATTATGAAACTTCCGAGACTCTTGACACGGTTGCCAGTACTTATTTTTTTTCGAATATATTCTTTTTTTAACTAATTAATTTCGTTAATTAGATTGCTTTTTTTTGTCTCGTTCGTTTTTTTCTTTTCCGTAAATTTCGTTGGATGGAATTTTTTTTTCACGACGTTGTGATAACGTTAATGACTTTCTCGTGGCTGAGCAAAAGTGCAACGGTGAAAAATTATTATTATTTTTTTTTTCGATGAAAAGTTTGTTCTTTCTTACGTTCGTGTCGACGGAGAATAGAACGTGGCGACGTCGGATCTCGACGATGTCGTCTCTCTCTCTCTCTCTCTTACCCAGGCGCCAATCAACCAAACAACCGTCTCTTTGTTGCGTTGGCATTTTTTTTTGTGGTACATTTTTTCTCTCTTTTTTTTATTTCGTTCTTTTCATCTTTCTCACAGATTTTTTTTCGTCGCTTTCGCGAGAGAGAACCCAACGATGCCTCTCGTCGTTACGAGCGTTCAGTTCTCGATGGGCGAAGGCATCGAAAGAAATCATCGTCCACTGGGGTGAACAATCGTGCCCCTTGTCCATGCATGCCTGCACATTGCTTCGATCTCTCTTTACTTCCCTCGCCTCCGATGACATACGATTTTACGACAAAAAATTAATTCGACGTTGAAATTTGTATGTCTCGCATTAAAAAAAAAGACATCGTCGATAAAAACAAAATTCATCGTAAAATTGATCGTCGACGAGATTGCTCCTTTTATCGTACTAAATAATTGCAATCATTAAGAATCGTCAGTCACTCGATCGAATGAATAAAATTTTATCGTATAAAATTAATTGAATAAGTAAATAATCAATGATTATTCATTTATTCTTTATTAACAGAATAATAAATAAATAAATACGTGATTATTTATTTTAAAAACGAATTAATCGTCGACTAGACTCATTAGCAATTTTCAAATTAGTGTGAAAAAATTATCAACCGACTTTTGGTTAATTGTGTTTTTTTGTTATTTTACTTTTTCTTTTTAGTTTCTCGTCCGTCGAGTTTGTGCCCAAGTGCGACACTTGACCCGTCAGAGGACGTTGGCAAGAGCGTGCTCCAGAGAGCTCGGTCGCAGAATCCCTCGTTTTTTCCCTCTTCTCGTCTCATATCTCCCCCTTCATCCCCTCCATCCACTTTCTATCTTCCTGGGATGACAAAATTCAACGATCTCTCACTGTCACACCAGAATACTCTGGTTCGCATGTCTGGGAAAGGGACCTCTGCTATGCCACTGATGTTTTCTCCAGCATCCAGAAAATTTCTCTTCCTCTCCTTCTGCTCCCCCCCCCCCAAATTCTTCGTAATAATCGCGCGTCACTCCTTCCTCTCTAACGAGCTCGCTTCTTCGCTCACACTTAAATCTTTACGAATTTATCATCCACCGTGTAAAATCCTTTTGTTCTTAATACCGAGAAAAGTTTTAACGCGATTGAGAAATATTCTGCTATTTTATTTATCGATAGGATCGAGATTTATCGATCGATCGATTCCATCTTTTGCCATTTTCAAAAAAATCGCTCGTTCGAATTATTTATCAGAAAGGGATAAAATGAGAAACGTAAAATTACATAAAATTAAGAAATATTGGACAACGTTCGATAACGTAATTTCAATATTAATAATGTTAGCATTTTTATGTCATCGACAGTTACAGTAATAATAACAATATAATCATAATTAATACCAATTTTATTCAGAATAATGATAACACAAATGATTTTTCAAATACAAATGATTAATCATTAATAATAATAATAATATTAATCAATTATTATTATTTTTTCTACAAAGAATAAAACGAACAATAATTTATATAATTATCAATTATTATTATTAACGTTAATATCGATAATAACAATTATAAAAAGTTTTAAAAACGAGACAAAAAGTATTTTTGGTGAACGTGTTTAATGCTTCGAAGAATATGCATGAGATTTTCGTCCGGTGACCCAAGACGGCACCCTCGTCGTCGTGAATCGTGAATGCATTTTCGTCAAGAGAGAGAGAGAGAGAGAGAAAGAGGAAAGCCTGTGAATATGCTCATAGTGTAAGTCTCCTAAAGCACGAGTCACATACGTGCGTTTTGCACGCATACCATGGTCATAGGTACATTGCCGTAAAGTTTGGTACTTGTGCGCACGCGTATGATACAAACAGGATCGAAAGAGAGAGAGAGAGAACGAGGGTAGAGTAACTCTCCCCCACTACCTAGGGGTAGTGGGGGAATACTCGGGCAGAGGGGCAGACAAACACGCTATGTTGGTGATAGCTATTAATAGGCGACTTTATATATAACCGAAAGCTCGAGGAAAGTAGACGGTGCGAAGACGTGTGTCCCACGTGGAACCGAGGGAAGTGAACGGTACGTGACTATCGCCTTTTCCCTTACCACGCTCAAACTTTGAGCATGTGGGTAACGTATAAAAAATATATCTCTACGTATCTCTTTGTGTGTATGCGTGTGTCTCCCTCCCCTCACCCCCTCTCTCTTTCTCTCTCTCTCTCTCTGACCCCTCTGTCCGCACGAGGATATATCTATAGATTTTCGTGGCTACGGGAAAGCACGCGAGGACTCCCGCATAGCTGTGGCGAATTCGTTCGACGACGGCTGAAGAGCTGCAAGGAAGGAGAAGAAAAAATATTGCAGAGAACTTCCGGTCACGTATAACGAGAGGTGGAAACGAGGGGAAAAAAGAAAAGACAAATTGTTACGTGGACGTAGGTAGTTGAATTAATTCCTTTTTTTTTCATTCTTTCTTCTTTTTCAATGTCACCCTTCGTCGCTGGGTAAGAAGTGGATTTATTAGAAATGTTAGGGGATGGAAAATTCGGTCGAATTTTGTTAACCGAGGGTAATCGAGTAAAATCAAAACCAAGGGTTTTATTATTTTATTAAGGGCGAATATTTTTACGACGTTGGAACGAAGGGGTGGAATAGTGCCAGGGTGAACCCTGAAAATGTTTCGTCAACGCTAGTCGGCGAAAATATGACGGGAAAATTTAACCCTTGAAGGTAAACACGCGGTTGGAACATGAGACGTAAGATTTTGCCAAGCTTTCGTGCTTTGCTCGCGTAATAATGTGAGGCACGATCAGTAAATTATGAGGGATGGGAATAGCTGTAATTATAAGTTGGCATGTTTCTATTTTCGCTGGTATATTCGTTGTTCGCGTAATAAATTATTTTCTTTTTAAAATATTCGTCACGAAGAAAGAATGCAATTTTTTTTAATTTGTCGACGTTATCAGATTTGGCCAAAAAGTAATTGCGTTTTTAAAACATTGTCACGTGTGTTAATCCAATTATGAAAAAATAATGCAATTACTTTTTGGCCAAATACAATACCTTCGAGGAATGAAAAATTTCTGATTTTTCTCATTGAATTATATGAAATAATGAGATTTCTTCGTCAACATTTTCGATGGAAAACTTGGCCAAAAAGTAATTGCGTTTTTAATACCCGCGCTATATTTCCCATTTAAAAAACTAAACAGCCAGGCGAGAGTTTACGCGATGGTTAAAATTAACGCTATGACCGATGTAAAAATATATTTTTATTTTGCATTCCTCCCTTCGCGCCGAGTCCAGAATTTTTATGAAAAATGGAAGAACGAGATAAAAAAAAATTATACAGTTTGCCAGGGGAAGGTAGGGTCGTATAGCGAGTGGTACTCAGGACACGTTCGTTCGGCTGTCAGGATGAGAGACTGCACGAGCAGTGATAAAGCGTATGCCCAATGTGCAAATATATATATACGTTTTTACAATTCACCGAAAATTTTCGAGTACACTGATGCGTTTGGACCACACTAGCTCTCATCTCCCTTTCTCTCTCTATCTTTGTTTCTCTCTTCGTTCCATTGTTCGTACGGTCGTCCGTTAGGAAATATCATACCGCTTCCGCTCGAAAATTTTTCACGTTCCACATTTCGCAATGCATACATTCATACGATACTGCTCGGTAACATCATATATTTATAGAGACGCAGACACACACACACACACAGACGCATGGTCGGGTATGAAGAGAAACGCGGAGGCGTTGTAGCGTGTAAATACTGGAAATTCGCTGCTGCCACCAAAACTCATAAATAATAATAAAAAATAGAAAAAATTCATTTTCACTGCGATTTTACTACAATGAAAAATTGCTCTCGACTTTTTTCCTCAATAGATTTTTTCACCTCTTTTTTTTTCTTAATTGTGTCCTTTTTTTCTCTAACATGCCTTTAGTGGATTTTCATGGACCCAATTTGCACTCTCTTTTTTTTACCGTTTAAAGATCGATGACATTGAGTTTTATCGCTTGGTTAAAAAAAATCGTCATTAGCGTCGAATCGTCCAGCAAAACGGAGCGTGAGAAATTTTTATAATTCTTTTTTTTTATTATTTAGCTCGCTTCATAAACTTGCTGGAAAATTAACGAGACGATTGTCCTCGGGATTTGTCCGTAGTTGGTAATTGAAAACACCCTTTCGCGGTTAATAAATTCCGTGATACCAAATTTGTCCACACATTCTTATAGATCGATTTTATCGGCTTGGCCAAAAAGTTACTGCGTTTTTTGTTCCTACCGATTGACGTACATCGTTCGTGCATCAAAAACGCAATTAGTTTTTGGCCAACTTAATAATTGGTGTTTATAATGATATCTTTTCTTTTTCATCGTACTATGACGCGTTATATTCAAATGCTTTTACGTCAGTATGGTAATCAGCTTTCTGCAGCGAATTCGAAAGTGCACCGGGTATAATAATTTTACGTTCGTTAAAAATGTGCAACGCAAATACGTTTTGACGTGCCCACTGTACATTTTAATTAGCCAAGTGTTCGCGTCCGTCCGTCCGTCCTTCTGTTCGTACATCTATTTATTTTTATATTTTTTTCCACGTGTGTGTATCGGTTCAGACGAGGGTGCGGTTCGCGAGGGCGCGCCCAGTAGTCAGACATTTCCTTCTCCTCGACGAAGACAAAGAGATATACAGAGAGATAGAGATAGAGGGAGAGCTCATCGCCCTAACGTTTCGTACTCGTCGTTCTCGATGATCATTCATATTTATTTCTCCAATGAAAGCGAAATAAAAAACATCTAATCTTCCAGCATGAAGCTTGAAAAATTCGTTCGAGCTCACATTTTTCACCAAATAATGATTCCCAATTTTAATCCCTCTTTTTGTTTATTGTCGCCGAGTTCATTCGAGTTCGTCACAAAAACAAAATCAACAAAAAATAATAAAATTCTCATAATTTCTCGTTCATTGTTTTTTATCTAAAAATTTTGCTTTTTTTTTCAAACGCAGTTTGTCTTTCCTACTTTAAAAGACGGATTATGCAAGATAGATCGTGGATTTTGTGTGAAGAAGTTTCCAAGCGACGATGGTGAGATTATGACGAAGGGTGTTTTTGTTTTCGTTTCGTTTCTTTTTTTTCTCTCTTTAAAGAGCGTAGGTGAACTCTTAAACTCATCGTTCCCTCAGGATGATCTTTTATCTTACCTTACCTTGCGCGTCTCGATAACAGCCATAAAATGGGATTATGCAAATGGCAGAGAAGGGTGGAGGTGATATAGTCTTCGATAGGAATCGGCCGCAATGGCACGTTTCTCTTTTCCCTTTACTCCCGACCTTCAACGTCACCAGGACCATCCCAGAGATCCGCTTATCGACACTTTCCTATGCTATGTGTTCTCTCCCGTTTCTCCTTAATCATTAAGCTCGCGTCGAACATACGAAACCGAGTCGTTGATACGCGCTTCGCAAGAAAAAAGAAAAAGAAGCAATTATTAAAAATAAAAATTTAGAAAATAAATTTCCGATCAAGAACACGTTTAAAAATCTTATAAAAAGGGATCACCTTTGTTTTCGGTTTTCGAGAAAAAATTAATAAGTAAACATTGTGTTTGTAAGAAAAACAAAATATTTCGATGGAAAATGAATTTTTTTTCTTGTATTTTTGAAGAAAAGAAACAGAAAAAGAGTTGAGGTCGGCGTTTATAGGGCGCTCGAAGTAACAACAATGACTGTATATAGAAGCGTATATATAAACAGCTGTGTAGCAATGCAGGTGCCGGTACGCTGTAATCACGGTTATAGAGCCATACGGAAGGGACAGTTACCATGGAGCCCTCGAGATACCGGGTAAATTGGAGATAGAGGCGAGATATACTGTTGAGAAGCGTGTAATGGGAGAAGCATACGATAATGCACCGAGATCCCTGACCGAACGTCGCTCCGGCTTACAATTACAAACTTCATCCTCGTACCCCCATCCCTCCTTCGCCACCCCACACTCTCTTAGTTATAGCATTAACAGGATATACGTATCGCGAACATAATGAACTGGCGATGCAACGAGAACGCCAAATGACCATACGCATCATAACACATTTAGTATTGTTGCCAATTACCATTAAAAATTTTCTTTAAACGAACATTATCATAATTAGCGATCGAACGATCGGCAGGTTCGTTTAATTATTTATACCAATGGACGACCTTTCGAATTATTGCAAATAATAATAATAATATTACTATCAATTGTGGAAATTATTATTATTATTATTATTATTATTATTATTATTATTATTTTATTTTATTTAATAATAATAATGTTTAAAGACGATATTATTGATATGATTATTATTATTTATAAATTTTCGATCGAAGCGTCCGAGTTGAATTTTTTATTAAATTTATATTAGCGTCGATGTCGAATTTTTTTAAATACGCAGCTAGGATCTCAACGCCCAAATTATTCAACCGGTACAATCCTCAATCTTCTTACGAAATCCACGAAAGATGTTAAGCAAAATATTCTCGCGATATTCCGATCACGTTTGAGCTCTCACGGCGATGGCGACGGGGTTGTATAAGAAATTCTGCTTTCGTTCGTCCCACCAACGAAAACCCGAACTCATCGACGTCGAAAAAGCTCCCTTGGTGTCCTTTGGGACACTCTGTGGGTCTTGAGAATTTTTTGGTCCTTTCTCCCTCTCCCCCTCCCTCGCTCATCCTCTTCCTCTTATTTCCTCCCTTTTTGTATTCTACCTCACTTCGGTCTTAGCCCGGATACGCGTATATATAACGTATAGTTTGACTTTTTCTTCTGCACCCACGTGACCTTGGAAACTCTCCTCCCAACCTAATATACTTTGCTTGAACAACGCCCGTGCCAACGTACGAATCGTGCTCCGCATTCCACGATTCCGTCAAATTGATCCTCGTGAATTTTTCTCACACCCCGTCTATTTTCTTCTTGGTCTCACTCGGTCTCGAACGTTTCGTTTTTCTTCCCGAATTCCCCACGACGATAGGTCCAAGTAACAATCGAATTGGGCATCGAATTATCAATTTTTACTTGAGAATCTTTCAAAATTCCACGTTTTTTTTTATCTTTCATTTTTTTTAATTAAGATTTTTTCACGTGTGAATTTGCAAAATATCATTAACAATTTGTCGTTTTATGGTTTCCCTCGATACGTTATAAAATTGAGTATTGAATTTTACGTTTTTTCCTTTTTTTGCCTATTTTTAATGTCTCCTCGCCTGTCTCGGCAACGGTCTAATCGCCATTTCCGGGGGCACGCGCGACCCGGGACTCAACTTCCGGCGCCGGATGCTCGCCCACGTAATTTTCGTTCTCCGAATACTAATACCGTGCTAACAGTAGCCAACGGCAATAGTCTGGGACTCTCATCTCTTCTGCTCCCCCCCCTCTCCCTTCTCTCTATGTATGAGCCACTCCATGCATGTATTTTTTTGTCAATTCTCGGTAAAGCAGAGAATTCGTTCGTCCTTTTTTTTTCGTTTTATTCTTTCGACACTTTGTTTCACACCAGACGATAAAAAAGAAAAAAGAATTCTTCCATTATCTTTTTTTCACACCTTCGGATTTCTCAATTAATAAAATAATTATTAAATTAAAAATGTCAAAAAAATGTCGAACAAAGATGTTTGATACTTTTGTTGTTGTCAGCATTAATTAAGACGCCGTTTGTTTTTTAAATCGGTAATGAGCTTAAATTGTGTATGTAGGTACTCGTACTTTGAGCTCTTTCGTTATTAAACGCAGCGACCCTATAATGACCATTTGCTTGAAGAACTTCTCGGAGGAATTAATAATAAGAATAATAAAGGGACAAAGTTGCGAGGGATTAGATCTTTCCTTTCTCTTCTTCGCGGCGCGTTAAAAACGAGGGCAATTGACTTTTATCGTGGCGCCTCTGGTGACTCTCTTTCTCTCTTTATCTTCTTTTATCGGGGGTCTTTTTTTTTTTTTTTTTTTTAATCAAATACCATCGTATATTTTACAGTAGCGACGAGCATGTGCTTTCACAACGTAATGAGGGAGAGTATGTATCATTGGATCACCTCTTTAGGGAACTCGTTCCAGAGTGCATAATAAATATCTCATTTTCTCTCTCTCTCTTTATCCCTCTTTATCCTTTTCTCTCGTTCTTTCCTTCCCAGTGGATTCCGGTTACAGGGAGAGGAGTAAACACGTCGAGATAAGCTCGTAAAGGGCTACTGGATATGACCAAGGATATTGGATGCTAGCAGCTCGACGTCTTTAACGTTCCTGGTAAAGCTCCATAGAAACCTTGTTCTCTCAACTTCCGTTTTTCCACTTTTGCGCTTCTACCTCTTCTTCGCCATAATCTTGTTGTTCTTACTTTTTTTTCATAACTTTTGCTTTCTCCCGGATTCGCCCGGACAAAAGTTCATCCGAGTTTACAGTTTCAATCTTGCGCGATGCTGTTTCGATACGCTCGGTATCTTTACGACACGTGAACCACCCCTTCGGTTAAAAACACATTTTCCTCTCTGACCGTGCGACAAGCGCGGAAAAGTTGCGATAATAGACAAATTTTCATTTAATTAAAAAAATTGTTTTTTTAAATAATTTGTTTTGGTTTAATTGTACGTGTGTTGTTGTTTTATTTTTATTTTTTATTTTTGTCCTCTTTATTTGTCTATTTTTGACATCTTTGAAGAGGTCGCTATCGATCGAGTAGGTAATAGTTAGAAATTTTTTTTCTTATTCAATATTAGTCGAACAACGTGTCGTTAATTAAATTGAAAAAAAAACCCATTAAAAAATTAAACACAACGGAAAAATAAATATTTGCCGGTAAATTGGTTTCCAAATTAGTTTTTGTCCAAGGCGATCGGGGCGACGAAATAAAATCCGACGCGAAATAAAATAATTGAAAAAAAACGCAACAACAAGACTTGGGTGGTTGCGAAATTCCGGAAGTTCCAGGGTATGGTCACTTGTCCGACTCGTTCGTATTTATTTGTCTCACTGTTCGTTTGTTCGTTCCCTTCTATTCTAAATATATATATATATATATATATATATATATATATATATATATATATATATATATATATATATACATATGCGCTTACGTACGGAGGAGTACCGACAATCGAAATGCAAATTTCGTCGCGGCGCGAGCGCAACGATCGTTCAGTGTCGATAACGAGAGACAGAGAAAGACGGACGAAGAGAGAGAGAGAGAGAGAATGCACACAGTCGCCGACACGTTCTGCGTATATAAATAACGGGGTCGCCGCCCCCGTCCGGTAAACTCCTCTTTCCCTCGCACCTTAACCGCACACACCACCGATACACGAGAGTGCTTGTGTCAGTCCAGTTATTCCGCGCGATCCAATTGCACAGGATTTAACGTAAACTGCATGAAACTTGACCGTTTATCTATCTCAATCTATCCGTCGTACGTATATATATATATATATATATATATATATATATATATAGAGAGAGAGAGAGAGAGAGAGAGAGAGGGAGATAGATAGATAGTAATATCCTCGATAGTTTCACGTTTCTGTCCTGGCTTTCCTGTGGTCTGGAACGTTCGCGATACCACCGTGGTGAGGGAAACTTTGCTGGAGAACGGATTGACACCACGATTTGCATGACATTGCCATTGCGAATCGCTTCGATTGTTTCGGAAATCGATTGAAGTATGTGTATTCGTAAATAGGGGAGAATAGGGGAAATTGCCACCTCGAAGGATATCGTCGATTTGGTGTTAAATTCAAAATCAAATTTTCTATACTTCGGCACAAAGATGAAATAGGTATGAAATGGAAATAAAAATATTACGAGGTCAAATGGCAAGCCTTCTAAACTTTGGTGAAACGATTGAAAATATTGTTTTCTTTCCGAAGGAAGGATCATTTTTAGTTCTTCAACAGAGGTCGTAAAAAATGGAAACAAGGATGACAAGTTTAAGGGATGGGGGGGGGGGGTGTGATTTTTTCTCGGGATTCATTTTGCCTTATATTGCTCGATATATCTGTATACATAAAGATACGTTTATGTATCGATGTGTGTATATAACTGTAGACACTTCGAGTCAATTTATATTGCCGAATACACTGACGTTTATAGTGCATATGTGTATGATAGCAGTCGAAGCAAAATGCACACTTCCTCTCGTTCATCATCGTAGGTTTGCACACCTAGCATTGATTTATAGCAATCGGGCTTCGGGTCGCACCATCAATCTTGATTTTATAAGCGACTGTGCTCGCGTAGTAATATCATTTCGAAGAATGAGATCTTGGAATGATAATCCGGGAAGTGTTCCTTTCAAGACTTTTGAGAGCCTATATCGATCAGAAATTTCTCGCTGATGACGAATTAATGGGTCGCTTATCGCTCGCACGACAATTGGTAGGTGAAAAGTCCAAAAATCGTTAATTTTTACGGTTTTATCGGATTTTTGGCTATTAATTTCAAGCTGTCGAAGTAACGACTATGATTTTCGCATTTTTCGGCAAATTTCCTATGAAAAAACACCCTTTTAAAGTCATTTTTGGGAAAAAAGGTTGTTTTGGTTTCCAAACTTTGGTCATAATTTGTTTACGACCAAAACGACTTTCTAGGGGGTTTACGGAATCGGAAATTCCCCATGCAACACGAATATCGCCATTATAATCTCGATAAACCGCAATTTACGTAATTATTCGGTTTTTCGATCTTAATGAGAAATATATAAGACTGATCATAGTACCTTATTATTGTACCCTAGGTATTTCGTATTTTTAGATAAAATGTCTCCTAAAGATGCCAATTTGATACTAAAAAAATCGTTGTTTTTTGTGTTTAATTCTATGTAGAATGCATAAAATATTAATTTATTTATCAAAACCATGTCAAAAGTTACCATCACGCTTTGGATCTTCGATATAAATTACATTTTAATGCCAAGTCGAAAAAACCCCACTCTCGTTGTTGCTTTAACACTTTTTAAAAATATATATAAAAATAGTGCGGTTGGGGGGACTTGACTTTCTTACACATTTGATAGCCAAAGAACCCATTGTTCTATTAGAGCCAAAAAAGTTGGAATTTATGAAGATTAAAAAAAAGTTACCTACAAATAAACTTCCAAAACATATTCAAAGTAACCCCGCTTGACGTTATCATTTATCTGAAATTGCACACTGCATAAAGGTAATGTTCGTATAAAGTTCTTCCGCATTTTTTTGACGAAACTACATAAAATTAGGATCATCGGATCTTGTCGATGACGAATCTCGGTTACGGCGTTACTTTGTATTGAACTATCGAGTAACAAGGACGCGTTTCGCTCGGCACTCCGTCTCAATTAGTACTATTTACATGCCATACAGGAAGTGGGTTCAGTGGGATCAAGTGATGTACGGCTCCGTCTCTCGTGTTCCCGTTTGTCGCATTAACCCGGTGTGCATTGAATCTAAAGTATATAGGAGGCCAGACGTATATTGCTTAGGCCACGAATGTTTCATGGTACCCAAGGAGCAATATAATCCGATCCAATCACAAAATTATTTCGATTGCAAGTTCCTTTTTTTAAAATATTATTTTCATTTATGTTTTTGTGCTTTTTTCCTTTTTGCTTTGTTATTATTATTTTTATTGTTGTTATTATTGCTATTATTATTATTTCATACTTCAATAATATTTTTTCTTCGCATCAATTTTTGTAGCGCATGAATGCACGATGCGACGATACGGAAAGAACGAAAATGAGATTCCGACTCTCTCGTAAAACCCTTGGTAAAGATCTCATTGAAGACGTTCCCGAGACGCGTCGGCTGCATCAAAGCGCACACTTCCTCTCCTCTCCTCTTGCATTCCATTCGCGCCTTGTTCCTTTCTTCTCTTTATCTTATGCATTTTTGTATGACCCTCTTTCTCTCTCTTTCCCTCTGTCTCTTGTCACTTCCGTTCGAGTCGAACGAGCGATTGGAAAGTCAACACGAAAAATTCTCTTGTCTATTATTATAAATTTTATGACAAAAAGAAAACAATAAAATTCTTATCCTCGGTGGAACACACGCGCTCGGTGTGTGCGCAACCGTTCAGGATGTTTGCAACATGAGTGTGCGCCAGCTGCAGTCGAGCTGCTTCGCTCGACTGATTCTCTTGGTCTTGTCCGTGTATTATTTTTTCTTTTCTTTTTTTATCCTATTCTTGCAGAATTTGTATTTCAAACCTTGACCGATTTCTGTAGAATTTATAATTTTTTTAAATTCAATTAATTTTAATCCTCGTCATTGGGTTCAATTTGAGTGTTTGAGTAAAAAGTGGCAAGTTGTTTGAACGGTAAATATTTGTTTTGTCGATAAACACATGAGCAATGATCATAAAATTATTAAATATCAAATTCCTCGATTGACCAAAAAGTAACTGTGTTTTAAACGCAATTAATTTTTGGCCAGTCGAATATATCCTTTGAAATAGAATTTGATTTAAAAATGAAGTATTTATTGATCGATAAATCAAATATGAGTCGCAATAATTCAATCGATCGCTCATGATTTGACTTTGATCGTAATATCAATTTAGCACGATTCTTCGCTCGAAAATCCGTGGTAGCCGAAGGCGCGCACGTGTGTGAGCACCTTCGGCGTCGACGTAAAGGGTACGAAGACAGAACGGAAGGAAAAGAAATAAAAAAGAAAATGGAGAACCAGAGACGAGGTCCGAGAGAGTCTCGTCTCGTTTTAGACCGTGTATGGTCATCTCTTCTCCGGTTGACTCTCGCTGTGGCATTGCTTGTTCCATTGTGTGTCGCCCTCCTCTTCCCTTTCGGGTATGGCGTTGCCCACACCACCTCCCCGCTTCTTTGATACCGGTTCAATGCTCATGTTGCCGCTACCTATTATTCTCCTTGTATCTCGCAATACTCGACTTGCGTCGCTATTTTCACCTTTTATAGAAAACCATATGTGCACAATGCAACTTTCACATAAATATAAATATTTGAATATATACATTTCCGTGCGTATCGAGTTGGCCAAAAAGTAATTGCGTTTAAAACGCAATTACTTGAATAAATAAAATAAAATAAATAAATAAAAAGCTAAAATAAATTTAAATGCGCAAAAAATAAATATACTACCCTAAACACAATGTTCTATCATTCCTGGCTGTCATATTGTCGATATTGTCAAAACATCGAACCGTATTTCGCCCAAAGTTGACTCGAGCCACGAATCTTCGTCGCAACAAAATCATCGCTAAAAACGTTCTCGCGTGAAGTGCAACGTAACCCCTTTCTCTTAAAACTTCACCCATCGTGAATTTTCTCTGTTCGTACGTTACACCCTACGTTACTAACAGAGGAAAATAAATTAACACAATTTTCATCTCGTTGTGTCTGCTCTTGACTGCGTCTGACAAAGAGAGATTGCTCAAAGAACTTTTCGCCCATTGCAATCTATATAACATCAAACGTGTGCAAAACTCACGGTGGTGTAGTCGTTCAACATACTGTGATATCAAAGACTGTGCTCGTTGAATCAAGGTCACAGCATTGAAGCATCTCTATATATTCATCTGCAAAAGATAGAATGCATCTACATATATGTGTAACATCTAACATATAAAGGCATTCTATATATAAATACATATATATATATAATATCTAACATACAAAGGCATATTCTATATATAAATAAATATATATATGTATATATATATATAGATGTATAGGGTAGTTTTGGTTATATATTTGTTTATATACATATACATATGGTATAATACCGTGCAGCCTCCATATATTCTATCCGCTTTATGCAGTCAATGCCTTCTCCCTTCTGTCTCGCTCTCTCGCTCTTCGCGTTGGCTTCCTGCTCTTTCTCTTCCCTCGCGTCCCTCCATGTGCGTTCCTCGTTCCTCTCTCGTTGCCACGAAAATCGTGCCAAAATACACTCCTCGTATAAAAAGCCGCGCGCACCGAGCGAATATCCAACGCGCGTGCAGTGGCTCGCAACCCCGGCTGTTTAACAACGGGTCGGTGGGTGAAGGGGCAAGAGGGAGGGGGGTGGGGTACAGTTGGGGCAGGGGGCTGCGACAAAAATTTCGACATTCAAATATTTCAACGTCGATTTATTTCTCCGTGAAAGCTTTGACGAAAAAAAATGAAGAACAACAAAAAAAAACAGTAAGAAAGATAATTTTTCCGAAAAATTTGCATTTTCTTCCTTTTTTTTGCGTTTTTTTTGCCTAGGTATTTCTTTTACCCCTTCGAGCGAATGAAAAAGCTTCGTTCGCTTTTCCTGTCTCCCTCTTCTTCTTCTATATTTGTACGTGGAATTTTTATATTTGCATACGTATATTTATCCGTGTATATGTGGGTGTGTATACGTGTGGAAAGGAAAGAACGTGCCAGACTTGCTCGCTGAAGCTCTCAGGCTGATTTGTATCCACATTGAACACACCCTAGTGTAGCTTTGGTTACGAGGCAGGGTAGAGTGAAAACAAAACAAAAAAAATAAGTCAACCCGGCGGAAAGTGCGAGAGGTTTACGCATACCATTCACAGTTCACTCGTTTTCCACTATTTCGACCTTGGCTAGTATTTAAAAAAATATTTTTAAAAATCTTAATTAATATTTTTTTTTCGTTTAATTATTTCTTTTTTCCATCATGAATTTTCGGTTATATTAGAAATCTGGTCTCATTCGCTCTTTGCTCTGTTACGGTAGGCGCGTTGGATTCTCAAACTACCCCTGAAATTCAACCCCCTCGGGGTCCATGGTTCGTTCTATCGTTTTTTTTTTCTTTTTTTTTTAATTTCTCTTCATTCTCATTTTTTGTACTCTCATTTTTATTTTACTCGCCATAGCTTTTAGCCGCGTATCGATTTATTGCTGATCGATAGCTTCGCTCTCGACGCTTTTTTTCTTTTATTACGTATTTCTCCCTCTCCCTCTCGCTCTCTCGTTTTATCTTTTGTTTTTTTCCCTCTTTCTCTCTCGCAATGCTGTCAGGTCGTTAAAAAGAGACAAAAGTGAGAATAAATATACGTACGAATGGACAAACGATCGAGAAATAAAATGCAGGTAGCGAATAGTTACCAGGGGGTGGTGTAATTTAAAAAACACAATGGCGCATCCTTCTTAAACAAAAATAAAAATGCACTTTAGTCGCGATTGCATGTATCGTTTTCACGTGTCGGAGACGCTCCGTGTATATCTCTACCTCGTGGTCAGTCAGGCTCGAAGAATGCGCTTAAACGTTCGGTCCTACGTACTAGACTCTCTGTATTTTCTATGCACTGAGTCATGCAATTGCGCACACTCTATTTCCCATGTTCCGTCTTAATGGACTTTAGTATTTGTTATTGATATAATGGAACATTATTATTATTATTATTATTATTATTATTATTATTATTATTTTAGCGCGGATATATTTTCTAATTAATTATTTATTTTTATATATTTCGATCGATTAATTATTTTTTTTTTCGTTTATAATTTTTTGTTTTTCATTGACGATAAATAATCATAATTGCAGACGATGCGTTAATCGACAGAGTTTGGCGCGAGTGACACGATGTGCATGGAAATGGATAGGACACAAAGATGTATAGGTATAGGGTAGTACGTCGGGGCGATGATTAAGGTAGTTGGAAAGTGAGTTGGAGGTCAGGATGACCGCGAGGTCTCGGACTCTCTCTCTCTCTCGAGAGAGAGCATTTTTGTGATCTCTCCCTCCCTCCTGTACAGCAAACGAGGGAAAGCAACCAAATTATTAAATGTCGCGCGAGTGCAAAAGTTGCCCCATGTACACACATACGATGCCTCTCGTTACTCTTGCCTCCGTTTTCATCCTCTCTTTCTTCTCTCGTTGCCAAAGCCTTAATCGACGCTAACGTATAAAGTGGCTAGAATTGAGACGAGTTAACGAGGACTCGGACCATTAAATATTTTCACTGTCCTCACCCTACTACGTATATAATATTTATATGTATATGCTTATTTATACGTATATATGTGTTTCTCGAATTACACTACATAATACGGCGAATCTCTCGTTAAATTGCCATACTCGAGCGCAATTTAATTAACGAGTGATAACTGACTGAAATTGTTCCTCATGCAGATAAGACGAGAAGAGTACTTCGCCATAATGAAATTGATGAATACAATTCCTTTTTTATTCAATTTCTTAATCAAGAATTATCGTCTGTCGACAAATCGTCGTGGTGATCTTTTTTTCTTTTTAATCGACGAATAATTAATTTAATTTAATTCTGTTATCACCTATTCCGATAATAATAATTTTTCTATTATCATTCATTGATTTTATTCCTGGATAAAAAAAAGAATCTTTATTCTATCGCAAACTTATTTTCTTTATTTATTAAAAGGAACGATGTCTTTAGGTCACGTGACAGTATCGATGAGAAGATAAAAAAAAAGAATCTTTATTCTATCGCAAACTTATTTTATTAATTTATAAAAAGGAACGATATCTTTGAATCACGTGACAGTATCGATGAGACGAGTGTACAGAAATTATTGGAATCGTAGCTATAACGTTTCGCAATAATCGAGCCAAGAATAACTTCTTTGTTTTTTTTTCAACGATCGATCGAGTACCCCGAGTCGAGGGTCGTGCGACGAATGTATCGCCGATTCGATTCGTAACGAGATATTCGTATTTGGTCGTGAATCAAAGCCTCGTAGGTCACGGACAGAGCTCGTTTGTATGGTCGAGGAGGGGCCTTGGCTGCATTCAAATGCACTCACGATACGTGACGTCGGGTGCATACGTCGAGAGAAATGCCCGTGAGAGGGTCAACGTTGTTGCAAGAGCTTTCCAAGGGTTCTCGGGCGCAGCCAGGGAACGTCGTTGGGCTTTGCCACTGTACTCCTTGCCACTTGAAGCAAATGAAATGCTCTTCGATCGGTTCGAGTAATCGATCGTTATCGAACACTCTCTCTCTCTCTCTCTCTCTCTCTCACTCTCACTCTCTCACCTTCTCGCTCACTTCCTCCCTGATTCTCTCACGTATCTCAGGAAGCCTCCTTGTCCTGAATTTACCCTTCGATAGACGTACATAACTCGATAAAGGGTATGTATATGTATACGAGTAACGAAGCCGAGTGACGAACAGCCGGAGGTGGGCTCGAAGACGATTCTATGTGGTTGGCTTGTTTAGTCGTGTGTAGAAACTCCCGAATCCACTATCGTGTACGTTGTACAGTGTGTCGTGGCTTGGTACTACGATCGATTGATTCGTCACACGGTACTCTCCCTCGAACGTGTGTACCGTAATACAATTCGAGCTCGAAAGATTCTCGAAGTAATTTTCTTTCTTTTTTTTTTTACATTTTTCGATATTTGCATTTCCAGGCACGTTTAACGCTAGTAATTAAGTGTCGAGGGTGAAATCGATTAGTCACTTTGTATATTTAATTACTTTGTATTCTTTAATAATTATATCCTCGCACTAGATACGATAATTTGTTATTAAAATAATCAAATTTTTAAGATATTTTTTTTTCCTCTTTCACTGATCGTTTCGTTTATTCTTCTGTTGCAGCAAAATTATCTCATGAAGTTTGGCTACCTGCCACAGAGCGATCGAGAAACCGGCAATCTCAGAACGGACGATCAGCTGCGCAGCGCCATTAAAACATTGCAGGTAAATTTTTACAAAATTTCTTTCGTCTCGTACAATTTTCTTTCGTTTAATTATCTCGTGGACAAATAGTTACGAACAATAGTCACAAACAAATATCATCGTCAATGGTCGTCATTATTGTTAATCTATGAATAAAAATTCTAAATTTTCGCGAAGCATTTATAATTATTGGTTCGAAAGTAATTTTTCATCATTCGCTCATTTCCGGTCGCAGCGTCTGACAACTGAGAATAATGGGGAAGCCATAAGACAAAATTCCATTTGGGCTTATCGGTCTGTACGATCTTCGGTTCACTGAGCGATGGAATACTAATCTATATATATATGTATATAGGAAGAGAGAAAGAGATAGTGAGTGAGTGAGAGAGAGGGAGAAGACGTTAGAGTAAAGTTCCCTAAGGGATATATGGTCTTGTGCGAGAAGACCCGGGAAGAGAGAGAGAGAGTGCGAGGATGAGGTCGAGGCGTAAATGTTCCATTGGGAAAGCGATCTCACGCTCGGGGATCTGGCTAGGCGCACCGATGGGATTTGCATGAGAATCGAGGAGCCTCGTCTCTCGTCTTAAGGCTCACCAGACCGAAGTGAGAGATACCCAAAGCCACACATCGGGACGACGGAATGAATGATAAAGAGACGAAAAACGATCTTAGACGGATCGAGCAAACATGAAAAGTAGAAGCGAGATAAAGATTAAGAATGCAAAAGAAGAAAGAAAGCATCCTACCCGAGAGGAAAAAAGGGACGATCCTGTCGTTTTTTTCTTCACAATGAAACTTCCGTCGCGAAACTAAGACGACTCGGTTATAAATTCTTTCCGATCGATTCCACTCGCTCCCATTTCCGGTCTGAAATAAACGTTTCTATTTTCGTAAAAATTAAATAAGTTTTATGAATTATTCTTGCTGAGTAATTAAATTTTTTTTGTATAAATGGAGAATTATCCACGGTTGGAAAAAATTGTTTTATCGTTAAATTTAATGTACCAATGGTTATTTCTTTTTTCAGAGTTACGGTGGCGTGCCTGTAACGGGGGTGATCGACGAGCCGACGAAGATATTAATGAATTCACGACGATGCGGTCTCGCCGATCGTCCAGATCCTCGATACGCCCGTACGCGACATCGGAGATACACGATACACGGACAAAAGTGGCCCTACAGAAATCTCACGTGGAGGCGAGTACTCAAATTTTGTTTCTTCTTTTTTTTCCCTCTAATTTCCTGCATTTGGTCTCTCTCAAAAAGACCGACTCTCGCCACGGGTATAAAGTTTCAAAGGACCGAACGCAACGCACTTACCACAAACTCGTCGACGGAACGCCTAGTCCCTTTTTCCCTTAGACTTTGAAATACTTTAATCGGTAATTTCAGATATTGAATTTAAAAAAAACTTGATATTTTTTTATTATTTCAAACGAGAATTTTTACAACGTGTCGTAACGTTTATTAAATATCTTTATTTTTTATTTGATTTATTTTCTTTAATTGTAATTAAAGGCGAGGGCCAGCCATGATTTTAATATTTCTATTTTCTCATCTCGCATTTGTAATTACGCTCGTACCGAGTTCGCGCGAGGTCGGAAATGCCATTGACATTGTTGGTAAAATGCCAACGGGGGGATGTTTGAGTGGGCATCGCGATCGCGTCTCGATCGGTCGCCACGGGTTTTGCGGAAGCCAAACGGACGTCGTTCCCTCTCTCTGTGGCCACCGTGAAAATTCTTGGCGATCTCTAACGCGTCATACATCCTCCTCTTTGCCTGACTCTCTTTATTCCTCTCCGATTCCGTCGACCAGACGGAATCGCAGACAGTGGGAACGCGCCAAAATTGAATCAATCGAAAGCTCATTGTTCGCACTCGTCTGAGCATAAACTTATAGCCAGGTTCGATCCATTAACCTCGGGTTAACCAAATCTGGATGTACGATCAGCATAACAAATTCGAACCTTTTGATTTTTCTTTTATATATACCGTTTTCCCCCATAATTGATTCGCATTTATTTTTATTCTTTATTTACTTCGATTGGTAAAATATAAAAGAATTTTTAATCCTTGAAAATAATTATTTTCTCCAATGAGAATAATTGTGAAAAAACCGTGGTTTAATTTTGAAATTCGAGTAGATCGAAGAGCGTTGAATTTAATATCGTAAAAGAAATTACGGATGTTGTTTTACGTTCGATAAATCGAACGCGACCATGAACGTTCACGTGTCACGAAATCGATTTTTCCGTTGCTTTCGCACGCAGATCGCGTACGACACAACTGTCACTGAGTAACGTCGAAGGATAACAAAACAGGACAGAGCGTTACAGGAATGTGTTTTACGAATATAGTTACGGTATAAAATTCGGATAAGACGGACATGGGCGTGCTGTACGAATATTTCGATGAATTTAAAAAAAGAACAAAATTTAATAAAACTAAAATTTGTTTTAATAAAATATTTAGTGTTCGTCGACTGGAATCCATTTCACTCGATTCTTATTACAAAAATAATCAATACATTAATATTTGATAAAAATATGAAAAATAATGGACGTTTTAATCAAATAATTCGACTAATTCACAGAGTAAAAAAACTGCGACGAATTAACGCATGGTATTTTGACGAAGCTCGATTTTAAAATATCGAAGTTCATCTAGACTCGAGTCAGACGAATCTCCTTTAAGTGTGCCCCAGTTCACAGACCTTCGCCGTCTAATTCGACCGAAGGAATAAAAAAAAAACAAGTTGAACTAAAAAGGAACGGTGACGTCTTGAAAGAGGGTTCGCATGCCTTTTTGGACCCCACGAGGCTCCGTATGTACCATAATATTATACTTAGACGGTTCGTGCGTCCTCCGCGTTCGTTTCTTCGTGTGTGTCGTCACTGCAAAGCCTTACGACTTCGTTCTCGAGCCTCTCTTGCCCCTTAAACTCGACAGTTAATGGCCCCACAGACGCCTTTCTTTTTGCTCCAATAATTATTTTTCCCTAGGAATTAAACTTCATACGAAGTATAGCATAATTAAATTTCTCTCATTCGCCACAATTAATTGATTTTCATATTTAATTGTTTTATTAGATAATTTTTTAAATTTATTTTTAAGTTAAAGTTTGCAAGGGTCGTTAAGTCACTTGGGAAATTATTGGATAAAGAGAATTTTATTTTCGCTCGGTACGTAGCTCGTCCCTTGCACCAAAGGATCTTTAAACTATCTCGCATTCGCCAATCGTGCCTGGAATCGCGCCAGAAAACACTTTGCAAACCGTCGGGAGTGTTTACCGTAATTTTCACGCCAATATGCGATACATCGTTGATAAACCCGTCGTTATTTAAATTGTTTCTGTACAATTTAAATATAGATGATTTTCAAATTTTTTTATTAATTTTTTGCCCAAGATTTTTGAATTTTGATAAAAATTTGTGAAAGTTGGTAAGACAGGAAACTCGTTAGAATTTGTTCAATGTGAGATTTAATGCCCGGACGGTGCTGCCACGAACTCGTCGACCGTAGTGTGTATTTTCGTTTCGCTCGGTTCTCTACGACCAACGGTCGCGACAGCGCGTACTTTTCTTTATCCGGGACGGATAATGCAGATCTCGTTTCTTTCGAGACAGACGCGATTTTCTTTCGACGAATTTGTTTCACGAGACTGTACACGTAGATAATTAAACAATATTGTTTCTTTCTTTTAAATAAAAAAATTTAGCAAATTTTCAACAAAATTTAATTAGTTAGTTCGATTTTTGAATTAAAGCAAATTTTTTGACAAAATTTCGCATTATGATGTTTTACGTCGTTTTCTCCCCTTTCTTTGTTTTTTTTTTGTTTTTTTTTGTTTCAAACACGAGAATATTCTGAGACAGCCCCATATAAAATATGACTTTATAAAAAAAAACTAATATTACAATTCAATTCTCACCCTCGCAAAAAATTTTCAAAATTATCTTTCATTTTTCCGCACCCCTTGCGTCTTTCCATCATTTTTTACCACCATTTCAACATCCCCCATCCCCTAAGTTTCGCGTCATTAATTTCAACCCCCCGCGCCGAGCAAAATTTTGCGTTCCTTTCCGCGACGTAAAAAAGAAAATAGGAAGAAAAAAAGCGTTTTTCTCACGCTTCGTTTGTCTCCTTAACGATTGGAAAATATTGACGAAGGTACATTCGCGAAATTACGCAGCGGATGAGTTAAACGAATCGAAAAGCTGGGCCGATGTGGGTTTCTTTTTTTCTTTTTTTTTGTGCGAAATCTCGTCGCGACAGAAGGGGTGGTTTGCACCTCGCCTAATATAGACGAGACCATATACATATATTTTTTTTATATACGTATAAGCGGAGGGTAGACCCGAGCAAAAGTCATTGTTCTTCCGGTAGAGTGGAAACTCTGGTTTGTCGCGCGCAAGGGCGAGAGAGCAAGCTTCGTTAGGACTTTTTACCACTTGCGTCCGAACTTTTCTCTCAGCCCTTAACCCTTTCACTTCTTCCATACTAAATACGAACATACAAACACGTCGATATTTATATGTACGTGTCTATGTCCATGTCAATTTTCATGTACCCAAGTACATATGTACACCTAATACACGTATATTCCATTCGTATACGCATATGTATGGATCGTTCCGTGTAAAATCGATCACTCGATACGTCAACACTCGTTCAAACTTTCCATAGATAAATATAATTCAAATTCTTTATTCTTATCGTATCGAAGAATAATTTTCTAACGCAAAGAATTAATTATTCTTTTCCGTTGGTACAAAAATATTTCTATCGATAATTATTATTTTCTTTATTTTTCGAAATAAAATCAAATTTAAGAAAAAACGTGTCTTTTACAGTGAAAAATTATTTGAATCACGCAAGACGGAATTTCGTATTTCTGAAAAATGAACGAGTCTCGATGAATATTTGAAAACAAAAAAAAATTGTTTTCAATAATTTTTAAATGACGAGTGGGCCATTTCACGTGGAACGTCCCATAGGGCGGTTACACCTGTGTGCATTGTTTCCACGTGTCGAGTATAAATGACTATAGGTACATGGTTTTATTCGCCATAGGCTCGTTTCCCAGTTCTTCATCCCCCTATCGTTGTTAATTGCTCGGTACTAATGACGCGTTCGTATCCTTTTTTTGTTGTTGTCGTCGTTTTTTAAAAATTCTTTTTTTCGTCTTTTCTCCTTTTCGTCAAACCTCGGTCCGTTGTTTTCGCGACGAGCTGTTTTCTCCCAATTCTCTCCCCGTCGTGTGACGTTCGTTTCGCGCTTCGATGCATGTGATGGGGTGAGAAAAGAGGGGGAGGGGTTAGGACGATCGACGCGAAAACAAAGCGTCCCTCACCCCCTCCCCGTTCCAGTAAATTCGTCGAGCTCTTTCGATAAAATGATTTCTTTTTCCCGACCTCGCGTCCCTTCTCATTGACACTTACCACCCCGTAAAAATCGAGGGATGAAATCGTTTTTCAACCAGACGTATAATTTCCGGTCGATCGACGAGCGAAATTCGTTTCTTTTAAGTAAAAAAAGAAAAAAAAGAAAAAAGAAACTGAGAAAACGAACGTTACTCTCATAAGAATAAAATTATCTCGATACGTCGCGAAGCATTGTCACTCGCGATTATTTTATCGGTCAATTTCGTTCTATAAAATTGATCGATCGAGCGCGCAAATAATAATAAAAAACAAAAATTTATCACAAAAACACAAAAATTTCAAACACCCAACGCTACCAGAAGTTTGAGGATTTGCGAGAATCGAGGCGAAAGAACGCGAGACGATCCGACGGTGAATCAAATTCGAGGGTTGAAAAACAAACGTGAGAAAAAAAAAAGAAATTCGGAGAATTCGTTAATCAGCGCGACGCTGTGGGGTGGGACGGGCGAAGGTGGGAGGCGGGGGAATAATAAGTTCGTCCTAGCCTTCCGTAGATGAAAGAGCGTGTCCTTCCCTCCCCTCCCCCATCGCTACGTACCCTCTCATCCCTCAGGCGTGAGTGTTATCTCTGCTAATTCCTTCGGGCCAGAAACGGGGTTTTCGAGCTCGAAAGCCACGAGACAGAAAGCGAGCGAGAAAAACCTGAACGTGGGCGCGCGTGTGTGCGAGAGACGGGGTGAAGGAAAGGCCAGCTTTCCTCTTCGTGCGAGGATCGGAGTTTACCCTCTGCGCTTTTTCTACCTTTTTTTTTGTAATCCTTCCGTTCTTTTTTTTTTTTATTTTATGCCTTTTTTTTATAACGAACGCGTTGGGTCTAGGTTTTTTTTTCGAGCCAACTCGGCACACCGTGCTACGGAAAACGAGAGGCCTCTGTCTCTCTAGTCTGCTCTTCCGTATTCTTTGTTGTTTTTCTTGTTTTTTCTTCTTTTTTTGTACTTTTTTTTTCGTTCACCCTGTAGGTACGTTTTCGACATGTAAACTGCACTCGTACCGGTCTGATTGTCGGTTCGGGAGGTAGAGACTGGATTTGATGAAAAAAGCCAATTACAACTAGCTAGAGGGTAGAGGATATCGTCGGAACGAGGCTGGAACCGTATCCTCGCGAGAAAACAAAAAACAAAACAAAGACGAAACTTTTTTGGGTATTTTTGAATTTTCTTCTCTTTTTCTATTTTCATAACGTACTTATTATCGGTTTGTTGACGATAATACTAGACACGATCGATATATTATTATCGATCGAATGAAAAAAAACAATAAAATTTTATTCATAAAAATTCATAATACGATGAATTCTTCTCGATTAAAAATTAATCGGATAAATCGTTCGATCGAAACGTACGAATGAAATAATTATGAATTTTTGTTTACTCGTAGATGAGAAAAATTTCACCACGATTTTCATGATTCATGTCGAAACGTCGAATTTGCTAATTGCTTTGCGAGCCAGCTTTTCCCGGCGAGGCACGAAGGCTCGTTAAAATCGAAATTTCATTTCGTTAAGTGATTTTCCGCTCGTTTCCAGCGGAGTGATATACACTTGCATTAGAATTGTCGATGAGCGCATCCTCCCTTACCCCTTCGCACATTTTGGCTTGCATCGTTATTACTCCTCGCACTATATATACATATATATATATATATACAATGCTTAGAAGGATTGGCAGGTGAGCTCGATTATTGCACGGTCATAGAACACGAAATACAATATATAGGACCATAGCTCGTATGTAACTTTCGAACGACGATGGATTAACGTTTCGTGTGTACAATATGTATATCATTATATATATATATATATATTCGATATGTGCGTGTGTGTATAGGAGGGCCTCTACTCGGCATCTACTCAGTTTTCACCCCCCCCCCCTACCCACATCGTTTTCGGTTCGTTTATATTTCCGTTTTCCTTGATCCTTTTTTTTTAGTTTATATTTTTCACGTTCTCCCCTTCTACAATTATTTTTCTCTGTCACAAACAGCAACCCCCTTTCGCTGGACAATTATCAACCTCTCGTCGAAGGTTTTAAACGCGACACTCGGTATATTATTAAATTTTTTTGTTGCGATTTCGTATTCACGGGACAAGCGCCCCTTGTGCTCGTCAACCAGTCGTTCACCGCGGGCGACAAAGTGTTGGGACAAATTTCCGTAATCTGCGTTATATTGTAATTCGTACACGGGTCGTGCGACGGCGCTCGCACGTTTCATTAATTATTCGATTATGATTTAATCCTATTTATTTGAAATCTTGATTTATCGAAACGAAACGGTGAATTACGCAATATTAATTGTAATTACGATTTATTCGAAGCTGACGTTAACAAAAATTTAACAAAATATCGAATGATAAAATTAATCCATCTATATTTTGCATTTATCGGCATGATTTATTATTAAAACGGACTCGTTTAATTTTATATTCGTTTGTTCTTTTCGAATCGAACAGAAAATTGGCGCTATGATACAAAAGAAACGAAAAAAAAAAATTTCCATAAAATTATAAGTTCGATCGCCTGGAAAAATAAAATAAAATAAATTCCGCTCATTTTTTTTTCTCCGAGACGTAACGTCGTAATTTATCGCCTCGCGTAAAACGAGGAGGTAAAAAAAAGTTGCGTCTCTCGAGACAGAGGACGAAAAGTTTCCCCGTTCGACAATAGGAAAAAATAACAATAATTATTCTTATCACAATTCGGCATTCTTCTTGAAAAAATAAATAATAATAATAATAATCAACGCACACATTTAAATTTCAAATAAAAACTTCGTTCGTCTTCTCGCCGTTTACGACGACAATGAGAACTCCCAAAGTACGAAGTTCCAATTAAAGAACAAAAAAAAATCTTTTATTCGAATAATTAAATCACGAGTGTGTCACGATCTTCGCGAGATAATTAAGGGCGCCGATCTATACGCTTGATCGTTCAATTCTCGACGAGATCCGGCTTTCATTTATCGCCGTAGTTTCTATAGCTCCTTAATTTAGAAGATCACAAGTGATGTCCTTTATACATACACACACATATATATATATATATATATATATATATATATATATATATAGGAGCGGATATATAAATGCAGTTTCAGAGCTGGGTCACTGGAATAGGAAGCTTTGGCAAAGGGCGCGAGAGGGCGGGGTGAAAAGATAGAGCCCAGGAGAACGCAGACGAGAAAACGAGAGAAAGAGCCTGGGAGGCTGTACGAGGGGCCAGTCACACCTCGGCCTCCTCATTCCCTCCCTCTCCTTTCCAGGGGTCGTAATAAATATGAGGGTCGAACGACCTCGTATATTTTACGGACGCTTCATAAGTTTTAACTCGCTGCAACGTTTCAGGGCACGAAACTAGATATATATATAAATATATATATCCGTTACAACCCCCTCAACCAACCACCCCCATCTTCTCCTTTTCACGTGGCTCTCCACTGCCAGGAGACTCCGTCGTCTTTACCCTTTTCTCTGTCTTCGTTTCTCTTTCCTCTCATTTTCTCAACTTTTTTCTTTCTTTCCTTCCCTCTCTTCCACCTGAGGAACTCTGCCAAGATTTTTGCGATGATGTGCGACGACTCACCTCTTTCTCTCTCTCGCTTTCTCCTTTCCACCCCCTTTCTTATTTCCTCCACTTTCTACTCTTTTTCTGGAACACTTTTTCTTTTTTCTTGCACACCCTCAGGGACAAGGGGAAAGGACACTTGCTGTCCTACGTATTTTACCGGACTTGGAGTGAATATCATGAGGACGAGAGGAATATCGTTCTAGCTCGGGTGTTCAACGTCTTTTTCCCATATCTTTATACCCGCGGCGTTCCTCTTACGCCTTTTTTATTTTTCGACCTGGTTCTTTCTCTCTCTCTCTCTCTCTCTCTCTCCCTCACTCGGTCTCTCGTCGATTTTTCATCCCTCGTTGCTGCACTTTTTTTCACGTAGAAGCACATCGTAACCGTGTACGCGGGACGACGATAATGCCCGTAGTTCTCGCGATATATTTCGCGATGCTTCTCGCGCTCGTTTAACTTTCGACAACGGGACTTGCGCTTTTATTATTCCTGTTTTTTTTTGTGAACGAGGTACAAATGTCGCGTCGTTATCAACTTTTGATACTTTCTTTATTAGATTTTCAGGCAATTTTTATTATATTTTTGTATGTCAAGTAGGTTTTTTCACTCGGTTATTATTATATAATATTTATCATGCGTTTTTTATCGACTGTGATCGATAATTCGATTATGATCGATTTTAATTTCAAATTTGATAACTATACAGTCGTCTGCATTAAATACTCGACCGATATGTCCACAAACTGTCGTGAAATACAATTTTTGTCGAAATTCACTCGAGAAATTCTCAAGTGAATTTTCACTCGACGATTCGTCAATGAATATTACCGGGTGCTCGATGGTGACTTTTATCACAAAAAATTCATGTAACCGGCGCTCGTTTAAATTTTACACGACGAAATAAAAGAACGGTTAAGCTTTTCCGATGGCATTTTCCGGAATGGGAAAAGTGTCTTCGTTCCACGCCCTCGGGGAGACTCGATCTTGAATATTCGCGCGAAATATTTCCCCTACTTTTTCCTCGATCGTATATCCCATCCCCTTCACCTCCCGTTCTCCCAACTCTTCTCCGTCATCCTCGACACTTGCATTTGCAAATATTTGCGTACATCGTTGCCCGCAAAAATTCGATAAACGTCCTATCGCCATCGGGTTGGGAATAGGGGGTGAATTTTTTGCAAAATGAATTTTTTTCTGCTTTTCCTTTTTTTTCTTTTTTTTTTCTTATAGCTAACTTCCGGTCAGATCGTTGAAGCTCGGGGAAGTAATAACGTAGACATTCGGCGAGTGGTAAATGGAAAGGAAAACTTGGTGGTCTTGTATGTGTATGTATGCATATGTGTGTATGTGTGAGAGAGAGAGAGTTACATGGGTATGTCTGTCGTGGGGATTTGCGAGGGTTTTCGACTTGGAGTTCACGGAGGATTAAACGTCGCAGTAGTTAATCTTACTTTAACTGACTCTCTCTCTCTCTCTCTCTCTCTCTCTCTCCTGAAACCGAGAACGTTATTGTCCTTTTCGCCTTTCAATGTACACACACATATGCGTATATGGGCCGTTCCATGCCGACTCCAATTTCACCCGCACCCTCTCGAATCGAGTTAATTATTTTTTCCACGATTACCCAAGTGCTCAGAATCATCCCCAATTTTTTTCAGATTTTTCTCACGGCCCTTATTTTTTTATTAAAAATTAGGAATGTTTGGAAAGCAGTTTTTAAGCCATTTTCCAATTTGTATTCTCTCTGCAAGTAGATAGGCATTGATACTTCGTTATTGACAAAATAACTCGAAAATGAAATTAAAGCCAAACCTCTCACCCCTTGCAAATTTAAAAATAATTCCCTGCTTGGAAAGTGGAAGGAAAAAAAATCTGATAAAAATCCAGAGTACTCTTAGGCTCTAGGGCAATCGTCAAAAAAATCGAGAGGCAAATCCGTGAGGATCAGGATCAGGGTGTCGAAGCGAGTCGACACAGAACGCCCTATATATAAGCCTATACGTTATGCCGTCTATGTTTCCGCTCCACTCGACTCCTACGCTTTACAACCTACGAAAGTTCGAACTATTATTCTCTCTGCTGCCCATCCACCGTCCCGAAACGGAATCCATATTTACATACACGCACTCTAATCGGCAAATTCCTTTGGCAAACATTCGTTCCATTAAAAAAATATGATCGTCCCTCGTACACAATTTTTCTTATTTTTTTTCGTTTCATTTCTTTTCAACGTAACGTGTTTGAAACACTACCAGATCATCCATCTCGATATTTTTCAGTGACCAGAAACGTCGGAAACGTCGAGAAAAATTACAAGAAAAATCCATTCAACATTTCGGATAACAAAAACTATTCGATCTGTCGTTCAGAATTCGTCGTTCGACGTGAAAATTCCACGTTTTTCTCGATGTTCGCTCGATTTTTTTTTGGTCTTTTTTTTTATATTTACCCTCGCTTTTTTATTTTTTTTCACTCCCAGTTCTCGGATATCTGTTTATTATACGCGATTTCGAATGGATTGACGTGCTCGTATCGTGAACGCGAGAAACATAGCCGAGACAGCTATCGAGAGAGGCGGAGGAAGCGTGGGAGAATGAGGGTCGGGGGAGAATGAAAAAAAAAAACAATTTAGGAATATAATGGTAAAAATCCCTCGAGAGATCGAATGTCACGGCAACCTGTCTCTCCGCGGGCTCTCCAAACACGCTCTCGGAGTTTGATGAATAAAAATGAATGCACGAAATGGAAATCGGAATAGATCCGAAGTTTAAACGTCATAAAACCTGCAGAAAACAACCCCTAACCCTTTTTTTCTTCGATTCTACTTTTCTTTTTTCCCCAATTTTCGACAACTCACCCTAGTCCGTTTCAACGACATTTCTATGTTTCAATGTTTTTTTTTAAATTTATTTATTTACTTTTACATCGTTTCATAAAATAACATATTTTAATATATTTTTTTTCAACTCCTTCGGTCAGAAAAATATAAGGGTCGTTACGGTTTGTACTTAAACTTGAAACTGAAAAAACAATATTTCCTAATTTTCATTTTTTACGGGAAGTAGCACACGATTGTGCTTTTTTTCTATTCTTAAAATTACCGCGGTGGTTTCATCGAAATTTACCACCGGGACGTATACAGCATCGTCCGAAATCTATTCGTGCCCATGTTCCTTGTTTTTGCATACGTTTTTGCACCCTGTGTGCACCTTTTCATTCGCGTCTCTCGAGTTCCTCGGTTCGCACATTTCGCTTGTACGTTCACGGTCTGCGAGAGCGTTGCTTTATCGAAACAGACGAATGTGTACGCTTCGTAGCTGCTGTTGCCGACCACCACCTCGTGAGTATATCCTGTATGGTAACGGCGAATTTACCCAAAGTTTCGTTACTTTTTTTTTCTTCTTCCTTTTCTCCCTTTTTTTATTGTTTTTTTTTTAAGCTGGTATAACGGCTGTTGGCTCTCGACTGAATTACTATATAGCTGACAGGAACCACATGTCGACGAGAGGCGTATACAAGAAGATCCGGGGTTAAGAGAGATACGTAGAGTGCCTCGAGGCTAGGGAGCACTTTTTTTTGTATTTAATTTAAATGGAATTTTATTATTGACGAAATTGTTTAAATGCAAATTTTGATATTAATTTCACATTCATTAATGCTCGGTTAATTATCGATACGATTAACGATAATCTGATCACAAATTTAATGTTATATTTTCCCAATTTTGCATTATTCAGCATTTTCCTCATTATCTTTGAAAGATTTATTCATTCAATCGATTACTTTTGTCATTACGTCGTTGATAATTAATTTTCATTCTCGACACTGTCTAATGACATTTTACGATGAAATATTTTTTTTCTTTCACGTGACTCGTCGATTTAGATAATTGTTCTTGTATATCCTCCTAGCTATTATGCGACTGATAGACAGGAGGGCGTTTTACATGGGCGTGCCACGAAGACATATCTGGCAATGCGATAGAAGAGAAAAACAAAATTAAAAACGAAAAAAAAAAATTATTCTCGTATAACGAAATTCGTTCGTTCTGTGGCAGACGGAGCAGAGATCTTCTCTTATCGAAAATACGCATCTGTTTTTCCGTTTATATATCTCGTAACTCCCCTGGTGTTCTGGTGCGTTCGTCCATATATACGTATATATATATATATATATATATATATATCTGCATTTTCCCCCTTTGCATCCTTGCAACGAATGCGAGAGATATCCGATAAGAAAAATAATAATACGCGTAAAAACATGGAGCAGGAAAAAAGCCATAGGAAAAATAAAGAGAAATATACAAAGGAGGCGAGTGAACGGAATTAAAAAAAAAATCTAAATAAAAAAAAGTAAACAGAAAAGAAAACTTTATGATTTTCTCGTTTCGTAACGAAAAATCTATTTTCGATGATGGAAAATTAAAAAAAAATGTTTCAAATTGTTCGTACGGTATTTGTGTGTGTTTTGAATTCTTTCGTTTCTCGTTCTTGTCCCTTGGTCATCGTTCATGCGATCTCAATCAGACTCGATTAAGGAACCTTGAATCGCATTCCAATCGAGATCCATTGACGTCAATTGACGCGAATGCTTGAGATTATTGTACGCGGTGCACGAGACGCCTCGTTTCATTGTCTGGCATCTCGTCTTTGGACGATGCATTTCTCCGTTCCAAAATACAATCTTAAAACTAAAAATTAAAAATGCAAACGTAACTCACAGCTCGTTGTCTAATATATTTTTCTTCACCATTTTCGATGCTCGGAGCTTTGGAAATTATATTTTTGTAAAAATGATCATTCGTATTTGTATTACAAAATTTATATTTCCATTTCGTTTCGTTCCTCGGTATTCGTGTCCAAGCAGCCCAAAAATCAGAAATTTATGACCGGGGCGTGTAGAGTTTGTTATAAGTACGGCGGAGAGAAGATATATAAAACAAAACAAAAAGTACGGGCACGGCTAGGTTACAGCCGCGAAGCCAATGCAGCGTTTCTCCCTCTGGCGTTTTGCGATGTGTCTCGAGAGGAATCCTCTCGAGGGATGCCCAGACATGCTAGGGCCACCATCAAGATGAGAAGAGCCTTCGTTGGTGAATGACGCGAGTGGAGGATCTCTCCCTCTCTCCCTCTCTTACTCCCTCTCTCTCTCCCTCGCTCTCACCCTGTCTCTCTATGGCTTCGTAGTGTGTACTACCCTGAAAGTAGCGGAGCAACATCAGAGGGCTGCTGGGGAGGGTTGGTTTTGCATGTTGCAGAGGGAAGGGCGTGCGCACGCTCTTCCATGTCCTCTTCTGGTCGCTCCTGTCGCTGTGCCGCGTTCGAGAATCACACGAAGGGTCCAAGAGGGTGAACAGGGAGACAGGGTGAGACGAAAAAGAGAGAGAAATATAGTGATACGCGACACTGCACGCGTTATACATGCATTCTCGTAAAATAGGACAGTGATTGGCCACTTTGCAGTATCGCAACCCCGTCACTTTTTCAAGAAAGAGCGACATTTTTGTATCAAGGGTAGTGTAGACATTGCGTATTTTGTTGAATATGCCAATGACCGTATTACAGTACTCAAATTCTGAATTTTTAAATATTTTTTATCAGAGATACCAATCCAATTGTTCATTGTTCAACGAGGCAATAATTGTTCTTGATTTTTTGAACCAGCTCGATTATCATTCTCGTTCATGAAAAATGATCGAACCAGTGTTTTTGCAACATATAGACGCTTAAATTTAATATTCTTGTTCAGTTAACTATGACAATGATTGTGCCAACTTCATAAAATAGGCCAATAACCATCTCGATCGTCGCTTTTACCATATGACTCT
The DNA here is from genome assembly GCA_964017225.1 of Netelia inedita. Lineage (NCBI taxonomy): Eukaryota > Metazoa > Arthropoda > Insecta > Hymenoptera > Ichneumonidae > Netelia > Netelia inedita. Next base: position 7,873,113 of record OZ024924.1, on the reverse strand, counting down.
TACAATTAGCCCTTACTAGACTACAAGCCACGTGCGCCGACGCGGTATTTCCCCCACTCTCGCAACAACAAAATAGCCGCCTGGCCGTGCGAGGGAGGGATGAAACGAGGCGCGATGGGCGCGCGTCAGAGTGAGACGAACAGTCGACTAGCGAACCTCGCAAACCGAGTACAACCAGCAAACGACTCTGGCGGGTTTGTGCACAGAGACTTTCCGCTCTTGAATTTAGTAGACCGGCGCGTTCCGTGCCGTGAGCGCCCGCTCCCTCGATCACCTCGTTTTCTACTAGTTCGTCCACACATTTTAACAACCCTTAAATATAACGCGCCAATAATTCTCTCGTATTATTATCGTACGTTCCGTCGTAACAAAAATTATCAGCTACATCATTTTTTGTTTGTTTGTTTTCAATTAAAATTAAAATACTCGTATATTTTTCTTAATGCGACTTGAAAAACGAGGGTAAAGGAAAGGTCTGCCTGGATTTCGCGGGACATCGATGAGAGGACGCAAAATGGCAAGTTTGAAAAATTATTTTTTAGCCCGTGTAAATTGATCGTTCATTACGATTCGTTTAAATCAAATTAATTTTAAAACATTTACACTAAATATTTTGATTCGTAGAAGTACGTATCTTCATTTATAGTAATATTTTTCGACAATTCGTTCAATTTTTTTTCTCTCGTGATATATTGAAAAACAAAAATTCTTTCGAAAGGGTAAATGTTTCAAGTTAATACAAATTTCTGTGGTAAATAGTAAATTAGAAATAAAGTTTTAATGACAATTTTTAATTAAATGGAAATTTGATTTAAACGAAAAAAAAACATTTATCGAGAAATCACAAAAACATAATTCGTCGATTCACATAGCACAGTGGCAAATTCCCATGGTTCATGTAACAATGTAGAGAGACACGCTCGCCTTATAAATTCATGGAGAAGATAATAAAGAGAGGGAGAGAAATAGAGGTCGCAGCTTGAACTTTGGCACCAACCCCATTTCTATCTTTCTCAGACTCGAACGTTCCAGTTTCACTCGTTCTCGGCTTCGCTCCATTTTATACAATGCTCACCGCGTGTGGCCACTATAGCTTATTGTCTTTAGTATTGTGTAAACTACACGCTCTGTTTACACCCTCGTAACTCTACAAACATTCAATTTCATCCCCCACGTTCAACCCCCACGATTATCCTCTGCCAGTCATTTAATTATTCACGTTTATTGAAATTAATTGAAAGATCAGAATTATTTTCAATCGATCGTCGAATAATCGATCGAATCGATCGCACTTCGTTTTATTTATATATATTTTTTTCTCTTGGATTAATCTTCGATAATATCGTCAAAGAGATACATCAAGTATATAATCATGGCAAGATCGAAAGCAACTTTGTATCAAATTATTTAGGTACAGACTTTGATGAGCTGCGCCGAAACAAAAATAAATCAATGAGCTTGAAGCGCGTGCTCACAGATTGGGCCGGTTTCAATTTCGTCAATTAAAATCCCCGGGGATTTTAATTGACAGTATAGAGGAGTCTCGTTTCTTCTACCTCGTTCCTTTTCATCGGGGTTAGTTGGTTCTCGAGAAAAAAAAAGAAAAGACAAAAAGAAAAACGAGAACCGAACGTATCTGTCTTTCTTTCTATCGGTCCTTATAACATATCGAACGTTCGATAATCACAGGATTTAAGCCTTCGCTCGAGACCGCGATTATCATGCCACGAATAACGAGTCTGCGATTAATCGAACTTTCTTCCTCGCTTTTTATCGCTTCGTATTTAACCCTTATCACACTCCTCGGTCTCTCGTTCGTACTTTGTTTTTTTTTCTTCTTCTATATTTTTTTTATTATTCTCTTTCTCCACCGTGTAGAAGAATTAACATTCTCGTGATATTCACCCACGTTATTTCTCTCCCTCTTCTCACATTCCACATTTCAGCATTTGCAATTGCAATGTCCTTTTTTATTCACGTTGTTCGTCGCTCCGCGCCTTTTTCCTACCGGACACTCGTAATTCATCGTTGAAATATTAAAGCCCATTTTTTGCGTTATCGTAATGAGATTTTTTCTCCGTCGTAAAGAACCCAACGCAAATAGAACGATATTGCGTTTCGAAACTAATTATCAGTATTGCGAAAGAATAATAATAAAATTGTACATCGTTATTTTTCCCCCCCAATAATTATTCTCAATTCGAGTCGATGAAGAATATCGATGACATTTTTTTTTTCGGATCGATCGTGTATAATTATTGTTAAATAATTTTTCCCTCGAACATCGCGTATCTCAATGTCAGAACAGTATCACGTTGCGAGTGTTAGTTTTCGCGGTGCGAACGAGCGAGGCAAGTCGGAGAGCGAACGACCAGAAAACGTGTGGCATATAGACGTGCGAGGGTTGAAAGGGGCGGAGGGGGAGGAGACTCACGTTTCCAACATTCGTCGCCAAATGGCACGGAATACGTTATTACTGGTCGTAAGTCCTGAACCGAAAGGGCACTACTAGCTCACCTGCTATTTCTTTCCACCCTGCGCTGGTTATGTTCTCTATATTTCGATTAGTTCTATTTTTTATTTTCATTATTATTATATTTTTCTTCTATTGTTTATAAAATTTATTCAAGTGAAAAAAATCTTCGAACATAACGTCGCAATTAAAAATCTAGAGAGAAATGCTTCTGCGATCTTAACAATTATTAGGAACATTCAATAATTAAATAGAAATATTTTTAATGATTGAAAGTATGGAAAATAGTGCATTTTTTTAAGGGTTGCGTGGGGGATGAAAAAAGCTTGTGAGTATAATGGTGAAAATATGGCTTGTCAAATGATACGATGAAAAAGTACATACGTGTAAGTACAATGGAAAACTGGGGAAGTGAATGTAACATAATACAGTATAGAAGGGCGAGGGGTGTATTATACCTCGGTATTATTTTTCTATCGCAATTCATATATCAATTGCAACAGTGAAATACGATAAGTTGGGAAGACGTAAATGTGAAAGAAAATAAAACAGGATGTGCCAAAAAAGCAATATGGTGGTTGAAACAAAATAGGGGTTGAACGAAATAACGAGTATAAGGAATGTGACGAGTGTAAAAATTTAACGGGTGAAAAAAGGGTTGATCATGCTGAAAACATGGCACTAGTTACTGAGGGAGAATGTAGAGGGTGGCTGAGGGGATGGGGCGAGAGAAAAAGAATGTTCGTGAAATTGTTGCGTTCGTAGCTATCGGCTCAACGCAGCAGTGCAGTTATGGAACAATCTCCTTAATAATTTATATCGTCGAGGGTTGAAAAGGGACGTACAAGCTCGAGGGGCTAATAATTTCCAAAAATCGATCGAGTTTAATCGATCGTAGATTAAAATTGAATCTAAATATTAAAATTTTGTTTTCAACTTAACAATTTTCTTCTCGTCGCTACAATTTATAATTCGCATTGTAATCAATAATTTTTGTATTTTCGTAAAATCGGAATGAATTTCAAGTTCTCGTGTGAATATTCTCTCGAAATTTTCGTAGTGCAGAAATCTATCTGGGAGGAAAGGGAAAAGAGAGAGAGAGAAAGAAAACGAAAGGTTCTAGCACCTCTGCCATTGTAGGTGTAAACCCTTTTCTCGCTCACCACCGCGCCATCCTTTTAGCTGCCGAGAGCACGCGCACTTTAGCCTACTTCAAAGTCCGCATATAACCCGACGTCACCCCTTCGCGCTCACCTCACTCTCACTCTTTCTCTCTTCCTCTCACTCTCTCGCTCTTTCTCTCTTTCTCGCTCTCTGTCTGTATGTGACTTAATAACACACGTCTCAAAATCTCACACCTCTCTGTATTATCATATTATACAATGTACTCTTGCGTCTGTGCGTCGAGCATAATAAATTCACCACCTGCCATCCTTGGGAAAAATGACACGAAAGGAGGGGAGTATCGCAGTCACGCTTGAAAGTTTTTAATTTTAATACAGATATAGAACGGATGGTGGATGGTGAGCGAAATTACTTATATCTTATTCAGCTCTGTATTTCCCCCTCTTTCAGCTACAGCCCTTATTGCGTTTCATCCCTAAAAGAAAAAAAAACGGTGAACGATATTAAAAAATTGACTTCTCTTTTTTATGAACAATCGTAGTTTATTGATAAACAACGACATATTTTTTTAACAATTGCCATAAATTTTTATATCGTATAATCAATATTTATTTTTAAAAAGTGTCATTGTTATTATCAAAATAATTATAAATTATCAATTTAAAAATCGATAATTATATTTAAACGAATAATCTTTAGGAAATGTGGTCCAAACGTCAATTTGTTTTCCGATTGTGTCCTATCGTTATATCAGTTTGATTTCTTTTTTTCGCGATGGAAGCAAATAGGGGTTGATAGATTCAATAGGGGGTGAAAGATTCGACCGTGAGGAAGATATCGGGTGAGGCAAGTAGATGCGAACTGATTACAGAACCATGAGTCAAAGAACTCTTGCTATATATATTTTCGATAAGATCTTCGACCCAAGAAATACATCTATATATGTATATAAGCGCATAGGTTGATAGCTCATGGCTTCAATTCACTTTTCCGCATAATCTAGAGGAATGGAGAGTCACGTAAACTCCCGTGACCTCTTATTCCTATTTTCATCTCTCTCTCTCTCTCTGGCTTCCATTCAAATGGGATTCGTCGCATTTCAAATTCGACTATTGGAGCGCGAACCCTCGGTCGCGAATTCGAGACTCACCTCACGTCTCATCGGATAAGTTCTGTTCCACATCGACGGTTCTCTTCATTGACCGTGTGCAATCTTCCAGCTCTTTTTCTTTCCAAACGAACGAAAATCCGCAGCCCTGTCCTTTTCGTCGAATCTCGCTCCTCTCGATCTCTTCTCACCTCTCTCCTCGGTCTTTTTTTTTCGATCGACTAGTAATTCGAACCTTTTCTCTCATTCATCAATTTTTATCTTAATTCTCATTTCTCTTCGTTAAGCACCTAAATTCGCTTTTTTTTCTTACAAATACATGACATGCGTGTAAAGACAAAATAACAAAATAATTTTCCTACGATAGATCAATACTTTTATTTATTTATTACAATTTATGGATTTATTGTAATGGCATCGATTTCATTCAAATAAAACAAATCTCACAACTAGCTCGAAGAAAAGTCAGTACGTCGAGCTATCGATAGTTGCATGCACGACAATTTTTTTTTTCGTGCATTAAATATTTGTTCGATCTCAACAAAATCGACACATTTCGAATAAATCAATATTCTTCAATTTTCATAAATTGCTTCAACCTGCAAAATAACAATATCGCAGAAATATCTAAAATTTTCTCCGAACCAAGAAAATTCATTTCTGGATGCTGTCAACCTCTTTATTGTCTCGCGCGACACGTGGCCCACATTCGTAAAGCGTACGCATTTATAACCCGTACCAAAACGATTTTCCGCTGAGATATAATTTCGTACCGAGTTCACCCTACATTCGTGTTCCAATAACTAGGCGATATGCCACGATGTATAATAATTATATATCATACACGTACACGATGAAGTATACGAGGAAGCTGAGCTGCTTCCAACAGCTGGTGCTCTCGTGCAGTTGCAAACTTCCTCAGAATGTGCACCTCTCTCTCTCTCTCTCTCTTCTGTCCCTTATCTCTCTCACTCTCAAATCTTTATATTCGTATAAATATATACACGTATTACATTGAAACACATATACATATCAGATTAAGTACAATTTGGTAGCGTTGCTCGTTACACATACGAGCTCGAGCCGAGGCTTCGTCGCTAATCGTTTTATTAAGGCAATTACGTGCTATTTAGAAGCACGCCATCGGGTCCAGCAACAGCAGCCACTTCTCTCTCTCTATCTCTCTCCCTCTCTCCCCATACGAGCCTCTATCTGTTTTACTCTCACTACGTTTCCATTACCGGTCGTTAGGCACGGGACACACGCGTGACACCAAGTCAACTACACTATTCTATATCCGTGTATATTTATGTGTCCTCGTATTAATACATTTGCCTATATATACGACGACATGTGTGCGTGTGCCCGCGTTTCTATCTGTCGGACGATGAAACCGTGTGGAACATTGCTGGCTGATGTCTGCATACTCGGCCGGTTCCAACATTTCTCCTCCCCATCCCTCCTCCAATCATCAAGAGCAGCAGAAGCAGCAATACCAACCATGCAACGTGCTAGCCCATCCGGAGCTGCAGAGTAGTACGCTAATAGCACCCGAGAACGCATGGCTGGAGAAAACGAGGATGCCAATTTCGTCCAGTTAGTTCTACACTCCTCTCTTGAGTACCCTGTGGTACAACCTCCCTCTCTCCTCGCTCCAACCCCCCTCGCCCCTCACCCCTTCTCTGGCTAACCCCCTTATCTCATACCCTCCACTTTCAACATCAGCGGCAATACATGTGCTTAATGAAATATTCGAGTATATACAAATATACATGTTGCACAAACATCAAATCCTCTCTTGATACGTAGCGTTATTTCGAGCTTATCGATTTGTTGGCTGATCACGTCACGAACAGATAACCTTTCGATGAATTTACCATTCGATATGTAACGTTTTTCTACTTCGTACGTGGCCTAATGGGGGTAAATAATTGATCTATAAATTGCAAACGTTCATTGCCGACATTGATTGGCTACGTTTTGTGATTGTGGGGTAATCGATCGAATCGATATCGTTTGACGTTTCACAGAGGAAAATTTATCCCGCTGGAAAATAATTATTTGCAGGATTTCAGAGAATCGCATTTGGAAAACAGGAATCGAACGTATTGGTCTGGACAAAAAGTAATTGCGTTTAAAATGGACGGTTATGTACGTTCGTCTATCAGAATAAAACGCAGTTACTTTTTGGCCAACTTCAAACTTTTCGATATTTAATGTCTTTTTCGGGGGATTGTGCATTTATTTTATCGTTAAAATCGAACGAAACTGTTCCTCGTACCAATCTTATATGGAGATTGAAACTCGATAGACGTGAATTTGTCGGATAAAGTTTCGAAAAGTTGGTGTGTCATTGGTTGCACCGCGATTCCAAAGGGTCCAAAGTGCTTCGAGAACCTCTCAAAGATCGTCGATATTCCGAGCCAACAGTGAACTTCTCGCGCCAATTAACAAAGCTAATAAGTCTTGCCGTTATAGCGATCGACTTGGACGAAAGAGACGCGTCTCTTGCTTTAACGGACAAAGGTAAATGGTTTATGCGCTTTCCACACGTCGCGCATGCCACTCGATGCACTTTCCTCCATGCATAAGCGGTCTATCTGGCTATTAGCTTTCCATTTTACGTGGCAAAAAGCGTCTTTACCCAAAGGATCCTTGATGGAAACGTGGCTCTCCCTCTCGTTCTCGTCTCGTTCCATTGCGGTGAATCCCAGACGACGTTACGCCATCACTGAGGCGCGTCGTAACGCTGCCGTTGATGGTCGCCATCCTTTGCTTCCAAGAGACACGACCTAATTACTTGAGAGCTTGCGTTAGCTCGCCGAAGCTCTCCCTTACTCATTCTTGTCACTTTTGGCTTATGGGGTACCAGACGCCCTCGAAGGATATCCAGACTGTGGGAGTCTGGAGACCTCTCGGACATGCTCAATTTTCAACACTCGAATATGCATTAACGCTGTCATTTCTACACCGGTTAAATTTTAACAATAAATCTTGGTATCAATTATTCGTTGGCGACGCAATAATTCAAAATCATTTTTCAAGAAAAGTTTCAGTAACATTGATAATATCGGGGTAAATAATAATACTCAATAATTCATATTTAACAACATTTATTGATAACACTCATGATTATTCTACAAATATTAGGTACAATTACGATTAATATTAATAATTATTTTTTTGAATTATTTTCTTATTCGACGTGCGTCGTTTCTTTTATCTTTCGTCGTCTATTTATCGCCTCGATCAAATTAGATCGAGACAGTGTGTGAGAAAAAGACCGGCCGGTTTTGGGAACCGTTGTTTGCACATTTCGGCCAGTGTCGTTCAACGTGACGCGACGTATACTCGGAACGTTCCATCTCGTTCTAAGAGCCCTTTGCACAAGGTCCACCACTGACAACGTTGGCTTTCAATTTAATTCGATCGTGGCACTAGGATACGTATGGATGACGCACGTTCTAGCCACAAGCTCTTCGAGCTCGTCGCATCGCGCCTCAACCTCGTCTCCGTCTGTCTATCCTTCGCTACGATTCTCGGCCTGCCCCTCAACTTGGAGTGTTCAGTCCGCCATCAGTGATTCGATGTACGCACGAGCGAACGAGGACAGTGCGAACGAAATCTCTGCTGGCAGATGAAGAAAGGGCTTTGATAACGTGTGCGTATGCGCGTTTGAATGCGATCGTGCCGCGGCATCAATTTAACTATCTTCGAGTCAGTCGTGTACGTGCCTCGGTGGCTTCGAGAATCTCGCGAAATGTTTAATATTAGGACGTTTCTTGACACCGTTATTCAAATGGAAATACGTAAGAAAATCAGTATTTTCTATTACTTTTATCACCGAAGATTTATCCTGGCTCGTGTTATTGAGAAAATTACCCTGAGAATCTCTCAAACGTCACGAGTATTCGCGAATATTTGTTAGTGTCTGCGAATTTCTGTGAGTAGTTACGAGTAGTGGCGACACTGTCGATTAATCTTGAGCTCGATTATCATTAATGTTACTAAAAAAAAATATCTTGTTATTAAATGAAATAAGTTTGATATAGAAGGAACAATCGCAATTCGTAATGACTTATAATATTTAATATTTTTTATTCCAACATTTTTTCTACTACAAAAAATATAGTCGAGGTTCTATAATATAAACGATCTCGTGGCGAATTCATTTACCAATAATTTGTCGTACGAAATCAAAATTGCGTCAAGATTTTTAACGTTTTAGATATTTCCAATGAAAAAAGGAAAACGATTCGATGAACTTTTGATAAGAAATAAAAAAAACGACCGTCGAATCGGATCGTATCGTCTGGAGTGAAGCAACTGGTCGCCTGACTTTGTGCAAACTCAATGAAAGAGACGAAGTAACTCGAATGTCGGAACACGTCGATTATCACCGAGTCTGTGTGTACCCCGACCGTCGGAGACGTTTCAGTTGATTCGATCCCGATCTCTCCCCGGCAAAACATCTTCCTTTTTCCCCAGCTAGAACTTCTGTCCTTCCTGCTTGTCTTTGTCTCGAAGAGCGATAATGGACTAACGTCAATTTAAAAAAAAAGAAAAAAAATATAACCGACGTTAATTACTCGAACGTCAATGGCTGTGGAGAGAGTAAACGGAGGTCGTGATGAAAAAACGGGAAAAGGAAGCGGGGAGAAAATGTCGAGTAATATCTAAACGCTTCTGGACCATTTCCCTTATTTCAGTACTAACAAGTTGTTTTATTGCTCACCTGTATTATTTCGCGTTCGATTATTCAGGCACGTGCGACTACTCATAAAGTTACTCTGAGAATCTTTGGGCATTAGTGAGTATTCGCTACTATCACTGAGTATTCATGAGTATTTATTAGGATTTTACTCAACTACGATATAAACACTTCCATTTATCTTTTCCATTTTTATTTCGTGGATTTTTTCCCATTCTTTATAATTTGTACGAGCTTATTTAACCTTTATAATATCCGTCAGCCTCGAGCCAATTTTTGCTGAAACGTTTGCCTGCATTTTTGCTCGCGAGATTTGTATTTATTTATTTCCATTTACGAGGTTAATTGTACGATATTGCGAATACCCGAGTACCCATCGTCGGTGCGATTTCTTTTTCCTATTAATTAAAAAAAAAAGAAGAGGCGGGATAGGATATTGTTAAGGCAACCTGTAATTAGTAAAACGACACCCGAAGCCCACAAACGAATTGCCTCACCGACCACCCCGATTCAGGTATAGTTGTTTCATAGCATCGACTTGGCTTCGGTTCTGTAGCTTGTTCTCATCAAGGATCGAATTCAAATAATCGTGAAAGGGTTAGAGAGAGAGACTCCGATAGATATCCATTCTTGAAATTTTCTTACAATTCGAATCTTTTACGACTTTGCAAAACGAGGACACTATCATCGTTTCATTTAATTCATCGACTAATTAATTATTCATTTATTAATATGAAATATTCGAAAGTTTGATTTGTTTTTTAAATTTCAAACGTGGCTGAAAAGGACAATAGTTTATTGACTTTTCGCTTTGAAACTCGTGTGCCATTTATAGCGAAAGTAGAGTAGCTACTTTTAGTTTAGATATAACATTGCGTGCGAGTGAAAGGACGACGACGCGCGACGCTACGTGGGCGGAGGATAGAGAAGCCCTGCCGCGTGGCAAGACCAAATTTACCTCTACGCTTCCGAGGCCGGAAATTATCCTCGGAGACGTGAACGTCCTTGCCATTGTCGGTGCGAGTCGTGCGAAAGCTGGAACTACAGAGGGATCGACAACAATGACGGAGAGAATGAGAATGGATATAGATATAGAGGAAGACCGCGAGAACTGGTACCTCCCTCAGGTGTACTCGGCATTTACCACAACGCCAGTCTGAAACGCTTGGAAGCAAAAACGAAATCACCCAAGTTGGATTCCTAACCTCACGACGCTTTCCAGTCGGTCTCCAACATTTCCCGTAACATCGGGTCACCGCAAAAAGGATAGTGCCATCTGACCTTTGGATGAAATCAGTGGTGAATTGAGATTAAATCTTAAACTGAAAAAATGTAAGAAAAAATAATTAGCATCGTTTTATTTGATTTATTACAACATTATTTTAGAAACGATACGTCTTACATACTAAAAAGATATTTAAAAAATGCCCAGTTGACGTTCGTGTTTAATTAATCGTTATTTTATTACTCATTATTATTTAATTATATTTACTTGATTATTTTTGTTTTATTGATAAGAATAATATAAAAATAGTAACTACAATACAGAATATGGTTAGGGAAGACCGAGGAGGAAATAGAAGTGTAGTAAAAATAAAAGAAACGAGATTCGGACGTCGAGGTAAGGTAAGAAAAGAAATGAAGAAGAATTCAGGAGAAAGTTCAAGAAGGAGTGAAGAAAGAAAAATACGATGTCGATTACGTTGACTCACTCAACCCGGGTGTGATGCTTGTCCATTCAAACTAATGGGCCCCAGGGGTCATCACAACCTTTTTGAGTGAGCGAGCGTGAGCGTTCATTTCATCGCCATTCGAGGGATCTTCTTCATTACAAACGCACCGTCACCAGACACTTCGGTCCAAATATTAAAGTTGATGCGAAAATCAGTTCAACGAGCAGGCTGTTATCATAAAACAAAAATAATTATCGATCGCTAGAAATTATTTTTTATTTTTTATTCTTGCGATAATATTTTATTGTTTATATTAGAATGATTATATTATAGTATTTCTATTTTATTTTTGTTTATAATAATAATAATAATGCCTGAATTATTCTTGGCTTAAAATTGCTTATAACTTGCAGCTTCGTCCTCGCGTTATTTTCGCCAAGTTTCGTGAAACGAGTTTTCCGATTACTCACCGACGTCGTGATAAAGCGAGTTTTCATTTGTGAAAAATAAATAAATAAATTGGGAAAGCGAATGGATGAGAGAAAAATAAACAGTGAATTTATCCGTTGAGAGAGAAGAAACTCGGGGGTAGATGAAGGGAAATTCGTACTCGGCCACGTAAGAACGAAATATACACTTTTGTTTTTATCTTTTTTTCAGTTTCTTTCTCTCTCTCTCTCTTTTTTTGTTTCTTATTTAGTTCCGCTCGATTGCACCCACGTCCTCCCTGCCTGTTCCATCTCAAGTCTTCCTCTTTTATTTCCTTCCCCGAGATCTATTAGTAAAGACCGAGCTTTCGCTCGTGCTTCTCGTTCCTCGTTTTATTTTTCTCTCGTTCTTGATTTTATTTTCGGCTCTCTTCCAGCGTTTCCGATATAAAGTATGTGTAAAAACAAATGTTTAATCGATACGATGATAATGAGCTTTGAAAAATAGTGTATTAAGACATCCAGCTGGATTTATTGTTAATTCTCTCGAGACATTAAATCAAAAATTAAAGAAGACGATGAGTAATAAATTATTTAACAAATTGTTTGTTAAATTATTTTTTAATTTCGTAATTAGATTCCAAGGCCACGTATATTTTGCAAATAAAAATAAAAAGAAAGATAACAGAAGTTAATTACGTTTACAAAAAGAAAATGTCAAAAACAGATCATAATTTTTGTTGCCGACTGACCGTTGCTAAAAAAAATATTCTTTACATTGTGAGAAAAATATGACTGTATAACATATTCCTCTACGTGAAATTTATGTACATAAGAAATGAGAAATGTACATTTTCTTTCATATTTAACCCGCGAGTAACCAAGGGTTGAATCAACCAAAGCGTACATTCTCCCTTCATTTCCCCTTTTATCGAAATCCCACTGGTCATATACGCACAGACCATCAATGTACACACTGTACATATGCCAAGTCATGAGTTTTATAACGAATAACAAGCACGTACTTGAATTACAAGAGAATATTGCATCGTAATTCCAAAATGGAATATCAAAGGTAGAAAAACAAATAAAAAATGTATATTATTCATATCGCGAATGAGAATAATTAATATCGATGGTTTTCAATATTCTTCGTAAATTGTAAATTGAGAAATTCGAGGAATATCGTATCGATGTATACAAATTTTCTTGACATTTTTATAGATACGCAGGATGAGATACAGATACAGAAATGATTACGACGATATTTCCGAAGAAACGTGCGAAATTGCATTGTGCGAGTGTCTCGCGTCCTTGCAGTATTATACACGTCAGCGTGGTTCACCGAACGACATCGCAACGGGAGGCGTTCGCTTCAATCTCCCGTTGTTGGTTGCCGGAACTTCCCTCGCACTTCGCATCCTCGGGTTTCCTGGTCCGAGCTCCATGGGGGCTTTTCCTGTCCTGTGCTCATGACGTATTAGTTCTGCAAAAACTCGGTATGACCGAGCTCGTTCCATCGTAACACTTTTCCTCTTGGCTTTTCCCACGGGGAATTTACAGCTTCGTGCAAGAGAGGGGATGAGCGAAAAAAAGCTCATATGGTCATGGGGAAAGCTTTACGGTAAGCGAGACTTAATCCCTTTCGGTACTATTAGATAAATAAAAATAAAAAACAAGAGTCTCGGTAGGTACGTGGGTGTTGACAATAGCGAAACGCTTGACTACCAGTCTTTTAACGTGGCTTATGGTTATTACGTTCTTTGAGTTTACGATTTTGTTTTAATTTTTGTTATTTATATACAGATTTTTCATAAGTCCTTGCGAGTCGTTCGGAAAAACCAGCATACGAATTACAGATGTTATTCTTGTAGTGTTAAAAATCGGTTCTAAATTAAATCAATTTTTCCTTTCGTGACACGCCACAATAATATCGATAAATTTTGAAAGATGTAAAGAAAATTTAGGACTTAATTAACGAAATAAAAAATAAAAAGATCGTTTTATTGACTTAATTATAAAACGTTCGCAACTTTTGTCAAATCAATAGAAAAATCAAGCATCGAAGTGATCTTGAAGGGTCAACTCGTGGAAAAACACGAGCCCAAGTAGTACGAGTCGACATTGGTCAGACGCGTATATTCACGGCAAACCGAACGCGTCACAGCCACTCCGAAGTTCGTGGCTAACAATAAGATAACTCTACGCAAACATATGACGTTTGTCCGACGTCTGTATATATATATATATTGGTACAGTTTCCTTGCATTATATATTACCGCATGGCAAGTGGAGTCAAGTGGCTCAGACTCCGCTACGCCGTGTAGTATTTTCTCCTTTTATTTCTTTATCCCCACCCCGTACCTCGTCTCTTCTTTCCTGTGTAAAAAGAAACTCGCACGCAGATAGTACCTCGATTTATCTTATTTACTGCCGTCCATTCGCGTTCGAGAATGTATTCATCGCAAGCTTCTTATATTCGTTATTTTCTATTCGACGTATTTTCCCATCTCGGTAGACTTTCTCAGTATGCAATCGAGTATTCATTAATTTTTCTTTCATCCTTCAAATGATCTCATCTATGTTTATACTGTTAGACGATATATGTATTTGTATGCATATCCAATTTGTACGATAGGAGGAAAAAAACGCTTGTACAACATAAATATATTTATTAAATTACTTTTATTCAGAAAAATCCATGTTTTTTTCTATGTACGGTAATTTACATAATGAAACTAACTCATATCAAACACGATTAAAACTATTTTTTTCCCAGCGTAATTATGATTAATTATTCTAAAAATCTATTAATATTTTATACATCCAACGCTTTTACAGTATTTTGTTTACATTAATTCTTAAACATTAATTACTTAACAAATCATTTCGAGCATAGCTTCAGTAGATGCTGCGAGACAAGTAGTCATAGGCGGCTTCTACGGATTGACATGCTCGATTATATCGGGTAATATTGAAGTGGCGATAGTCGATATCACTCGAGCCAAGTTTCTCTAAGGCTTATGTGTATATTATTGAAACTCGTCGGTTCTCACTTCTCGTCGGTCTGGGCTTCCACTTCGTCTCCTTACCTCTTTGCCTCGTGGCCAGTACTACCTATACCCTCGAAGTCGAGACGATCGTGAGAGATGAATGTATATACGTATGTATATACATATGTACACAAGTGCCTCTGCACCCTACAGCGCAGTGAAATCTTCTTCATAGATATAAACCCTGTGATCTCCGGAGCTTCGTGTACGTATCTCGATGGATTTCAGTAGCTTGCGAACGAAAAATAAAATAGGAACGAACCGATCGGATACAGCGTTGGATATATATCCGGGTGAATGGATTTCTTTATTGAAGTCGTCAGCAGGGCTGCGTTACGCTACGACGTCAGATCGCATTTATCGTGATTTTCTTTTGCATTTTTTACAATCACTGTATACATGTGTACATCTACGTGGATATGTATATAGGAGCATATATGTATATATGAGCATATATGTATATATGAGCATATATGTATATATGAGCATATATGTATATATGAGCATATATGTATATATGAGCATATATGTATATGCGTAAACATGGTCTTATATACCACTATTTATATTTACATCATACATACACGTTGTACATTACTATATCACCGCTTTTCCGGTTGACGAGGAGAAATAAATTGCTTGAGAAATCAAAGTGGAAGGGTCGTGCTGTATCGTGCTTCATAACATTTACAATATATATTTAAGTTTGTAATACAATTTTCGCACGTTTATAAATACAATGATATAATTTATAATTTTTATTTCATAATAATTATACGCTTATAAGAATCGTTCGTTCCTTAAGAAACTTTGAGTGTCATCATTTACTCTCTGTTTCGAAAATTTTGCTTCTCTCACACTTTCATGTATATCGAGTCGAGTATTAGTCTCATTTTTCACCAACATTATTCGCGTTATTGCTTCTCACTTCGTCATGTCGAACTATCCAGCAGAAGCACAAAAGTGGATGAAAATACTCTTGGAATTTGAATTCCTGCCGACTTCAGTTGCCAGACCGGCTTCTCGGTTATTCCTTTATCCCTAGGTGGTTTACGGAAATTCGCGTACCGCCTTTCAGGTACTTCACTGTTCTACCTCTCAATCTCCCTGTCTGACTTCGTTGAAATTTCGTTCGTACAAATTTCGCTGCGCTCACCGCTATCTCTCGCCCCCCACCCCCTTGTACTATATCTTTCGCTCTCGAATCTTCCTTCTCATCCTTACCATCTCTTGCCGGCATCTTCATTCACAGTGGAAACATAAATTACATCTACCGGGTGCGGGTTGAGCATCGTCCCTTTTGCAGCTATCCCGACGCGGGTGAGCTTTCCTCTTTCTCTCTCTCTCTCCCTCTCTCTCTCCTTCTCTAAACCCCAGCCCTCTCTTCCACTTTCCCTCTTTCCCTCGCTCTCTTTTTCACCATGTTCGTACAGCCATAACTATATGCGGCCAAATGCTTTCGTACTTTGTGATTCATATTTATGCTCGACATGACGCTTCCCACGGGAGTTTACCAGATGAAAATATCCCCTATGTTCGTTTCTAACATTTTGGTATGCAAAGAAATTACACGATCGTTTGAAGAATATTTTAAACGATATCTTGAGGAAACTACACGATCATTTCTTTGCACTTGGCACAAGTATAGGAAGCTCTTACGTTATTAGTTTCTCATTAATTATTATTATTATTATTATCAACGAGAAATAAAATACATTCTTATGCAACAACCCAACATTCTGATTGTTGAACAAGTAGATGTTTTATAATTTCGCTATATGTATTAATTCTTTTGTTTCCATGTTCCAACGTAAATTAAAAAAAAAACAATCTTATTGGTAATTGGAAAAATGTGTTCAATAGATTTTATCGTCTATTAAACGTCAGGAAAATGACAACCATCATCATCATCGTACGTTTTGTAGAGATGCTATTTACGTCATATCGCATCTGTATCCCACGGTTCTCTATTGCAGATTTCAAACTAGGTATTGACGTATATGGGTGGGTAACTCGTAGATAACACGGTTGAAATGAACATTGCCAGAGATATAAATTTGAATTGCACAGAGTGTATAGAGCGGCTGATACCCAGTTTGATCCATTCGTGATTTTGTTTTCGACAGGTTGTTGTTGAATATGTATGAGAATTCATTCTGCTTGTTTCTAGGTATGATAGCCGAATAGATAACGCTCATATCGTGAATGATTATTTGTCACTTTCGCAATGAATTCATGGATTATATGTAATGTAGTCAACCATACTTTGGCAAGCATAGGAGGGCCAGAGAATAACTTTGTCTTTGGGTCTTTTATAATTGTTTACATTGTAAAATGTAACGGAGATCATGGGGCTGCGATGTCAGCTAAGGTTGTCACACACTCACCGCCTCTACTGTATATGTACCGCACACATATACACTAGACACACAAACACACGGGTTGTCGAAAATTGTCTATAGTCTTACGATATTTCTTTCGCGAAATTCTCTAGCGCTCTTCAAGATAGAGAAAGTCTTAGTTCGTCTTACTATAATTTTTTAGCAAAGCGAAGTACTCTGGGCGACAAAAAGGCGTCGAACACTCATAGAACACATACACAGTAAGCACAACAGACACACATTGCTCAAACTCCCGTCACAGAACAGGCACGTAGCACACACACACACAGCGCAGAGCATAAAGCGCAGAGTACACACACACACACACACACACGGCGATGATACATCAAAATTCTACTTGCCCACAGAAAACTTGATATTCCAAAAAAAATCGGCTCCGTGATTTTAGACAAATGGTTGAAATCGGTAGGACGGCAGAAAAATTAAATATTTTTTCCGTGACTTCAGTCAAATTGATAAAATAACGGCAGGAAAATAAAAAAAAATTATTTTTCCTGCCGTGACTTCAGTGATTTGTCTAAAGTCACGAAGCCGATTTGTGATGAAACGTCCACTTTTTCGGGACTTTAGCGATTTGGCTATAGTCACGGAGAAAACATTTAATTTCCCTGCCGTGACTTTACTGATTTGTCTAAATTCACGGAGCCGATTTGTGATGAAACATCCACTTTTTCGGGACTTTAGCGATTTGGCTAAAGTCACGGAGAAAATTTTTTATTCTCCTGCCGTAACTTTAACGATTTGACTAAAGTCACAGAGTCGATTTGTCCTGACAAGAGTACATTTTACAAAAGTACAAAAATTTGCTGTGTGCGGTCTGTGTGAGCACGCAGACAGTGTGCGATGTTTATTTACCGTGTGTAGCGTGTGTGTACTGTCCGTGCGCTTTGGGCGTTGGTGCTGTCATGCTACGATACGTTACTCTACCTCCTACGTATGGCTTTTCTCGAAGATAGTTAACATTTACTGACAAAGCAAAACAATATCCGCTGTAAAATTAAATTACACAGTGGATACTGCTTTGCTTTACCCATAATGTTTCACGCCGAAAGACGCGATGAAATGACTTTCTGAAAAGCCTTTTACTATACCTATGTTCTGTGTGGAAATTGAGCCGCATCTGACAGAAAGATAGGCGTACTATAATTTATAACTTACCACTAAATAAGATAATAAGAAAGATAGTCGTACTATAATTTATAACTTAGCACTAAAAGCGGTTTAATTACTATAATCGGTATGTGGCTAAAGGTCATGGAGTACTTGCATGCACTGCGTGACAGCTGAGCCTTCATTTTGTGCGTCGTGTTTATTCAATGTATGTCGCGTACGTACATGTTGTGTGTTCTGTTGTGTACTGTTTACGTACTACGTGCTTCGCATATGTTGTGTGTGTGTATGCTCTATACATTATTAGCCACTTTTGACACATGCCTAAACTCACGGAGTAATTTTAGGCACCCCCTAACTGCTGCCCCATGTGTATGTGTGTGTGTAGTGCCTGCTGTGTGTCGGTACGCCGGGTCTATGATGCTCGTGCATATGGATATTCGTGTGTGTATAGTTGCTGCAAGCATCTATAACACGAGGCTATACATACATGCAAGGGTGTGCAACCTCAACGGGGGTTCCATCTCGATCGGTATTTCAAAGCGCCTGAAATGGATGATTCTACGGTAGCCAGTAAATATATGTATATAGTTATGAATGTACAGCTCGTCTAACACTGACAATTTATCTTATACACTTGCGAGAGATACCTGAAATACATACGAAGATGTGTATTGAAAAATGTGAAGATGATAGGGCCGAAGATAAGTAACTATAATACTTGTTATTAAAAAAGCAAAAACAAAAACGAGAAAGAGTACGTTTGAAAATGAAAAGCTTCTGAAAATCTTCTCACGGTATTTCGTCGGTTTCTCGAGCGTAGCCAAGAGCTTCGCGTTATAAAGCCCTCTTTATTATGGGTGCACTCAGTACCCGGCACGTCGCGAAACCCTTCGCCGTCGCCGTCATCTTCAGGTTATGCAGAAACCGAGTGCAATTCTGGGTACCCTTGAACGCGCGGGAGCCTCTCACTGCGCTCTCATCTCACCTTCTCTCTCTCTCTCTCTGTCTTTCATCCATCCTTGTTCCTATCGTTGTACGCGGTGCATAGTAGTCAAGGCGGTTTTTTGGCAGCGCACGTGCCTGAAAAGCGGCGAGAAAACCAAACAGCACACTCGACCATTTTCTTTTTTTTTTTCGTCCTTATTCCGGGAGCTTCGCTCTTGCGACGAATATGCTCGCGTGAGCTTTTGCCGCCTTCTGGAAACACGACTCAAGTACCACAAGCATAGAAGCCACTCGAGAAGTATGGCGGAGAAACGGGAGATAAGAAGGAGAGTGATAGCTAAGCAGGGACGAAGAGAAAATCTAAGGGTCTCCGAGGTTGCGAGGGTTGACTTTGAGAGGTGGGGGAATTGAAGTCTTTTGACTTTGGTGTCGAACTGAGGGCCAAGGGCAATCGATGAACAAAGAAACCAAAGGAGCCTTTTTTGGCTTAACCTATCTTACGAGTTTTACACTTTGAACCGTGTAAGATGAAAGAAGAAATTGAAACAGCCTGACGAGTCGATGATTCAAAGCAAACTGACTATATTTTGCTTGTATGGCTGGCCGAAACGCTAATTTGATGACGTAAATAATAAGACCACTGGGCTTATGTTGATGTCGATTTTACAGAATATCTCAATTTTCATCATTTTTATTATTATAATATATATTAATGAAAAAGAAAAACATATAAATTAATATGAAAAATATTCAATCACGAATAACGATTTTTTTTACTTTAAAAGTAATAAAAGTTTAGCCATTTGTATTAGGAACGGAATGAAAATAGCTCAGGGATAGCTTATATTTACAACGTTCAATAATCATTATAATAATGTAATATGAAAGAAAAAAATTTGTTCATTTCCTTGTCCGGATTATTGCATTTTCGTGGCTTTCTCCCCTCCCGGAAATTCAAATTCAGACGGAAACGAACGAAACGTTCTTCATTCATATAACCATTGGCTTCATATTTTTTTGATCGGTAATAACATTCTGCGAACGAAGTGATATATAGATATAAAAACATCCCCGAGCAAAAATTAATTCGCAAGGAAGCCCCGTAGACACACTAATATTATCGTGATTTTGCGTTTCCTCCCGTTTTCCCTTCATTCCACACTTCGCGATTTCTCTCACGCCGGTTTCAGCCTCTCTACTCAATGCGCACCCCCTCGCCCTCTCAGCACTTTCCTTTCGCCCATTTCCCCTTGATAAATCCACGAGGACTTTCCCTCCTCGAAACTCTGCGCGATCTTGGTAATTAAGCAAATTCCTCTCTGGCACTGTTTGCATGACGAGAGAGACAGACGTTAAGCTACATCAAGCCCGCCTTCAGAATTCTCGCGGTTATTTTCATTCGTGGAAAATGTACCAACATTTTCCGTCGTAACTGGGATGATATAATTGATGACGAATTTATTTTAAATCCACGATTAGTCATTTTCCTGAGATTTTCCTATCCACGAAATCTTGAACGATTTAAACATAAATATTCGATCAAATAAACCTTATAAACAAAATATTACTTTTATTTATTCTAGTTTTATTGTTGCATTCATTGATGCAATATTGAAAATTCGTCCTAGAGAATTTAAACACAGTTCAATTATTAAGAGTACCTACATGCGTGTTTTCTTTATTTAAAATTAACAAATGTGTCGGTATCCGAAAATGCTGCTATAATTCCTTTGATCGATGTTCATGGATGTGGATAATGAAATATAGATGTCAATGTGAGAAATTGGGATTCGAATTAACGTTTGCCAAGCAAACATTTGAGGTTACATGAGCCCATTCGGTTAACTCGTCAAATCGACAGTGAAAGCTAAGTTTTTTTTTGGTTTTATGTTTCGTTACTACGCGCTAGAGAAAGATAGACGTCAATGCATCACCGAGGGCGGAATGCGCAGCCCCGTGTTAGTGCCGAGCTCCAAAGCGACGAGAGCTTACACTTCTCCTCGGGCATTTAAATATTTAGTTTCGTCGAGCCTCACTCCGACGCTCGTGTAAATAACGTACACGTACCGGGCTCTATGAAGCGCGACCGGGTGCACGAGTGAGATGGGGAAAGAAAGAGGGGAAAAAAACACGAGCATACCATCGTAACGGGAGTTGCGATAGTACGTGTGTGGAACGCGTGTACGTATAAAATACAGTGCGGAAAAGGCACTCGAGGTATGTTTCATGTAGAAATTTCTCGAGCATAATACCGGTGAGATAGTGGAAAACTCGGTATTTCGCCTTTTACCGTACGACGAGACATCGCAAAAAAATGTCGTATTCATTACTTATGGTCCAACTCAAACTTTTTATATCTGTCTCGGTAACGTCGTATTTTATTTTATTTTTCAACTTTTCTTTCCCGCTGTGATCTCCGCAGAGAGCGTTAATGTTCTTATTTCATTCGCATTTTTTACACTCATCTTACACTTGTCGCTCGTTTGCTCTTTCAGTTTCACTACATTTCTTGGAGAGTGCTTTTTTTCCTCGTTTCATAAGCCTGCTCAACGTGTCCCATTTTCTCGGCTTAAATCACAAAAAAGGGAAAGACTGTTTCCGTTTTTCTGGACGGTACGGGCAATCGTCTTTCTCCACCTCTCATTGTTATATCTCATTCTTCTTGTACCTTCTTTCATCGCTGGTACTCATATCTTGTCGATGTTCTTTCGTTGCGCTTCATGGGCACACCGAAACTGTCGAGGCTGTGAAGTCTCGCGTCGTGTAATGTCTGACCATGCACTTACCTATACTACTTGCTCCGCTCGTTTTTTCGTTGTCGACGCTATTGTTCCAAGATCCGGCTGTAGATAATTTTCTAGTTAAATACCGCCTATTCGAAACTACTTACAAAATAATTCTTATTGTTATTAAAAAAAGATTATAATTAAAAGATTATTTAGATAATACAATAATATTTCTACAAGTTACAAAAAATTCTATAGTTTCTTTCTTCATAGAATGAATTAATTTTCGTTCGAAAGGACGTTGGATAAGACGATGAGAATTTTTTCCATGTAAATTCGAAGCTCGCGATCCACGAGACGTGAAAAAAAAAGCTGGAGTAAGGGGCCACCGATCCAATTTTTTCATCGCCATTTTCCGGTTCGCGGGTACGGCTCTTCATTTTTTTAATTATCGCCTCTCTCGCGTTGCGTGAACTAATTAACCCTCCGTTCCCGCTACCGACTCTTAATATCCACGGCCCGTAATAGCCTCGCGTTGGTGATTTAATCCGATTTCAACATTTTCCCGTATCCCATCGCGCGATAAAACTTTCTTCTCTCGCGAGAGACGAGTGCTTCGTGACAACGCCGAATTGCGGGCACGTCCCGATACACCATCTCGCCCCATCCCATCGACACTTCCTCCACGTATATTCTACATTGTCGAAGTTCTCCCGCGCTTTTGAACGAATATAATTGCCATAATTGGAACGATAGCGCACGGCCACTGGCACGAGAGACAGCGTTTTATTTTATTTTTTATTTTTAGCATCCCTGTATGGGTACTTCATTTCTTTTTTCACCCCTCTCAATATACGCTGCTCAGTTGCCCATTATCGCACGTACCAGCTACTGCAAATTTCATCCCCTTTCGCACCAGCCCTTTGTACCTGTAATGTCATTCGTGATACCATTATCCCGCGTACATCGATATCATGAGAGCCGCTGCATCCTTTCTGTTCGGAGAGTGGTAGACGCACTATCACTGTTCCAATGAACATCCATTTCACGATGATTTTCTATTAACATCATTGTACATAATTAACATACGAGCACGTACGTTAGTTTTCGACGAATAATTTAGGCTAATTTTCATAAATTATTCTTTTGGAAGAAACATTCGCTCAAACAAAAAGTCAAAATCAATATTAAACCTTTAATTAATCGATTAAAAGTATCGTGAATTATTTTGCAATACTTCTTTTTTAAATACAGCTGTAATCACATTTGTCTTGTGGTTAATGGCTTTTACGTTCCACCAGTATGGCATTAAAAAACTAATTGCTTTGGACAAAAAGTAATTGCTTTCCTCATGTGAGGACATGTATTTCCATGTGGCGGAAAAGAATGGAATTACTTTCGTATCTCTTAAGGCACATGCGTGTCCATCTGTCGGAAAAAAACGAAACTTCTTTTTGACTAAACCACAATATTATATTACACATAAACAAATAATCGAATCTTGATTTTCCCGTCACATAGAAGTTCATCTAGAGATATTCAATTTAGAAGCACCACAATCAAGTCTCTTTTTTTTCTATTTGCCGCGAGTATTTCTTTATTCTCGGTAACGAGGTGGGCCGTGAGATACAAGTCTTACCGAGGCTTTTCCAGAAGCCTGCACGTGGTATCTCGAGCACGTAGCGCCTCAGCTATCTGCATAGAGAAAATAGAAGGAGAAGGGGTGACCGAGAGGGGCAGGAGGAGCGAATGGAAGACGAGGGAGGAAGAGGAAGGGTTGGTGTTCAAGAGACTGACTTCCGCACGACCGGAAGCGACTCCGTAATAAGAATTTGCATAATCCTCGCGGTCCTATCGCATCCGGAAAAGGTGGCTATAGCTCGAGGAGAGGCGAAGGAAGAGTCTGGTAATATATGAGAGAAAAAGTGGACCGCAAGCTCTCCTAACTCAACCCTCTGTACTTTTATATACGCGCATGTATCAAAGTAAAAATAAATATATATATAGTTTTTCACAAGATTCCTCGGGGTCTATCAGCAAGGAAACTTACTTTACAACTCCCTCGTGACTCCCGAAGGCTCTTTTATCCATCCTGGCTTCGAGACTTACCGCAAAGAATCTGAAATTCTATTTAACGAAACTAAACGTGACAGTGAGTGGAATTAAGCTACTGAAGGTTGGAAAGTTCATCCCCTTCTCCACCGATCACAATGACCATTTACTTGAAATGTTTTTCCCCAATTATTTTTTAATACTGCTCGTAAATTTCCCAACTACAAAAATAATGTTTTTTTCTTAGCGGTAAAAGAATCTCAAGGAAGAAATGTGGGAAGCGAACGTTCGATCGTTGTTAAACTTTTTTTCGTAAACTCTTGTAGGTTTGTGGACGTGGTGTGAGAAAGGGGTGAAATAAAAGGGAGAGGTTTCAGTGAATTTATTCTCGAGGAAACGAATTTAAAACTTGAGCGGACGAGAGAATGCCTCGGTGTATACAGTGGCTCTCTCATTTATATACGTATACAACTAACGTTCTTTCGTGGCTTTTCTACTTCTCGTTGAATTAACAGTCGAGCGCTTTTTCCTCGACGTGCGACTCTCCACGAATTTACCTTTACCACCAAACAACACAATTCCCAAACGTTGCGAATAATTTGATGAAACAGTCCAGAGGCAAACAAAAAGTGTAGAAATAAATGAAAAAAGTAAAAAACGAAAATGTTGGAAAATACGAGTGTCTTGTTCGATTTCGTTCACGAATTAATCAGAATTCTCCACTCTATATATTAGATGTTTGTCGATGATTCGATTAATTAATACATTACTAATTAATTATTGAAAAGGAAAAATTATTCTGCTCTGATCTGAAAAGCCTGTGGCTTGCTAAATAATGAAAAACCGATATAACGCGTGAAGAGAATTATTCTTTCTTCGAAGCAAAGGAATAATTAATTTCTCAACGTTTTCTCGACACATCGATTAAAACAATTGAATGTTTATAACAGTTAATTTACAAAGTAATACGAAAAATAACGAAACCTTTTGTATTCCGGAAGTCAAAGAGTGGAGGTTGGAGAAATGTTGAATACTTTGGTGCGCACTAAAGGTGCACCCACCGCTTCTGGAATAGATCCATTATCCTCGACACGTTTTTCTTTCTCTTCGTTTTTCCGCCATCAGAACTTTGTACGCTACCGGTTTGCGTCTGGTATAAAACGTCCGTACGGCCGTTAACGAGAAAGGTAGACGTGGAAGATTGCGAAGAGTTCAATTCAGCAGACGGGCCAATTCACCTGGTCGATGCCTGGAACCTTTTCACAATTTGCATTTATTAACGCTCCCTACTCCTCCTTTTTCTCTCGCATCCTACCCATACTACAGTTTCCCACCAGGCACAGAAATTTCTCGTCCTGTTACCATGGGTCACGGACTCTATAAATTCATACCCGTAATCAGTTATACTTCGATTCTGTATTTTATATGCGCGAGAAGAGCAGCTGCTCTTTTTCCTCCTTCAATTGCATTCAATTATTCCGAGACATTTTTATCTCGCAAATTATTATTCTAATTATTTTCCACGATGCACTCGAATATTGCAAGAAAGATATCTGTAATGAAAATTGTTTGTATTTTGCATTATTATGCAAAAATAAAAATAATTTGATAAATTGATATCGTTTTGTTGTGTTTATTTTAGAATAATGTATCCTTCGTTTCCTAACTCGGAATGCAAATAACTTCTAATCCATCGACTATGAATTATTTGTTTTTTTTATGAAATCACATTGCACGTTCGTTTCCAATATTAAATTATTATACCATAAAATAAATATCGTCGTCTCCTCCACGATCCTGCTGAATATTCTTTTCCGTAACGCGATGATCCTCCTGCGATATAGAAAATATATATATTTCATGATGAAGGAAAAAGAAAAAATGTCTTCGCATTTATCCTTGCTTCGAACTAATCGTAAAAGTTCCCCAACCATGTGACTCTCTCACACATATATATAAGGATAACCCACGTTGTCAGGCTTATGTATATTCTGCGAGAGTTTCCATGAGACACGAAACTTTGATCGAGAAAAGCTGCTCCTCTCTCATCGTCCTGCAGCCGAGATTTTCCCGGAGGCTGTGTGATGACACCTTCGGATATAGCAACGTCCTCGAGAGATGAAGAAGGAGGGAGGAAGAGGTTAGACCGCTCCCTAAACCACTCTCTTCTTCATTCTGCAAGAACGATGCGAGATATTAACCGAAGGGAAATTCCCAGGCTTTCCAAGTTATATACGTATATATGCTGCCATTTGAAAACTCATTCGACGACGAAGTTCATGCAACGGAAGTAATCTTTCCTAACATCGTTAGTTAAGCTCGAGGATAGAACATGTTCAAGCTAAAGTTTTCGACGATAAATCGATGTTTTATTATTCTTTACTATTTCGCGTAATTTGAGTCAGCAGTTTTGATTTTCAACGACAGATTTGTGATGTAAGTAAAGAATGGAACTTTGATATTTTGAATTTACGATTGATTTTTGGAAATTTACCTACGCAGATTATTCGAACGTTGTATCAATCGTGAGACGAGGTGGCCGAGTGGTTAAGGCGTTGGACTGCTAATCCAATGTGCTCTGCACGCGTGGGTTCGAATCCCATCCTCGTCGATTTTTATTATGCAGTTTTGCACTCGGTACTTTTGTTCTCTTTCTTTATTTTAACATTATTGCAAAATTGACGGATTTTTTTTTATTAACTCGTTGAGTTATCGTCGGACGAGGTGGCCGAGTGGTTAAGGCGTTGGACTGCTAATCCAATGTGCTCTGCACGCGTGGGTTCGAATCCCATCCTCGTCGATCCTTTTTTTTTAAATTCTACTTCCGTCTCTTTTTACCTCTATTCGGAGCATCCCATGCCTCGTTCTGTAGTTTGACAACTTAGACTACGAAAAATAGAAAAAATAAAACATACATAAAAATATTATAAATAATACTACTAACAATTTTGAACGTGTCTTCATTTGTTCTGTCTCATTATCTGTTGACAGAATCAAGTCTGTCCTGTATTAAATTTATTCATTGAATATCTACGAGTGATATTCTTATAATTATCGCGAAATTAACATAACGCGTCGTGCACCAGCGGTGCACTGTTGTACCACGAGTGTTTGTTTTCTCAACCCCAACGAGCTGTAATAATTGCGTGCGACGTTGAAATATGATTATCTCGACGTGCCACACTGGTACTCCGTGCGATTCGTGTATAACCGTATACCTAAACGTATACGGTATAAACGTACGTACCGGAGAAGTTGGCCACACTCGTGCTGTCAGGTACGACAACGACACATTTCTCGTTTGTTTGGCACGATTGGCCCATACCTCTTGCATCTGCCGAATTAATTAGGGTACACATGCTGCGAGCTCCCTCTCGTCGCTCACGGTCCATTCTCTCTGTGTGTTATTTCGTTCCTCGACAGCCTAGGACGACACACTTGACATCTTCATCAACCTCGAACACTCCTCCCTTTATCTCCAAAGGGTGTAAAAATGAATAAAATAAAAGTTCATATAATTAATTATGTCTATAAAAATTATTTGTACGAGGTGAAATAATTAATTGAATTCTGGCGTTCGATGCAATATTAATTGACTTTTAAATTGATTTTAATTGACCTTGAAAAATTAGCACAAGTGTCGATCATATTGATCGAATGGTTCAGTGAAGCGATTGAAATATTTAAGGCAAAGCAAATATTTTATGAGATTTTGAGACGGCCACCGAGCTTATCGGATGTAAAACGCGAATGATTCACAGGAAAAAGAATATATACATACATGTAGATATTAATATCATTAAAAAGTGAGATATAAAGCTGATTATTAAGTCGTTCGTCCTTGGGTGCCAGCTGGTCTCTCTTACCCTTCTTTTCTATACTTGTTCTTTTTTGTCATTCGCTTGTACGACAATACAATCGACGTCTATTATTCCCCAGCTTCGACTCTCTTATCCCTATTCGCCCTTGCGATATTACCGTCGTGTTGGTTTAAGCAGTCAAGTGACCCGTGAGATTTTTCATTCTATTTTATAAGTCTGTCTTCCTCCAGCATTTTCGCTCTCTTACTCTCTCTCTCACCCTTATTCTTCTACTTTTTCTCGCCCTGGTTCCTCCGGTTTCTACGATAATGCTCTTGTGAAAAGATTTTCGTACCCAACCCCCGATACTTCGTAAGAAGATTTGAAGACCGAGGGGTTAAAAAAGAAACACAAGTACAAAATCCTCATTGTTGTTCGTCTCCTTGAAGAGCCGTGTACAAGCTTGTTGCACCTTACAAAATAATCTACGAAGGTTTTTGTATAGATTCATATAAAATCAGATTTGTACTATGAAAAATTTTAACTGTAAATTTTAGGAATACGAAGTAGAAAAAACCTATACTTAATTCCTTGCATTTCATTCTTGTGGATTTGTCACACTCATTCGCATGAGTTTTTACCAGGAATAAAGCTCGTACAAATGTTCGAACTACATTACTCAACGTACCAGGATTAACGATAAGTCTGCAAAACCAATGAAAAAAATCAATACTTGACAAAAAAAAGAAAAGTCCTCTCTTGTTTTGCACCGTCGCTAATAGCTTTGCCATTTTTTTTTGTTATTTCCACGAGCCTGTCCCAGTTTCTACTATTCTCATACCGTTCCACGTCATATTAAATCCCTGTTAAATAGTGGATAGGCGTAATCTGTAATTCCTCGAACATGTCGCTTTCTAGTACCCCATCTCTCTATCTCTTCGTCCACCCTAATACACGCGGTAACGTGGGCATGTACAAGGGGGGGATGAGCTTTTGCAAACGGTGGACACGCGATCCCTCCCGAGAGATATCGTCGGAAATCCGTCGTGTCAGCGTAAACGCACAAACAAGGGCGAGGGCGGAAAAGAGACGCCACGTGACGCATCGATGCAACTCCCACCGCCTCCGTGTCGAGGACCTATATACGCGTTTTCCACGAGGAAAAAACCCCGAGAATATATACACGGAGAGCGAGGAATAAATATTCGATATCGGTGAAATTCTGCCTGCACGACCTTTTACATATTCCCTCTTGTCCAACAGAACTCAGGTTGACCATGTAGAACTGGGTTTTAAAAAGAAAAAAAGCCTGCATTCGATGAAATTCCTCTTGTTCCGTTGCACGAGATATCAATCCAATTGCCGTATGCATTTCAACGACGCGATACAAGGAACAAAATGTACGCCAGATATGATCAAATCGATTTTTTTGTATGGGCAGAGAGCGTTTTATTACTGTTCTCTTGTTTAAAAAATACTGATAATCACAATTTACATATAATGATATACAAGTTCAACAGCTGATTTTCAATCATTCAAGGACCGTATCCAAACCTATTTCAACGTTTGGCATTTTTGACCCAACCTCAAAAATGGAAAAAAGGACACAACTTCAAAATGGCTCGATAAAATCGAATGAAATTTTGATCACGGTCTACTGGCACTCTCTAGAATAACCTGCAAAGAAACCAATATCGTAATTCCTATAGAAAAAAAGTTTTCTTTGTTCTCTGTTTCATTTCTTCGATGAATAGGTGTATTGCGTTCACGAATTTGGGATTAAAAGGGTATTACGGTTAGTAAGCCAAGGGAAATTCGGATTTACGATGCCGAGACGAAAATCAGGACGGCGTAAAGAGTCGCAAAATTAGTAAGGCTTTACCGCTTATCTAAATTTGGGGATCCAATCGAGAGCGACCTACCGCAAGGCGATACGCCAAGCTTGACCACAAGCTCTCCCAGTTCCACTAACGCCTCTGACAGTTTCCCATTGCAAACTCCGCATAAACAGAGCAAGCAATCCATCGTACCTTCAATGTATACATATAGATACATATAAATATATACAGTGCATCGCATCGAGCATAAGGACAATGTGTACACTCGAAAGTGAAGACGGAGAATTCCACAAGCCGGATTGTGTCGCTTCGCTGCTTTTCCCGGACTACATTGCATATCCCCAGGGCTTGTTTGCGCATTCGTTTGTCCTCGTCCCATCATTATCATTATTATCATCATTATTATTTACATATATACAGTACATATCCTTAGCTCGAGAGGGTCGCTGTTTCGTAATGATGGTACGTAATACTTGCGCGAGGTCTTACTAAAAGGAAAACCAGGAGGTACGAGAGAGTACATACACACTCCAACTTTACACCCAGAGTAGGCTACAGTTTCATTTCAAGTAAGCCTGAGATCTCGACCCGAATGCGAGGAAAAATAAAGTTTAATGTAAATAAACAGGTCTGGAAACGAAAGGGGTTAAAAAGTTACCTCCTTCATTTTTTTTCTAAACTTCCATCGACTCTCTGGAAAATCTCAATCATTCATTTTTAAATATTCATGCATGACGGACAAAAAGTACGAACTTTTTAGTACCTGTAAGAACAGAGATAGTTTTTTGAGGGTGGAACGTGTTGACGGAGGGACAAAATTATTACTTGCTCAGGAAGGCATGTATTTTCGTCCCTCGCTCTGTTCGTTAATAAAGCGACCACGCGCTATATATATATACATATAAAGATGCAACGAGATAACATGAACGTTGGGTGAAGGACAGATGAGAGGAGCGAGGCGTAGAGATTCAGAGTCCCCCTTCTAGATATGCCGAGAGATGTGCACGTTTTCCATCCTCCAACACTAATTAATTCACAGCCTGACACTGGTCGTTGCGCTTCGGCACTGAAATATATCTTTCTCTCTCGTTCTCTCTCTCTTCATCTTGGTTACGCAATACGCCCACGTCAACAATTTTCATATACCGATGCTCATGGCCCTCGCATATTACGATTTCGTTAACGCTGACACGTCGGACCGACCAAACTTTCGACGAAATTTCTCGCAACGCTCTGACGCTACTTCGCGAATATCTCTCCCTACGTTTATGTTACGTTCATACGTGTATGTTCTCACGCACATGCCAGCTACATTTTACCACCGCTCCACACGTTACCCGTGGCGCTCGTTACGATGAACCTTGAGACGACTATAACGAAGCTTCTAGTAATAACATAATATCCCTGTTATATTTTTAATACCACCAACGTTATAGTTTACCTTTCGTCGTTTAGATCGTTTTAACGTTTACATATTGGTGAATTCGATAATATTTACGAAATTTGTAAATTACATGAAATTTCGATAATTTTTTATTTTTACGAAATTTATATAAATTATGAAATTTATAGAATTTATGGAACTAAAAATTAAATTTACCCTTAATTATTATTAATTGATTACGAAAAAAATCCAGACGCTTATCAGTCTCGGAAGCAGCGTGGGCGTTAAATCGTTTCTCGTTAATCAATCGGAGAAAACGTTTCGCAGCCACTTTATTCACAAATGTTCAATCATGAAATATAACTGGAAAACTTAGTCTAATAATGCTTCCCATTGTCTCCGTCGTTTCCGACTTCTTCCAGCGCATAATCCTATACGGGGCCCTTATCGCAGTTTGTCGACGACCGACAAAGAACCGTCGATTTCCTGCCAAAGTTTCAATTGAAATTATCGCTCTTGTTGACACGCTCTCTTGCGCCCGCCACGAACTCTTCCGAAATACGATCCGTATGGTTATAACTCCTGGTCGTTATACTTAAGATCGTGCTCCCGGCTGAACGCCAAGTTTTCCTTCGACCATATATATTGATCTACGTTCGACACATTGATCTACGTTCGATGAGGATTAGCGAAGAAATATTTGTCTCCGCCAAGATTTCGAACCAAGTGGCAAACGAAGATTATGAAAAATTACTTCGTTATTTTAAAACTATTTTACAAAAAATAAATCGGCGAGATAAAGAAGCTGAACGATAAGGAGAGAAAAAAATCCATAACTTACAGATTGCTTCTTCATCAATTGCCTCCTTATCCACGTCCTTTCGCTCGTTCTCAATCAAGAAGATTGACACCGACGGGAGGGTGTCTCTCGATTATTCTGATAATTGCTTCGATGACGTAAAGCATTCAGTCCTGGGACAATTCGCACTCGATATCTCACACGATCCGGAAGCTTTCGCTCTCGACCTCTTGCTCCTAGGGATGGTGTATACGTGTTTACGCGATCACATCGTGTACACTTGACACGATGATTTACGCGCTTGTCAATCGTCTCGTGACAATACCGGGGTGATAGGCGCTATCCATAAAGCATTCTCGCGAAATCGCGTGGATACGGATACCTATACATTTCCTATATAACTCGTATTGCAGAGATCGAGACGAGAACAACGAGTGAAGGTGAAGGAGGAGCTCGAGCTCGCTGGAGAGTTCTCGATCGGGATTGTGAATCGGCAGTCACCGGCTTGGTGTCACTGCCAGTGGTAGCGAGATTCTCTCGAATTTCCGCGCTTGAGATTGATCGAGGACTCATATATGCTTTATATATAGAACATCCTTCATCTCTCATGATTTCCTATGTACATATATGGTGGCTGCAGTAATTATACATACATATTGCAGCCACCATATATGTACGTATGAAATCATGAGAGATGAAGGATGTATATAGATATATGCGTGTGTATATGTATGAATATATTAAGTATGTCGGTACATCGATATTACTCGTATACATAAAATACCATTATGTGCGTCAGATTGTAGTGCGCTATAGGCACTACTCGATATCCTCTCGAATCTCGAACGCCCGAGTCGGTCGCCAAACACGTCACTCAACCTCGAGTTTCCACGATTCTTCTGTCTCGTCTGGTTCGAGATTTTCATCCACTGAACCGGAAGTTATATATACTCGTCCGAGGAGATATCTCGATAGACACGAATGAAAAATTATTCTCGATATACATGTACCTTCGATTTTTCTAGGTGCACTTGGGAAAGGATATCCTCGGAATCGAGGAAGAAAATATATTTACCGGACTTTCGCTGTTATGCAGTTCGAGGGCTGTTTGTGTTTATCCCTTCGTTATTTGAAGATGTTGGAGGATTGTGCAAAATTATCGATTTCTGATATCGGGATCGTGAAAAGTTGCCTATAATTAGTAAAATAAGGATGTAACTTCTTAGAAATAAACTCACTATTTTATATAGGTACGTAATATTGCGTTATTGTATGATTAATTTTTTTTTTCATTTTTCAAAAGAATAAAAAAAAATGAAATTCATAAAACCTGAAAAATTTAGTTTTTTCAACTTTTCAACGGTGGATTGTAAAGAAACCGAAATAACCAGGTTATATTCATATTGTACGGGGAAAATTCGATCGGCCGGGGTCATAAAAGGTTGGAAAATAATAAAAATAGGCTATTTCATTTTTTCAATGTTGCTTCGCGAAAACGTGAAAATATCGATACTTCATGTAACTGTAACTTTGCACCTGGTGACGCTAGTTGAATTTGGCATTACACTTTTTGAAAGATGATACGAAGATCTACAAAATGGTATTAGGCTAATCCCGATATCTAATTTCTAGCGGTCTCGGTGACGACTTGACAATCACGATTTTTTTATCCTAATGGAAAAACTCGCAAAAATCGACCTATCAACTTTAAAAATCTGTAAAATATCGAAAAATAATCGCAGCTCGGTGAACCAAGTGGGATATTAAAGCTCCAACGAGCACGTATCGAATGGGTCTCATTGCAGAATGATAAATCCAGCGGAAATTAAAGTTTCAGGCATTTGAATGAAACTATCAATTTAGTGCTCGATGACCAAATGGATAAAATTTTTTTTTCATCAAAATACACTTTCCCAGAGTCTTTGAATAATCCGATATTCCTCTCAAAATGTATGTTGCAATATATAGATAAATCGCGCGCGCGCGAACGATAAATTTACAAACATAAAACAATAAATATATAAAGATGAAATAATATTTATAATGTCGTGTATCATACCGTATTATATCATCGCGACCACATTATTCGAGACTTTTCGTATACATCGCTGGCTTTAGCGATAGAGCATAGTCAGATACGATGTGGGATGATAGGTACGGTTTCTAAGAGATGCACGAAGTGTAAAGCGCGATGCGAGGAGAAAAGGGGGTTGTTCCTGGTCGTGGTGCTTTGGGTGAGCGACATCGTAAATCAGGGAAGTAGTGCTCCACAGTCTCGCCTTCTCATCCTTCGCGCGTATCTCCCATTCTACCCACCCACACCCGCCCCTTAAAGGTGGGTGGTAGCTCGTCTCTCTCTCTCACTCTTTCTCTCGTCTATTCGCCTACGATCTCCTGCGCCGAACGGTAACGCCTCTACCTGCTCTGCATCACACTGGGCGAAAGACTGCCAACAGAAGAAACGAGGAATAATAAAAAACATAGAAAAAAAAGAGTCGAACGCACAAGCTCTTTGCATCATCCCCCTTTTGCACCCTCTTTCTATCTCTCGTCCTCTCTTGCTCTCTGTCTCGCTCCCTCTCTCTCTCTCGCTCTCTCTCTCTTCTGGCATTCGCAAAAGAGACTCGACGCCTCGTTACTCTTGCATGAACATTCCCAGAGCCAACACCAACCTTCCACCCTACTACCCCCGCGCACCACGACGTCCTTTTCCCTCAACTTTTATTGCGTTTTATTTTTTAATCTTTTTTTTTCACTCTTATCGTTCTCTCAGTAAAATCGATTTTTCTCGTGGCACGTACTTTATTTCCTTCATTTAGAAAATTTCGATGCTTTGTACATCGATGCTTCTCTCCATTCCCTGCCCACAAACACTCTCTATTTTCACACTAATCCTCTACAAAAATATTATCATTTCCCTCGTAATTCTTGCTCATCGACCCATCCATCAATATGTCGTCGCATCTATAACGTACAAACGTTTTATATTTTGATCCCTAGGCTCGCACGTGCACATTACTCGAATCGATCAACCCCCCTGTCACTCGCTCGACGTTACTGCCGAGTGTGATTATTCTATTGTCTATCCCTCGTTTCTAACATCAATTAACAACATTACCGAACAAAATTTCTATTGAAAATAGAAAAAACATCGAGATAACGACAAAGTTTTTATCAGAAAGAAATAAAAAAAGACAATTGCCTTTTTTTATTAAAAAGTGCGAAGTTTTGTGCTGTAACAGCGACGCGGATCTTATCCCACCTTTTCTCTGTCCTCGTCATCCTTGAAAAAAATTCTATATGTATGGAGATACACTCGACACATATAACCCGAAAAACTCCGACTTGAGACTGACTTTGGGCATATAACGATGTGTATATATATATATATATATATATATATATATATATATATATATATATATATATATATATATATATATATATATCGCCGGTACTGCACAGGTTGCAATACACAACACTCATCCCCCTCACCTCTCTCCCTTCACTTTCCCCTCGTCCTTTACATCCGTTATGTACGCCACTGTGAATATACAGGGTTGGTTTTATTCATCGTGAACAATGAGATACTGGAGAAATAACTGGGCTACTGGTGTCACGCGATGCTTCTGATTCTCTCGCTTTGTCTCTCTTTCTCTCTCTGTTCAACTCACGCTCTTGACTTCATCCCCCCCTTCATTCTCTTTCTCTCACTCTCTTTCATACCAAAATGCTGAATACCTGCCGAGAACTCGCGACGCATTGACAATTTCCCCTTGTAACGTGGGTGAGGTAGATAGACGGAGACAAAAATCTACACGACGACTATAGATGAAAACTCGAAATTTCATTTTCTCTTTTCATGCATTTTGTTCACCCGACAGTTGGTGTTTCGAAATTTTTTTTTCTTTTTTTTTGATTATACCTTTTGTTACACGACGTTATTCCCACCCTGTGGACCTCGAATGTCACTCGTCGTACTCTCATTAAGCTTGTGACAAATCTCCCCGAGGCAACAAAAGACGAAAAATCCTCGAAGCTACTTCCACTGTTTTTCGTCATGGTATCAACTTGTTTTTACCTTATTACCAAGCTCTTTGTACTAGGAACTAAAACAAACACGAGCTTAATTCGTCAATGAAATAAAAAAAAAATATTCGAAAAATGTTCCGAAACGTTTTACGAATCGTGACTGAGATGGACGAAACGGATTGTAAAAATCGAACGATGAGAAAAGACAGTTGGCACGAGTCCTCCGTGTGGACTTGTCTCTCGTGCCAAACAAATTTATTATCGCAGGTCGGGTACATTTTCTTGTCTCTTGTCCAAAATAGCGACGTCTTCTTCGTGAAAGTCGACTCGTATCGTCCATATTTCATCGTACCCACGAGCCCGTAACCAAAGCATGCTCGCAAATACGAATATTCGAACCACCCTTACATCCTCACGTTCACCCCCCCCCCTCCCTTAGAACCAGTGAGTTTAACACAAACGCGAAAGAAGAAAAGGGGAGGGGGTGGTTTGGGTGCTGAAGCTTCGAGCAACCGCAAATCCTCAGCAACGCACAGCCACCACGATTTATAGCATGGGGTATCTTCGAAAAGTATATAACCAACCCCCTCACACCTCTCGAATCTCGCATGCCCAAGTGCGAATCACGCGCTAACGCGTTTAGTATCGTCTCTTCCGATATTTATATTTGTATACAAACGTATCTATGCAGATCCACGTATTTCGATATCCATAATCGAGAAGCGCGAGAAACGTTTGTTTGCCTTTGCACGTGACATTTATGAACGAGAGATGTAGGGGTTGGAAGTTTGTTATTTTTTTTAAAATAATTTAAACTAACCCCGGACTTTCTCCATTACCGCGACGGACTTTGGCAACGTGCACGCTTTTCGATATTCCATAGGAGCACGTAACAATTTGTTGTGTTTGACTTTATATACGAGGGTTGACGTATACGGATATATAGATATGAATTTATATACGTACGAACAGAAAAATGTGCTATGATGCAGACAGAACTCTCACCACTCTAGTGCATAGTAATATTTATCAGCGGTCAACTCGGCGTATACGCCGCGACTGCATGAAATTCTACGCCAATAGGTAAAGCCCACTGCTCGACTCGTAACGGTGAACAAATGTTTATGAATATTAACGAGCCAACGTTACGAGAGACCAGGAGTCGTTGATACAAAAAATAGAGATAAAAATATTTTTTTTAAACGCCCTGTGGTAACAGACCTCGCATGGGAAAGCTTCGAGTTTTTATAGCGCAGATTTTTTTTCTCCTTTTTTGTTCAACCCCCGGAACGAGTCACGCAATATCGAGGAATTTTTGTGCGAAGCTTACTCCCCATTTTTGTTGTTTAAATATTACGTGTTTTTTAGTTATTTTATGTCGACGAAGAGTGGGGAATAAATATTGAAAGTTCGTCGATTCTATTTTGTAATTTTTTTTGTTAGTTTTTTTTCATATAAATGACGAATTAATAATTTATTACTTCAGACGTGAATTAATTAAGAAATATAACTTAACGAAAGTACGTTGCAATTTGCAGTCTGAGAACGGAACAACCGAGTGGTTTGGACACCGGGGGTGTGAGACGAGAATTGAGCAAGGCACTGGACCTATGGGCGAGCAACTCGAAGCTGACCTTCCAGGAGATTAGCAGCGACCGTGCGGACA
Source organism: Netelia inedita (assembly GCA_964017225.1). Lineage (NCBI taxonomy): Eukaryota > Metazoa > Arthropoda > Insecta > Hymenoptera > Ichneumonidae > Netelia > Netelia inedita. The sequence goes on along the minus strand of OZ024924.1, from coordinate 7,835,785 downwards.
TACTGGTCTACTTCCATCGGTTCGTATAACAATCTACATTAGCGATCGAGTTTCCCCAGCGAGTTTCAAAATTTCTAAATTAAAACAGAAGAAACGATAAAAAAAAAATTTCCAATTTCCAGATCAATTTTTTCGTCGTATTATTTTTTGTTTTTATTCGAGAACGTCAATGGACGAGAAAATTTACTTTTGACATTTTCCCACCAAGCGCCACGTATCAAGGATTAAATATGAAATTGCGAACTTTCCACGAGAAACGTTCGAAGCGCGATTTCGCAGTTCGTAATACACCCTCGTTTTCCACCCCCCCCCCCTCTCCCACCCTCGCTAATTCTATAATCTCTGCAAGAACAGACGAGAAGCTTCGGGCATGCTTGAAATACTCTGTTGGAAATTATCATTTGCCGCAAATAAAACTTGTTAAATATCGCGCGTAAATTATAATCCACGGTTAAAATTCAGATTTTCGACTGGTCGTTATCACGATATTATGGCAAACTTGCGAATGTCTCTCGATTACCACGCAACTCGCGTAAGCTCGTTCGATCAAATTTATTCGACTTCGCTCGTCGAGCTTTCCTCTTAATTCTCGATAATGACGAGTATAATAATAATAATAATAATAATAATAATTAACAATAACAATAATAATAACAACATACAAGAGATAATCAACGCGGAACCGCGAAATTGTGTTGCTTGTTAAAATCCCGCCCGCGCACCGCTCCAACCAACCACCCCCTTCCAACCCCTCCTCCACACCCCTTATTTTGCGCAACGAACGAGAACGAGAAAACAGAGTGATAATCATTTGGCCCAGAGTGCTCGTGGCTTCGTCGCAACGCCGCGTAATATACGCATTCAACCTCTATTATTCCTATTATTAACACAATGGGCAAAATCTGTGGCGCCCGCCACTTTATCACTTTTCTCGTTAAATTAACCGTTCTACAACGCAAACCCTCGAAATAATACAACCCGAACGAATGCTTCACGTTGGCGCGAGATCGTCCGGTTAGTACGCACGCGAGTCAATTAGTCAGCCTGTAACGACGGAAATTTACACCGAATCGTATATATCGGGTCCCCGTTTATCGCTGATATTAAAATAATACGCGTCGCAGCTTTCGTCGAATTTGTCGCATTTTTTGTTTGTTTTTTTTTGGTCGTTTCGTTCGACTAACCTTCTTGAAAAAGTTATTTACCACGATATAAACTCGTGGAAAAGGATATCTGATCGATAGCGATTTAAAAAAAATCGAGGGTAGAGGCAGATGTAATTGATTGAATTTTTGTTGAAAAAAATTGCTTCGAGAATCTTTCGAAGTTACTGATAAAAATCGTTAAAGTCTTATTTAAAATGATAATTCATTATTTTTCCTACGTTATCGCGTGTCGAGTTATTCGAATGGTTATCTTTTTGGTGAAATTTGAAAAATTATAAACATCGAATGAATTTTTTCACGCTTTTTTTTGAAGGTTTGAAAATATATAACTGATGTAGTCGGATATAACAATTACATGGCCCATTGTTCACGAATGATAAAAAGCAATTGAATGAAATTTACACGTAGCGAACAAGAGGCACTTGTATGTTGGACTTGAGCGTTTATCGTACTACACCAACTATCAGGTACGCTCGTACCCCGATCGATAAAACGTTAATTAAATCCAGCTAATTGCCACGAACGATTCACGCTGTCGCACTCGTTCTCCACGTCATTACGTTACATTTCATAGTATAATTTGGGTCATACAGACGAGTCGCATAATAGTACATACACACGGGCCAAATCGCAAAGCGTTGAGAGAAACGCGTTTCACATGCAAATTCGGGAAACTGCGGCGAGAAGGAAATTGTGCCTCGGGGGCTACGAGAATCGAGGGAGAGGAGATTGGGAGACAGGATATATCAAGCCAGACAGGTGTGGCGAGTACCAACGTCACCTTTTTTTTTCTCCCTCTGTAGGCGTCGAATCCACAAATTTCTCTTCGTACATTGCTGAAATTGTAATTTTAAAAAGTATGCATACGAAGCATTCCCCGTTGATTCGACAAATTTTGCCTACGCAGCAAAAATTGTTGTAATGTCGGCAATTTGTGGAACTAACTGGAAAGTATTTCTGTAAATAATTTCCCATTTTTGTATGCAACTTTTCTGAGAATATTGACGTTAAAAAATATTTTTGCAATAATTAAATTGAAAAATCTAAAACGACTAGTAGGAATATTTGTCGATTATTTTGACGAGTTGACAAGGTTTTCGACGTTGCTGAGGGAGTAAAAAAATAGCAGGCTCGATAGAGAACGAGGACGAGGAAAATGGATTGTTACGTGATGACACGAACGACTTTTTAATCTTACTAATTCTATCCTGACGTGCAATTAATACCGAACGAAAATTCGTGATTTAATCGAATCGATATAACATTTTGTTCCCCGTATCGTTATTTTGTAATTACCTGTGAAACGTTCGGAATTATAATCACGATTGAAATCATAATTATCGATCCATATCAATTTTAAATGCCACCCTTAATAAGTAGCTTATTATCACAAGTCTGATTAAAAGTAATTATTCAAATCTCCCTGAAAATAGGGCAACATACCTATACGTCACGACACGTGCCAACAATTTTCGCCAACGCAATTTTCATAAAACCGTGAGATAGATATTATTAACAACGAAAAAAAACTCTCTAATTACCCCTTTGTTTATCCACCCGATATGTTTCATATTTCGAGCTGACCGAAAAATTCTTTTTCCCCCCATCGTATTTCCGGTAAAACCAAAGAGAGGAAAACAAAATCTCATTCTTCACTCTCGAAACTTTCGCTATGACAAATAACGGAGTAATTTGCGAGAAAAACTAATTAGAGCACGGTGCAAGGGAGACCCTTCGGCATGGTTATTCAAGGGATGTTGCGCGTATACAGAATATGAGATGGAATATAGATGGGGCTATGGGTAAAAGCTGCCCCCTGAACAGTAGCAAGGTGGATGGGATTCTGGTTACGTCCTCGTGGTATTCTTGTGACAACAACTCGCGTCGTCCTCTCCCACTCGCCCACCGAGCTATAATGGTCCAACCCACATTTTCGATTCTAATTTCAATGGGAAAAAATATATATACACACCAGTCGTATATCCTCACGCTCAGACGTGGAAATACAATGTGTTCCAGAACAACAACACTCGGTATCCCGAAAATCCTCGTTTTGTCCTCAGCGTGTTCTCGCGGCTTCTCTCCGCTTTCTCGCATCTCGTTTCCGGGTAATGCGCTTTAACGCGAATGTCCATCCCCAACCCCTTCTCGCCACGATCCCCTTTAAACGGTAACCGCGATGGGGCGCACATACCGTTGTTCCAAAAACCGCTAATATACGGGATCATTTAGAAGAAAAAAAACTTTCGACGATTCTTCTCACGATAACAATTTATAATGTTAAATCTGTCGATAAATTATCGATTCGTGATCGAATCGTAATTTAAGAAATTGTTTTTTCACCGTTTTGAAAATTTAGTCGACGAAATATTCTGATTTTTTTTCTATCAACCCTTAAAAACAATCCCTAAAAAATCAACCCTCAAGTTTTTGATCGTTTATTTAAATTTTTTAAAAAGATGTAAGGAATATAATCAGCGAAGAAAATCCTGAATCGTCCTGTAATTATAACGACGTATTGCGCTCGTAGAAACGAACGAGAGTTTTGATCTATTGCGCAGTCGAGCGGAGCATTTGCAATCGTGCAACATAGTGCACGAGTAGACAAACGAACGTGCAGCTTCCCCCCGTATTCCGGGCATATCCCTGCGGACAACACGTGAAATTACTCCCCATTGTCCGCGAGCTAACGTCCAAAATTATAATTTACGCGGTCCAACGGATAAGCCCTCCAGTCTCCCTTATATTTCCTGCTTCTCTTACACGCTTATAAACAAACACACGCATAAATAGTTCGACATCATTTTCACGTTTATCATCCATCAAGCGTGTATTTTGAATTATCGTTATGTAACAATGAGAAACTTTGCGACTCGTTGAACTTTAGAGCGAAAATTTGACATTTTTTTTACAACCCTTAAAAACAAAAGTCAAATTTTAGGGGTTGCGAGAACAAAAAATGTCGATTATTCTCAAAATTTTCGCTCGTTGTTATTTTGTATGGTCATAAACGTTTTTTTACAACCCTTAAAAACAAAAGTCAAATTTTAGGGGTTGCGAGAACAAAAAATGTCGATTATTCTCAAAATTTTCGATCGTTGTTATTTTGTATGGTCATAAACGTTTTTTTACAACCCTTAAAAACAAAAGTCAAATTTTAGGGGTTGCGAGAACAAAAAATGTCGATTATTCTCAAAATTTTCGCTCGTTGTTATTTTGTATGGTCATAAACGTTTTGGTGTTCCTATGAATTCTATGAATTCGTTACCTGCTATGAAAATGCGTCGAGCCGCACGAGCGCGAAGGGATCGTTCGAAACGACCCACCAACAACAGTGGCCTCTCGCGTACGACAGTCGCTAAATTTTCGGCAAAATGTCAAACTCACGCCCGTTACGTTCGCTCGACGGTGATTTTCAATACCCCAGCTATTCCTCTCATTATACGCAAACACGAAAATGCATTCACCCCTTGCCACCCCCCTCAGCCCCTTTTAAATCCGCATAATCGAAATTTGGGGAATTTTGGCTCGGCGCTATAACCGATACGTTCCAACTGGGATCACAGTGCAAACTTTGCACGAGACAAAAATAAAATTTTATTTTACAAACAAACGAAACAAAAAAAAGTGCTGAACTAAAAAAAAAAAAAAAAAAAAAAAATACGCCGATTGAACTCTCAGCATTGCGAAATTTATCGATAAATATTTCTACTGGCGATATGTAAATTGCGCGTTTTCTCTCTACCGTTTACGTAAATCGGTTTTCATCGTGGTTGAACGCGAGGAGAATTAATTATTGCGAACTTTCTCGTAAATCACATTCTCTCTCTTTTTTTATGTTTCTTTCTATCTCTCTCTCTCTCTTTCTCGATTCTACTATTTTCACCCTCGTACGAATCGTCTTTTGTATCGTCTCATGGGAGAAAGAAAAATCCTCGGTACTTCACGACTCGTCGTTTTGTTTTTAAATTCTAACCACTTCGTGTTTTCAACGAGAACGTAAGAAACGCCGTGGGGTTCTGAGGGGAAGGGGGTTTCGTTCTCGCCATTTTCTTCGTTGATAGGCGGCAGAAGGAAAGCGAGAAAGTTTTCTAAACTATTCCGAGCGAGTCCGACGAAAACTGCCTGATCGATAAATATATATACATATATATATATATAAATTTGTACATACTTTTATCCACGTACATCCGGTTCTAATTTTTCTTAGTTCCGCCCCTATTTCGCCCGTGTGCCCACGGCCGCTCGAAGTGGAAAAGTCTCGAGAATTACGAGCCGAGCTTGGGATCGCGTTGCGCACATTCGCTCTATCGAGAAAGAAAACGAAAGCATAAACTATCAGGAAAGGTCGGAAAAATACCACACCCAAAAATATCGCTCTTACGTTTTAATTCTCCCGGAGTGTGTGCGAGAGAGGGGGGGGGGGGAGTTCAAGCTATACTTTTTCCACGAAACTAAAATGAGAAAACTTTTAAAAACACTTTTCACAAAGTGAACATTTTTTTTCCTGTAATTCTAACCTTCTGATTTTTTTTTATTCAACATCCGGTTTAAATCGAGAAAAAAAATTCTCTCGGCATTTACGATACTCGTATGTACCACAAGGCAATTTCAACAGATTTGAGACGTCGAGTTTGCTGGATTTAAAAAATATCCCTTGCACGACTTTCTCATAATTTGGATTTAAAATAAAATAAGAAGTTACAAGAATTGTAAAAGAAAACGAAAAACTGCGGGTACGATATTTTTTATTTTTTTTTTTCTAAGAAAATAATGTTTTCCTAGTAAAAAATGAAAAGTGAAGTATGTTCCTTGAAATAGTTTGTGTTTTTTAGCGGATATACGGAGTTTAGAATTTCATGCCGGATGTGCGTTAAACCAAGCAACGGAAGCTTCCAGTATATTTGCAAACACTTAAAAAAAATGGTCTCTAAGTAAATATAGATATGTGTATACGCATACGTATGTGTACGAAAAGCTACCGTGTTACGATGGCTGGCTTGGTTGCTTATACGAACGCATGCCCAAGGGTTCTCTACGTCGTGTCTAGCTTTCTCAAGGGCTCTGAAACGCGATAACGTCGGTAATTTCTATGCTTATGCGAAGAGGAGGAGGAGGAATAGTAGTAGTCGAGAGATTGGTGCGCAACTGGCACGAGAGAGAGAAAGAGAGAGAGAGAGAAACGCGATTTTACCAGTGCGAAACGTTTTCCAGCTACCGAGTAAAGTGTGTGTATACGAGAAGTTAAGGGAAGGAACAACCCGCGTGGGTATTGCCACGATCTCCGGATCTTTCTCTCCTCGACTTTCCCTCCCTCTCTCTCTATCTTTTGCTTAAAGTTTGAACGAAAATTCCAGAGTTTCAGAAAGCCCCGAGACACATCTACTCAGTGACGCAATAACTACTCGAAGTCTTCGTATGTGCCACGGAATTGAGGAAAAGATTTGCGGATAGGAAAAACGCCAGAAGGCGAAATAAAAGTTTTCGAAAAAACAGAGAGCGTATCCTACGAATATTCGTTTTAAGGGAATAATTCTGATTTTTGTTTACCCTTGAAAAAATATCCATTATTTTCTTTATGGGAAAATTCTTACATATTGATTTCTCAAGGGTTGTAAAATATTTCTGTCAAAACGTCAAATCAACGGGATTGTTTAACTGCCAAAATTACAACCCTTGATGTGGAAGAAAAGGGATGAAACTTTCACGAAAAATGTTTAGTAGCTCGTGAAAACGTCGGCCATTTTGTTTTCGATAAGCCGCCAGTTTTTATCTCTTTTTATGGCGTTCACCTACAACGTGAAAAAATGTTTTTTTTTCTTACATTTTTCCCCTCGATCATTCTTCTTCGTAAAAACCCTAAAAAGAGCGCAACATGAAAAATTCATATATATATATATACGTTTTTTTTATTCTGTAATTTTCAAGGGGTTATCACGGTGATGGATATCCGTTCGATGGCCGAGGTCAGATATTGGCGCACGCTTTTTTTCCCGGACGCGACCGTGGCGGGGATGCACATTTCGACGAGGAGGAAATATGGCTGTTGGAGAACGACAGCAACGAGGAAGGTATGCGAACAAATTTCTTTTTTTTTTTCTAAAAATTCAAATAATTTTTCGATCTTGCAGAATTACAAATTGAATCGAAAAAATCATAATTATCATTACTTTTTTCTACGACTATGAAATATTGTTAAAAAAATAATTAAAAAGAAATCAATCAATCTCCCTTCGATTATATAGAATTTACCGTTGGATCGAAGATTCTTCGATGCGACAAAAAAGAGGAACGAGGAAAGAATAATATCGTCGAACTTTGATCAAATATACTTTTCCATGAATATATATATATTTACGTAACGTTTTACTCCTTCGTGCCACCAATGATCAATAGTACAGGACAAACTTTGTTGCCCGACATCCCATCGGAATATCGGTTTTTGCAAACCAGATTCGAAGGCAATTTTGTCCACCTCTCGCAAAACTTTCCTCGGTGTGTTCTGTCATCTTTTTTCTATTTTTTCTCTCTCTTTCTCTTTCTCCATTTCCAGTTACCTGACAGAGTCCCCGAACGAATATCGAGTTGAGGAATTTTACCTCTGGATTTTCCCAATTCCGTCTTTCTCTCTCTCTCTCTCTCAACCTCTCTCTCTCCCTCTTGGTGTGTATATTTCTTTCTCTCTTGCTCTCATCCTTGCGCCATTTCCGTCCCACAGGACTCATCGAGAAACGATTACGAGACTTTGCTCCAGTAGCATTTTCCTCGTTTTCCTACACGTAAATCTCGAGATGGTCCTGTCTCGTTCGCGGTGCACCTGGCAAATATCATAATTTCTCGGAGATTTTGTAGGTAAAAACGTTAAATTTACAAAAAAGAAAAAGATAAACAAATATCTTCATGATAGTTCGGAGCATTAACGTCCCTCTCGCCCTAGAAGTTTAACGAATAAACTCTTTTCGATTAAATACACCAGGAATTTCGCGAACAAAAATTCCTCGTCCTCTTAAATCCTGATTCATTTTTTTTCTTCTTTCTAACGTTTTTTGGTCCCATTTATCTCGAGGTCGAGACTTGCCTGGGAATCGCTGAAGGGAAAATTTTTCCTGATTTTTTGGGGTACTGGGGGGATGGATGGGAAAGTCTGGGGCTTAAGGCTACCGTATATTTTTATATATAAAAAGAATATATATACTTATAAATACATGTATAAAAGATTCTCCTCGGGCTCTTCTTCACCTTCTCTCCCCCTGTTCCTTTTCCCTCTCGATACCCATTAGATGGTGGATCGGTATATCGAGGGGAGTCTCGACCATTTTTGACACCGTGCCAACTGGGTCAGCGAGAGCAAAACGATCTCTTCTCCACGTAGCCGCACGAAACTCGCGCTCCCTTTCTCTCCCTCTCTCTCTCTCTCTGTGTTTCTACCTCGATCATTCTTTTTAACCCTATCTCTTACTCTGTTCGCTGCCGATAGCACACTTCTTATCAGATAAACGGTTTATATCGATCATCGTTTTACCTCCGGTCCTCTTTGTACTCCCCCTTTCCCCCCGAGTCCTCTTTGTAACGACTTTACCCAAAATCCTCAAAGTAAATCGTCCGATGCGAAAAGCAGTTGGATTAAATTTTCTCGGGATTACCGAGAAATATCTTTGCATTAAGAAACTTTCGTATTGGGAATCATCATTTTCATCGTTGCAAAAGTATAATCCTGATTTCACCGAAGATTTGTTGAGAAATTCTCGAAATAATTTTCGACTGCGACAATCCGGGTTATAATATTATCTCGAGAGACTCTCGAAGTAAATTTCCCCCCGTGACAATCTTTTTCCAATAATTCAAGAAATATTTTCACGCCTATTTTTTTCACGTTCCAAATTATCAATTAATCCAATTAAAAAAAAAATATTAATAAGTCGATCCAACGTGCAATTAAATTAAAAAAAAAAAAAAAAAACATCGATAAAAGAATTGAAAATTTCGTTTACAACGCGATACGACGTATACCCAGTGCTCTATAAATCCCAGGCTTTCGAGTATTTCGTCGTGTGTTTACACAACCCCGGTAGCAATGATTGTCGCGTGTTCGTGTTATTCCCTGTTCGAAAATGGGTCGATCCTACTTACAGCGATCCAGCTTGAATTAGCAATTCGCGAATTCTACCTGTATATACACGTAAACACGTATACGTAGGTACATATAATGTTGTAGGCTGTTGGAGAGTGCCATAGCTATTTGCAGGATAATGCAATGGCATGCAGCAACCCTCCTACCTTATACCGCGTTGGCACGGCCCAAAATCTCATCTCGTGGTAAAACGGAGCAACAGCCGGTAGAAACGAGTAATTTGACGCGAATACCTGGGCGAAGGATCTTCCTTCGTGCGTTCACAAAGATATTAATCCAAAATCCAAACGTATAGGCCTACGTACGTCTATATATTTAGCTCTTTAAAATATAGTTACATATATATATATAAATATATATATAACTATATTTTATGTTACATTTATAATATATATATATATATATATATATATATATATATATATATAACCATATTTTATATTACATATATATATATGTATGTAATGAAGATTACGTGCATGAAAGGGATTCGCCGTTTTGGTCGATACATAAGGGCGCATCTGCGTGTCTATGTATGCTAATGAAACGCGGGCATCCCCCCTGAATATATGAAGGAACGTATATAGAGACGGTTTTCGTGCAGGCCGACAGCACCTACTAAAGCCGGAATTATTAACGAGGCCAATTTGGATAACACGACTATGCTATCGTGCACGAGTGCTCTCTGCCTCTTTCTCTTCAACGCGACTCTAACGGACGGAACATTTCGGGTCTTTAAAAACCCGGAGTGAAACAAATCGCTTAAAGTTCGGAAATTGGAACAGAAGTTTTTTTTTGTCTCGAATATCCAGGCACGAGGTAAATTATTTCTACGAGTTGGGAATAAAAAGAGGAAGAAGATAAGAATGAAAATGACAAGTGCGAAGTGACGTCAACCCTTGCCTAAGGGTTGATGGAACGTGCGACGGTGAAGTAATAAAAAAAAAGTAAGGAAGAAGCGACGAGGAAGTTGATAAACAAAAGAAAACTGTGGAAAAAGGTCGTTAGAGGAAAAAACGCACGAGAGACCTCTAGGAAGAAAAAGGGGTGGTGAGCCTGCGCCCCATGGCGAAAGGTTCGCGCGTTCTCGTGTCGTGAATTCACCGTTGACGAACCTCGAGTGTAAACTTGGCCCGACGCTTCGTTCCTAAACCAAAACCAGTCACAGAGAAGAAGCTTTCCCTCTCTCTCTCCCTCTCACCCTCTCTGTCTACCACCCTCGCTCTAGGCCACAAGTTTCCTCGTTAAGAAGTTCTCTTGCACTATTCCTGCGGTAACGTCGTACCTGTCTTATATCTATCGCTGCGGCAACCACCGAACATCTCCACCTACGCGACGAACGAGGACTCCAACGATTTGGAAATTTCATAACAAGCCCTTCGATCGCTTCAGGAACGTCACGCGATGAAATCTAGAAACGACCGTTTTTTTTATCGAATAAAAAATATCCTTGTACGTTTCTCTAAAACATAACGCGTTATTATTATTTATTTATTTATTTATATTTATTATTATCATCAAAAATGTTGACTGACGTTAATAAATTTCTGGTTGAAAAAAAAGAGAAAATAACTAAACACCCAGTATTAATAATTTCCCGAAAAAAAATCTTTCAACCCCTTGAAAAACGAGACGTTCACGAAATTTTCTACATCTTGGAGCAGTAAACCGCGAAGATGTAAGCAAAAATAAAAAAGAAGGTAACGTTTTATCGAGTCGTAGTTCGAATCTCTCGTACAACCGTTATTGCCTTCTAAATCTTCTCGGGCATTATGCACATATCCGATCGTCGAGCCAACGACGACGAGAACATTTCTAGGCATTTTGCGGAAACTTCGATATTATTATTCCGTCGGATGAAATTTTTCTACCGTCGCGCCTCGAGCGTCTCTCACGCTCGTTTGTCTCTATATCGTCTTTTTCTCTTCCCTCTTATTCTTCTTCTTTCTCAAAATTTCCATTTTTACGGGACAAAGAAACGGTCGATAAAAATGATAGAAGCTCGAGAATGTCGTATGGCTCGATATAAAAGGTAAGGCTTTTCAATCGAACCCACTTTCGTACACCTTGGAAGAAAAAAAAAGCCTCGGGCTCTGCGACGAGGACGAACCCGTAGGTGGTACTTTCACCCTTTGGCCATTTCAAGTTTTACGACCAGACACATCATTGTGCGGAGAAATCGAAGGGAATCTCCTTCGTAAAGAGGCGAGAAAATGGAGCCAGTGTGTGTGAGACAGAGAGAGAGAGAAAAAAAAAGAAACGAAATGAAACGGTGTAAGAAAAAGAAATGGAACGATAAAAATTGGGGGGGGGGGGGGGGGGTTGAGGCGAAAGAAAACGGGAAATGTTTCAACTTTTACAATCATTTCTCGTAATTTTATGCTCATTCGCAAAGTTTTCTCTACGTGCGAGTCGCATCTCCCGTTAGAGACAAACTTTACGAATGAACTCTAACGCGAGAAAGCCAATGTGCAAGTTTTATTTCGTACTTTCTCGTCGAATTATCTCGAGGAAAAAAATAAATTAACCCTTATTCGCCCCCCTCAAGAAACGTAAATTTTCATCACTATATTAACAATCCAAATCGTGACTCGATAACAATAATTAAATGTAGACAATTGAAAAACGCGATTTTCTTTTTTTACCCAAAACAATGGCAATTTTTTTCGTAGATTAATTTTCACAATGGCAAAACGTTTTTTTCTCCCGTGCGAAAATAAAACCGCAAAAGTAAGTCGCAACGCGGAATAACGATAACAGTTGAGGTCGCGGGGTCGCCATATGGCGAGAGAAAAGAGATCCGAGCAACGACGAAGAATGCGTAACGGAAAAAAGAAAATAAGCCAAAAAAAAGAACACAAAAAAAACGAGAAGAAAAAACGAACGTTGAAGAAAGCACCGCGGGAACAAAAAGAGCAAACCCCGTTGGAAAATAGCGAGAGGGAAGAAAAGAAAAGCGCGAGACAAAAGGGAGAGAAAAGAATGAAATAAAGAGGAGGAATCTCGTAAGAGGGGGAGGTGGTTGCGAAAGAGGGAAGAAGAGAATATCTGGCGCGGCAATCCCCGAGGCAATTGCCCGGAAAAAAAAACTCGGCGCGCTCAAGTCGGACAAGCGTTCCTATGGTTCGTTACGTTACACCGTAGCGCTTTCCTTCTTCTTCTTCTACTTACACACGCGTGTATTATTCGCATTGGATTCTCTACTTTGGGAAAGTTAATATCATCCGCCTGCCACCTTTCGGATACTTTCTTACGCCTCGTGAAGGGAGAATGAAATCGAGCGGATATTCTCCCGCGTCCCCTTTCGACCGGAAGGAAAACTCGTTCGAATCTTCCACGTTGTACTTTCGCGAAAAACTCGAAGCGAATAAGCGAATATCGAATTTTACGTACGCACGAGGTTTCATCCACGCGAAAAACAAAAAGACATACGAAATTTTATCGTTAGCGTTTTTTTTTTCTTTTTTCTTTTATTCTCTTAGACCTTTTACAATTTTTTTCTTCGGGGATGTGAACAAAAAAAATGATGCTTTATCTACACACAGAATTATGAGGAACCTTGTAACGTTCTCGACTTTTTCTTATTGGGGATGGGAAAAAAGAATATATTTTTTATCCTCCCGGATAAATATGAGAAACTTTATCATTCTCGAAGTTTTTTTCCTACGAGGATATTAAAAAAAAATTATTCTTCGCGTTGATAAAGAAATTGATGAGTCGATGAGAAACTTTACTCTCGCTGTGAAAAAGTAGTGTTGAGAGAAATGTGCGAATACAATTCTATCTCATGGTGAAAATGTTGTTTTTACTTTTTTACCTACTACGTTGGTGAAAAGTTTATTCGAACGGATGGTTTTATCGGATCTGTACTATTGATTGCAATCAGCTAACAGAATTTTACGATTTTCCGTATCCTGTGAAAATCTAATAATATTATATATATTTGTGTGTGTGTGTGTGTGTGTGTGCGCGCGTCGTGTGTATGGGTGTTTGTAAAGATACGTGTCCGTGTATACAACATTGCATATATGATTTTATTTTATTCATTCCAGGCACGAGCTTGTTCGCAGTTGCCGCCCACGAATTTGGTCATTCACTCGGGCTTGCCCACAGTTCGGTTAGGGGTGCGCTAATGTACCCCTGGTACCAAGGATTGACGAAGGACTACAAACTTCCCGAGGACGATAGACACGGAATCGAGCAGATGTACGGTGAGTACAATTTCAACGATATCGTTATTTTCATGGGTCGAATCATCAATTTTAAAGGGATGAAAAAGTAACGGAGGGTTGTGTTTCGATAAATTGTATTAAAAAAAATTCCTATACGTTGGGAATACCGCAATGATAGGTCTCAATATCGAAAACGTTTTAGAGCGATTCGCGCATGAAAATTGGGCTTGCTTTTCTCTACTACCTCGTCGATAATTGTTATTTGCATAGCGTCGGCGCCCAACTATTACACTGGCCCGGATCCTATATGAAATCTTGATAACAGTCGTTGAGGTTTCGAACTGCGAGCGGTATATCGGCCGTTATTATTAGTCTTCCGCGTAGCCTGTCGAACCGTGTTTCGCGCGATACTGGAATTTTCGATGGCCCTATCGAGCACGTAGGGGTGCGTGTGCACGAAGGGGTGGCACTCTCGTTCGATAACGTCGTTCGTCGTTTCACCGACCTAACGGTGGAAAACGTTCGCCGATGAACGAGGAAAACATTCGCGTTTTTCACGAATAAATATTTCATTGCGAAAATTTCATCTAGTGTATTCCATACGAAATTGTCTTCTTCTCGATTCGACTGGGATCGCATGAAACAGAAATGAAGAGAGTTAAAAAAAACGAAGAATTTTGAAAAGAAATGAAATTTGTTCGAATCCTTTAATTCGAAGGATCGAATATTATTTGATAAATCGAGATCCACGCTTGATTATTCGAAAAAACAAAATTTTTATTTTTATTTTATTTTTTATTTTTTCATGAAAAGTTTGAGGGATGATTTTTCACGAACTATCGTCTCGCCTCTTAATTTTTCATTAGGTTATGCATTATTCTTTGGGAAATAACATTGGTTCCGTCGCAGTTCTGTGGAACGAGAACGTAGCAGGAATAGGGGAGGTTGGAGGTTGCGAGGCTGCAACCGTGGGGGTAGGCACGTGGATGAAACGTTGTGTGTTACGTACGTGCCGACTCCGAGATGGAGGCGCTGTTACAGCTGGCTGGTCGGGTGAAATGAAACGTGAATAAAATATAAAGAATGACCCGACGGGGCTTGGGGCCACCATGGGCCACGAGACCTCGCGGTGATTTACCACCACCGAGTTGCACTACACCACCGACCAGAATTACGTAGCTCCAAAAGCCTCTCGGCGTCCTTCCCATGAGGCTGCAAATGCATCCTCTACATTTTTTTTCTCTCATCTTACTCTTTCGTTTTTTTTTTCATTTCTTCTTTTTTACCTTTTCTTGCATACTCCACCATTATAAACTTCCTCTTCGTCTATTTCGCCGTACATATGTTAACATTGTATTCTTTTCCTACGGGTAATGGACTGACGATTCATTTGTTCGTGTCCTGATACCCAGGGCAAAATTACAAATCCTGTGAAACAAAATTTAATATGAAAATTGCCGCAAATTATTATTTATACAAAGAAATATTACGACCTGCTGAAAAAAGAAATAGATTACTAAAAATAGCTCGATGAATTATCATCAAAATATATCTTGAAAGCTCATTAAAAAGATAATGACGTTGAAATGTTTTTTTCTGAAAAATAAATTCACCCTTATCAATTTTTTCTACTCCGCAAACTACTTTGTTCACTCCCGTCACACTTTTCACTTGTACAAATTACCCTTAGAACACTTGGACGTCAAATTTTATAACAGTTTGTTACTCGTCTGACTTTTGACTGCGGAAAATTTTGTTTAAAGGACGACGTAATTTTTGTACGCCACAAACGCACGCGTTGAAAAATTTCTTCATTCACGACCCTCGAAAACCAAGCCCGTAACGTTAAAGCTTATATGCGAGACATGTTTTTGTCTCATACGTTTTCATGACAAATATCGACATTTCCATCGACAATACGTTCGTAAGAGAAACTTTCCTTCCTACAATACGGCACAGAATTTGAACGAGACCTCAGTTTTATAAAACATTACATAGTCGCATGGAGTGTTCAACGTTTCGACGACACGGAAATACGGACATTCATCCGTTTTCAACAGACGAAGCGAGAGAAAGAGAGAAAGAAAGAGAGAGAGAGAGAGGGAGAGAGAAAAGTTTGAAAAACAGATTTATGCCCAAAGAGCAGTCTCCTTTCAATTACTCTCCACGCTGTGGCATCGCGATTTCTCGTTGCAACAGCGTCAACCGGCTTCGTTTTCATTAAGGAACCTCGGGTAATTATTTAGCCCTCCATTCTCCCCCGTCGACCGCTCGACTTTATCGTTTTCCTCCTGCCCTTCACCGTTTGTGCGAGCGAAGAAATTTCCCCACAGGCTTTTCCCTACCCAAAGACACCCCTATGCATAGTGAATCCTTCACAAAACCGATAAACCTATTTCCTCTTCCTCGCTTAACGTCACTTCCTCTCTTCATTTCTCTCCAACCCCTCAACTTTCTTTTTCTCATTAACTTCGCTCGCAGACAAAAATCTTTTTATCCATAAAAGTTTTTGTGTTTTTAAACCATTTCCTGTATAATATTGAAAGAGGATAAAAATATTTTTTCAACACGTCGAGTATGACAAAAGTAATAATATGCGACAGTGGGAGGATAATTATTTTTATGAAATGTAATCATTCCTCACGTTCATCATTTTACATCTCTCTCATACTTTTATTCCACGTTGTGCTTTTTTTTTGGTCAAAGCACACATTTTTCTGTTTTCAACGACGGGAACGTAAGCCTCATTTCGCGTAGCTTTTTTTCTTCGAGTATACGGAACAGAGCTCACCTCGTTGAGGGTAACGTACGTATAGCTGGAATGAATGTTTCTTTAACATCCTCATTTCGCTCGTCTATTTAGTTTTTCTTCGTCTCTCACTGTCTCCGTCTCTCTCTCTCTCTCTCTCTCACACTCTTTCTCTCTTTTTTGTTCATTCTGTCGTCACCATTTTCTTGTATACTTTTCCTTTCTCGCTCGCGGCTCTTTCACTTTTATTTCGCTTTATCCTTTTTACGATTCTTTTTCCCCTGTACGTTTTTTCTTACGTTCGCATCCTCTCGCCGGGTCTCCGTCGTCCCCAGGAGAAATGAGACGTTCACTGGAAAAATGTTCCAACTCTTGAAGCTCGACGTTTTTCTCGTGGGATTTTTTTGTTTGAACGATACTGTCTCCGTGCTGCTAAAAATGGAAAATTTTCAATAAATATTCAAATATACATATATATAAGTATTTATGGCAAGTTTCTCAATCAATATTGAAGTCATTGTCCCTTTACATCAATTTTCTCACCACAAAGCTGAACCTGCTAATAGATTTGATTGAATTCAATTCAATCGTGTAATACGATTCAAATTTCAAGCCCGTTAGATCTTTTAATGCATCCCCCATATTATCGTCCTACGTTCGTGCGATGAAATACTGCAAATTGGTGAAATTGATGAAATTCGAAGGGTACTTTGTGCAAATTCCTTGTACCCTCCTGAGCTTCCAATCTATTTCGTTCGATCCTCTCTTCTCGTACGATATATAACTACCACTTTAACGTCCGAGGACTTTCTGGCCAGTACGTCGACCACGCAGCCGTTAGAGATCGCCGAAGGTACTGTACGTAGTACCGAGCTTGAAATTAGAGACTGGAAGCCAGGAGTGGTGTGGACCTCTGCCGTTTGATCGCTCGCGATGAAGGAAGCTAACAGTTTCACCACCGGACCATCCTTTGGAACGGGGATCATCCCTCTCTGTTTTACCCTTAGCCCGTGTTTCCTGTCGTCTCTCGTTCCTCTGTACGATCTAACAAACTTATCGTACCATCGACTATTTTCACCGTACACCTGCAATTACAACTCACCGTTGTAACTTTTACTCGGTGCGAGCTGGACCACCTCGTGGTTTACGATTAGTACGTACGATTGTGAGTAATTTAACGATCCTGGGTATAGTCGAAGCCAACGTAGAGTAGACAATTTCGTATTTATGGTGGAAAGCCACTTCCTGAAAAACATACAGAGACTCTCGGCAATCCTGAAACGAACGATCCTTGGTCAACGAAACCTGAAATGTTTTCCCCTCGATGCAATACTAGACTGACTGCCGTTGCACTCGAACATGCAGTCAGTTTTCTCTAACCTTACGCTTTATTGCGTACTCACGAAATTACCGAGCCAGTAACGATATCGGTTGATCGATCGTAATTCTCCATCGATGCAATTATCAAGCCTCTGGCGTTGCTGGTTTTATTGGCGAGACAGTAAAAGTTTTAAAGCCAATGTACTCGCTCGAGTTCTTCTCGTTCATCGTCAAGAGTGTGTTTCGGTCGGACTTAACAATCGTGAAACGATCGATCGCCCTCGAGGCTGTAACAAAAAAATCGAAATTAGTGCGAATTTTTATGTCGCTATCTAATAGAACGAACACTAATCGATAAAACGTCAAAAGTCTTAACTTTTGCTAGTTTATTAAACCGTTCAATAAAAATGTAAAGTATTTTTAAGTATTTGAATTAATTTTGTTTCTATCGTTTGGATAGAAGCAAAAGGATTAACGTATCTCTTGTCGCGACTGAAGGAAGAAACCTCGTTGCAAATTCCAATCCCCTAAACGTCTCAAGCCCTAAGGACCCATGAACGACCAAGCTAATTAACGACACGCTCCGAAGCTTCGCGTCTATGCGATAAACCGAAGGGGATGTATAGCTAGTCTGGTTGTTGCATTTGCCATCGAATGCGATGTTCGATGATCACTGAAACACCAGACGTCGTCTTGCCAATAATCTCATGGATGTTCCCGCAATATCAACTGTGAATATCTATGCCAAACCTCGAACGAGGAATAATCATCCCTTATGTATACACGAGCAGCGACTGAAAAAAGATAATTATTAACTTCGCATAGAAATTGACTACCCAATATGCTGATTTTTAAATGCTTGTAAATTGTTAACGCGATAGTGCGTAATCATTAATTCTTCGTTTAATTCGACTCGTCTATATTTTTATTTCACGTTCTCTCGGTCATTCTGTAATTATTGCACCGAATGAAAATGTGACCCGGCATGGAAACCATTCGGTGCAGCAATTTTATGTAACCGAGCAAATCCCTTTGCACAAGAGAGCGCAGTCATACAGTTTTGAACTGATGCGAGGGTGGTACGTGCTACACAATTTCAACGCTATCAGAGAGCTAAAATCGCTTTTCGCCAAACCGACGTTTCAGCTGGACTGTATAAAATATGTATACAGATATTTAACCATGATATCGCGTGGTTTACCCGGTATTACCGATAACGTGTTTTTCATGAAATAGTTCACAGACCACTTTCGGTATACGACAGTTTGGCCGATAACGAATCGTTGATTCGTTTCCAATCGCGAACGATAAATTGAAACGCTTCTCCGCGAAATACTAAAACTTCGTCAGAATTATATGAAATTTATTCGATGTAAAGAGCGTAGGTAAATTTGCCTATTGGTCAAAGGTTGTAAAACGACAAAAATAAATATTACTCTTTGCTCTCTTATGATTGCTTTTTTATCGACGAAACTTTCTCCACGAACCGGTCAAAATTCACAAAACTAGTTACTCATAAAGAGAACTTTGAGGGATGGACGAAAATAAGGACGAGAGCAAGGTGGAAATATAAATTTGAATTTTCAATTTCAAGTGCGTATCGTAAAGTTTCATTGCTCGCGTTTATCGCCTCGTCGTTCGTAGTAGAACTATCCGTCGTCCTGTAAATGAAACAACGAAATTTGAGATTGGAAATTTTGGACTTTCAGGCGCATCGGAAGAGAAACCTTGGGCCAATTTACCAGGAGGTCCATCGCCACCGGAACGACCGACTGCCAGGACGACCACGACAACAACATCAACCACCACAGCGCCGAGGACAACGACGAGTCGAAGACCATGGAGAACGCGACCTACTCGGCCGAATCACTATCCCGACGATAGGTACGGACGTCCGCAGGATCGTTACCCCATAAAGCCTGACTACAGGACCGAGAGGCCGGACTATCGACCGCCAAGACCGCGAAAACCTCACAGGCATCATACAACTACGTCGACGACAACGACGACTACGACGACCACCACCACAACGACCACGACTATCTCTCCGACTCACAGGCCGAGGCATCGTTATACCACGATACCTCGTACCGATGTACCTGACAAATGTAACACCAATTACGATGCTATTAGCATTATAAGAAGAGAAATATTCATCTTCAAGGGACGAGTAAGTTTTCAATATTTTGTCCTTTCGCGTGAGATAAAAATTCAGAATTTTGAAGTTAAGACGCATTTCTCCAAATGGTTTCAAACATTTTTGTAAGAATCGAACATATTTCATTGTGATTTACAAGAACGTCGCAGTTCGGTTAAATTGTCAATTTTTCTAGCCATGCTCACATTTTTTCCATTCTGACTCCTTGAACGATACCTCGTTTCCTTAGTCTCGTAATATTCAGCAGGATTGTAGAAAATCTGAAAAGAAATTGATATGGTTATTAACAAAATGAGAATATTTTTGTTACTCTGAGAAACTCTGGAAGAAACTGGTACTTCATCGGTTAAAAAAATATTTTCGCTGTATACTTTCCGTTGATATTTAAAGGGAAAAAATTCAAATTGCTTTTTTGCATTATTTCCAGTATCTGTGGAGGATAGGAGACGACGGCATTTACGAGGGTTATCCCGCTGAGATAACGCGCCTCTTCAATCTTCCGGAGGATATCGATCACGTGGATGCCGTTTACGAGCGACTCGACAAGAAGATCGTCTTCTTCATAGGAAGATATTACTATGTCTTCGACGCGAACAATCTCGTTCCCGGTTATCCGAGGCTGATCAGTACCCTTGGCTTACCGAAAACCCTCGAGAAAATCGACGGCGCTATGGTCTGGGGACACAACAGTCGGACGTATTTCTTCAGTGGTACCATGTACTGGAGGTAAGTCTCAACGTATCGTACAAAAACATATAAAATAGCCAATAACTTTTGTATCTTTTTATTTAAATTAAACTCACCGTCTTCGCAGCAACTTCAAGTTTCTAAATCCTTTTAATGTTTCCAACAGGTTCGACGAAACCGTGAATTTCGTTGAATTGGATTATCCAAGGGACATGAGTATGTTCGCCGGAGTTGGATACAACATCGACGCCGTCTTTCAGTGGAAAAATGGTGCGTACGATCACAAACCACTAAAATACAATTTTTATCATAAATTTTGGTCGTTGGAAAAATTCAACGTTATGTTAAAATATTGCAGGCAAGACGTACTTTTTCAAAGGCAGAGGCTACTGGGAATTCGACGATATGCGAATGAAAGTGGCTCACGATCAGCAAAAGTTATCGGCACCTTTCTGGATGGGTTGCCCACCGGAAATGGAGACGAACGACGTAGATCTTCCACGAAGATCGAAGGTAGTGCTGAATGGTTCGCAGAGGCCAAGGATTTCCAATTCTCTCGTCGTTGCTATTCTCGCGCTTCTAACGACAAATGCAATCAGGATAACGTAGATGAATTCTTCCCTTTTATTCTTATTAATGTTTCTTTATTTGTTTTCTTTTCAAATCACGGTCAATATCGAGACTAAGCGTTCGAGAATGACGTTAAAGAAAATAAAAGCTCTCTGCAACTTACGTAGGGCATAGCTTGCAGTGCCAGAGACGTAGTTTTTTTATGCGTACGCATTAGAAAGAGGCGCGATAATAAAACTATCGGCGATCCCGCAATACCGTATGGGTGTCCTGGTGTGTGTGTGCGTGTGCTTGTGTGTGCGTTAATCGCTTCAGTAGACCTATAATTCGAGCAAAAGAAATTAAAAACAATTAATAATACGATACGAAAGATAAAGACAAACGTCGCTTTTTTTTCCCTTTACCAATGTAACCATTCGAATCTTCGAAAACGTAATACTGCCAAATAGTAAATTGGAGAAAAAGTGTTCTACATTTGGAAATGAACGAATCGATCCTCCAAACTCGAGTGTGCTATTGCATTCTCAGCGACTATTTTTATACGTACGTTTTGATTTTTTTTTATATATATATACAAATTCTTATCGCATTTAATTTAATATTTAATTTATAACCGAATTTTTCTACGAGAAAATCGATCGCGATCATGAGAACGGTAAAGAACTACCGAGAGTGTTTTTTTTTCGCGTATGACGTTCACTGATAACGTAGTAGCACTTTGAAGACGAAAAAATGCAGAAAAAAAAAGAAAATTCAGTTTTATAAACTGTGATATTTTTTTGTTATTAAAATAATAAAAATATAACTAGCATATTACCTACTGAATAGCTATTATAATGTATATTGTATATGAATAACTAATGTCGATGCGAAAAAACTTTTTCGTATCGTCCAATATATATATATATATATTTATAAATATATGTATATGTATAATAGATGTAATTTCTTTACCAAGAACGACGAACGCGAGTGGTCACATTATGACCCGTATAAATGTTTTTATATGTATCATTGATGAATGATAGTGAAAAATAAAAATGAATATAAAAAAATCTCTTGGATTTAATTTTTTTACTACGATTTCCCCCTACTTCACGGTTAGCGACGATTACGACGGCTTTTCTCGAAGGAATCGGGAGTCCAGTTGCATCTAGGATGTAAAAACTATCTCGGCGATTACAAAAACTCGTCGCTTTTATTATCCATTTCTACAACGCCGTCGACAATACCGTTTTTTATCATTAAGTTTTCCGTGCTTGCATCGATGCGGTGCATATTCTTTGTATTTTTTTTGTTGTATTTTTCTCTTTCTCTTTTCGTATCTTTATTCTTAATTATTTTCATTTAAGAACGCAATTCGGGCGGTGAGTATGGATCCCAAGGATTGAGAGATCTGAGCGTTGCCTGAACGATCGTGTCGACCTCGGCCATTGCGCCGATGCCAGTATCGCCGCACATCAGGGTCTTCGTTATACAGCCGATTTCCTTGTATCCCCAGGACTTGAGTCTGTCAACCTGAAATTAAAGATAAAATCTGACGTGAATTAATATTTTCTCGAGGATTGAGAATAGATCGGGCTTTATAAATTAAATTATTAAGCCACCTGAGGGGCGGTGACCGGATGTTCCCACATCATTGTATTCATAGCCGGACAAAAGAGCAACGGTTTACTCGAGTCCCACGCTCGGGCGACGCAAGTAAGTATATTGTCACAAATACCATTGGACAATTTTCCCAATGTATTTGCATCCAATGGAGCGATCAGAAACAGATCCGCCCATTTAGCAAGATCTACGTGAAGTACAGGATCGCCGCGACCCTGCCAAGCCGCCCATTCGACAGTGTCCGAAAGTACTTGAGTACCAGGTGGTAATTCGGCGTCTTTCAAAAAATGCTTCGCGTGCTCCGTAACGACGACTCGAACGTCAAGATTATGTTGCCACAATTTATCGCACAATAACGGCAACTTTATCGTAGCCACGCTACCGGTACAACCGACGAGAACCTTCTTACGAGAAGTCATTTTTATTTTATTTTCTCCTATGTAAACTCGATTAATAAACGATTCTCTTTGCTTTTTCCTCTTATCGTTCGACCTTTCCTTCTCTCTACGTATTGAGCTTTGTTATTGTTAAATTCTAAGCGCACTTGCGAATTTTTCTTCGTACACGTATGTGCCGCCGCCGTTCCGATCGCCCAAGTGTATCGTCGCTATTCGAACGATAAATTAATCCGTATATATTTATATCGCGATTAATCTTTATAACTTAATATATATATATAATATATAATATATTAATACGAATACGCTTATCACTTTTGCGTATATTTATGTTTGTATAGATTGATATCGTTGAGTCTAGTAACGTTTTCGTAGATTTTAATTCCTCGTGGCTCGATCGAAACTCGACGTTTTACTTTTTCTCGCCTTTCTCTTCGTCAATCTTTTAATAACTATTATTGTTCGACTATATTATGGTGTTTTTGGTTTACGTGAATAGAAACTAGATTTTTATAGAAATTTCAGCAATAGCGGTTTCAACTTGCGGTGGCGTTAAGTGTATATTCGTTTCGGTGAAAGATATGCCGTCGATGTACTATGGTTTCGAGCCTTGGAATCGTTTAATACGTGTGTGTGTGTGTGTGTGTAAAATTGTATAATGGAAAGAGTCCGTGATTAAAGTCGATATAAATTATGAGCCTATGAATTCTGCTAAATTAACAAAAATATGCCAGTTTTGTAAATAGCTTTCACAGAATTAACGTCGTTCTTCGATCGACGCTATAAATTTTAGTCGCGCCGTCACTTCCAAACGAGAACTAACAATCAACGACCAACAATTTTTCGTATATCTTTCAGTCTACGACTTGTCTGGGCTTCTCGTTTCAAAGATCGTTGGGCACACACCTTCTTAAATATATCTGTATTCTTTAATATAATTAACGTTTTCTCTCGGCTGCTGTTGTAAGACTGCCGAATCTCCATCAATGTACGTAAGAACTTTGGACGCTTTAAATTTTTTATTTTTTATTTTTTTTTTTATATCTTTTCGATATATCGATATTATGACCTTGGATTTGTTTCCCTGTCCTCGATCATTTACAAATTTTCACTATTTGGTCCGCGACGATGAATCAACGGCGTTTTCTTCGAAGATAGTCGTTTTTTTTTTAATTATACGATCGAGTCGCAAATATTTTACGGGATACATCAACGACGTGTATGATCTCGGAATTATTATGATTTTTTTTGGTGTTTATTATTGTTATTATTATTATTTTAACTGCTGTGTATCGTTACGTTTGGCTTTTAGCTACACGTTCCTCTTCGTTGAATCCGAGATTGGACCATTCTTCTTGAGCCATAAGTTCGTGGTCCATCCTACATCCGAGATACTCTTTTGCGACATCCCTGCACGGTGCGTTGTTGCTTTTATTCTCTTGAAGGCAGCGCATGTATTTAATCATAACACTTTTACAAAAGCCCTGATGATCGAGAGGGAAGCTGCCCTTCTGGGGCGGCGTAGGTGTAAAAGACTTCTGTGTAAACGTATACGAAGCCATCACCGTACTTTGTCCCGGACATATGTGCCTCAAGCGCACGCGTGTTTATATGTACGTTAGCGAAACGAGCGAAATTAAATCTCGAAGTTATTTAAATTACGGGAACGATTAATTATCGTTTAATTATTATCGTCGTTTATACAATTTCGCGTAGACGACTTTCCACGAGCAGTGATTACGAGATTTTATCAGAGTGGATACTACCGCAGGATTCTAGGAGATTATGGAGAAATTAGGCTATGTATCAAAGTGCGCAGGCGTCGATGGCCGCCACAAACTCAAGACGTAGAAGATAGTCAGCTGTGTGCGCGCGAACAGTTTCTTACCGACGGAACACTACGTGATTCAAACGCGTAATATTCAAAAGAGTAATACGGAGAAAAAAATATGTTTGTACGTACCATTTCTGATGGGCGATGATTATTTTATAGTTGCGTGTAGGCATACGGATCAAAAATATGGAATAAATCATCCGTCTGCCCCCTCCCGCGCAAATTCATCCACTGGTCATCGATTATTCCATCTTCATCTTCATTAGGATACAGGATGCAGATGACACCGACTGCACAAAAGACCGCCCAGTAAATTGTCTAGATTACAAAATTTAACGAAAACGAATTTGATTTATTAGACCGTAAGAAATGCACGTTATGGAGTATGTATTTGCTTTATGATTGTCATTACGTGAATTCCAGTCAACAACCGAAACCAAGATTCGCTATCGCCATAAATCTTGGATTCACACCCCGGACAACCCGCTGTTTTTCCGCGGTTAGTTATTAACAAAGTATTAATTAGTCCGTTAAATGTCATTCTTCTCGAATAGCTGCTAAAAGTTTAACGCGAAAGTGAACTTGTATACGTTACGTATTTTATATCACGCTAATTTGGACGAGAATTTAAAAGTATTATCAAAAATGTCAGAAGTTTTTATGCCTCACGGTTAGAATCCTTGGTCAGAACCAGAGACCACTCACTGAATAGGAAAATTCTAAAAATCAATAGCTATCGATTAAATAATCGGACAGCGAGATCGATAAAACAAATGCGTGTCTTTTGTGCTTCACATGTACCCACGAGATTTTATGGTGATTTATTCGAATCTGTTGAAAAATAAAAAATTATCCGACCGACTTTAGAGGAAAATATTAATGACTTGTAAAATTTTAAAAAATCGGCAACGCTCGACAAAATTTGAAACCTCGAGAGTTGGTTCTGCGACATCTGAGCGGCCAGAGAGTGAACTGTTTTGTACCCACGTGAAGTTGGCCTCAATTTACCGTGTCACATATATGGCGAAGGGACATATATGTAATTATGTATATACATACAATTGGGAACATGCATATAATTTTAAATATATTTATATATTCACGGTGTAAAGAATATGTTCAAGAACACATTCTTGTAGCGACGCCAGTAACTGGGGTCCGGAACTACAGTGGGGTCAAAATTTCCCGCTTCAAATCGAAGCATAGACATATTCCTTCTATATTCGTTGATGTAACATAGCATAAAAAGCACGAGGTTAAATTCTATCAGTCTTGTCAGGCTTGTCAGTCTCTAAACATAGAAAATGCCGACTGCGTGTTCTACGAATTGTGGTAAAAATGCAATACTCAAAGTATGTTCACCGATTATGCTCCGTGATTATAAAAAAGTTTCGAAAAAAATCGTCTTGCAGTCGGTAGAAGTAAATAAATTTCAATTCTCTATTTTGTTATTCAGAGGCCGAAAACGGGTGATACGCTGTGCAAAGATTGTTTCTTTTGGGCTTTCGAAACCGAAATTCACAATACAATCGTGAACGGGAAATTATTCACCCGCGGTAATAAAGTTGCAATCGGTGCATCGGGTGGAAAAGATTCAACCGTACTAGCATACGTTCTAAAATTATTAAACCAAAGATACGACTATGGCTTGAATCTTTTTCTCTTGTCAATCGACGAGGGGATTACAGGTTAACCATTAAAATCCATCCTTTTTTGCGTACGAACGCGCTTAATGATCAAAAGTTTCAAAATATCAAAATTTCGTTAAAACATTCGCAGGATATCGTGACGATAGTTTAAATACCGTTAAACAAAACAGAGATGACTATCAAATGCCCTTGAAAATTTTGTCTTACCAAGATCTATACGGTTGGACAATGGACGCGATTGTCGAACAGGTAGACGTTGCTCCGGTAATTAAAAAATTATATCCGCTGATTTCCGCAGCGTCTGCACAATTAAAAAATTTCTAGATCGGACGTAAAAACAATTGTACCTTTTGCGGTGTGTTCCGTCGACAAGCGCTGGACCGTGGCGCAGCTTTGCTCGGTGTCGACTGCATAGCTACCGGCCACAACGCCGATGACATAGCCGAAACTGTTTTAATGAACATACTACGAGGGGACATTGCCAGATTGCAACGATGCACGTCCATAATAACCGTAAAACCGAAAAAATTAAATTATTCGCACGATCGACGGAAACTAACCTTTCATTTTTCAACGAAATCGATCGTATTTTCAGTCCGGCCAAGATACGATTATGCGATGCAAACCATTGAAATACACGTACGAAAAGGAAATCGTAATGTACGCGTACTTCAAGAAACTCGTTTATTTCTCAACCGAATGCGTTTTCGCACCAAACGCGTACCGTGGACACGCGAGGACGTTTCTAAAGGATCTTGAAAAAGTTCGACCTTCGTCGATCATAGATATCATTCATTCCGGTAAGAAAAAGATAAACAGACTTCTTCTCTATCTCAAAATTTCTACGTCGAAAAGTATCGACTGTAATTAATAACTTTCTTCAAATTTGGAAACAGGCGAAAGATTGGAAATAAAAGGTAGCGTCAAAATGCCAGAACGAAGGAAATGCGACCGTTGCGGTTTCGTGTCTAGTCAGGAAATCTGCAAAGCTTGCATATTGTTGGAAGGTTTGAATCGAGGATTACCCAAGCTCGGTATCGGCAAATCTGGCAAAGCTTTACAAATAGTCACGTCCAGCGAACGAACGGCAAAAAAATTGAAAGAAAAAGCTCTTTTGGCGATACGCGATTGACGATTTATCGCTAGTTAAAATTAATTCCCCGAGAGAAGAAAGCGTCGATAACGCAAAATCCTGAGAAAAATTATTCAAAGACGACAAAAATGTATATATACGATAATAGAAATAAAATATGACCTTTGTATTTTCAATCGACTCGTGTACTTTATTTCCCCCGAGTCCTCGAAACACACCGACGGTATTAAATTCGTCGCTGGAAAAGAAAAAAGCGTCGTTTGAGTGTTAAAAACGTTAACGCCGTCTCTCTCTTGTAAAATCGGATGTCTTAACGAGACGAATGAAGAAAAAAATATCGTAAAATTTTATTTCTATTACTCTACAATGATTTATTATTGCGTAATTGCCGTAATTCTTGATGAAAAATCATTGATCCTGTAAGTACCGGATAAAAGTGCGAGCAACGTATCACGCTATGTACGCGGCACTTTTTTGTACGATATTCGTCCGACATACGGGACAATCGGAGTTTATATCGTCGGAGCAATCCTCGCAAAGACACACGTGTCCGCACGGTAATAGAATTATTTCACGAGGATTCGTGCGACAAACGACGCACAATTGTTCCTCGGGTAGATTCTTATCGCGTACTCTACGTCTTCGATGCCTTCGCGACTCCTCTAGCTCTTGTCGAAGCTCGTCCGCCAATCTTTGGTCCTCGCGTTCCTTCAAGTAGCGTCGAACGATTATTCCACCGATTACGACGCCGATCGCGCCAAAAACTAAACACAACCATCTAAAAATATGACTCGATGTTTGTTTTTATTTCATAGCTAATAAATCGAGCTAGAATAATTATTAAAAAAATCGCGCGACCTGTAAGTTCTACGTCGTTCGTCCAATTTTCTAAGCAACGAGCTCACCGACATCGTCGTGAGGTAAAAAGGCGTTCCGTCTGTAGGCGGTTGTAAAATCAGCGATCGAGGATTTGTTTCGTCTCTGGTGAGTTCGCCGATTCCTGTAATAACCGTGTCTTCGCGAAGCATCTGTTCGGTAGACTGTAGGCCTCTTTGACGAACGCCTTTCGCAATTATTAATTGATTTTTTTACATCTGGTATTTTTTTTTTCTCTCTCAATGGGAATAAATCGTTAATAACACGTTTATAATAATATACAGATACCTGTGAAAAAACCCCATAAATAATCCTTGAGCGAAGGGACGCTGGGAGTGAACTCGTCTTTTATAACGTCCATATCTAGAATTTCAGCAGACACAGCATCGACTACCTCGATTTTGTAAGAACCTTGGCGTAACGCGAAAGGCATGCTATTGAATATCTCTTGCATGGTATTTTCCTGATCGGACCTGCGATTCAATCGCTGCATTTATTCGTAGAATGAACGAGTGAGTCAAGCGTAACGGGAGACTAGTGATGTTTATAACGAATTAGAGACAAGGCGTATTTACCAAAAACCTGCGGTCGTTCTAGCGACTACGTGTTCCTTGACGCTGAGCTTTTGGACGACTCCTCTGATCGCGTCGTTGTGAATGCTACGAAAAGGTTTGCCAAGAGGCGTGACGGCGCCTCGAATAACGACATAAGCAAGTTTTTCATTCTCGTTATTATTGAGACGGGAGTATAAGCTTGGTCCAACTTCATGATATTCAGCACACTGTGTGTAAAAAGTCAAGGTTAACGTCCCGCGGCTCGTAAAAATTTCGCACGTATTTTGT
Organism: Netelia inedita; assembly: GCA_964017225.1. Lineage (NCBI taxonomy): Eukaryota > Metazoa > Arthropoda > Insecta > Hymenoptera > Ichneumonidae > Netelia > Netelia inedita. The sequence goes on along the minus strand of OZ024924.1, from coordinate 7,806,532 downwards.
CATATTTATCAGTGATATCGTCATAGAGCGTAATATCAGCACTAAAATCGTTTGGATTGCATAACAAATTATATGAGAATGATGATGGTAACCTTTGTTGGTTAATTTATTGAATACACGAATATCGGTATGACGGATTGTTGAGGTTATGATTCCAATCACAAATATCGCACGGAGAGGAAACTCACCTTTATCGATGTTATCGCATTCTTGCAATGATAATATTGCTTGAGGCAGATGCCGAATATAATGCTGTCGATACCGAGAGCTATCATTTCACCGAAATATTCCATCGTTAGGTTATTTTTCGCACGCCAGCGTTGCACTTGTAGACGACGAAATTTCTTGTCATCGTCGTCACCGATGAAATACCGAATAATTTATAGGTCCATTTTGCACTATCGATAAAGTACTACCGGTATTTAGTTCTTTAAATTAAATACTTAACCCCGAAATGTGCGTACGTAACGAATAAAAGGGACTCCTCTCCACCTCTCGAGAGTGAACAACGCGCGCGGACTGACGATTGACCCACTCGGCGCATGCGTACTCGTGACGTCACATTTCAAACTACTATTCCCGGACTTCTATATGCTTTAAAAGAAATCACAATTAATTATACAATCGTTCTTACAATTATCGATCAATTTATGAATCATTCGTTCACCTTATTTCAACTATTTGTTTGTTTTTTTTTCGTTTTATTTTACATTTTCAGGCGATAGATTCAACGTAATCGATCAATCCCGATTACAGAGAAAAAGAAAAAAGAAAAAGTAAACGACACAAAAGACAACGTACATGCCATACATATTTGTTTAATCGCTCGAATCGTCGTTGAGATTTGTTTTCAACGATTCAATAAACACACGCACACACGATACTCGAGTAAAAACATTGCGTTACTCATTTTCTTCTTTTATTTTATGTATAAAAAGTATAAAAAATAAATTATCGACCATGTCGAGCGTGCTGAACGCATTGAGAGCGTTACCCGACGACAATACAATATTTACCTTATTATCATGACAATCATATTGCTCGATTCGGTTAATTGACGTCATACGGGCTTCCAGAAACACTCGTAATTCACAATTATGTATGCACCCAGTGCGACGTTGCATTCGGGAATTTCCTGTCGTTCATCGACGATGCCCATATTAACTAACTATCTTATAACTCTCGAAACATCGAAAAATAAAAGACAATTTTAAATCATACATACACACAAGCTCCTTGGGCGACTAGCTGAGATCATTAAGTGTGTTGTATGTGTGCTTTTTGTTTTTTTTTTACAATATTGCAATTACCCTCGGAGCTCACTCATTACTTTATACATTTTCACCGCGATCGGATAAACTTATGATAAGTATTAGCGCTATCTTTTCTCGTCTCTCATTCATTCCGCACAAAGTAAAATAGAGACAGTGTGCACTATCATACGTACGTAAATTTCTTCGTACAACTTTTATCATTCATTAAGCAGTATCGTTGTTTTCGATGGTTTTTTCTTTGCTATATATATATACATATATATAATACATATGTATTTATAAATCCTGATGGCAGTCCCGTGTTTATATATACCATGTACTATAATTGGAACCAATTGACGAGGCTGAAACAGTGTGGATGAGAGGTCAAACGATTATTTTTCGTATCTGACAAAAGTTTCCAGTCGCAATCCTGACGTCACGAACAAATTTGCCGGTACGTAAAAATAACGCGGGTATAATATAAACGTAAGTTCCACGGTCTCTGCAGAATTCATGTTTCTCTCTCTCTCTCTCTCTCTCTCTCTCTATCATAATTTTATCACGGAGTTTGCTGCAGCTACAAAACAGGACTTTTTCCATCTCAATTCCATTCTCGATCGATCACGAATCTCAAATTTAGCTTGGGATCGAATAATCGACGATTCCATCATCGAGGAAACAATGTCCGGTAACGTAACGATAAAATAAAACTCACAATTCCTCGTATCTATTTCGATAATCCATTGCGAAAGCGAGTAAACCCGTTCTACCCGATGAATCATTGCAACCTGGTGACGTTTTCGCTGATAGCTATCTCTGGAAAATTGGAAACAAAATTGAACCGAGTTTTCCGAGTCGAGTGTATAATAATCGTTAAAGTCGCGCACAATTTTTTGTTTCTTTTTTTTTTCAACGATAATTATACCCACGCGTTCCTAGTTTCGAGGTAGAATTATTCTTTTTCTTTCGTTCGCGTGCAACAACGTCGATATTCGAAGAGCGTACGGACGAGACGCGTCCGGAAACATTTTCGTTACGACTTTGCATCGACCTGCGATATTCTCGAATTAAATACTCGAAGAGAATTAAATACTCGATAATACGCAAGAAAAATATCAATATTTTTAACGACTTGGTTCGATTCACGAGTACTTTGGTTGGAGCTTGTAATTCGTGGTAATATCGTGCCAGACCCGTTTAATTGTAATTACGAAAACGTGGCTCGCCGTTCGAATTCGAAGATAAATCATATATTTTCGAAACGATCGATTAAAAAAGAAAAAAAATCAATCTCGCTCGTTAACGAATAAAATCCGGCGCGATAAAATCCACGGAAGATATTTACTTATATTCGTTGTTCTTCTCGTATTTTTGTATCGTTATGTAGCGTCGCGTTTTCCTCACGTTTTATCTCTTCAATTACTTCTTCCATTTCGGATATCGAACGGAGATTTCGCCCTCCAACTTGTTTCTCTCATTCTTTCGTCGAAAGAGAAACGTCTCGTCTCTGGCATTAATTCCTCTCGTTCTCTAAGATCACGAAAACGTTCTTGAATTCCCGTGGCAATTTTACGAGCTCATGCCCAGTCACGTTTTCTCTTTCGCGATTTTTCTTTTCTTTTTCTTTCATTACAAATTCGTGCCTTTTTTTATCTTGTTTTCCGTTTTTTTTAAATTTTCCCATTTCGTCATCGAATCTCGCTTATCGTTGGACGTTCTACGCCGGTGCTGGTTGATGAGCCGTGCTCTGCAACGGTACAGATATTACGTAAATGTCGATTTTCTCGCCAGAAGTTTTGTCAACGAGATCCCCGTAATTAACGGAATCGTATGGTGGTGGTGCGAAGAGATGATAAGGCGGTGGTGGAGTTTCCGTATTTCCATTGGCGTTGTTGGTCTGATCGCTCGTCGCGTTGCCACGTTGTACGTACGACGAGTTTAATTGTCTCGCACCTCGACGACAACACCATTCGGAACAGCTAACGATGAGGAAGAAAGCAACGAGACCACCGAAGGAACCGATGTACCAAACTATCGACCACGGATCCAGTCGACTTTCGTTGTCCGAATCATCTGTCGAGAGAAATCAAATTTATTACCAACAAAAGTCGAACGTTTCTTAAATCTTTATTTAAAAAATTACACGAATTACAAATAAAATTATTTCTTTATCGTAGTGTTAATGGACATTTGTTTAAATTCAAATAAACTGGAATATCTTTATGGGGGAATGAAAAAAAAAATCTGTATTTCGCTTCTGTTATTTCGTTAATGAAAAAAAAGAAAAATGTCGCGCGTCGTCCGGTTCTCCTTTGTGAAAGATCCACGACCTGGGTCTCTCGCGAGGCACAACAAAGGTGCGGAGAGCTAGGAAGCGAGATAGCTGGGAGTGATATCGAGATAAAGAGAAGTCTGGTCGAATGATAAATTTATCGTTCGCTTTGTCGTTTCTTTTTCTTCCTGTCTTAGTCGCGGTTGTCGAGGAACGGGTTTCGCAATTCCTGGTCATCAACTCCCATCCTCCCTTCTTCACTTTATTCTCTATTCTTTACCATGGACCGCCTTGTTCGTATATACATATATATATATACATTGGGTATAAGCATATGGGGCATTCTTTGTCGAGTCGATCAAATTTTTCTAACATTTTTCTGATATTTCCTATATTTCATTAGTTTACTTCCCATGGGCTAAATAAACGTTGAAATATTATTTTTTTAAATCAAGAATTTTGTTCATCAATCCCAGGAATATTTGAGAAATCAGTAATTAATCGATTCGATATCAAACTCTCCACAATTCTTCTTAACGACATGATCCTTTAGCTTGGCATTTTTTTAATGTCCAACAATTTTTAGCATTTTTTTTAGCACCAACCAATAATACATTGTGTATAGACATATGGGGAGTTCTTTGTCAAGTCGATCAAATTTTTCTAACATTTTTCTGATATTTCTTACATTTCATTAGTTTACTTCCAATGGACTAAATAAAGGTTGAAATACTATTTTTTTCAATGAAGAATTTTTTTGATCAACCCCAGGAATATTTAAGAGATCAATAATCAATCGATTCCATAGCAAACTCTCCACAATTCTTCATCCCAACATGTCCTAATCTTCATCCCAGCATTTTTTCAATGACCAACAATTTTTTAATCACCAACCAATATAAATTATTTTCTTTTCGACTTAAAAAAAAAGAAAACAACAATATTTCGTTCTTATTTTTATAATGGACAGAAATTAGTCTAAAGCCATATACGAAAAAAAAAAATTGCAAAATAATGGTAAACATTCGAGTTTGGAAAGAGAAAATAAAAAATCTGGTTGACTTTATGGCGAATGCCACATACGTATAGGCGAGGCCAATTGAGCCAGCGAAAACCAAGCGAACGATAAGCGAACACATACGAGACGAGTCTTCGGTAGAAACGTATAAAAATAGTCGAAACGGGTACGCCCGGCAATTATATGCGAAACCAGTTTTCCCTCGAGCTCGTGATACCAATACAAACGCGACCGGTATAATACCGCCTTATTTATAATATATTGTACCAAGGCTTATCGTCCCGTGATATACAGCGAATAATGCAGTACATTCTCGGGACTATAATCGTACAAAAGGGAGAAAAGCCGGTCGCGATTTTAGAGGCGTGGTGGCGCGAGACGAAAATCGAAACTTTAGGGAAAATACGACGAAGCGATAAGTTTCTCTCGCGCCGGCCGGCTCGACGCGTTCTTATCGTGTCGCGTGCGGAAAATTCACTCGAGAGTCTCTCGAGGGAAATTCGTTGTCTCGTCACAAACCGCGATAATTCTCAGGCGTATAATCAAAAATATTCGAAATTTAATATTAATTACCGAATTACGATAAATTCATGAAAATTTATCTACCAAATGGAAGATCGACCGTTGGGAATAATTGATTGGATTAAATATAATGAATTTTTATTATTTTCAAAAGTTTGGATCGAAATTATATTTTTGGCACGATGTTAGAGTGTCTTTCTTTTAATTTTGTTTCTTTTAATTTTGTCTCTTTGAAGAAAACTCGTTATTTCGTAGGATAAATAATTATTTTTTGAATAAATTGAAGGAATAATGGTTTATGATCGATCGAGAGAGTCCATCGATATTATTTCGTTCTCGTGAGAATTTGTTCACTCGTCGGAAGGAACGAGGAAAATCGGATTAAAAAAAAATTGATTCGATCGCGAAGGAGAGATTGGCGACCGGACGCACCTTCCTTGCGCGCTTTATTCCCATCTTTGTTCTCCTCGCTCGGCTCCGACTCGAACTCGACCAGCAAAACCGTCTGCTGTTCATCGCGTACTTCCGGTTCATCGGCCCTTTCCTCCTCGAGATCGTCGTCCGTCTCTTGATCGTTGGCAGCATCGCGTATCGTCACCTCGTTCCTCTCGGCCGAATATCCGGCGCGTTTTGAATCGTTGACATCGAAAACCGACAGACCATGAACGAAACCTAAAGAAGAAACAAAAAGTAAAGATCAAAAACAAATATCGATAAATCGTCAATTCAATAAAGAAAAATCGACGAATTAATTATTAAATCGTAATCAATCGATCCAATTCTTTGCCTTTTATTCACAATAATTTCCTCTCAAAAAGAAGACAAAACAAAAATTACCAGAAATGATTTAAAAAAGTGGCGAAAATATAATTATTTCACGAACGATTTAATTACAAGGAAATAAATCTACGAAGATGTGTATCGTACCATGAAGTAAAGACCAAAGACAAATATCAATAAATCGTTGATTCAACAAAGAAAAATCGACGAATTAATTATTAAATCGTAATCAATCGATCCAATTCTTTGCCTTTTATTCACAATAATTTCCTCTCAAAAAGAAGACAACACAAAAATTACCAGAAAAGATTAAAAAAAGTGGGAAAAAAATAATTATTTCACGAACGATTTAATTACAAGGAAATAAATCTACGAAGATGTGTATCGTACCATGAAGTAAAGACCAAAGACAAATATCAATAAATCGTTGATTCAACAAAGAAAAATCGACGAATTAATTATTAAATCGTAATCAATCGATCCAATTCTTTGCCTTTTATTCACAATAATTTCCTCTCAAAAAGAAGACAAAACAAAAATTACCAGAAATGATTTTAAAAAGTGGCGTAAAAATAATTATTTCACGAACGATTTAATTACAAGGAAATAAATCTACAAAGATGTGTATCGTACCATGAAGTAAAGACCAAAGACAAATATCAATAAATCGTTGATTCAACAAAGAAAAATCGACGAATTAATTATTAAATCGTAATCAATCGATCCAATTCTTTGCCTTTTATTCACAATAATTTCCTCTCAAAAAGAAGACAAAACAAAAATTACCAGAAATGATTTTAAAAAGTGGCGTAAAAATAATTATTTCACGAACGATTTAATTACAAGGAAATAAATCTACAAAGATGTGTATCGTACCATGAAGTACAGACCAAAGACAAATATCAATAAATCGTCGATTCAATAAAGAAAAATCGACGAATTAATTATTAAATAGTAATCAATCGATCCAATTCTTTGCCTTTTATTCACAATAATTTCCTCTCAAAAAGAAGACAAAACAAAAATTACCAGAAATGATTTTAAAAAGTGGCGAAAAAATAATTATTTCACGAACGATTTAATTACAAGGAAATAAATCTACAAAGATGTGTATCGTACCGTGACACAGGGGAGAAAGTTGACATAATAGAGCGGTCGATCGTAAAGGAAGAAGAAGCGAAAAGATTGTATATATAGGTGGGGTAACCAGACAGAAACGAAGCCTTTCCAATCACTTTGACGTCCTCGTCCTCGTCGTCGTCGTCGTTGTCGATTGGATCGATTGAGAAAGATCTATTTTCGTGTTTGCGCGCAAACACGTGTACCGCATATATACAACATCCGAATGGTTACACGCGTCTCACGTACCGAGAATACACGAGCGCGACAGTAAGTATTCGGTACGATCGACATACGGCGATTGAAAGAAAACCGGATCGGTTCGTAAGTACGAGAGAGTCTCGGGCTTTTGCTTTTACAAACTTCGAGGCTATTTATTTTCTTATCGCGTCGAATACCTCGTCTTGCTCTCGTACTTGGAATAACGCGATTAATTCAATCCGATCAAATGTAAAATATTAATCTTCGAGCCAATTTAAATCGTTTGGAAAAAATATTCTTACGTTTAAATTGAAATGCAACCGAGAAGAAAGGTTTGGAGTTAGAAAATTCGATTACGTATCGAGAGTCGATGATTATTTTAATGATAATGATAAGAGGAAGAAAATATTCATAATAATAATAAAATTAATAAATTCATAATAGAATAATGATAAAATTGTGATTATCGTTGGAAAGGAATATCGAGAGATATGTAAATATATTGTTGACAAGGTTTTTTTATAGAATAGATGAAAACCTTGAGGTTAATAACTGCTTGAAACTTGGAACGATCGAGAAACGCTCTCGGAGATTCTCGTGACGTATTTTAGGCGAGAATTTTAACCGGAACCGAAGCGTATTTATCTCTCGTAAAAGTTCACGATCGACGTAGATAAAGATTTGAATTTTGATGATTTTTTTTGTTGTAATTTCGCTCCGAAGACAAATTTTCTAGTGGAATTTTAGAGGCGAAATTTTTCGTACGGTAAAAAGAGCGTGATAATTCGCGTCCGAGAGAATTTCGACTCTTGGACCTTTCTCAAATTTTGTGCGTCAACTTCTTCGTGGAAAGTACGGTCGCGCGAAAACTTTTTCCACGCAATTATATACCCAAGTAAAAAACGTGGCGAAAGTCACGTAGCTCGCCAATGTTTCATACGATATATAAATGGGTATGGTTGGGATCTCGTTTTTTTTTCTCTCGCTCTCTCGCTCTCGTCAGTCTCTTCTAATTATCTCGAGACTGATTTTTTTTTCTCTCTCTCTCTCGTTGGCATTAACGCGATTGAGGATCGAGCACCGGGCCTTTCGATGACGAGGCTTAGCCTCGAGCTTTTCCCGTGTGCCAACGTTAGATCCGTGACGACACCGAATCCTAGAAAATATCTCATTAAGCACAGACGCGACGAAAAATAAAAACAACGAAAATTTCAACATCGAATGAAAAATAAAAATAAACATAAAGTAAAATAAAATAAAATATAAACCCACGATAAAAATAAATCATGTGATTTTAATTAAATAGATTTTTGATATTAACGATCGAGAAATAATAAATAAAATAAATTTCTCGCGGTTCGAATTGTCGTTTGCGATAAAATAAATAAAAAACAATAGTACAATCGTCGACGCTTTCCTAACGCCGAGAAATAAATAAATATAAAAAAAATATACAGAAACAAAAAAAACGCTTCGTACTAAAAAAAAATCTATATATTTCTCGCTGTTCGAATTGTCGTTTGCGATAAAAATTTAAAAAAACAATAGTAAAATCGTCGCCGCTTTCCTAACGCCGAGAAATAAATAAATATAAAAAAAATATACAGAAACAAAAAAAACGCTTCGTACTAAAAAAAAATCTATATATTTCTCGCTGTTCGAATTGTCGTTTGCGATAAAATTAAAATAAAACAATAGTACAATCGTCGACGGTTTCCTAACGCCGAGAAATAAATAAATAAATAAATAAATAAATAAATAAAAAGAAACAGAAACTAACAAAAACGCTTCGTACTAAAAAAAAACTATACATTTCTACGAGATTCTACGTCTATCGATACTCGACTATACGTTTCGACGAAGAAACGAAATAAAAAAACTTCCGAATTTCGTTCGAACGACCATAATCCATCAAACTGATAAGCTCGAGGCTCGACAGTGTCATCCGAGTTTCGATAATTAGAACGCACGTGGGAAAATGAGAAGAAGAAAAAAAAAGAGAGAGAGAAAAATAAATATATATATATATACACATCGAGTTATCAGGCTCGCCAGTACCTTTTTTTTCCAAAACTTTCTCGAACACCAGGTCGAACGAATACATCGAGTTACGGGAGTTCTTTCACACATGAATTATCGATCTTGACCCGCTTTAGATCTGACGAACGGTGTCTTACGTAATCGAGTTTTTTTTTCTTTTTTTTTTTCTTCTCGTTCTTTTCCCCCTCTATATTACTGTATACGTGGCTAACCACAAACACGTACACACCCATACACAAATATACATATACGCATTAGACGTACCCTCATATATATCTATAGACGTCAAGATTTGCTAATTTATTGTATTGAGACAAACGAGAGGCAGAGATGGCGCACATAATTGACCGTTTGACGAGAGATGGTTGAATAGAATGGACGAGGGAGATGGTTGGGGTGGAGTGAGGACGGGGAAGGAGGCGGGGGGATGAAGGGGGTTAAGGTAGATAGAATTGATCCTCACCTCGTAACCTTTCGAAGTTTAATCACGTACCTAGCAGAGCCTACGTAAAGAGGGGTCGAGGGAGGGGGTGGGAGTTTGGGGTGGTGGGGGAGGGGGGGGGGGGGGGGGGGTGGTCGGGAGGAGAGACAAGAGAGGTGTATATTACGATGGTCACGTACGTCTTTGCACAGGCGAGGAGGAATATAACGATCACGTTATACCAGAGAGATAGAGAGAGACGAATCGTTGCTTGGTGACTATCCAACTTACTGATATTATTGCCAGTAGGTACACATTCGAGAGGAGAATATATATGCATAAATACATATATGTACTACGTACGATAATATGCTAATGGTACGAAACATTCCTGAAGCGTTACATCCTGTCGTTGGGACGAAAATGAGAAAATTTTGATCGATGAAAAAAAAGGAGGAAATCGAAGGTTTTTTTTTATAGTTGATTAATTTTTTTGTTGGTTGTAACTCGTGCATATCTTTCTGTAGAAATTTTCATGCTCGTGAAAAACGAAAGACGTTTTTTTATTGAATTTAAAAGTGATTTATGGGTGGAAATCGAAAAAAAAACGTTATTTTTCAATTTTTTCGGATGTTTTCGCGTATTTATTGTTAATTTTATCAAAGGAATTTGTCATGAAAATGTTAATTCTTGATATCGTTTGTTAGAATAAATTTTGTCATTCGCTTCCAAAATTTTAGCATATTTTTGTTTGCTGTTAAACCAATTTTCTCAGGTACTTTTAAAATTGTAAATTTACCACTGATTACGAATATTGGGGTCGTTGTCGTCTCCCGAATGTATTTACAGGTAAAAAATCAAAAAAACGTGATGTTCCTCAGTTTTTTCGAAAATGTGCCTATTAATTTCGAACTATCGTAATAATAACTATCATGGTCATGATCTGCGACAAATTTCCGATCGAATACGACTGTTTTGCAATCATTTTTAAGAAAAAAATTGTTTCACCCCTCCGGGGCTTTTTTTGCGAGCGACCCTTTAGTTCGAAAAATCGCGATTTTCGAAATTTCGCCACGGCCACAAAAATTGAGCTATCCCGATATTCCTTAGCTCATTCTTCTCATCTCCTCGAGCTCTTTAAAAAGTTATTCGTAAAATTTTCTGTCAGACGAACGAGAACGGAGATACAGCATCGCGAAAAGTCAATTTTTCGATATTTCGCGATTCCCATGAAAATCGTTGATATATTGAATTCCGTCGAATTGTAATTGTTTCTCAAGCTCTAGAGGCCTATATCGATCGTAAATTTCTCGTGCAATAAGAAAATCATATTAATTTTCCTGGCAGAGGGATATATGTTGACGAAATAATAATTAAAAAATTACCAATAATAATAATAATAATAAAAATCAAATTCGACATTCCTTTCAAAGAACTTTGAGCTTCGAAAATTTGAGGAGTCGGTACTTTCGGGCTTATTATCGCAATCGTTACAAAAAGCGCGATATCCTATCGACACTTCGATCGACAATTTTGGATTTCACGAATATACGTCTCGATCTTCATGAAATATTTACCACGGCACGTAAACAAGTGACGTAATTTTTATAAACACTCGCGCCAAGCACAACCCGCGCACGGAAGATCAGAGATATCTTGTCTTTTTTTCGTTTCGTAACTGACGAGTCGTAAAAAAAAAGAAAAAGGAAAAAAATGATGAAAGCGAATAGAAAAAGAATTCTCTCTACCTGAATATCGCGACCTTCCCCGCTGATTCGATCGTGCACGATCGAATATTCCAACAAATTTATCGCGATCGTCCATAAACATTCTTCCAACAAAAATACAACAAACCGTGCCGAAAACTACGACCGAAAAATCCGTTCGACTTGACACACGAGAATTTCTCGAAAAACAAGATAACGTTAAGTGTATATAAAGTCAGAAGAGATTGAAGATAAACTCGAATACCCCCCCTTATATTGTCGCTAGTTGACACGTGACGAATATGCAAAATAAACTCGTCTCGGGTCGAAAATAACACAGTGGAAACTTATGAATTCCACAACCGGCGCAAGAAAGATTAAAGTACAATAAATAATTTTTTTTTAGAGAAAGAAAAAAAACGGTTAAAAGAAAACGTCACCGATTTGTATCGCATTGCAGTATCGAATATTGCTCGGATAAAAGAAGTCGTTGCATTATTCCATCGCGTGACGGGCGGAGGGGGGGGGGGGTAGCAGAGATCTAGCCTCGAAGACAATGGGATCGTTAGCATTTAAGAAAAGAAAAAAAAAACAACAACAATGAAATAAACATCGGTAAAAAATGTTAAAAAATTAAAATTCGTCAAAGAAATGCAAGGATCAACATGGTAAATGAGCGCGTGTGCTGCGTAGAATGTGATGAATAAAAACGAGCAGATGATAAGAAAATGCAAAAATAAAAAGAGACAAACAATTGACGAAAAGGAAAAAAAAGGGAAAAGAACCTACGAGTCCAGAAATGATAAAGAAAATGGGAGGAATACGTAAAATGGCGAATGCAGCTGACACTGGCCCGGACTCGGTTCCCTCGAGTGCATTGTTTTAAGTATATGCTCGGCGTACATATATATTTATGTGCCTATAAAATACCTGTTATATATAGCAGGTATATAGATAACAGAGAGAGAGATATATATATGCAGGTATGAGACAATTGTATACTACGTGTGTTCTACAATAAAGCCCGACGTGACGATGAATTGTCAACGTTAGAAAAGAAAAAAGAGGATGGAAAACATAATATTGTTTTAGGCGAGTTGCCAAAAACTCCAGTAGTTCATGTTTTTACCGCAGTTGGCAATCTACTTTTTCTCGTCGTTGCAAAATCGATTACTTTGAAAAATATTTTGTTTACGATTGAAATTTATCGATTTCTACGCACTTTTCGATTCGTACCTCGATCTTTTTTCTTTTTTTCTTTCTTTGAACAAGAATGTAAAAATATTTTTTGTTTCATGTAGAAACGAATTGATTGGTTATGAATTATTGTGATTTTTTTGTTCTTTTAAATTATTTGGAATAAGTGTGGGGATTGGATTGTTAAATAACAGGTTGGAGTTCTTTTTTGAAAGATTCTGGCCGCAAAGTCACGAGGGAGGTGAGAAGAGAACGAAAAAAAGTCGGTTTCGTTCGTCAGAAAGAAGTGTCTTACGTTCTATCTGATCATTTCCCACGTGGCTTCGTTCTGCACTTTTGCCAGCCAGAGAATGCTTAGTTCAACTCTCATCATTTTCTCTCTCTCTCTCTCTCTCTATCTATCTATCTATCTTTTTCTTTCTCTCTCTCCCTCTGCATCTATCTCTTTTTATCACAATCTTCTGTTCGTCCTTCCGAGTTTCCTCGCTGTGCGGCGTCACGTACCACCCAAGTGGTAATCAGCGGAAGAATGGTTGATCGAGCCCGCGAATTCGAGAGTTGTTTCCACGACAATGCTCTCGGGCATATAAACGGATCGAAAAGTAGGGAGAATAAAATAAAATAAAATAAAATAAAATAAAATAAAATAAAATAAAACAAAATAAATTAAATTAAATATCGCGAGTCGGTTAAATCTCGATAGACGCGACGTAATAACGGCCATTAATATTCGAACTAGCACGTGGCAGTCCGAGAGATTCACGCGATTATTTCGTAGAGAAACGTGCGTCGAAAAAAAAATCGCTTAAAGCATAACGGAATCTGATCGCGTCTGGTTACCTCTTCATTGTTCCTCGAAATAAATGACGCGTCTTCATTCATTTCGACTCGAATGACGAGGCAAACCACGTTCGCTCGATTCACATGAACCGTAATTCCTAGCCCAAAGAACCGTTGAACCGGATGGCGAATTAATCTCGCGAAGATCGGACTCGCTTCGACCGTACTAGACACTTTTTTACTCCGAGAACCTTTCGGTTTAAATTTAAAAAAAAAAGAAAATGATAAACCAACGTCGAATCTTATCTCCTTTTTTCGTACAATATTCCAATGAATTAATTTTTCCTCAAATTTACGATTTTCAAATAAAAATTATAATAAAATTAATTAACAGTAATAAAAAAAAAATAAAAAATAAAATATGTACAGCGTCGAAAACGTGTTAAAATTCAAGAAATAAAAACAATTTTAACAGACGAATGAACGATAATACAAAATTTCCAAGTAAAACCGTACAAGGGTATTTTTTTTGTTCAAAACTAGAAGAAGAAGAAGAAAAAAGATTTATTATCAATTTTCCCGGTACGAGCAAACTCTCCGGTGCATCGAGGCGTCGACGATTAAATGATAAACAAACAGACTCGTTCGAGTTTGTTGGTTTACGTATCACGGTTTTAATGCATAAATAGTGTCGTCGTGTATGTACGAGGCAAAGATGCTGCGAGCGCGAGGGAGGGAAGGACAGAGTCGTAAAAAACGAACGAGACAGAAAAAAAATAGTCCAACTAAAAAATGTATACCCCGTTACAAAAAGTCTCGAGTCGAAAACGACAGACGAGCAAGAGACACGATGCATTTTTATTACTCGCGAAATAAATCTCTTCCCCGTATAATCTGCTCGAATTTTAAACGAGAATAATAATTAATCCCGGATCATCCGGTGAAAAAATATTCGTCTCGTTCCATCGACCTTTAACCAAAATCGATAAAATTTTATCGATCGGGTCGATCGAGTAATACAAGAAAAAAAATGACAAAAAAAAAATCAGGGAGAGAAGAGCGTCTGGGGATGAAACGGATAGCGAACGAAGTACGTTGTAAGGCGTATACTTTGCCACGGGACTCGGGTAACTCACGGTGGTGTCGTTTAACGAAATAACAGGTCCGTGTGAATTTCGGTATCTCGAGCCACCTGTTATTTATAGAGCTATCGAGTTACCCGTCATCTTCCTCTACCTCGTTCTTCCACCTTCGCCTTTATCCCACGTTTATAATTTACAACAAAATACAATATTGGGAAGAAAAAAAAAATATTCACAATTAAAAATGTTTTTAAACAATTTACCTCGGATAAAAAAAAATCCAAACGTGACTTCTTTTTTCTTCGTTAAAAAAATAAACATACGAAATTTTTATCATTAGCGATAACGAAATATAATCCTTTTTTTCCTCGCATAATCGAGATAACGAAGAAAGCAAAAAAATAATAGATAAAAACAGGAGAGGATCATCGCCAAGGGCGAGGGGTTGAGAGGATGAAGGGGTTGATTGTGACAAGGGTGAGAAAAAAAAACGAGCGAGAAGAGAGAAGGAAAGAAAAAAAAACGATGAAAGAGAGGAAAAAGTAATATTAGGTCGAGTGTAGTTCGATACAGGTCGAGGTGCACTTGGCAAAGTTACGAGGTTGAAAAGCTGAGGAAAAGGTGCAAGAAGTGCAGCTGCAGCTGTTGGCACACGATGCTGATGCCACACGGCAGAGACGAGATTTTCCGGACGAGAGTATAGAGTAGGAAACCAAAAGAGAAAGAGAGACAGAGAGAGAGAGAGAGATGAGAGAAGAAACGTCGTGGTAGAATCTCGAGACACTCGTGAAATACTGACTCTGTGAGGGAGAAACGTGTCATCCTCACCAAGTACCTGGCTCTACACCGCCACTATATATTTCCCTTCTCCTCTTCTCCTTTCTCTCTCTCTCTCTCTCTCTCTATCTCTCACACACATTCTCTCCTCTCCCCCACCCTCATTCTCTATCAATCTCTCTCTCTCTCTCTCTCTCTCTCTCTCTCTCTCTCTCTTTCGTTCTTTCTCTCAGAGTTTTGCACCAAGAGTATTATTATTACACGAAAGGAAGGAGGGAGCTGAGAGTGCGGGAGGTTTGAACGAAAAGTTTGTAGGGACAAAAGTATGAGAGACAAAGAGAGGGCGAGATGAGGGGTGAGAGGGCTTTTCAAGAAGATGCACCGCGCAAAGAGGAGAACGAGAAGATATATATGTACCTATATATATATGTGGGGGGGGGGGGGGGGGGGGTGTATGTATAAGCCGTATATAAGGAGAAACGAAGAATACCCGCGATCCTTGAAATCTCGAGGACGCCTAGTTATCGAAACAATTGTGCCACTCTTCTTTCATTCTTCTTCTACCTTTTTTTCTTCCCTTCCATCTCACTTCTTCGCTCTTTGTTTCACCCTTGACGCACACCACGGTCAATGATGATATCGACTTCTCGACCAACGATCGAACATTCTCCCCCCGAATCATCGTAATTCAATAAACACAAAATACAAAATAAAAACGAGAAATAAAAAAATTCGTTCATAAAAATAAAATTACAAAAATCACCCTTTTCATATTTCGCAAAAACAACGACTCGTATCTTCCCTCGTGACTTGACATTTTCGTGTCCATTATTTCTATTTAACGTACGAAAATTTTGGTAAAACAATAATAAAAAATAATAAAAAAAACGGTATTAAAAACAAACTCTGATTTTCAAACGAAGAAAAATTTAGAGATTCGCGACAATTTGTCGTTTTGCTCGATTCGACGTGTAATTATTCTTACAATCGC
The DNA here is from genome assembly GCA_964017225.1 of Netelia inedita. Classification (NCBI taxonomy): domain Eukaryota; kingdom Metazoa; phylum Arthropoda; class Insecta; order Hymenoptera; family Ichneumonidae; genus Netelia; species Netelia inedita. The sequence continues at coordinate 7,790,370 of OZ024924.1, read as the reverse complement.
GTTTTTAGACAGTAAACCACGAAAATACAGAGACAAAAGCCAAAAGACAATCGCGCTGGCAAACGAGTTAAACATATGCGACGTACGGTGAAGAATGGTGAGGAGGAAGAGGGGGGGGGGGGGGGGGTGGTTTGCAGCAACATACACGAGTTTACCCACGTATTCACGTGTATGACTCGCTCTTGCACTTGTCTGCTGCACCTCTCTTCGAAATCCTTCCCTCACCCTTTTCGTTTATTTTTCTTTTTTTTTTTTCTTTTTTTCATTCATTCTTCTTTTTTTTACCTGGCAAAAAGCTACGTACGCACTTTGCTCATACCCTCGCCGAGCTTATTCAGGTTCTCGATCTTTTTTTTTTGTTGTTCTTTGCTTCTTTTTTTCTTTCTCTCTCTTTTTCTCTCCCTCGCGCCGTTGAAGCGACGATGCAAAAGCTAGCGCACCCCCACACTGCGAAGGGGTTGTACACACCTACACGTAATATCGCGACGACCTACATTAAGGAGCGTTCTGGCACGGTGCCATAGAAGTGCGAGGCACACCGAGAACTCGAGGCGAATTCTCGAATCTCTCGCTTTCTCGCTGGCTCTCGCTCACCCTCTGTGTGTGTGTGTGTGTGTGTGTGTGTGTGTGTGTGTGTTATTTCGCCTCGCGGGCTCGTTAACTTGTACCAACGGACAATTAAGCGGAGTGAATCGATCAGCCGGGGCATTTAAGGCTCTCTCGGTAAGGGAGCAAAGGAGTTTAGTCACCGAAAACCGAGAGAGGCAACGTTCCTCCGCACGCCTCGAGGACGTTTGAGTTTTGCATTTTTCAATGGGGATGGAAACTGGAAAAGGCTCGTTTTTCAGCCGGGCCGTCGTTTATTTTTATTCCTTTTGCGAATGGATCGAATTATTTTTCTTATTATGTTTTTTGTTTCTTTTTTGTAAATAAAAAAAAAGAAAATTAATCGAAGGGAGAATAATATTTGATCGAATTATTGTTAATTGAAGAAATGTTATTTCTGTAATATAAAGATTTAATTATCTTTGGTTAATAATACATAAACGAATAATTGTTTATCATGGAAAAACGTATAATAATATTTATTCGATTAAATATTATTTTTATCGTCGTTCGTTTTTGGGAATCGAAGAAATTCTGCTCGTAGAATTGAATTTTAATGTTTAATCGTTCGGTAAATTTTCGTAATGGCTAATTTACTTTCAAATCTTTCCGGTATAATTTATCGTCGACTCGCGTCGATATTGAACGATCAATATTTCCTTTATCGTTCTCGAGCGTTACGATTCGATTAAATTAATAATTTATCACGTTCTCAATAAAATAAGACATTGAAAAGGGCAAATCGAAGTAACTTCCGTTGCCTCTTCCAATGCTAATCAGCCAATATTTTTCCATCCAATTCACCCCCAAACCCCCCGTGAAGTTCGACAAAATATTCCAATTTTTCCTCGTACGTAGCTAAGAGATAATAAGAAAAATAGCGCGGTATACGCAGGCTCGTGGGATTATGTCGAAAGTTTCGAAACAAAAAGCTGGTAATACCGAACCAGAAATAGCGATAAATAAGAAAAGAAATGATAATATCGCAGTTAAGCTATGATAATGCAAGTAACAGAAGCACGTACTCGTTTCGTTCGAGATGGAAGAAAAGAAGAAGAAGAAGAAGAAGAAGAGGAAGAAGAAAAAGAAGAAAAGGAAAAATAGAGAGGTGGGAGAGGCGGTGGGAGTGCAAGAGGGTAGAAGACGAAGGAGACGGCAAAAGAAGCGTCACACTGCGGTCGCCAATGGCCCGGGGGGGAGCAAAAAGACTCCGTTTTGGCATCGAATAACATCGTGCTCGTTGCATCGCTGCCGCCACCCCCGACGCCGCCGAAGCTACCCACCACCCTCTTTCTCTCTCTTTCTTTCTTTGCCCGGCCGCCACTGGCACGGAACATAGCGCTATGCGCTTCTTTTCACAACGCGGAGATATAATTCGCGATTGTTAATGCCGCGGCTTGGTTCGTCGTGCGCGACAAAAGACGGATGAAAAGATAGGGAATAGGACGATGCCAGGTCAATCGTGGCACATGCTAATAATAATGCGACACGTGGTGGGAATAAAAATGCATTTTTTCTTTTGTATTTTTTTCTTCTTCTTTTTTTCATCGATTCGATTCGAGACGAATCTTTACGGTAGCGTAGAAAAATCATCCGATAAAATAATTATAAAATCATTGCAAAATATTTCGAGATCGATTTTACGAATTTGTTGAAGAAATAATTTTGTTATTTTTCTTATTTGTTTTTTATTGGGAAATTAAGTGAGCCAATGAATTTGTTAGGACAAGAAATTGTCCGATGGAACAAATTTACGATTTGCTTACGAAGAAGACGAAAAAAAAACCTACGAATCTTTTCGTATTCATTGAGAAACTTCGAGAATATTCGATCGAACCTAATGCGAATGAAAACTCGAATCAATAAATTTCACACGAAATCCGACAATTCGTTTCTTCGTTTACGTAACGACGCGACGTTATTCGTTGAAATTAATTTATCAAAAATTTCATCGACGATAGTATTATCGAAATGATTATTATATCGCCACGTATGTAATAGTATATCGCCACGTGACACAACGTTAAATGAAGAACGCGCCTCTGGACGTCACATTGATACGGGACGATACGATATTATACATACATATATACATAAATATATATATGTACATATATATACATCTGCACTTGTGTAAACAAGAACAAATATTACGTTGCGTTACGTACGAGCTCGTTTAAATTTTGTACCTACGAGTAGAAAGAGAAAAAGAGAGATAGATAGAAAGAAAGACAGAGAGAGAAAAAACAGAGAAACCTCCCCTCTTTCTCTTCTTGTTTCTATATGTATAACCCAACGTTCCGCAATATCAATAGAAAAAAAAAAATGTTTTGTAGATCCACGTGCGATTGCCCGACAAAGATCTTCGATGAAGATAAAGGGAAGAAGAAAAAGAAGAAGAAGAAGAAGAAGTGGCAAGAGGGGAGGGGGAGGAGGAGGAGGGTTGGGGCTGGAGGAGTGAATTACGAAGCAGTTAAAGAACTCGAAACGAACGACGACGAGAATGGAAAAAAAAAAAGCTGTTTAAATATTTGCTCGCGAACGTACAGAGTGCGTCCACCGATAATGAGCTTCGAGGGTGTGTGGGGGAGGGGAAGAGGGGAGTATGAGTGTTGCGCCTCTGTAGAATATTTCATATCGAGTACGCGTTACTACTCGTGGAACACGGAAGAAAAAAAACGGAACGGACAGGTCGGGGGCGATTTTTTTTTTGCAGACGACAAATCGAAATTCGCGCCGTTGTTCGGGCATCGAATTTTAATTTTTTTTCCTATTTCGTTGATGTTTTTTTTCGAGAGAGAGAGAGATTTGAAAAAAATGTTAACCTTCGGATGTAAATTAATGAAAATTTAATGTAATTAATATTTATGATATTTGAAAAAATGTTTTTTGGATCGTTATTTTGGATAAATTTTGTCCTGTGGCCACTTCGGGGTTTGAAAAATGGACGTAAACGAGGCTCGACTGTGGAAAACCTTGTCCACGCTCGACCAGGGAGACGCCACGTTATTCTTTTTTTTTTATAAGGCAGAAGAAGAAAGAGAGAAGAAAAATAATGAAAGAAATAAAAATATCTCGCACTCGGCGAGCTTTGCAAACAAGGCCCTTACGCTCCAAAAAACGTTAACCTCGCTCTTTCTCAGAGTTCACCGCATCCGATGCTACGGCCGACCTCGAAGGTTAACGAGTCCCGAATTAACTCGTCCGATGGACGAGACCGGACACTGATCACCGAGGACGAGAAAAAAGATTCGCGTTTCATTCATGCGAGAGATTTAAAAAAAAAAAAAAAAAAGAAAAAGAAGAAAAAAACATCATTTCTGTGACGATGAGGTCACATCGTAAAAGAACAATAATTTGTAACGATTATTGTACGATGCGTCACGACTTTGAAGACAATCCTTTTACGACGAATGGCTAAAGTGATTTTTTTTTATAGAAAAAACATCAATTCTCTTTTATTTTTAATAAAAAATTGACATTTTTTAAATCGTCGTTTTTATTAATTTTTAATTGATACGAGAATATTATTAAATCGTTTAGTTAAAATAATTGGAAAGTGAGTCGATATTTGTCTGACGAAATTTCTCACTCGCGTCGTTTTTAATCGAGTCGATGATGAATTAATTACGATAATTGTGGCAAATTCAATAACGATTGGATTATTCATGGTCGTGTCCTAAATGTGAGATCTGGTCAAATTTTTCAACATTTCGATTCGATAATTAAACGATCAATTATTAAAATTGATCGTTAATAAACGATTATCGAGTACGAAAGATTGTTCAAAAAAAATTGCCATATTTTCCGATCGAGTTTAATCCTATAGGGATTGATCTAACAGCTGGAAAACAAAGGAAATGTACATCGTCGAAAGCAGAGCACGTGTTACGTGAGATAGGAACGAGGGAAAAATGTGTACCTGGTACCGGCGCGGTGAAGAAAGCCTGAGCGGTGCTGAGAACCAACGACAGAAGTACGACGACACAGGACGAGGCTACGACGAACATCTTGAAAAAAGTATCTTCCACCTTCGACCTCTTATCACTTCGACGAATCAGAAGAATGAAGAAAAAAAAAAACCTCGCTCGTAAAAACACCGCACTATTCACTATTTTCTTCCTTATATCACAATAAAAAGAAGAAAAAGAAATGGGGCAGCAAAGAATCTGTTAAGATTTAAATTATCTTCACTCTCGTCGCAATTTTTCTCAAAACGAATCACCGAACAACGTTTTTTGTTTCTTGTTTCCTTTACTCTTGTTCTCGTATAACTCACGATTACCCAGTCTCGATTTAAATATAGTACAATATTATTTTATTTCACTGTTGAAAATTCTTGGCACTCGATCGCGCTTTCGAGGCCAATTTATCTCCAAACTCTCTCTCTCTCTGTATTTTTCTTCGTTTTTATTTCCCCCCTTCTTCGCGTCTTCTTTGCGCAGCTCGCGATTAAAACTCGACGAATGTTTCGTTATTATTTACGACGTTATCGCACATTTCCTGTTTCATTTAAACGAATAACAAATTAAAAAGTATAATAGAAAAATAATCGTTGGAAAGAATTCGGTGAACGCTCCGCGATAACGCGCGCTACCTCGCCGAAGTCTCGGCCCGTACTGATCCACGCGGAGGTTCCAAACGAGTTCGAAGCCGTCACTATACGTTCGTAACGTGCGCGACGGAGAGCGAAAGAGAGAGAACGAAAGAGAGAGAGAGAGGCGATACAACGTGACCGCGTGTACACATAAATTCGATACGCCGTATTAATCACACGTACACTCTCCGTTTTAAATAATATTCGAACAAACACTAGCGTAAATTAAATAAACAAACGATATATATGTAAATATAATATATCGGGTTGAAGCCGAGATTCGGAGTTCTCGGTTAGTAAGCGAACGACGTTGAACTGGCTGGTGGCCGTGTCTTGGGCATCGTAATATACATAAAGTCGGTGATAGATAAGCCGGTAACGTTGTCGGAGGCGCGTACAAGGGTACCAAAACCCCACCAAGAGAGACCGAGGAGTCACCGGCTACTCGCGAGATACTCGATCGACACGAGCTTCATCCTCGTCGACGTCACTGAATTTTCAACGAACGTAGGTAATTAAGTGAGGTGACGATCACAGGCGAAGCCTCACTTCGTTTTATATCTCGCATACATCGAACTCTCTACTTTGATCCTTGCACCGTGTGACTTTGCGCGCGAGAGTAGAACTTGGTTTTCACCACGTTGATATTATATTCAAGATATCTTCGTACAACGTTCGTTTCGGCTGAAAACTATCGTAGTCCTAGTTTTATTCTTTCTCCTTACGACGCGTATCAAGGATTTATGTTATTCGTTTGATAACATACACCTCGAAAGATAATTTCTTTCACCTTTCGGTGGTCAGAGACGATTCGATTCGATATATCTGAAAAATATGAATGTTGATTAGTTACGGGTAACGAGGTGGATCTCGATCGATTACTTAATTCGGTCGAATCATCGTCGAAAGTGGTGATACAAGTGGTCATGGTCGGTTTTGGGTCAGACGCATTACTGTACCATCGACTGTAATAATAATAATAATAATAATAATAATACCCGGGGGCACGATAATGGTAATAATAATAAATTTCTATATCGCCATACATACGTATAGTGTTCCCTTCGCTCGCATACGACATACTGCAACGACTACGCTTTTGAGAGCTATTAAATAAAACTGGGTTACACACATTAGGGATCGCTGTGGGAGAGAGGAAAGGAGGATTCCTCGAGTGGTATTATCGATCTAAATTCCCGAGTCAAACGGAGTGTGAGACGGAAAAGGAAGGAGTGAGGGAGATGCAGAGAGATAGAGAGAGAATAAGTGAGAGGAGAGGATACTGGGACAAAGCGATTGAGACGAAGCACCGCAAAAGCGAGTTTTAGCGAGGCCAATGTTCTCTTCCCTATTCACCTCGTTTCTTCGGTCCTCTCTTGTTACATCCGAGTACGCGCGTGCCTCGCTCTCTCTCTCTACGCTCGCGAGGATGTTCTGAAACAAGAAAGAATAGGATACTGGAGATGAGAACGAACAAAAAAGAAGCAAAAAAAAAGAAAAAAGAAAAAGAGCGTAATGAGAACGAGTATCGATAAATTTCTATCCACCGTGGCAGGTCGGAGGAAGATTGTGTCTTAAATTTGCTCCCTTACATTTTTGTTTACCCGTAACATTTTCGTTTCTTTTTGCTCCTCGATGGAACGAACTACCATAGCTTTTTTTCTCACCGAACGGCGAGAGACGTTTCTTTTTTTTTCTTTCTTTTTTGTCCTTTCGTCGCTCGCGTCCCGCGTTAACCAGGGACGCGTTTTCTAAACCGGAAGTGGCATGGATACTCCCGAGCTGACTTATGCGACACTTGACACACTCTTTTGATACGCTGGCTCACTGTAGGACATCCACGTCGCGTTATTCGTCGGCTTGGAATAAAAAATAGGATGAAGGGTGCTTAACGAGACATCAAGAAGAACTTCGCTAACGAGAGTAGGAGCTCCCTCTCTATCTCTCTCTCTCTCTTTTTCTTTCTCTCCACCTTTTTCTTACGCTCATATCCCGTAGACGCTCGTGACTTTCGTGTTCACCCTTTTCCTTTTTATCTCGATTCTCCTACGTTCTTCGACGTCTGACGTGAAAATTTTCTGTAACAAAAAGAAGAATACGATGAGAAAATTAAAAAAAAACATTATCACATCATTAATCGACCAGTCTGGCTACGAGAAATGCGATTTTTCTCGAAAGAGAATGAAAACGAGTCATGAAGGGTGGAATTATTTTTTTTTTTAATTTTTCGACGTACGAGGACGATTACGATGGAGGGTCGATTTCTTTTTTTTGGACTGCCTTGATCGTCGCGACAATAACAATATTACACAATCGCGCGAAATGATAAGAGAGGAACTGATACGTGAGACGAGTAGAATTGAGAATTTTCTTACGATTGCATATCGCGAGATTTAATCAGTATTTTTGCGATTAAAGAAGACGAGGGTCTTGGGTAATCGCCACACGTTCGCAGCGAGCTCTTCTCGACTCTAATGTTCGTTAAGAACGTTATAAAAATATAAATAAACACGTACGGCGGTTGAATTACGAGAACCCTGACTTGAATTACGAGAACGCTGACTTGAATTATGAGAACGCTGACTTTAATTATGAGAAAAAATACAAATTTTCACACATTGCGGATATTTAAAAAAAAATCTGATTCGTCTGGGTGTCCGTCGAAACGTTCATCCCCCTGTCGGGGGTGCCAATCCCTCTTATCCCATAATTCAAGCCATCGTCCTCTTAATTCAAGCGCGTAGCGCCGACACTTCACGAGTCTCGATTACGTGATACTGTAGGCGTTTTCCAAACGCGATTAGAACTCGATCAGATAAAATTCTATCGACGCAGGTAATTAAACGTACCGTGACGTTACAAAATTTCTATTTTTAGTTACAATCTTAAGTAACGTCCTTCCACTATCATTATGAATGGACGAAAGGTCGTCGATAATCTTTCTTAGAAACAAAACAAGACAAAATTAAAACAACTTGAAAAAAAACACCTATCGAACTTCAACGTACAAATTTAACTTACAAATTTTCATTTTTTTTCCTCTCCTTTTTTAATATAAAAGAAAAAATTAAATTTTTCTTTCTTCTCAATCGAAAAACAAACGAATCGACGAAAACGATTACGATTGTTTACCCGTCCTTATTTGTTCGCGATAAAATCGCGGGAGATAATTTATTCCTTCAACGTGCAACAAAACAGTTCGTGTTTGGTGTACGCGATGCTGCAATCGCGAATGTAACGCGTGCGCGAATGAGAGAAGAAATAAGGAGAGAAAAAAAAGAAGTAAAAATTTAAAAAAAAATTAAAAAAAGAACAACGCGTCGAGACAATGCGGAAGTTGATTTTAGAGCGGGGGAGGAAGGACAAAACGTAATTGAAAAAAACGACGAGAGGTTCTGCGTCTCTCTGCGGATTTAACGCGATAGGGAAAATAATAAAAAAAATGTATAAGAAAAAGAAAAATCTAGGAAAAAAAGAAAAAAATGAGAAAAAGTCGTGTCCAAGCTGTAATATCGTTAGATGAGCCAAGCGTTATAACGAGATGACTAAAATGGAAGGGGATTTGGTGTGAGACATCGAGATGTGTTTGTGTGTCATCGAAGGCCGTGGAACGATCGCTTCAGGTGCGTCGTGTTAAATTCAGAAAATGCGCGCACGCGTTCCCCACACACACAAACACACAAACACACACGAGCCCTCCCGTGTGCCTCTCATTTGCAATTATTTACCGACGATGCGGAGATTTGAATAAACGAGGCAAAAAAAAAAGAAGCGCCTCCGCGGTGCCATTCGTCTGAGAAAACATCTCGGCGCGGATATGCGTGTCGAATAACGAGAAAACAACGTACGAGAGAATTTACCGTATATTTTCGCGTACTGGGATTTTCTCTCGGCTTGAAACTCCCCCTTTTTTTCAATAAAATTCGATTCTTTAATTTTGTACCACGAATAATAATATTTCGTGACGATTTTTGTTTGGCAAATGATAAAATTGAATCGTTCGAGGGGGGTTGATAAGGGATTAAAAATTCTGGGTTTGGATTGAAGAAGCTTGACGAATAATGTGAGAAAAAGAAGCGACGATGATCGTACGAAAAATGAATCAATGTTAATAAGAAAAATTTGTATGATTTCATGGATACGAATAATATTTAAATTGGGACGGAGAATAATTAATTGACAATTAATCTCTTCGTATTAATTTCGTATCGATCAATTATCGCCGATCGAATCGTATCGATAACGTTTTTGTCCGAAAATATGAAAGGATTTGCCGATCGAGACGGGGGATATTAATTCTTCGAGGTTTTTTGTTGTGCCGATATCGCGAGATTCAACAAGAATGGAATTAAATTGAAAACGAGCGAGACGAATCGTACGAGTGACAAATCGTCAACAACGATCGATCATTGGTAATCGAAGTGTATGTGTATACGTATGTCGATACTCGATATCGAGCACGTAAATCTCATCTATATCGTACGATATCCTCGCGACTCCCCAAAGGGGAGTCACGAGGGAAGGGGAGACAGCTCGTACGATGAAGCTGTAGGGGAAGAGATATAATATAGAACAGCTATACGACATACCGAGGAAACTGCGATATGCATCGACGATCGTGAATCTCGTCCGTCGATAGTGAGCTCCTTGCCAAGGCCGTCGGGTCAAGCAATCAGCATACGATCCTCTCCATATTTTATACATAGAATTTAAAACAGTCTACACCATTAATATTTCATCCGTGACAAATTTTTAGACAAAAAAACATCACTGTAAAAGTGATTTTTGTCGAAAAAATTGTCTACTTATTGAATTTTCGAATAAACGAAAAATTATTTTTCTATCGAATTTTAACTACGCTGTAAAATTAAACGAATAATAATAAAAGAAGTTGGATAAGAAAGATTAGAACGGAATGTACCAATTTCCCATTTTACACGTGTCGAGGTAACGCGATTGGACAAGAGTCTTGCGTGACGAGAGAACAATATTCAAGTATCGTGGAAAATTATTTCTAATCGAGCCTGAAAAAAAATTCAAAACGATTAGTGATAAAAAAAAAAGAAACGACGAACGTCGATAATCGATTCCTCGAGACCTTTGATAACGTCGTAACATTCGCAAAGATGAAAAAATTAAACGTGAATTAGTATTTACCTTCGTTAAATATTTAATGCAACGAGGTAAGGTGAACGAGCGATGCAATTTTGCCTCGGGTAAAATTTCCTGTACAGCGGGATGCGATAACGCAACACGGCGGGGCCTCAGAGTACTTCCGGTCGTCGATAACACCCGGTGGGAAAGAGTGAAGAGCTGGAATGGAAAAGAAAAAGGAAAATATTAATCGTGGAAAAGCGAATGGAGACGAGCGCGATTCGTAGACTCGCGACTACTCGTATAATATTAATTACGTTGATAAGATCGATTCAGAAATGGCGGAAACGTTTTATAGTTAATCCAGAATTCGTCGATGAATTCTCGCGCGTGCGAACTTTAGCACTTCCGCCACGTAATCGGGTTTCCTTCTCATTTTTGTTTATCGCTCTCGATCTCCAGACACTCGCGCGATTCTTCTTTTCTTTTTCTTTCCATATCGAGCATTGGGTTAATGTAACGCGATGAATCAATTCGCGGAACGGACGAGAAATATATTTTTATTTCTAAGATTGTGGAAAATTTGTATCGTTGATTCGACTTTCTACAATTGACCAAAAGACTTTGACACGTTTGTCGATAATAATCAATTCTATATTTACAAGCTGATTATCGGGATATAAAAAATCTGGAGAGATTGATATCTAAATATTGAGGGTTTTTTTAGATTTTGCTGGCCCACGGATGAAAAAAATGAGAATTGAATCTTTTAAAAATTTGTTCATGAGTAGATTAATGGAAATTGAAAATAAGATTATTATAGTTGAGCTGTGTCGTAATTTTGCGATCGAATAGGATTTTAGAACATTGAAAAATATGAAATATGCAAATATTCACTTTTTCGTTTGTTTCGAGAAAACCTCGAAATATAGAATTTTGAACGGGCTGTAACTTCGATTCTGTTCGAGCGATTTGCATTGGGTATAGAACTTTTCGAAAGCTAGTACAAAGGTCTAGAGAAAGGCGTTGGATTAATCCCGATATCTAAGTTTTTGTGGCCGTGACGACGACTTGAAAATCCCGAAATTTCGAAGCGAAGGAAAAAATTGCAGGAATCGATCGAAAATTAGAAAAAATTGTAAAAAATCGGAAAATTATCGTAGCCGGATCAACCAAGCGGCATATTAATGCTTGAACGATCAAGTTTCGACCAAGGATAATAGCGGAGATGAAAATTCAATGAGAATTAAATTTATAACCTTTTTAGTACCACACCTAAATCTTCGCCTAAAAAAAACTAAAAGATTTCATGCCATGTGATCTTTTGACTACCAACTTATTGAAAACGTTAAAAAAAAGATGTCGTATTCGCGTGCTGCAAGAAACAAACAATTCCGGAAATACTGTACCATAATAACTCGATGAGCAAAGTTCGAAAATATTGCTATAAAATTTGATATAAACCATTCAGGTTTCTCGTATCGTCAATTACCATCCCCGGGAACTCTTTCGGCACAACAACAGCGAGGTGCGTTCGAACGATAAAAAAAAAAAGTAAATTGATAGTATGCAAATATTTCATTTTAAATTTGTTTTTCGCCACGACGTTGGAATTTAGAAAAGAAATAACAATGCTCTATCAACGACGACCACCCAGGCGACAACTGGACAAACAATGAGTCACGAAACACCTCGATAATTCATTAAAATACAGATGAAGAAAAAAAAATGTTAAAAATAACGGACGCGACGAGATTAAAAAATAATGTAAAATTATAATCTGCGAGTGATAAAAAAAAATATACAACGAAAAGAAACGAAAATAGAAGCGCGAGCGACTAAAAAGCGTGAAGATTTTTTTATCGCTCGTCTTGACGGATATGGAGAATGAGTTACGCGGTCAATCACAGGCGTTCCCCATATCGTTAATCTATAACTCCCCTTATCGGCATCGTTCGGGTCGCGAAAACGGCCGATTTTCTTCGCGATAAGACACCGTCCCTCTTCGCCTTAGCCGCAATAATAAATCCGTTCTATATTACGCTACTTCCACCACGATAAAACGTAGATCATCGTTACGAAGGATATATTAATATCTCGAGTTTTACGTCGACATCGTTCTCGAGAGATAAGTCACGGTAGAACGCGGAAGACGACGAGCGGTGAACGAGCGGCCAATAAAGCAATCGAATTTCGTCATTGATAGTTTCCGCGAGTTGCTCGAGGTTTCGATGAAAAAGGAACGAAAAAGAGAAGAGAAAAAAAAGAAAAAACGGACGAGAAGAAACCAATCTTCTACGTCACCGAGCTAACGTCGATCGAGACGATGTGTCATGTGTCGTCGACCGAGGTGATGAAAGAACGTTCGAGTCCTGAGAAATCGTCGATTCATTGTCGAGTCCCGATGCTTCTCGTGACGAGAACCACCAACACCTTCGTAATTTTCATCCGCGAAACTATTATCTCGGTCCATTATGCGACTTCCTGGTTGCGCCAATCGGTCACGTTTCTCGAGTTTAAAACTTCCAAACGCGATTCGCGAAAAGTACGAATCTGTAACAAAATAATCTCGAATTAGAATGAAATAATTTGTATATGTAAGCGTAAGGTTGCACGTAATACGAGGAAACGTAGCTTGATTAATTCAACGTGGTGAGTTCGTTAATAATGTAATGTGAGATGGGTAAACGTAATCGTCGTTCGCGAAGGTACTTTATGAATTTTGTTGAGCAATTTATTTCCTGGCGTCACGCTTTCCTGACTCGAGGAGTATTTTTCTTTTTTAAATGTTATTCGTCCCATAGAAAGAACATGATTTTCCGCTACGGCGTAAATAAGGAGATAAATATTTTTCGTTTGAGACTCAAGAGCAACAATCTGTTTCCGTATGGCTTGAAATTACCACGTGTTTTGTAATTCGAGATGATAAAATGGATAACCGGTTATTGGGCGGTAAACGAAGCGATTAAATTATATTTTGTATTTGCGGCTCGCGGTTGAGATAAGTTTAAGAGAATTGATTCGTTAGGTAACGATCGTACGATGAATTAAGATTTTAATTTCATTTTAATTAAAGCACTCGTTTGTTGCAATCGGATTAAGAAATTATCTGATCGTAACGAGGTCTGTAACCATCCGCAAATGGGAATTCCGCTCGATTACAAATTTTACGCCACGCTATGCTCGATTTTTATCGTCTTAAGGTCAAGATTTTTGTTTCCCTTTAAATAAAATATCTTATTTTTTTGTGTTTCCAGGGACACGAGAATCTTGCGCGAATTCGACAAATCGAAGACATTTATTTTCAGATCTTCTCGTAGCTTTGTATAATGAACTTTGGATCGATGATAATATTTTTCGTGAATGCAAACTACGTGAATAAAAAACAAAAAAAGAGTCGTGAGATATTACCTGCCGGAAAGTGGACATAAGAGAGAAAGAAAAACCTAATGGGGTTAAAGGTTGGATGAAAAATACATCGAACCTTGAGACCCGTTTAGCCTCGGAGAAAAGGATGCGTATGTCTTGCGTACGACTGAACGAATAAACGTCACTTCTGACCAGAAAAGTCATCGGTATTTTTTTTTTTTTTTGTAGACTCAACGTGTTAATCGGCAATATAATATCGGATCTAAAATACGAGAATTACAAATTACCGATGAAAAAACGGTGATACTCGAGATTGGCCGATAGTGATCCGTGCGATAACACGGCCGTCTTGTATTAATAGAATTATCAAGCGTATATATAGAAGTTTGCGAATAAACGCAAGATAGCCAACGGACGATATTGCGCTATCCATTAAAATCTGTTGAATTTCGCAGAAACGCGCAACGCGTCAGACAACTGCGTTGCGAGAGATCCCCGCCCGGGTCTGAAAAAGACAATTGCATACGAGTAATAAATATGACAAAGCTTTATTTACTTTTCTTTTTTTTTTCTTGTTTTTTTTTTTTCGTTTTTCATCAATTACATAGAAAAAAAAATGCATTCCGTTGAAAAGTTAATGTCGACCTTATCCTTGGCATTCGAAGACCTTCAAAACTCGTCGCCGATCGCTTTGTCCATGTATTGCTTGTAAATGGCCATGAAACGTGCGACGAAAGCTTCCAGATGAAATATAGCTTTGGAACCGCGATGCATACGATGCTCGTATTTAGCAGCCATCGTTGCGATTTCACCTTTCAGCTCGAGATCGCAATTTTTCGAGGATTCCTGAAGCAAACCGCGAAATATAATGTCACACGGTATAGCGTGTGTGAGGAGCTCGTAAAGCCGGTTGCGAATTTCGAGAATTTTTCTCGGGCTCTGATCGGCAACCATCATCGCGGCGGTTTTTCGTATAAAGACTTGCCAGTCCGGTTCCGTGATATTTTGATCGGCCGTGAACGGATATCTGAAAAAGTAAGAAGCGAATAATAAATCCGGACGCATTATACGAAATCCTGAAGAAATTTACGAGTCGCGCGCGGGCCAAAGTCGTTTTGTCTCTTAATTACGTATTTACGTATTACTTGTTCAATTATTCACGTGTAATAATTCGATCTTGAGCCTATTACAGTACATAGATTAAATTTCTAATTTTCTTCTCATAATATAGAATATTTACGAAGAATAAAATGACCTTGGTTAACAAAGTATTAAAGATTTGTACGAAATTGGATAAATATCGAATCAGACGTCTGACAAACTTACTGCTCGACTTTACACGCTTCCAGCATCAATATCGCCCTTCTGAGATTTCTTCCACTCGCCGTTGCTACCCTGGTCGCCAATTCATCCGGTAGATCGAGACTTTCTCGTTCGCAGATGGAACGCAGTATACGTTTTATATCGTCGATGGTCGGTGCAGGCACGCGAATTCCCAGACAACGCGATCTTATCGCGGACAATACGCGAGACGTCGTATTGGCGCAGAGAATAAGTCGACAGGTCGTTACATATTTTTCCATCGTACGACGTAGCGCGTGCTGAGCATCTTTCGTAAGTTGATCGACGTTCGTGAGGAGAATAACTGAACGACGAGAAGATCGATCGATCGACCGATCGATTAATATTTACAATACTGAATTTTCTTTATCCTAAACTCTAATAAAACAATATTTCATTTTGATTACCTTTGAAATCTCTTTGACCACTGGGATCTATCTGATAAGTTTGAGCGGTAGTTTTGACTAAATCCATAACTACCACTCTATCGTAAATTCCGACGTCGCTTGGATTAACTTCTATGTGATAGTTGCTGCTTACGGTCGTGATCTCCAATTTCTTTTTGGACGGTGTCTGAGTGATAAAATGACGAAAATTAGAGAGACGCTCGTAATCGAGTCAAAATTCTAATCGAACGATTGTTTAATTGTATGAAACGTACTTCGAACTGCATGCTTCCCATTTTTAAGTTTTCGGCTTTGCTACCGTAAAGCTCTCGGATAATACTCATTATCCTGGTTTTCTTGCCGGCGCCGGGCGGGCCGTGAACAAGCAAATGTGGAAAATCGCCTTTTTGAACCTACAAACAGATATCATGAATTGGTACTAAAATAATTAATGAATAATATATATGTGTGTATATATATATAATAATGTGTATTAATCGACAGAAAATTTGTTGGTACGCGCTGAGAGTCGAGTCCATTATTTTTCTTCGTGTTAATTCAAAAGTTATGAGGCAAAATGATAATTACCATGTTCTTTAAACTTTCCGCCTGTTCGGTGTGATAATCGAGCTTGCTGAGACCCGAAGGACGATATTTGTCAACCCACAAACTCATTTTAGCGATGTTACTTACAATATTTTTGTTGTTCTTAAACGTCTAACCTAATAGTGTCGACGAAAACTACCGCGCGCGACACTTGACCAAAAAATATGTCAACACTCGATTTTACACCTCGAAGACACTCGTTCCGCAACGTTTATCCTTGTTATACAAAAATAATCGAACATTAGAACAGAACAGTGTTAGAATTAGAAAAATACGAGACGATGAAAATGATCCGCGAATTTTGTTACTCTGGCACTTGTTTATGCGCGCAGAAATTGGCGGTTTTTTTGTGGACTTCGATGGGACTAAAGTCGAATGCGCCGGCGCATCGATTCTTAGTCGCGTATCTGAGTTACGTAGTCGTTCCGGTTTTTAAAAGAGAACAATAAATTTTTTAATTTCAAAACATTTATGTATTGAAAATATTGGAAGTTTATTGCATTTTGACTATACAAATAGACTCAAATTTGTGAAGCTTTCAATTCTTACCTTAATTCCTGAAAAATACACGAAAGTAAAGCAAATCATTAGACCTATTAATTATACTATCGACGACTAACAGTCTGGTTGAAAGATTTCAGAAGTAAATGACGTTATAAAAAATTAAGACAATATCCAAAAGCACCGTGAAGTAGATCGTGGTTTTTCGATATATCATTTTTTACGACATACTTTACTCCTGTCAAAAACGAAACTCGTTTTGACTTTATACCAATAATACAGAATTATTCTAAAAAAAAATTAGAGTCCGATCCAAGGAAAGAAGGAACAAATTACGTTCAGCGATGTCACGAGGCAAAAAGGCGAAAAGAAAGGCCGGTGGTCGAAGAAAACCAGATTCTTCGGTAATCGCAGCGACGATACGATTGACGAATGTCGATGGCTCGGCAGTCATCCCTATAAATAAAACGCGTACGCTGGAGCTAAGTAAATTCAAGCATGAATTAGTCAATAAACTGTCGATCGAACGAAAGGTAATCATTGTAAAGAAAAATCATCGATAATTTTTATTATTGTCAGAAGATTCGACGACGTCCTGCAACCATGTGAAATCTTTGCGATCCAAGAGCGTCGAACCGAGCGAAAGATCAAGCAATCCTCTGCTTCCAGAATCCACAATTTGCAAGGAAAAGAGCAGTGTGTGTTTCGCAGAAACGAAAATAAACGGCAGGAACTTTACAATATTATTCAAGACCGACGAGCTCCAGAAACTGAGAAATGTCCTGAATAAAACTGATCTCGTGAGAGTCTGGAAAAACAAACACAATAAATATGAAAACGATTTTACAAAATTAAAAAATAATTTTTAAAAAAAACAGTTCAAAAGCTCGAATCGCGTCAATGAGATAATTCAAATGATTACGGGGGGAAAAGAAGGGCTGGAAGAAAATGATAAAAATGAACGGATTTTCGCAGTCGAGAACGCCTCTGCTCCTCGGTGCGATAATACTTGGAAAAGTTGACGTTGTAAAGAGACTCTTGAGAGACGGTTATCCGATTAATTCGCGCAGCGAGGAGGACAATACAACGGCGTTGATGTGGGCCGTGAGAAAAAAAGATCTCGCAATGATAAACCTGCTGATACGTCACGGTGCCGATCTCACTCTTCTCGACGAGAACAACGACAACGTTGCCCTCATCGCCGTACAATCCTCGTCCTGGGAGCAAAATGATTTTCTCGATTTTTGGAACAGTATCGATCGTAAAATCGATCTCAAACACGAGAATACGAGTGGATACACGATACTACATTACGCGAGGGAAAGACGATGGCACGTTCTCGCCGAATTGATCGATGAAGATTCCAGGGATCTTTTAAGAAAAAGATCGTTCCCGAAATATCCGTGCTACTGTTGCTATTGCTCGTCAGCCTCTGGACCAACGAGATACAGAGTCAATGGCGTATGTATTTACCTAAATAAAACTTATCGCTCTAATCTCGACGATTTTAATTTTTGTCACGAGTTTAAAAAATTCACAAGGTTAATCAGCGTTTTCCGATCGTTATTTTCTTTTTTTTTATGAATCGCTTTCTACGTTACCACGCAAATTGGAAGGATATGGAATCAACGCTGTCCCATCTTGGTGTCATTTTCGACGAGATCGTGAATCGTTATCGAGAGACTTGGTCGCGGGACCGGGAACTCGGTTATCCTGACTTTCGGGGTGGCCACGGTGACTCGGCTGCGACGATCGAGGATCTCGTTAGTCTCAGACGCGAGGAAATCGCTCGTTTGAACACCGTTCTGCCGAAACTGGAGGAATCCTATCTCCAGAAACTGAGGGATTGTTGGTTCTCCTTGGTCACTAAAATGCGTCAAACTGCATTAAGAGATGCAAGAAAATTCGATGAATTCGTCACTTCGATACAAATTAGATTACTCACGCATCGAGTGTATCCGGAGAAGGAGGAAAATCCGGAATTTCATTCGTCCGAGGCAAGAGCAACGAGTTCCTCGGAATTTCGACAAATTAGTAGCCAAAACGACGAGACAACTTCCGGTCTTGACGAATCGAGCGGAAATTACGAAATTCGTGCCGAAGTTACGCTTAATTCTTGAACAATAATTATCAGCGTAATTTGTACATAAAATAAAAAAAAACTACAATCGTTGGCAATACACGATTCGCCCTATTTTCTCAACGGACCATTTTTTCTTTCTCTTCCCTCGTTTCGTTTCTTTTCTTTGGTTTTTATTATTAATTATACCTGTATACGTGACAGAGTTTAATATGATTTATTTATATATTGTGTAAAACGTCCATTTCTTTTTGTTTGTTTGTCTTGTTTATATAATCCGTAGGATAAATAGTTCAATTAATTCTCGTTCGTTCACGATACGATAATGTCGAAGTTACGGGAGCGAGGGTTAAGTCTCGACGAAAGATGGCAAAGATCCTCCTCGTCGAGTTCATACCGATATTTCTTTAAAACTATTTTTCTTGTCCTTGCTATTTTTCTCTCTCTCTCTCTCTCTCTCTCGACTCTTTCCATCCTTTCATTCTGTATAAAAGTTGAGTAAACGAACGTGGTAAGAGCAGCTATGACTCGTCTTCGATTTTAATAATTATGTTTATCCGCTAAATTTCTATACGTTTTTCAAACCATTCGTGGGCTTTGTTCATTCTTCATTCGTTTATCGTAATGATGATATTTTCATAATAATATACGTAAGATGAAACGTATTCTGTATATATTTTCTTATTTCTCTCGTGATTTGCAATTCCTCGAGGTTTAACGATTTTACGTTTATCCCGTGTTAAAATGATCAAACGATCGGGAGACGCGACAATTTAAATTGATATCCCGATGTGCCGACCCTCGTCCCGATCCACGACCTTATCACTGTATTCGTATCTTGGTCGTTTCTTCTAACTGTCCTCTTTTTTTTCTCTCTCTCGTTATTTATCTTTTTAATTTAAACGCTCACTCGTTGACGATATGACTGCATTCGAGAGAACATCGAATAAAACTACAACAACAATAATCGGCGATAATAATCGATTTTCTTCGAAGGCCTTGGAAATCACACGACACATACATACATCCACGCAGTCACACACAATATCCGTCATTTATCGATGACAACGCGAATTATAATAACCCTCCGCGTTCTTTTAAAAACGATCATTTTACTTTTTTCATCATTCTCCCCAGTTCCATCGAAATTGCTCGTGCGTCCAAAATTTCGCGGTATGACGATGCCTTTCTGCGTTTGTTTTCTTTTGTTTCTGTTTTGTTTGCCAGTTAAAGCCAATGAAAAATATACCATTATAGTAAACGTAACTACTTTACCGTAATATTATATCTCGTGTAACAAATGTCATGTATATATTTCACTTAAACGCGACTCGCGAATTCCTCCGTCAATTATCGATCGTCATCGAACAATTTATATGTATATACATATATATATGTATATATGCATATAGGTAATATTATTCATAATATACTTAAACATTAAACAGTTCCTGGACGACTTTGGTAAATGAGTAATAAGTCAGTTTAAACACTTAAATATTCGTTAATATTAGTCATTTGTAAATTCCGTCTCGAAAAAGTTTGCGAGAGAAATGCGAGAAAAGGAAATTTCTAAAAAAAAAAAAGGAAAAAAAGAAGATAAATATAAGCGTGCGCGGAACGTCGAGACGAATCGCCGACGCGTTTCTCAATTCGCGTCGTGTGCGATCGGATGTGAAACAAGATTTCTAAATACCAATTGTCGTTTCTCTCTTTTTTCGTTTGAAAGCGTAATATATAATGATTCTCGTAGGAAAATACACGAAGACAAAGAAAGAAGTTAACGGCCCTTGTTTCTTTCTCACGTTGACCCGGGAATAACGGGCGGTTTCGATCTTTTGGCTCCGTTCGCGACGTGCAAACAGAGGAGAAAATCGTGCGGGCTTAAAGTGCGATCGCGTGCTACGATACGAAATAATGAAAAAACGCGACAAATATCGAGGAATCGTGATCAGAAGGGTGCGATTATCGCCGCGGCCTCGCCTCGACTCGTCGGCAAAGAGGCGCACTCTTGCCACTTGTTGGAATTCGGGTCGTAACACTCGACGGTCGATATCGTTATTTGCGTACGATAGAAATTAATTTCCTGCGACTGATCGCCTCCGATCACGTATAAACGACCGTCGGCCGCAGCGACAGCGGGATAAGATCTTCCCATATTCATCGGTGCAACGGCGGTCCATTTATTCTGTTGGGAAATACGCGAAAATAAAAAAAATCACGTGACGATAATTGCGGCAAGAATAAACATCGTTGATATTTTTATAAACACGACGAAAGAAGAATGTTAATAATTACCTTCTCGAAGGAATATCTTTCTACGGACGTAAGAACCTCCTGATTTTTATTCGTACCGCCGACAACGTAAATGTAACCATCGAGGATCGTTATACCCATTTGAGATCGGGGTGTGAGCATCGGCGCAAGATAAGCCCACTCGCCGGTCACGGGATTGTAACTCATGGTGTCCCGACGATGTCGACTGTCGTGAGTACAACCGCCGACTACGTAAATTAATCCTGAACGAAGACAAAACGATCATTTTCTTTGATTCCTTTCGATCGATCGAATTTCTTTGTTAAACACGAAT
This sequence comes from Netelia inedita, assembly GCA_964017225.1. NCBI lineage: Eukaryota > Metazoa > Arthropoda > Insecta > Hymenoptera > Ichneumonidae > Netelia > Netelia inedita. The sequence continues at coordinate 7,769,200 of OZ024924.1, read as the reverse complement.
CGATTATTTTCGACGTACCTTCGTAAGCCACGACACCCATACTGAATCGTGGCTCCGGCAATTCACCGTGCAGCGTCCACGCGTTGGACACTGGGTCGTAAGTTTCGATCGAGCCACCGATGTCCTCGCCGACCCAACCGCCAAATGCGTAAAGACCGTTGTCCAATGCGCAAAGACCAAATTCGCATCTGGGCTCGACCATGCACGCGATCGAGGTCCACACGTTATCGCGAGGATCGTAACATTCGCCATTCGCTATTATACAAGATTCTAACTCGCCACCGATGACGTAAACTTTACCGTCTAACAGCGCCACACCCGGAAGTATACGACCGATTCCTATCGGTGCGACCTCGCTCCATTCTCTAAAAAAAAAAAAAACATGAAATTTTGTTGGATTTAAATTTGGAGGATCGTTTTGGCGAATATAAAAAGATTGATCGTTTATTCTCTTACCCGGTAAAAGTGTCGTATTTCTCGATCGTCTCGTAAGTACTCTCGGCATCTCTTGCCCAACTGTCGGCTGTGTGTTCGCGTTTCGAACCACCTATAACGAGTATATTCTTCTTTGCGCATAATCTCGGCTGCGCCCGCAAAGGTACGAGACAGCCCTTGTTAGAGACCAAATCTTTTTGTATGGAACGCAATGCTACTATGAGACTCGCGTCTTTGCACTCGAGTATTACGCTATCGAGACGCGTCAGCGAGCAAAGGCGAAGTCTGATGTGACCGAGTATCTCGAAAACGTAGCAGCGTCGAGCCGGAATATCGTGAACGATCCAGTTGTACGCCGCTTGGAAGACCTGATGAAAAATACAACGAGAACCGACAAATTATACACCGCTGGTGCATAACGGTCTAATAAATGTACTCGGTTTAATTAAAAACTACTGTGATAGCGTAAAAAGGTTGTTTCAAACACGATGAAATACCTGAAATTCTGTATCGATGTGTATGTACTCGCTACTGAGAAAATGAACGAGATATTCCTTTGGCAGATCAAGGAACTCTTCCTCCTGCGATACTTGAGGAAAATTGACTTCGATAAAGCGTAGGGCAGTCTCCAATAGATCTAGTCTGTTATGCGCTTCCGCAAATCTGTACGTTTGCAGAAAAATTGAAACGACGCAGATGTTTAAATTCAGACGTAAATTACGAACGACGCGTTTCGCCCAGTACGCGCTCTCGCTTGTTCCCGAATACGAAGAATTCGTAAAACTATTTACCTATAAATTCCAAGTGCATTGGAGTAGTGTAGCTGCTGACGCAGATAAGCTATACAACCCGAGACAACTTCGTCGAGTTCTAGCATATCGGCGGCTGCGAACAACTCCTGTACATTGTCCTGAGTAATATCGACGTTACCGGTATAAATGAAATCGACCAGTATAGAAAGTATATTGGCGGCGATCGAATGAATTTCGACTAATTCTTGTTGCTCCTCGACGAGGCCACCGGTGAACATAGCGTTGAAATAAGCGCTACCAGCCGCTAATACCGATCTATGCGCGCGTATTATGCTATCGCCGGCCACAAGACCGACGTCGCTGAATTGATTTTTGAGACGCTGAGCGTTGAGATTTCTCAAGACTTTCGGGGCGTATTGCCCAACCGCGTAAACGGTACTGGAAACATCGGACGCTTGACGCATGGGTTGCGTAGCAAAACCCATCGTCTGAGAATCGTGACCACTCTTCAGTGGAGGCACCGCGCCATCAGCCATGAAACCATCGAGGTGACCTTTATCGACGGCTCCTGGGATAATAAATATCCGTTCATTCGAGGCGACAACAAAATTTATTCGCCGACGTTTCTCCTTCCGATACCCGTACGATTGCTATTATTTAAATATCGTTTTTATTTGTTTTGTACTCACGACATATACGGGACAGCACCTTGTAGACGCTGTGAAAGGATTTGGTGTTGTTCTTTCCTTTCAAACGCATCACTACAACCTCATTTTCGACCGTCGATTATTGCCCGATCTCACACCGATATATATGTACGTATACGCAAAGTATCGAAATCGTACGCACAAAAAGAATATGTTTAACACGATTACCAATTAATTCGAGAATCGAGGTGATTGTTCGATGCACTCGCGTATTGAGAAAAGTCTTCGTCGCTTAGTTGCACACCGCGATAATCCGTTTAACCCACACCCTCGATTAATTTTATTAGCGATATATATGTATACGCTACGCGCTACGAGAATATTTTTTGAAGTGTCCTGATCAAAAAGGTTCTAGCGACGATATATATCGGTTATGAGTTTGCTTTACTCTTTTTTTTTTTTCTTGACATATGTCAAACCGTTGGTGGCTTCGTGAAAGTAGGAGCGGTTCGTGGGGAATCGATTGTTTTGGGAAAAAAACGGGGAATCGAGAGAATATTAGAATAATAATAATAATTCCGACGCGGGAGCAAGATGAAAATGGATGGTCTTCGCTCCGTTGCGAGACCCAACAACCGGTTACATTTGCGATCGATGATCGCGACACTGGAGTTGTCTAATATCGCGGATACTCGAGTCTTATGTACTCTTCTATTGTCAAATGTTCTGTACGAATCGTTCCGACGAAACACCGATTTATCTTTCAACTTTCTTCAACATAATCCGTTTTCCTCCGCGCCCAGCTGTTTGTTATGCCTAGCATACTGAAGTTAGCCGCGCCACCGCCTCGCGACAACCATGCGCGCGTCGATGCGCTCCATGAAGTTAGTCGTACATGGCGCCAATGTCAAAACATAAAAAATGTTGCACATCACGTTGACTATACTGTCATCGATTTATGAATGAAAGAAAAGACAACTTCGCGCTTTCTTATCCGTGTTGTTTTGTCGTCTGTCGGCTTTTCCAACATTCAACAAAAAGACGTAATTCGATTGTCGCGTGAATTAAAATCAATCTTTTCCCCAAGTGCGTCGTGACCCGAAAAGTCGTCATCACGAGCAAAGATTGTCAAGTTTTTAACTAAGCTGTCAACATGGTTTTAACCAAGGAATACAGAATATGTATGCCGCTTACGGTCGAAGAGGTAAACGATTATTCGAATGATTCTTAAACCGCTGACTCCGTCGTTATTTCCTCAAAAAATTACCCGATATTTTTCCTCGTATACAAAAGTACCGTATAGGACAGCTCTACATGATAGCGAGACACAGTCACGAGCAATCAGATTCTGCCGACGGGGTGGAAGTCGTTGAGAACACCGAGTGCGAAGATCCCGTTCATGGCAAGGGACAGTTTACCGAGAAAAGGATTCACTTGTCTAGGTAATTTTCTTCCACTATAAATTTCAACTATCGATGTTAAAAAATCATATTAAAATTATCGATGTGTTTCGTAGCAAACTTCCGTATTGGATTCAATCCGTATTACCAAGAATATTTTATATAACCGAAAAAGCATGGAACTACTATCCTTTCACCATAACAGGTAAACAATCGAGATACGACCGATTACAAATTACTATTTAATTCAATAAATAATTTAAATATCGATACCTCGTTGGAAAAATTTTACGTAGACTAAATCTTTGTTTTTTGTTTCACGCGTAACATCAGAATATACGGTAAGTAATATTTCGTAAAAATGGAAAAGAATTTAAATCAGAAGAAACGATTCAAGAATTTTCCCTTTTTCAGTGTTCGTTCATTCCAAAATTTCAAATTTCGATCAAAACTCGCTTCGAGGACAACAATGGATCGACAGAAAACGTAAGCGGAGACGTATAAAAAGTTTTTATATATTGTTGAGATACGAAGCGTTAATTCTCGATTTATTCGTAAATATTACAAATCAATGTTTCAAACTTTATAAAAGTATTTCAGATTTGATGAATATTTGTACACTTGCTCAGTGTTTAGGATTAACGCCTATAGAGCTGATCCATCGAGAGGTTGATTACGTCGACATAGCGTACGATGAGATATCCGCGAAGCATTACAAAGAGGAGGAAGATCCAAAGTTCTTTCGGTCGAAGACAACGGGACGCGGACCTTTGGTAGAAGGCTGGCGCGAAACGACTCATCCGATAATGTGTTCTTACAAGCTCGTGGACGCGTCTTTCGAAGTTTGGGGAATGCAAACGCGAGTAGAAGATTTTATTCACAAGGTGATCGAACGACTCTCCAAAATTCTTATTATTCTACGCGATAACGAAAAAAATGAAAGAAAAATGCAAAAACTGCAAAATTTATAAACAAAGGTAACGAACGATTTTTTTTTTTCAGTGCGTCCGAGAGACTCTTTTGCTGGGACATCGTCAAGCTTTCTCGTGGATCGACGAGTGGCACGCCATGAGTCTCGAGGATGTGAGAAATTACGAAACTAAGATGCAAGCTGCTACGAACGAGAAAATACAAGTGAACAGAACTGAATTGGAAGAAGCAAATCCGGAGGAAACTTCATCGATACCTACCTCGCCGAAAACTTCGCTGCCATCGTCGCCGACCCCAAAATCGCCTACCTCGGCGTCAAATCGTTCATGGTTCTCGTGGTCATAACCGATCATGGTGATAATTTTCCGCGAGCTTTATCGTATTTATTATAGTAGGTGATTGCTAAAAGAAAAAGAACGAAAATCAGAAAGAAAAAAGGAAAATAATAAATGTAGGCGAAAGGATGCGAGGAACGTGCGTAAAAAAGTTAACTGTCTATTCTCAAACGTAAATGTAAATATTCTGTGTTATCGTCGTTGTAATGATAATTATTATTATTTCTATCGTTCGTTATCTCAAGCTTTCTACCAGCCATCTGGCTGTTGAGACACCCGGATAGATATGAAAGGGAAATCGAAACGTTGGGTTTTTTGTTTTATCGCCAGTCGTCCGTCGCGTTTCAACTCGAGCGTCGGTAACTTGAACGTTTGTTTCAATCCGTGATCCACACGTCAGCCGAAATTGGTCTTTCTATTTTCTATCACGTTTTTTTTTCTCTTTCTATTATTCCCTTAAAGACTTTAGCGATTGATCGAACCAATATAACTCTAAATATTAGACTGATCGGGTAAAAAAAAGTTGTTTCCGATAATACGATAATCATTCGTTCGCACGATTCTCGGCGATTCCCAGCTGCGGGGTAGTTAGAAAAATAAATAACGAAATATTAAAAAAATAAAAATAAAATGAAATAAAAGAAAAAGAAAATACGCAAAAACCTGTTGCACGCCTGTATCGCTTGCACAGATCCGAGTTTCTGAAATTAATGGATGAAAAAGAGACAAGGAGGACGGAGATGTATTCGTCAAGCACAATGTTTGTAACTCCTGGAAATTGTTTTCCCCCTACCGAATTATAAACTGCTATATAAAGAAATATATATATATATATATGTATCTATATTTATGTCCAAATTTATGTACATATAAGTAGTATTGCATCATCAGATTATCTTCGCAGGCCGATGCTCCAATCGAGGTATTTTTTTCCCAGTTAGATCAGCGAATTTTTTTTTTTTACAATATCTACAACTTTTTAAGGCGCGAAGTAATTATATTAGTATTTATGAAATTTATAATCAGTCTAGATTTAATACTACCAGATATCAAATTCTAAGTGCTTGCCAAATAATTCATCGCTTATCACCGTTGGGAAGTTAACGGACGAAATATGAAAAAAAGATATTGAAGAGCACAAATCTATGTAGACTGAAAAAAAGGGAATTATTCGTGACAAAGGGTTGCTTCGTTTACAGTATCATTGTCCGAGGCTTCCTGCGATTTTACGAAGGGTTAGCAACAACAAAAAAATCGCGAACGAAGGCTGAAACGTGAAAGTGGAAAATGCGTGCTCCGGGCTTTTTGGAAAAGTCGTTGAGACACGCGAGAAGGGTAGGAGAGACGTGAGAGTCTACGGGGTGTGGAAGGAGGAGTGCTTTGGCCTCGGGGTAAGCTGAAAAACCTACCCCCCTAAGGTTCCGTTTATTGATCGCATATAGAAGCGAGGGTGCGCGCCAGCGCAACGAATGGTGGCGACGGAGACGAGTGGGGGTGTCTTTCTGCTTTTCGTGCCATGGGACCACCCTAACTCAACCCCGACGACATCCCCCGAATTCACCGGCTAGTGTTGTTGTTGCCACGAACATGTCTAGCGGTGAGTCGTGCTGTACAAAATAACACAAATAACGATTTAATCCTGAATTTCTATTAATATACAAAATAGTGATAAGCTTGCCGATAAGAGATCAAAAATATTCCGTGGCTCGTTTGGTTTTTACTCGCGGATATGACACAAACGCTATCGACGTTTAAAAACGTTCGCTTTATCATTAAGAAAAACAAAAACCTTTGTTTAGCAAGACAGGGACTATATTGGATTCGCGACATTGCCGGAACAAGTGCACAGGAAATCTGTAAAAAGAGGCTTCGAATTCACCCTGATGGTGCTGGGTGAGACGGGGCTTGGAAAATCGACTCTTATCAACAGCCTTTTCCTCGGCGATCTTTACAAAGAACGACGAATACCCGATGCATCTGGTAAGCGTCGCTTAATTATTTTCAAACGTTCGATCGACTTATTTTCTTTCGGGGCGTTTTTAAGAATTATTTTTACTTCGTTGTTTGTAGAACGTGTGGAAAAGACAACTTCGATTGAAAAGAAGACCATGGATATTGAGGAAAGGGGTGTGCGACTACGTTTGACAATCGTCGATACACCAGGTACAATGAGAAGAGTGAAAACTTAATAGCGAAATAAATGTAATTATTCGTAACTTAGTTTTATCTAATTGTAATTCATGCGAATCCTTGGAAGGTTTTGGAGATGCTGTGAATTGCGAGGACACGTGGAAAGCTTGCTCGGCTTATATCGACGAACAGTTTCGTCAATATTTCACTGACGAGAGCGGCCTCAACAGGAAAAATATACAGGACAACAGGGTACACTGCTGTCTCTATTTTATACCACCTTATGGACATGGGTAAGATTATTTCAAATTTCTTCTTACTTTTTGTTCTGGTACACTATGAAGAATGGAACAATTTCGAGAAAATAGTATGGATTTTTGAAATCTGTTTTTATTTCTCATCGACACTTAACGATTTGATTCCTCGACCCAGACTGCGACAACTTGATCTGGAAGTACTCAGGCGATTGCACAGGAAAGTCAACGTCGTACCGGTTATAGCGAAAGCCGATACTCTCACGACACACGAAGTGAAAAAGCTGAAAGAGCGCATACTGGCTGATATCGAGGAGCATGAAATTCAGGTAAACTTATTGTATCTTTGTAATAATAATAATAATAATAATAATCGTTAAAAGAAACACAATGATTCATACGCGAAACATTTGTTTGCCATTGCAGATTTATCAATTTCCCGATTGCGACAGCGACGAGGACGAGGATTTCAAGCAGCAGGACAAGGAATTGAAAGCAACTGTACCTTTCGCGGTTGTCGGTAGTTCCACGGTTCTGGAAGTCGCTGGACGAAAAGTTCGAGGACGTCAATATCCTTGGGGCGTTGTCGAGGGTTCGTGACATTATCGATAACTGCGAAAAATTATACAAAATTAGTCGAAAAGTAAATTTTGTTCTAAACGCATCGAAAACGTCTTTCTCAATGTTTACAGTCGAGAATCCAAAGCACAGCGATTTCGTGAAACTGAGAACGATGTTGATATCGACTCACATGCAGGATCTCAAGGATGTAACACAGGACGTTCATTACGAGAATTTTCGGGCTCAGTGCATCTCGCAAATATCGCAACAAGCCATCCGGGAAAGGAGGTACTTACGCATGTAAATAATATTATATTTCGTACTATTTCTCGTAGATTATTAAATAGATCTTAGCGTCGTAACAAGGTGTGTATCGTTGCAGCACGATATTTACAATTAGATTAGTACAATTGTCCAAATTTCTTTTTTCTTATATATATATATTTTTTCTCGATAAAAGATCACGTTTTTTTTTTAATAGAATTAACCGTCGTTGGCAATTATTGATCGCATCGATATTACTGATAATTGAATCCTCGTTAAAATACACAACACATATCATTCGTTTAAATTATTTATCAACGATCGTTTCTTTAATTTGGGAATTTTTTCGTTTTTTCTTGTTTCAGTAAATTGAAACGGGACTCGGGTCCCCACTTCGAGAACAGTATATCCGACACGGATAGACTTTTGTTGCAGAAGGACGAGGAGGTCAGTGATAATCGCGTTCACTTTTTCTTTTCCATTTCTCCTTCTTTTTTCATCTCGAATACGAAATTTCGCTCGCGCAATGATATCTTAGCGAAACGATTTGATTAATATTTGTTCGTTGGTTGCAGATCCGAAGGATGCAGGATATTCTCGCGCAAATGCAGGAGAAATTGAAAGCCACAGGTCAGGGCGGAGGCGGTGGAATCGGACTACGCGGAAGGGTCGGAAGTCTCGGCAACGATCTTGACTCTACAGAATTGGACAAGAAACGAAACAGCATTATAGACGTTTAGAATAATGAAAACCAATACGATCGATCGATCAACGATCGCGAATGAACGATCGTCCGAAACAGTATAATAAAAAGTCTCGTGAATTGCGCGCAAGAGTCTCGATATGCCTGGACCTCGGCGAAAAATCGGAGCGAAACAGGGCGACGAATGTTTTAGTCTTTTCTCGCGTAAATCTGATATTGTATTCGTTCGCAAATGCGTCATTATTTGCAAATGGAAAGGAAACTTTTTCAATCGACGATTCGACGATACACGTCGTTCGTATAATACAACAGAATCTAGTCAACGATTTACGAACGAATACAAATTGAGAATATTATTGGAATTTTCATATTTTCTTATACGCATCTTGAACTTACTAAAATAATATTGTAATATCGTTGATAGTATTAGCGTCTATTCGCGAGACTCGTAACTATTCGACGCTCAAATTTGTAAGATATTAGCGTGTACTGGAAACTCCCCCGGAACGAAAACCTGTTCTTTTATATTATTTTACGAACTTGAAGAAATAGACGAATTATAATATTTAGTAAGATTAAAATCGATTAAGCGCGGGAAATTTCATTTGTAGAAATGCAATTTTATAAACGTGACTTTAATCTCCCGTTCTCCTCGAATCACACGAGTATACGTGATACGAACGAGAAGTTGGCTTATTGTTAGTTCTTATTTATTCCGAGTCGATTAAGCGATTTGTTTACGATTATCGGCGTTAGGTATATAAATTTTAATAATGTATGTAATACGATACACGAGTAGCATTGCAATTACATAAAAATTGGAAAATGGATAATAATAACGATGAGACCTGGCAAAAAATGATTTTTCAATGTCCTGCGTTTTAATTTTGCATCGCATCGGTTTACTAAAAAGTAGTAGAAAATCGTTACTTACTCGTGACTGTTGCACAATGAGTTTGTCGATTCACGATGTCGTACATGGTTCGAGAATTCTATCGATCGCTCTCTTATCTCCCAAAACTTGGAAATCGCCAAGTTGTTTCGAACCAAAAAGTAAGAGGAAACTATGAATTTCATGGAAATTATTGGTAAACGGAGTACAAACGCTCGGAAGGTTGGGAAGTTGAACAATTACTTACGTTAAGAGGTGAGTTTTACGAATCCTCGGAAATGCCTTCGTATTCAACGTAACAATAATTACAATGGTATAATAATTGAAGTACGGAGTACAATATATCGGAATGATTTGCGTCGACAACACGAAATAATAAAACGATAATTTTTGTTTCTCGATGCTCTCACATTCGTTTTATAAAAATAGTCTCGGATTTTGGTTACTCATTTGTTCCAACTTTATATCCCCCTTCGAATTCGTTAACACCTCGAGTTGTTTCGTGGCACGAAAAAATATGTTTTTTCAACGTTCGCTTTTCTTTTTCTTCTTCTTTACGATTTGACGATTGATCGCACTTTTATAATTGTAATCTCGCTCTCGTCTAAAACTCTCGCGGAATGTAACAAGTATATATAATATTTCTATCATTGTAATATATATATATATATATTAAAGTAGTATTTGTAACACATCTTGGTTTACCTCGAAAAAAGCAAAAAACAAAAACGAAAGACCAAAAACCGTTAGAATATTTAAGCTTGCCATCACGACAACGATGACAATGTGCGATTTTTCCACCAGTCTTAGTGGCAAATATAAATTCGCGCTTTCTTCGTTCGCATAATTTTTGTCTTTCTTTTTCCTTTCTCAACTCGATCTGTCGCTCGTTACGACCGCCGCGTATCATTTACATTAATTATATTATATATTTCATTTTTCGTGTGCTTTTGTTTTCTCATCAACGTGAGATATCACAATATTAACGAAACATCGCCGGATACTAAAACTTGGCGACGGATATTCACCAATTATTAATGTTTCGGTGGAAAAGCTTTAGGTAACTATACGTTCTCGTACGATTTTTACGTTATACATATTATACGCATGTATTAATTAATTCGAGTACAAGTTGTTCGAGCGATCGCGTAAGAAAAAAATCTTCTATCATTTACGATTTAATCCAAATTTTAATATTCCGTTATTTGTTGATTTTTTAATTCGTTCCTGCTTTAATTTTTTCTTTAAAATATTATTAAACGTTCGTTTATATTTATAACACGAGGCAGGAGAATTAGAAATGAACGAGCGAGCGATATTTCATTTCTTCGTTTCGGCAGCGAATGTCTCGAGAAACGCGCGAGACAATTGGTAAGAAATTTCTATAAATTACGTTGATCGACGATCGTTCTCGAGGCGCGAAAGGAAAAAGAAGAATAAAAATATACGATTATGAGACGAATCAAAAGAACGTACGTGTTATCCAAAATCGTATTAATAGGAATGCGTGCATGGAAGACTGTAAGAGCGTACTCGGTCGCTTCTATATATTCATTATCTTTGTTTTTCTATTTTGTCCCGTTGATTCGATTATCCAGGTCTTTCGATAAAGCCTCGTAACGTCGTACGAGGCGCGACGATTGATTAGTAAAAAATAAATAAGTTGTTAAAGGCGAAATTGGCAGAGGCGATGCGCGCACGATATATTCCATTCTCTTTGCAACGATTTTTCTCCTCGCGCATCAACTTTGTCCTGTTCCTCTAAAAACTACGAGACATTTGTAAATACGCATTTAGCTTGGCAGAGATTGTCTTTCTTCTTTACTCTTTAGAGCGACCCTCGCGCTTCTCGCCTCGGGCTCCTGCCGAGTTCAATATTTTTAACGATCGATCGTAACTGTTAATTGAAAAATAACGATCGATCATTCATTATCAAGAATAATTCGTCCTCGATATTTCCATCGATCGACTCGAACGAATTTTATACTACGAAAATGTTCGATCGTTAAAAATATTAATTCGATTCGTGCTAATAAATACTACGCGTCTCTCTATAGTCGTGCGAAGATCACAATGTCCCATGCACGACTCGTCGCAATCTGAAATATCGCCATAACGATAACGCGATGAGTATTATCGCGATTTGTCGGGTTGCGTTGAATCGCGGTAGAGCGGAAGATCAGCCGAACAGATTTGTCACGAGTGAATTGAAGCCGTTGCTTATGGACGAGAAGATGCCATTGTTGGAGTCCGATGCGGTATTGGCACCGGAGCTTGGACGAAAGTGAAGCGTGTAATCTCGATGTGGATAAGCGGGACGCGATCCAGCCGCGTTACCGGAATAAGGAGCACCCGACGATCCTGCCGATCCTGTACCACCGTCACCGTTGTCGTCTTGCCTCTGTCGTATCCGGAAGTAAACGGAATGTAAACAAAACAAAAAAGAAGAACAACAACAATGCATTAGTAAAATCATATCGATGATAACTGTATAATTAAAATTAATAATCACCGATCGATCACAATTAACGATCGACCTATAATTATTAATCAACGATTAAGAGATAATTAAATTAAACATTTATAGCACGAATAGAAATAATTGTAACAGGCCAGAGGCGGAGCCACAGTATGGAGAAAAAATTCACAAAGACAGAAGAAGTTTTGACAGAACAGTGAACAAGCCAAGTATATGAAACAATAAATTCCAATCTTTCCAATTACCTATGTCGCACACTCTTTTTCCTACAATGATTATTTTCACATTTCTTCCTCGAATATGAAAATAATTTACATAAATTTTATTCATTATTGTCGAGTCGTGATCGAGACTTGAATTATTGTTTTGAGAGATTCTCAGGATAAATTTCATCCAGCACCAATGACGAAATTAATTCTAAAGAGGATTATGGTATTATTGCGAGAATAGGAACGAATATTTACAATGGACGAGCGTACGAGCAAGCGTTATCAGCGATTTTGGCGGATTGTTTTAAATTCTAGCTGGATCATCGATCGATCCGGATTTCTTTTCGCCAAGTGTAACAAGTACGACGTCATCGTGTCGCTACGTCGGACAATTCATCGTCCACTTTACATCCAACGCAGTTGGCCACTGTCCGAAGAAATATTGCTAGGCTGATATACAGGGGCTATCGATCCTCCGGTGACGACAATATTTTTATCTCGTCGCGAGGGACAAACCCTGGGCGTCTACGACAGACTTTTTTTCCTCACGATCGCGTCATTTGCTCCAGGTATAAAAATTAAAATTTCTCTCAACGCTCTTTCGTCCTCTCGATAACAATTTTTTTTGCTCACCCCTTAGCCGATGATACTATAACAAAAAACACTAACGATAATTTTTCAATTTTTAATCAAGTCTCTCCAGTCAAACTTTCACCTAGATAATTTTTCTCAATGAAACAAATTTCTCAATAACGTAGAAAAGATCTAAAAATTAAATTTAAAAAATTTGTCAAAATCGATATAAAAATTGCGGTGAATTTACCAAAACCCTCATTATTTCCAAAACCAAAAAAAGAACATTGAACGAACGAACCAAAAAAAAATCGTCTTCTTTGTAAAAATAAAAAAATGGTATCGAATAAATCCCATTCGTCGCGACAAAGTAAATCATCGATGGTCTTTAAAATATTAATTTTCAATCGTACAATCGTTTCGGTCCGTAAGTTACGAATTAATTAATTGACTAATATTAATACGAACAAATTGACCGAGCTGTACAAAGATGAGCGAGACTGGAGCATGTATATTCGCTAATTGGGGTCGCTCTTGTCCGGTCACGATTAATTAACCAAGGTACATAGACACACATACATACATAAATATATGTATGTATGTATACACAACGTTGCAAGAGGGGTGGGGGGTTGGGGGTGGCTAGAGTTTGGAGCACAAGAGTCGAGTACGAGGATACCGCAAAAGTGGTTGTTTCCCTTATACAAACGGTAGAACCGTGGCTCGATTCTCCGTCTCTTGGTTTTCGGGCTGATCTCGTCCCCACCCACTTGTCGCACTCGACGGCCGACTCGATAATAGCACGACCGCAAACGTCGATAGAGATAGATAATAGAGACAACATCTCGTTGCAAATTCGAGAGTCGTTCGAGGAACGATCCACTCGATTAAATCTAATCATCGTGGAAAAGATTTTCGTTAATGATTTTTTTTGTGAATTTTGAAAGATGGAGGGTTGCTCCTTTTTTTCTTTATTGATCGATTTTTAATAATCGATGTGAATTTGAGAAAATTGTCATGGGGTTTAGTGTGGTATAATTCAATGGGAATTAAAGAAATTGAATTTGATTCAAAGTAAATTATAAATTTGAGTAAATTTCATTTGAATTTGATGAAATGTTAAGAGAATTAAAATTTAAGTAGATTAATGATAATTTAAATTTGATTAAATGTAAATTAATTTACACTGTGTCGAATTTAGTTTCATTGAGAATTCAATTTAATTTAATTGTGTTTAATTTTTGACAATAAACGTTAAAAATCATCTGCGTTTTTTAAGATGAAGAATTGTCAATGGGAATGAATTTCGATGAAATCGATTAAAAAAAATATTCGTTTTACGATCAAATTTCATCATAAAAAATAAATTCGAGAAATAGCTTCGTCAAGATAAGTCGCGAGTTTCTCGTCTATCCTCTGCTATTTATGTTCGAACGCTCCGGTGAATTCTCCGAGGGGGATGATTTAAAAAGAAGAGATGAAAAAAAGTCCTATAATTTGACGAACGAGCGGATCTAGAGTATAACGATAAAATTATCGTCGAGTACTCGTTTTTCACTAGCCTGGCATTCGCGTCTCGGTGCGAATTTTCATTTCATCGTTATTCTCGTGTAGCCCGAAACCCACCCCATGTCGACGGAGAATTTAATCAGCGATATGATACGACAGATATATCTTCATCTCCCATCCCTATCATCCCTTCTCTTTTCTCGCTGATCTCTCTCTTTCTCTCTCTCTCTCTCCCTCCCTCTTTCTCTCTATCTCTTTTGGCGTGCCCACGTACAATTATCGAAGGCTATGAATAGCACGACTCTATATCGTTAAATTTCCATCGAGCTGAGAAATATACAAAAATAGACGAATCTTCATTCATTAAGTGTCGTGCTTTATCGTCGCGAATTCAAACGTCGATCGAAGGTAATGCTTCAATCGTTGAGATAAAAAGTCTCGACGTTATCACCGAAATGCCAATAAAATTAACAAGTTTCTCTTTGAATTATTATCTATTTACGTTTATACCTGTATTTCTGTTTTTTTTCTTCTACTTTTAGAAACATGTTTAAAAAAGAATGAAAAAGTAAAGTAAAATGTGAAATTATTTTTTTTTCTTCTACGTTGAAATATTCTAACGCGATGTTCGATGTTGTAAGTCGATGGAAGTTATGATTTACGAATAAGAGTAAAAAATATAAAAATTTTTTGAGAGATTCTCGAAGCAATTTACGGTACGAATAAAAGCGCGGTGGCAATTTCATTAATATCCGTGTTGGACTACACGTTGATGGCAGTTGTTATCGTTGGCTTATCAGCAAACCGAGTGTTCTCGCACGGCTGGACACAATCTCGATGAAATGGACCAGGTAAAATAGATGGTTTACGATTCTCTTTTTCTTTCTCCCTTTTTTTACCTTTCAATAGGAAATAATCCCTCCTATTCACAGTAACCACGCGGTTCTCTCGACCCTTCGTCAAAATCTGGAGCGAAATTGCAGTCGACTGTGAGAGAAAGAGAGAAAGAGGAAGAAAAAATAAAGTAGAAAGAGAGAGAGAGAGAAATGCCCAAGTCTCATTTTTCTTCCTTGGGTTTCTTCGTTCTCGTTGATGTTCCAACGTTTTCCCCAACGGATAATAATGCTTCACGCTTGGTAAGATCCTCTCTCTTTCCTCGAGGTTTCAAGCCGACCTTCCGCTTTTCCTTCGCGTTGGTCCTTTTCCCAACCGCACGTTTCTATCCCTCGTTTCACGAGGAAGAAGCGATTATCGTTCTCGCCAGAAAATCATCGTTTCCAAACGAGAGAGAGAGAGAGAGAGAGAAAGAGAGAAAGAGAGGGTACCGTTAGCCCATAATGGCTACAAAACTCGAATTCCAAGTCTGTCTTCACCAGTGTCTAAGCATCCTGGCGAACTTGATATTTTTCTCTGTTTTTTCCCTCCTTTATGGCCACCGAGACGAGAGAGAACAAGCCTTAAATTATACGCAATTTGCCGATGCGCATCAAAACCTCAGGGAATTTTTTGTTACGTTTATGTGTCTATAAATTCTGTAAAAAAAAAACAAAAAGAGATGTATATGTTACAAAACAATTTGCAGTAACTGAGAAGCAGCAACGTCGACAGCAGCAGCGGCAGCAGCAGCGATAGAACAGGAAGCACGAAGCATCAGCGATTTTTACAAAAGAGATATTTTTAAAAATTTCGAGAACGGTCCAATGTATCGTAGATTTTTGATTTTTCGTAAACAAATGTGAACGAGATTAAACGAGTTGTAAAACGAATATTCATAATTTTCCAAGTGCAAGATTATTTTGTGATTACAGTTTTAATCGGAGAAATTTGATTCCTTTCGAGAATCGAAAAACAGTATTTTCGCTAGGAAAAAGATTTAATGCGAAGATACGAAAGGACCGAGCTCGTTGATATTTCATTTTCACAGGTATACCTGCTCGCTCGTACGAATACTTACATTATCATTCGTGATATAAATCGATCTAGCCAACGAGATTTAAATGGGATTATTGTTTGTTTCGGTTTGCTTTTCTTTTGCTTTCTAGCTGTATTATCGTGTTGTCGTTGTTGTCGTGCACTTTTCGGTTCTCCGAGGAAGGTTGAAATTAATTGAGATTGAGGTCGGGTAGGGTAAAGAGGGAGAAAGAGAGAAAGAGAGAGAGAGGAATACGAGAATTTTCATGCCAGGGACGTTGAAACAAGCTGAATAATTAATGTACATTCGTGTATCCACGAACGAACGCGTAATTACTTGGTCCGATTCGACGAATACACCTGGCAATCTCGATCGAACGACGAAAGATTTGATAGATTGATTAAATAATCGTTCGTTAGGAATCGATGAAAAAAAACGGAGAGGATTTTGGGTTGCTTTGTTCTCTTGGAGTTATTAGTAAGTGGGAAAAACGATGGCGTCCGCGTCGAGGATCTGTTCCGGATAATAACCATGATCGTCAACGGGTCTTCTCCCACCGGATTTTGTTCTCTTTTGCTGCGAGGTATCGCCGCTCCTATCGCTGCCGCTTATAGCAGCGTTGTTACTCGATTGTGTTACGTAGCGCTGGCCCGTTCCGGTGTTATCAACCGACAATCCCCAACCATCCTGTTTATCTTCCAAATTCTGAAAAGACCATACCGTTCCCCTTCACCGATCGATCCTCTGCCATTTAATACGTCTCGACGTAAAGACCGTTCCGACCATGTCAAATATTTACAAAAGAACGCTGTGTATCGTTAATGAATATAGATTGTACTTAAACCTGTGAATTTTCGATTTTTTACAGCCGATCCTTACTATATTATTTTACAGATCGAGTTTTCGGCGCGTTCTACCATCGGTTGGAAAAGAATCGACAAATTAAATATTTCGCACGGTGAAAAAGCTTGAAATACTTGAAAGATTCTTAAAGTAAAATTGAACTAAAATTCGATCGATGTTGCATCTTGATTATAATCGTGGGAAAGATTTTTTTCAATTCAAAGAAAAAGTATAAATTATATTAACGTTATAATTTTTTATCCGCTCAAATTTATATCCAGCAACTTTACGAAATTTATACCCGTATCAACGAAGTGAAATGACTTTGACTTTGACTTTGATCGGCGTACCAAGTAACGATAGAACGTACCGTCAACTCGATATCGTAAAATCAGACCTAAAGTAAAAAAAAATGTTCTTTTTTATCAAAACGTCGATCGCTCACCTTGGTCCCGTGAAGCGTGACGTTGAGCAAAGTTGGATGCTGCTCTATGACCATGAATTCCACTTCTCGCGGAGCGTATCCATTAGCGTACACCTGCGGATATAATCGAGAGAAATAAAATAAAAATTGAGCGAAATAAATATTAAATTAGCGACGGAGACGAGGCTATTAAAATAAGAAAAAAAGACAAATGGAATGTGAATAGAAGGTCGTATGAAAAAATGACCCGCGGCGCAATTTTATCCGTGTACATGCATCGTGAATCTATAATGGTCTATAACCGTGAAATATAAACGAGACGCACCCAGTCGCGTTATAAAAATAAGCTTCAAGGATTCGAGATCGAATGTCAACCGTTTATCGCATCGAGGACAAACTTTACGACATTCGTCTCGATTAATTCCACTCTTTTTTATAAATTCCTCCGACGATGTGGAAGTTTCAACGAACCTCGAGTTTGTAAAGTCCTGGCAGTAGAATCCTCCAGAATTCGCCATACTTCGTCGTCAGGAAGCTGATGTCGCGCGACTTAATTTTCACGGAAGCACGCTCAACGGGATTTCCATTCTCATCGATCACGAAACCGTGAATTCCGCGATGAGCCTCGGCCAGGAATTTGATCAAAGCCTATCGACCGGAATATAATTCGTTAGACGTATTGTCAATGGCCAATGGACGGAGCTTGGAGTAATTTTGAGTAATTGTTCGATTGATTTTTCTTACGACTCGATTCTCGTCCCAATAACGAGGGAGATCCTCGGCGGGTGGATACTTGCAGCAGGATAGTTCTAGGGTGATTTCCATACAACCGTTCCATACGTAATTGAAGTCTTGCATACCACCGGTCAATGGATACCATTCGGCACCGTTCGTTATTCCGTGTTTGAAACCAGGCTGTGCCGCCGAGCAAGCCGCGCCTCTATGCATCGTCCCGTGATTCTCCGAGTAGGTCAACGAAAGATGACGAAAAACGTCGTCGTCCGGTGATATACTCGGTGTCGACGAGTAACTCTGAAACACTGGGAAATCAAGAAAACGAAATACCAAATTATCATTAATAAAATTTCACTTATCATACGAGTAATTAAATTCATAAATTATGGCTAACGAATAAAAAAAGAATCAAGTTCCAATCGTGATGATCGGGATTAGTAGGGGAATTTCAAATTACCTGCGCACAAAGGTGCCGATCGACATATTCCTGATAGCGTGAAAATATTTGAGATAATATAAGATTTTTTTCTTAAGGCATAATTAAGGAAGTACGACTATTACAGTGTGCAGTAGAATTTGCGTGTGTTTTCACGAGTAACGAAATTCGTTCTAAATGATGGAATGAAAAACAAGCGAGGATCCAAAGACTGCTGTTAATTTTCAATTTTTAATCGTAACTTTTGTTACGATTTAAAAAAAAAGAAACAGCAATATTTCTTCACCAGGTTGCAGATTTATAAATCGAAGGTTATTTCGTAGTCGTACGTTCTTAATCGAAGCCTCGCGTCGTTAAGTCGTTTACAATCGAAACGAAAAAATCATCGTCGACACAAAAATCGAAAGATTCGAAACACCGACAAAAACGAATCGTCATTAATCGCGAATCCTTTCGTGACTATTCAGTGTTATATATTTCCAATTCTCCGCAAAACAAAGTACGTCATACGCTCGAAATGGGAATTTCCCCATCGAGCGACGACGAATGAATTCGCACGCGATCGAGCGAGGAAAACAGATGATTGTAACGAACAAACAAAAAATCTAGAATCTTCGTCGTCGTTGTTTTCGTTTAGTCGCATGCAACGGTACGTTTTAAAAAAAATCTACGTTTTTTGCCCAATCTCGTTTCTTCGAGCCATTCGTGCCGTAAAACATTGCGAATAAAAACAAAATTGTAACGTTTATCCGTTGTCGAGAATTTTTATTAGTCGGGACGAAGGAATTGTTTCAACGGGGTAGAAACTAAATTCGCGAGACTCACGCGAATTTGGAGTATTGTCGAAGGGATAACTGGCTACGAGAGCACCACCGTGAAGGCTTCCCGAGAGTACGAACTGGATCTTCGATACCCATTCCTTGACCGCCTCGGTTTCTGGCTGGCTCTTCTTGTTGTTCTGCTTGAAGTAATCCGGGAAATTTCGATTAAGATCAAACCCACGTGCGTTGTATCGTCCCTGTCCGCCCTCGCAAAAGCCCTCCTTCGAGACCTCGAAACCATCGGGATTCATCGACGGTAAAATGTGTATGCGAGTGTTGTCCAGCAGCCAAGTTATGTAAGGATCGGTCCCGTACTTCGTCACGAACAACTAAAAATAAACGTCAAATATATATTTAAAAAAAAAAGCTAAACGAGTGGGTCGTACGATCGTTGGCGTCGTACGAAAAATATTCGCCGGAGAATCCAGACGTTTATGGGACTAAAGATCTAGGTCAATCCGACGAATCGACCAAAATTTCACGTTCACGATGAAACGTAAACGGTGGAGAAAATTATGTAAATCCCTGTAACGCGTGTCTTGGAGAAACGTCGAAATATTTTTGAGCGAATTATATTTGGGAGAAAATGTGAGAAAGGAGAAAAATTCGAAATTTGCTAGCCCTGAAATGAAAGAACGCAATTGTCTGGAATTAACTTGCTCGAGGCAAATTATGCGAGAATAAAAATTTGTGAATAGTCAGAAAAAAATATATATCAAGGACTCGCGCGAAACGAATTTGGGAGTGAAACAATCCTTACGTGTTTTACCTCTGTTCTCGTTCGTTCGCACGCGACGTAATTCAACTTTGTTGATAACGAAAGCCATCTAATACAAAGGAGCTAATGCCTCGATTGCGCAACGAATGAAATTAGCTTTGTACGGTAAAGGAACGTCGAGAGAGAAAATTCTGCTCGTTTGTTACCAAGACCGAATGTACAAGTTATCGCATTTATACGGTGCAACGCGGCGTATATCCTCGCTTTATCGTTATTATTATTATTATTCTCCGAGCGAGTACCACACAACGAGACCAACTTTTCTCCCGTGACTTTGCTAAAAACAAAGGCATCCCAGTTTTTTCTTTCACTCCTTTTGTCCCGCGAGAGACCGAGACATTCATTACCCACGAAAGTGTCACGGTCCTTTTCTACGGTGCTAAGTGTCTTTTTTTTCGTGTTTCTCGTCGTTTTATTTTTCCTCGACTCGTAGGAAACCTCGCGAAGGAAGTGGACGTACCGCAATTTGCTAAAGAAGAATGATAACGTTACGAACGTTATATTTAGACTTCCCGCTATGATACTTTTGCTTTAATCCACCACCCGGATAAAAAGTGCTGAGTGAAAGAGAGATTAATTTTTCGTATTCGAGCAACGAATTTAAACATGAAAAACGTACTTTGAGAAAGTCTCGAGAACGGAATTGATAACGCGTTGAATTAAACGTTGGATCGATTCATCTTTCTTGCAAAATTTTCAACGATTAAATAGAAAATTAATTGACAATTTTCTATCGGAGTAAAAAATATCCCATCGCAAATATTTTCAAGGTACAAAATTAATCGGAAAATTCCCCGCTATGGTATTGATATTTAATCGAACGGGATGTAAATCTCAATTTATCTTTTATCGTTGACGAGAACGCGACGGATAAAGGGTATTTTTTCCGTTGCTTTTGTGAAATATCCTTGACCGTCGTGTGATAATTATCGAGTTCGATGTTCTGTAACGATGTCGCGTTTGTAATAACATCTCGTAGCGGTTGCCAGCTTCTCTTCATCCGTGCGTAGAAGCATTCGTGAGAGCGGTTTTTTTTTCTACACGCTCGAACGAATCTCAATGAGCCGCGAAACGATCGAATATCTAGCGAGAATCGCGTCGGGCTTTTTTTCGCCGACGAAATCGAACATCTTCGTTTACCACGGAGTTGCAAATCGCGTTCGAAAAAAAACTACGCTTCGCTCGTTATACAAGCTGAACAGAAATAAGTGAATTTTTTTTTAAGTTTCCTCGAAATATTCTTACAACAAGGAACGACAGGAAATACGGTGCTTTTCGTTGTTTGACGATATTCGTTTTGTAACGTAAGAATAATGTTTTATTTATTCTTTTATTTTTATCCGTAATAAAGATAAGGTTTATGCGATGCAACTTACGTGAATGAGATGAAGCATGAGCTCACGTCCAACCGCCTCGTTTCCGTGTATATTAGCTATATACTTAACGTCGGGTTTTCCGATCATGTGCTCGTAAGGCGACGACGATACGACCATTACCCACAAATCGCGTCCTGAAAAGCAATAAATAATACCGAACGTTGAACATAAACGATCGATTATCGATCAAAAAGATATGTATAACGGGATATTTCACGAAACGGTGAATTTATTTTTATTATTTGATAATATTCCGTAACGCTTTTACGGTTAATTTGAACATTAAAATCAAAAGTCAGAGATTTAATGAGTAAGAATTTTTTTCATCGTTGGTTCGAAAAATATTCGTATTTAGAAAAGAAGAAACGCCGATTAAGCGAATCGAGATTACCTTTGACAGATTTTCCTATGGAATAAAGGGCAGTGAGATTTTGAAAACGGAGCGAGGTGGCTCGAAGAAAACGGCTCATCTGCTCGTAATTGTGATACTTGAATTCGATATTGTAAGGCTCGTCGAATATCGAATAACGAGAATTGTAGTGTCTCGAGATATCGCCGTCCTGGCCAATTGGTTTTTGTGAAATTGCAACGGCCGTTGCACCGCCATAGAGACAGCAGAGTGCCAGCAACGAGCTCGTCAAAAAATTCGTCAACATCTTGACGTATTTGAAACCTGAAACGAAAAGAAATAAAAAAAATAATAATTAGACAAGCATTAAAAGTAAAAGAACGAAAATATTTAGAGAAAATAAACGTGAATTGCCTGTAATCGAGAAAAACTTAAATAAACGGATAAAAAGAAAATTAGAAGTGTCGAGAAGCGCCGAGAGGTTCGGGCTTCGGGACCGTTATGCCTGGCCAAGACTGGACGAACGACTATTATAAAGTCCCGTTTCTATAATCATAGACCCGTGGAATATATCGAACGCCTCCAATGCTTCGCCACGTCCCTCGATGACGAATCGATGATTTATCGAACTGGAAACGATAAATTGCAACGAAAAGAAAATATGCCGAGACGGCTATCCCGAACTTTCACGGTTGAGCGCTCGTCGTTCGATTGATTCATGAATCTTGAATGATTTATCATAACAAATAAAACATAAGTCAATGTGCGAATTATTCAATTCACACTATCAACGAAATTTTGACAAATTATGAAAGATTATACAAAGTTTCTTTTGTTTGTGAAAAATTCGCCTAGCTTATGTTGACTTTATACGTAGGAAAGAACATTCTGAACGCGATATCGACACGTTGATCGAACGAGCCAAAATAGCAATGTTATTTGATCAAATCTGTTTTTTTTTCATGCTTATCGAAATATCACGACACCTCTTTGGATAATGGCCAGGCTCGAAGCGACGAAACGACCGAGGCTTGGAAACGACTAAAAACTACGACGTACCGACACCACTTGTACGCGACTCTTCAGAGATCTGTTTTCTTTATTCTATTTTACAAGGGTCGTTTCACGACAAGCCGAACAAAATCGGACAAGGATGTTTTCACATTTGCTCCGAAATTATTTTAGCACCAAATTACTCGTTGAAAAATGAGTAACTGATTCTTTTTCGTATTTTCGTAAAAGACTCCGTTTTTTTGCACAATTTGAAAATAAAATATATCCGATCGACCGTCGGTCGGAAAAATGTGAAAAAAATCGGGGACTTTTATCTCAACGAGTAGTTGTGTGAAAAATATTATGGAGCAGATGGAAAAAAGCATTGGGAAATTTTGACCAACTGACATGGAACGACGCGTGTAAGTAAATATAGCGTACGTGTTACATCGGAATGTGCACTTTATATCCGCGAATGGATACTTTTCTAAGCGACTGGTGGAGTTGAGAAATAGAACGGAGAGAGAGAGAGAGAGAGAGAGGGAAACACCCACGTATACGAACCGTATGAAAACGGAAACAAAAGGAAAGAAATGGCACGGAAGCTCTTTTTCCACTTTCCTTCATTCTTCCTTCTTTTCATCTCTTTTTCTTTCCTGCGTACACGAGCAACTCGACTCTCAGAGAAAGAGGGACTAAGACCGGTTCATTCTCAAACGTTTCGTATTTTTTTCAAATCGTCGAGTTGATCGTTAAAAGAAAAAAAATAATTTACAATAAAAATAGAATTAAAATGTTTAAATTTAAAATTTGAAAATAAATCTTGTAACTCGATCTTGAACTAATGACACCCGTCGATTTCTTTCGTCTGTTGAAACTCGTGACACGAGAAGTTGTGTTCTTAATTAAAAGTGAATTTTTCTCAATCTTTTAGAATTTTGTGCCAAATTTTGTTTGCCGGATGATAAACGAGAGAAACTATTATTTGGCAGCTGAACGAATGTACGAGAATTCAGAGAGGAGAAACATGGTCCAGTTGGGTATAAAACGCGTGTCTATACGTTGTGCAAATAATGATGAGAATGAAAAGAATGCGAGAGCAAGAGAGCAATGGGAGAAACGAGATTTGTTTGCAAGTGCCGCGGAGTCACCGGAATTCCCACATTTTATAGCGTCAATAGCGCTTTATACACATGTACTTTTCACCCCCAAGAACAATGTTTAATAGGGATATTTACTCGACGAAAAATCTTCCATGAACTTGAAACAAACAAGAAATGAACTCTACTCGTGTTCCACCATAAAACACGAATAACTACAATAATCAATAAATAAACAAGAAACAAATAATATATTACGTTTAAAAATAAACGAGAATAACGATGAAAAAAAAGGGACAAAGTTTTTCAAAGTACTTCGCGAAATGTTTTTCGCGTTGTTCGAAGCTGTAAAAATCGAGTCGTGTGTATAGAACGCGTCTTTGGTATGTTTAAGTGGGTCAACGCGGCTTCGATCTCGCTCTGTTGCGGATATCGAGTAATATCGAACTGTACCTCACGTCCGCCTTCTCCAGAGCAGTTTCTGTAATACACGTTTCGTCGCTTCTCTACTTTCTCTCTCTCTCTCTCTCTCTCTCTTTCCCTGTTCTCTGTCCTCTTGCCGATGATGTGGTCTGCCCTCATCTCCGATTTTCCGGTGAATGCATTTCGGCTTTATCGCCTTTTCGTTGTTCGACGACAATCTCTTCCGTCCACCTAGATATTTATACAGATGAAATATATAACTCGAAAAGAGAACTACGTTTATATCTTGATATCTTGCCCAGTTTCCAAATTCCTTTTCCCCGCTACGTTTCTTCCTGACGTTATTATTTCTCCAATAATTTTAATCAAAAACAAACCGAACAAACAAAATTTTTAAAGTAATAAATCTCGTGCTATACGAATGACGAAGAAACGTAACAATTTCAAGGGATTTGAAAATGAAAATGATACGAAGATAGATGATAAAAGAGAAAGAATGAAAGAAGAAGAAAAATAAAGGGAGTTTGAGCCACAAAAAGTCGTTCGAAAACGGTGAAACAGCTCAGGTGGGAAACTTTTCATCGTTATTCGAGACACGTTGCTCACCGAAGAAAGGAGAACGAAAGACGCGAGAGGGAATCCGTGAGAGTAACGGAACTCCTTCGGGAATCTGCTCTGACGCACCTAACACAGCTCTTTACTCGTCGCTCTCGTGGCACGCTCTATTTTTCTTTTTGTTAGTCAATGGGGAACCGTCACCGCTGCAAAGAAAATAAAATCAAAGATCTATTACAATAAATATAATAATTAAACTATATAATTGCCTAAAGATATTATTGTAACGTAAATATAAAAATCTGTGAATAAAAGAAAAATTATTAAAAAATAGTTAAAAATACATTTAAAAAAAAAGAGAGAAAAAACAAGTTTCCTCTACGACCCGAGAAACTTGCGCTAAATGTGCGAAAATCACGAGTAAGCGATGTTTAAATTGCAATTAACGACAGAGAGTTAACTAGAGAGAAAAAAGCATCGCGCTTGTTTCA
Organism: Netelia inedita; assembly: GCA_964017225.1. Taxonomy (NCBI): domain Eukaryota; kingdom Metazoa; phylum Arthropoda; class Insecta; order Hymenoptera; family Ichneumonidae; genus Netelia; species Netelia inedita. Next base: position 7,743,891 of record OZ024924.1, on the reverse strand, counting down.
CGAAAAAATTGAAACTGGAACAAACTTGAAGATTTTGCACGAACCCGACCTATTCGTCAGTCCGAATAACAAATCTCAGTACCTCTACGTTCATGTCCTTGGGAAAAAAATCCGCCAGACACATGAAAATTGACAAAACACAAAAATTTAATTCCATCAAAAATTAAAAAAATCCTCGACCGATTTCAACAAAATTGTCACCCGACGACAAAATTGCCTTGTTCGTGCCATTAGTGAAATTCGACCCCGATCTCTCAGCGGCATTGTCATTTGTCAATCGCATAAACCCATCCGGTCATCTATTCAAAAAAATACATTTCTACATTAATACTATTTTCTTTCCCCATTCAAATCGCGCTCGACAATCCAGAACGAACGAGCGATTTTTCCCCCGAACAAAGCTTCATGCTATGACCAACGAGACAACAAAAACCGTTGAATAATTGACAGAATAAAAAAGAAACAATAAATAAAAAAGTAAAAGCAGAGCGAGGAAAGCGATGCGCGTTCGTCGAAGCGAAAATTCTCCACGCTTTTGGCATTACGCGTCGCTAACTTTTACGCGCGTAAATCCTCGTGCGTTATGTACCGTTCGTTCGAATGAATTATATTTATGTACCTAAATATATATATGTGTGTATGTACGTGTGTTTAATAGCGTTGGAGGTCGGGGCTACGAGAAGGAGGTGGACCCGGTTTCGCGTTTTGCGTTACGCGCAAACACGCCCGGAGAATCCGGGCCGAGAGCGCGATCACGACGTCCATCATTACGTACACGCGCGCAATTTATTTCAACAAATATATATATGTATATAGCGATACCCGTATGACCTACCTAATGTGTGTCGCCAATTAACGTACTTGGAAAATTTCACTGTGTACCCAACGTCTATAATACTTTCTCGTTAAAACGCTCTGTACGATAATATACAATGATTATTTTTTGTTATTTTAAATCTACAGACTCTTCGCGACATGGTTTTTTTTTGTAATCGAGTCAAAAGTTTTATACTTTTGTTCGTTCGAAATTAAAATTGAGGGTTTTTATGTAAACTGTAACAAAGTATGTTGGTAATTAGGTCACGTTTCTGATCGATGCTTGTAGGAAATTAATTTCAATTAAATTCGTCTCTCAGAGTGAAGAAAAAGATTGATGGACGGAGAATTTTTTCTTTTTTTTTTTGAGGTGTTTAAATATTTAATTTTTTTTTGTTTTTAGAGAGGGCGTTTGTATTTTTTACGGGTAATTAATTTCAATTAAATTCGTGTCTCAAAGTGAAGAAAAAAATTTATGAACGGAGAAATTTTTAATTTTTTTTGTTTCTTTTTTGAAGTGTTCAAATATTTAATTTCATTTCTTTTTTTGAGAGAAGGCTTTTGTATTTTTTACGGGTAATTGGGTCATTGGAGAATTAACGTTTGTCCAACGTACCGGTGAAATTCTTGAGTTACAGAAAAAAAAAAGAAACAGAGTGAAAGAGGTACTTGGCTTATTTGTCTCGAGGATGAACGAACCCTAAACGACCTATCGAGAAAGCGGTTTGTTCACTTTGTGATGAAAACCGGATTCGATGTAAAAATCGTAAATGGAGAAAAATCTAGTGGAAAGTTTGATTATCCGAGTACGACGCGAGTTGTTACTTGGAACTAATCAAAGCTAATTAACAATGTTGGCTACTTATCGCTCCGAGTTAAAATTTTATATTTCTACAATTCATTCGTCTCGAGGCAAAAAAGAAAATTTGTCAATCAAATTTTCAACGGTTTGAAAATAAGTTCCGGAAAAATAAGATCGATCGCCGATCAATAGTTTCCTTTCAACGATCGAGGCTGTCGAAACTTTTCCACGAATTAATTCGATCGAACAGAATTGTGAACGAGATTATCGATTAAAATTTCTCGATTATAACGCTAATCGCAAATTCGACGTGATAAACAAATATCTAATTGTTTTCGTACGTTGTTCGAGTCTCTGCGATAGGAAAAACGTTCCAACGACTGGCAATTGTCTCGAATTATTCGAAACGAGGGATAATCATATTTTTCCTATTTTTTTCCTGTTTTTCGCAAAATTATTCTCTCACCGATTAACGAAACGCCTCATAATCTCCTATTTCTCCGTAATTTACATTCGAACTATAAACTAACTACTCGACCAACGAAACGTGAACGTTAAAGTAAAATGTTTCATAAATTTCAAACGAAAATAACAAAATTATCTCACGTTGCTCTATAACGAAAATAATCGTCTCCGGGGGTCTCGATCGTCTCTCTCTCTCGTTCGCAACGTGGTAGTTTCGCTGCTGTCAAAGCCGGCGGTAAAGAAAAAAAAATGAGCCGTCGTTTCTGATTCGAAAACTCTCGTCGAGAATTTCCTTCGTCGAGGACGAAACGCGCGTCGATCGCGTTAAATCTCACGATACGAAATGACAAAATCGGCAAGTAACTATGAAAACCGTGTGTACCCTCGAGTTGTCACTTCGAACAACAGTTACAAACTCGCGACGAAACAAAAAATGATTAAAAAATTTTGATTCTACCGTTGACAATTAAAACATACGTTGGAAATTGGACGGAGAAAATTGAATCGAGACATTGATGAAAATAATTCAACGAATTTTAAATAATAAAATTAAACGTGCTCGAAACGATGTTTATAATGAGAAAAACGAAGGGACGGACGAGAGCTGGCTGGTCTCGGCTGATCTCGGCGCGACGAGACCGCGATTGGCACTGACTCGTTCGTTTCTCCTCGTTCGTTTCTCCTCGTCGTCGTCGTCGTCGTCGTCGTCGTCGTCGTCGTCGTCGTCGTCGTCGGGGTAGTGAAACACACGGAATTTACTCGCTCGTGTGATACCGCGTTAGGGTGGGAGAGTCAGTCGGTATTCGTGTTTGAAGAGGACAGGAACTCCCTACTTCCTCACTCGTTGCCCTCCGCGAAGCTGTATATCCGTTTCATCTCTTGCTCTCCCACTCTCTCTCACCCTCCCTCTCTTTCTCTCTCTCTTTTTCCTCGTCACGGATGCGCGAGTCTTGTCCTTTTCATTTTCTCGTCGGAGCTCTCACCCAGTGGATGAATAAAGCGTTGGTCTCCATTGGCCGTGTAACCGAGAGAGAAAGAACAGTTATTGGCATAGTTTGAGCTCTTTTTATCCAAGGTCGTGCAATAAGGGTGGGTGCCAATGATCGAAGGGTGGCTGATAACTCACCTGGTTACAATTTGTACGCGCACGTACCTCGTACGAGAGAGCGCGCGCTTCCAAGACCACGTATACCAATCGTCCCACTCTTCAATCGACGTGCCGGCTTTACCACCTCCTTCCCTTGTTTCCTCTCGGTTATTCGGACGTGGGTGTACCAGCGACCAAATCGAAGGATGCTGCGGCTACTCCCGTGTAAAATGACCAAAAAAAAACGCATCGCAGCGTGCATAATGCGATCATCATGAACAGGGTCGCTTTTGATCCAAAGTCCTCGAGTAAGAACGCGAGATTCGTCAGATTATTTGCAACTTTGAGAGACGAGAGGTCTCGGCATAATTGATTTTTGTCTTATCGTCAGTTGGAATCGATCGCGACCTCTCCATGAAGCGAGTCTGAAATATTTATTTAAAAAATATTAAAAGAGTAGAGACAAGGGAGATATTGCCAATTACTTGTTATTTTTATTAACGAGCGACTAGATAAAAGAATAATGTTGGAAAAGTATCGATTAATCGACGACCTAAGGGTCGATGGTTAAATTCGATACAAAGTTTTATAACGAGAGAAATATCTACGAAATTGGGAATCCTTTTTCCGTGGAGATTTACGTGGAGGATCATTCACCTTCCTTGGCTTCCTTGGTTGGACCTGACGGACTGTAAAACTTCATCGGTTTTGTTTCATATGTGATCTAGCAAGTTTCTATGTGTTATGTGCCTCGCGAGCAACGCTTAAGATATACTCGAGTCTTACAACGGCCCTCGAGCACCTCGCTATTGAGGACGCTGTCCTACTACTTGTCGTTGTCGTCTCTGTGCCCTCTCCTTTTTATCTGCTACACATATAACCTATATATAGGTAAATGTTACATGTAGAATATGTTTGTCATGTGCAACACATAAAATACGGTATATAGACATACTTAATTCGACACGTACAGCACCAAGTTGTTACTATGTGTGTGTGTGTGTATCAGTGTGTGTAGATTGGAAAAGTATCCAATGCAGTGTATGTGTGCTACAGGAGTATTTCTATTTCGGAGTTTGCCACTTCCTCTCCGCACACACGAGTAAATCTGAAAATAGACAGAACCGGAAGTAGCGTTGTCCGGCGTCTCCCAGTTCGGAACTGAAAGTATGTCGTTTTAAAAAAGAAAAGCGTCATACATTCGGGCATTGTTATAACTTTCGAGTTCGATGAAACTGGTATGAGATACTTCGACTGTAGCATCGTGAAAAATAGTCTTAAATTGTAGAACGATATTTTATAATAGTTGTATTCTTTTCGGGATGAATTTAATTTGTATAATACTCGATAGATGGTAGTATTTTCGTTATATCGATATCGTAAACATCGTTCTTCGAATATTATCGTAACAGAATTATGTCTTCACGGTTAGAAAAAAGAAATGGTGAATCGTTGATAAAAGATACGAATGTGTTTTAAAGCTAAATTGCAGGCTTTGAAACACCGGATTCAAGATTTGTATCCATCTTGTAGATTACAAATCTTGTGGTTTATGCACAAATTCAATCGATTAAACTTCGCTGCCTATTTCGTTTGAATTTACGTGCTGTAACGACCTTATCAAGCTAGAGATTTTTGTATCAAGGTTATTGATAAAAACGATCAATAATATTGTTACGGATCGATATTGTAAGAAAATAAATATCGAAACTACTCTAAACAAACCTTCCAGTAACTTAACTGATCTTTGTAGCGCCTCCTTTTGTAGCCTAAAGCGCTAGAAAATGAGATCGGAAACGGCAGGATTTGACTCGCCCGATCGACGCGCCATCTCGCCTATACGAATTCAAATACATTTGAAATTGAGATCGATGCAATTTACCATTCGCATAAAATTTAATTAAAAAATAAGGAGAATTTCTTTGTTCATATCGCCGCCAATCGTTGTTATTAAGGCAAATGTGTTGTTTCTGTTTTCATTTACATACTACAAGTAATCAGGGTTGCGTTAATAATCGTAACCAAATAACGGCGCTTCGCTATAAGCTTTGTACGCATCATTCGAATTCGCGCGTATACGTCGTCCGATTGGCTCAAGATCGGGATAACACTTTGGAAAAGTTCTGTCAACCGCTGCTCGAGCTTCCTTGCGCGATATATTTCGTGTCGTCATCACCGACATGACAGCCTTGCTCTTCACGCATTCCTAAAATCACGAAAAAATCCATTTTACACAAGATAAATTTGAGATTCCATAAATTTAATGAAAAACGAAAAAATTCGTCTCGACTACCTTGTGTCTCTCTTTGATATTGAAAAATGATGCCTCGCCATTCGTAACTGCACTGAGGAAACTGCAGTGTGTAAGATTTGCCGCGCGTATCTCGGTACATGCGAGATGATCGATATTTTTGAAGTCGAGATTATTTCGACAGAAATCGAACATGTGTATCATCTCGTGTATCAATACACCGCCGACAATTCCATTGGTCTTCGACGTATTTTGACATACTACGATCTACAATTATTTGTTTCTTGTATCGACGATCTTTTCTAAATAATTAACGTTTAAAACGCATTTTACCTGATTCAGTTCGGGATCGTATCCTCCACTGACGGAAGTATCGCAGAATTCACACGATATATGTCGTCTGATATCGATCGCGCTGTAACAAAACATGATGCAAATATGTTATTTTTTATAGGCGAAGGTGCAAAGTGTCGAGAATTGAAAAAGTTTCAATTATTTGTAAACAGGAGTACGCAAAATGACGCTTACCATCCGGAGGCTTTCAAAGCACCCATCATCACTTTTACTAATGGATCTATGCAAAACAATAATAATGAAGTCGAATATTCGAGGAAATGTGTTAATTAAAAGGAGTTTATTTAATTCACACTCAGAGACGGTACGTACGTACTCCTTGTGACACATTCGTAAACGTTCTTTTCGCAACGTATTTTCTGCGGAGCTTCACGTCCTTCGATCATCAAAAATGCTTTGAACCAATTTGTTTTGTGCTTATTGCCTCGTCTTTCCGGATAAAGATCGTAACCCCATGATTCACTACTGGTTGAAAAGGATGGATCCGATGATTGACTATGAGTCGATTTACCGGCTTCGTTAGAAGGTTCATTTTTATTCGTATCTTTTTTGTCACTGGTGTTCGTCATATTGCACTTGTAACTAATTTTTTTCCGATCGCAAAACAAATACAATATTCGATAACACGACAACCTTCTTGGTTTATTGTTAATTTATGTTAACGTTACATCAGCAGCCAGTTTCCAGAATACTTTGAGGTTAGAAACGCTGAGATACATTTTCAACCGGAAGTGACGTCTTTTCTCGCACGAAAACACGTGATCGAACGTGCTCGTACACGGGTTTAAAAATGTGTGGGAAACACACACATTAGTATAGCGACTTGGGGTAAAATGGCACATTTAAATGAGTCGAATACGCAAGATCAGCTGTTTTTGTTCATCAAAAGAGATACATCGACGAATGTGATTCATTCAAATTAATTTGAACATTATATTTTCCTAACGGAAGTGAATAAATAACACTGTCTAATCACTGAAACAAAAAAATGGCATCGCGTTTTAGTGGTGCATTACAAATAACAAACCTCGACGACTTTATAACCCCTTCGCAAGTGAGAAATCTGTTCGTCCCATCTGTCAAGTTGCTATTTTCACCCGACTGAAATAAACTAAAATAATATTCTCTATTTATCAAGGAATGCATAAAACCCGTTGAAATCAAGAAAACCAATAGCAAAACCGGAGCAAAGATAAAGATACAAGAAGATGGAGCTTATTTCGAGTTGGACAATGTAAAAAACAAATACCATTCAAAACCGTTACTCGATAAATCGTAATATTCAAAAACGATGATTTGCCGTTTTTATAAATGAAAATTTTTCTTCAGCGAGGAACTACAGAAAAGCTCGAGAAGGTCGAAATCACGCTCGCCGATTGTCTCGCGTGTAGCGGATGCATCACATCGGCGGAGAGTGTATTAATCACCCAACAGAGCCAGGAAGAACTATTGCGCATCTTTCAAGAGAAAAAAGATCAAATACAGGTTGCTCGAACTTTGCGTCAATCAAATTTGTTGAAAAATCAATTTTCTAAAAAAATTCTAATATCCGATAATTTTACTCAAAGATTTCATAATTTCCTCGTGTTTAAATCGCCGTAATCGGAATATCAAACGTACTTTTGGACAGAATGGCAAGACGGAAGATTGCAAATTCATTGTCGTCAGTCTCTCGGTACAGCCCGTCTTATCATTGGCTGCGCGTTACGAACTTCAACCCGAGGAAGCGATTCGAAGACTCGCCGGTTACTTCCGCAGCTTAGGAGCGGACATGATACTCGATATGACCATCGCCGAGGATTTCGCGCTTCTGGAAGCAGCCAAGGAATTCGTCGAGAGGCACAAATCGTCCAAGGAAGGTTTACCGAAACAATTACCAATGCTAGCATCTTCTTGTCCCGGTATGGCGATTAAACAAAAAAAAAAGTTTTTTTCCTACTTTCCGTCGTTTCCCACGTTTCATTATATTTTTCGTATCTTCTCGTCGAAAGGCTGGGTATGCTATGCCGAAAAGACACACGGTAATTTCATACTACCTTATATCAGCGTTACAAAATCGCCGCAGCAAATAATGGGCTCGTTGGTGAAATATCACCTGGCCGAAATCAAAGGAATGTCGCCAGATCGGATTTATCACATAACGCTTATGCCGTGTTACGACAAAAAATTGGAGGCTTACAGGGAGGATTTTAACAACAAATTAAAAGACACCCGCGACGTCGATTGCGTCATAACTGCGAGTGAGTAAAATACCATTCGAGGGGAGAAAAAAACAAAAACTTACTTAAATCTTTTTTTTAAACTCGATCTATCGAAATTTTCGTCATCGCGACAATGTCCTTCTAATCCGTCGTCGTAAACGTTTCAGTCGAATTGGAACAAATGCTGGAACAACAAAGAACACCGTTGAATGAAATAAATGAAGAAAAATTGGACAGGCCGTTCGGCAATTGCAGAGACGATTCGTCCGACGTTGATATATGGTCGCACAATGGCTCAGGTTCCGGTGGTTACGCCGATTACATCTACGACTATGCGGCAAAAAATTTATTCCAGATCGACGACGCCAAGATCGAGTACAAAAATCTTCGTAATCCGGATTTTCAAGAAACTGTACTGGAACGAGATGGCCAAGTTCTATTGAGATTTGCGATTGCTAATGGTTTTCGTAATATACAAAATATAGTGCAAAAGCTGAAAAGGGGAAAATGCGCGTACGATTACGTAGAAGTCATGGCGTGTCCGGCCGGTGAGTGAAAAAATAAACAAAACAAAGAAAATTTTAATTCTACCTTGAAAAACATAATTTGTACGAATCCGTACAGGTTGTATGAACGGTGGGGCTCAAATAAGACCGCAGGACAACGCTCAACCACGAGAATTAGCGGCGAGGCTCGAATCCGAATATCGCGGAATTGCATCAATCAAACCCGAGGAAAACGAGGCGATGCACAGACTTTACAAAGCTTGGCTAGGCTGGTCAAATTCCGACAAAGCGTCGGCCTATCTACACACTCAGTACCACGAGATCGAGAAAATGAACACGGCTTTGGCGATGAAATGGTGATGGATATTTAACGCTGGAAATAAAGGATAATATCGTTAAGTTTTACAACTAGGCTATCGTGTCTTTCAATTTATCTTCCGCCTTCGTACCTCGATAATCCTTCGATGTGACTTGGATCAAACGATAAATGTATTGTATCGATAGCCAAGTGAATTACACACAGAAATTAACAAATAAAACATTCGTTTGCTTAATAACCAATCTGACAATAATAACAACGTGTAGAAAATAGTATATACCTCGCAGATATAACGTAGCATTATCTCGGTGACTGACTTCTTCTTATTTTTCGTACCTTATTAAAAAAAAGAGATTAAAAAATAAATAATGACGATTATATTCCGCAGAATAATTATAAATTGTGTATGCGTGAATATATACATATCAACGTGATATGTATACTTTAATTATGCAAATGAGTTTTAACGACTCTTTGGAACTAGCACATTTATACCCGTTTTCTCCAACGCGGTTCAAAGTTGATCTTGGTTCAATTTATTTTCCATCGTTTTCTAGTTCGAAAAATTAGAAAAAGATGAAGAGCGAGTTGAACCGCGTTGGAGAAAACGAGCGTTAGGCCCGTTTTCTCCAACACGGTTCAACGTTGATCTTGGTTCAATTTATTTTCCATTTTTTTCTAGTTCGAAAAATTAGAAAAGATGAAGAGCGAGTTGAACCGCGTTGGAGAAAACGAGCGTTAGGCCCGTTTTCTCCAACACGGTTCAACGTTGATCTTGGTTCAATTTATTTTCCATTTTTTTCTAGTTCGAAAAATTAGAAAAGATGAAGAGCGAGTTGAACCGCGTTGGAGAAAACGAGCGTTAGGCCCGTTTTCTCCAACACGGTTCAACGTTGATCTTGGTTCAATTTATTTTCCATCTTTTTCTAGTTCGAAAAATTAGAAAAAGATTAAGAGCGAGTTGAACCGCGTTGATCTTGGTTCAATTTATTTTCCATCTTTTTCCAGTTCGAAAAATTAGAAAAAGATGAAGAGCGAGTTGAACCGCGTTGGAGAAAACGAGCGTTAGGCCCGTTTTCTCCAACGCGGTTCAACGTTGATCTTGGTTCAATTTATTTTCCATCTTTTTCTAGTTCGAAAAATTAGAAAAAGATGAAGAGCGAGTTGAGCCAAGATCAAAGTTAAACCGCGTTGGAGAAAACGAGCGTTAGCATTTTTTACCAAGCAGAACCGCGAATATTCATAAACTTCGATCTTCCGTCGCGTTTCGTCACGAAACGTAACGAGGATTGCGCAGAGTTACATGAACATATAACATTATGTATATTACACCGATGTTCCATCATGTTGTTACATATATACGTATAATCTAGATATAATTCTCCGTCGATTTAATTTTAATAATCTTTATAAGATTGGGCAAAAGATTGTCTCACTCATTTCCGTTCTCCATCATTCGTCTCTCGTTCCTTCGTTTCTAATCCTCGACGAGGATATACTCACGAATCTCTATTGAATCATCGAATGATCGACTAGTTCGTTTCATAAACCTACAAATCGTTTTTTTTTTTTCGTCTTTTTCCCTCCTTTCCTTTCTCTCTTACAATTCGACCCGACACGATCGAAAATCAACTACATTCTCGTGGTTTCTTAGCTCGAAACCGATGAAGATTCTCGCTTAATTACTCAACGGCTAATTCGGATACATTCTCGCCGGGTTTATCACGTTTCTAAAACTGTATTGCCGTGTATGTGATTCCATGAATAAATTATAATTGCTATGTTGCGCGATAAGAGCGCACGAGCAACAAAGTCATCATGAATTTAATCGTACGAAGGTCTTGAGATTAAATAATAATATATCACCGTACATTCTTGTTCCTTTTTTCCTCGTACGTCGAATTTTCGATTCGCACCACCGCCTATTGTCTCTTCGGCTATTTTATATATACGCATATGGTATAAGTTCTATCGTATCGCTCGAGCTACCGATAATCGTCATATACCATACATATATATATATAAATAAATTATATTTATGATAAACTGATCTCAGGCGGGATTACCTCGCAGTACTTTGGTTGTTAGTCAACTGGTTATCGTTCTCGTTGCACTCGAGTTCCGTCATCGGTATTTTGAGCTCTATATCATTCGGCAAACCGTCCTCGATGTAACGTATCTCCTTGGTGTCGTTTTCGTAAATATTTTCTCGGCTCTCGGAACTCTCGCTCAACCATCCCTGACTGCTCTCCACTTGGCGCGATACGACGAGAAATAATTCTTTCTCTTTGCTTTCTATTTGGTCCTTGAGGTATACTAATAACTCATCATCCTGTAACGATACTGGTTTTATTTTTGTTACGGCATACGCGCGACATAAATTGTACGTTTTTAAGAGATTTTTGTAATATACCTTGCCGATTAATTGAGGCGAATCGAGCTTCGAGTCGAGATTGTAAAAGGCACCGTGAATCTTTCGCAACGCTACCCAGTGACGCCTTTTCAATGGTAACAGAACAAAGCCTAATTTGTATTCCGTCGGTACATTCAGTATGAAACCGTCAATGTTGTCGAGACAAAGACATCTCGGATCTCTGTAGAAACGATATCGATTTGAATCGCGAAATTAATTTTTGCCCCTCGGGTCGGAAAATAGACTCGTCGCAATGAATTTAGGAAGCGTCATGAATAATTAAAAATAGAATTATGCGTGGATATCGATCGATGGGGTTTTCGAGTCGATTTTTTTTTTCTCACCTCCGCTTGTCGAACCAGATAGCCTCGCAACCTTTTCTTTGCAACGCTGCCATTATCACGTTTATGTCGTAATTGCCAAGCCCGAGAAGGGATTTGTGAGGATTTATCCATACGTCCGGACTCAGACCGTAACATATTTCATCGAGCTGTTGTTTACTGAAGCCGCGCTCTTGGAATAAATTGTTCAGTGCATGCAACGCGCATAACTCCTTCACCTGACGATCAACGATTTTAATCTAGTTTTAATACTTCACCAATTTGTTTATAAGATCGAGAAGCTTGATTAATAATTCATATATCACCTGACGCTCATGATATATTCCGGCACCTGTCATAATATCAGTTATGGAACTCGCTACCATCTCGTAATAACTACATCGTTTCGTAACGCAATTTTACTTCTATTACCGCACTACTACGACGAACTCACGCTCTTTTGTATTATTCGATATGACTCGAAAAGCCAGGCCTGTTTTTAGCGACAAGCAACAAGTTAGGTTAAACGTTGGAACGACCGCGCACCATGGCAAAAGCGAAGAATTGTGATACGAAAGTATATTTAGTTCGTGTCTGTAATCATCCAGGGTTCATTCAACGGCACTATTGACAAGTCTATACGAATATACACGTTGACTCTTATGTTATTTTCAGTTATTTCCGACTGGTTTCCAAGTGCAATACTCGCGTCAAACTACAGGCAATAGTTTTGGTGAGTTAGGTTAGAGTCGAGCTCCGGGGGAAAGGTAGAGGACAATCGATATATTATCATTAGCATCTCGAAGGTAGTGTCGGTAACGTATCGATCGTAATCGTGCAATTGTAACGTAAAAATATATTTTATTACTCAAAATACATGTATAATCGACATTGTACATAAAATAATGAAGGATTTAAATGAAAAACTTCCCATAAAGATCAGTGTTTTATTAATTATTTCGTACACACAATGAAAGAATTGAGAAAATTTATATCCAAATGATGACGAAATATTTTCACTACGGCCATCGTAAAAAAAACAATGGATTGTGAGCAATTTGCGGTGCAGCGCAGCTTTGCGACGAACTCTGGAACTACGTAGCATACACGAATGCACTTTTACTAACAGTCGTCGGAGCTTACGTTTAGTCACGATTGAATCGTCGTCATTGTCGTTTTAATCATTCCCATGTATTTGAGCTCTTCGCGTCTTGAATTATATCTAAACTTTAACAAGTACGTATTGTCGTAATACACCAAGAACATTCCCTCGTCGTATATTTAATATCATAATCACGCGACTCTAAAAATTACTATCTCCGCTTATGTATTATATTTCTACGTACGCGTAAATGTGTGGCCGCCAACTTTCTCGTATCAAAAGGGTCGTTGTTTATTTTTGTGTTCTCGCATAACTTTGAGGAACTTGTCCCCCACCATTCGCGCTAATGACACGTACATATGCTTGCCTTTAAATCGACTATTTATCGAACGTATTTATAATTTCGATAGTATTTTTAAAAGTTATTCCGTTCGAATCGTCTTTTTAGTCTATTTAATCAAGAACAAGTATGTTTTTTTTTTCCTTTTCGTGTTCCAAGAACGCGCCTGAGTTTATTCTCGTATTTATTTCGTCATATTGCTAAACGAAATCGTAATCTTATTCTGTTGTTTGTTATCAGCGACACTTCCTTGTTTAACTTCGTTATCAAAGCCAAAGATACTTAAAGAACGAGACTGGTGTTATTTTTAATACTATTATTGCAATTTCGAAACGTGTTTAATGAATTTGTCGGTGTTTACCTCTGGACATGAAATACATTGTTGTTGCAGATGAATAGCCAGACTCGGGAGTTAAATTAACTAGTGTATCGGTTTAAAAAAAAATAAATAAAAATAAAAAAAATACAGGAAACCCCGAAATTGTCGAGCGCTCACTGAAGATTTGCATTTGAGACAGTAATGCGATCATCTCTGTCCACAATATACAGAAGAAAATTTGGTTTCAAGTTTTGGAGGATACTTTTCGCGAACGAATGTACCCTCAACGGGTGAACGATAGTGATCATCGAGACGGAAAATAAAACGAAAATAAAGCTTACGTAGATTCACCAAATCGATCAAAAATTGAAAAAAAGCGCCATGTCCGGGTCTGTAGCGGTACCTGCAGCGCCTCAAACGGTCAACAAAGATGCGTGTCCTACCGCCGCCGATTACTCCATTATCAGAGGAAAGGTATCGATAATTTTCTCTCCTTCCAATTGTCTGAAAAAAAGAGAGAGAACGAATCATTAATAATATGTTCCAAATAATTATTTTTACCTTCCTACGAGGAAAGTTTTATATAAATAAATAAAAATCATCGTTTTGTAAAATACCTTTATCAATGTTTGATATTTCAGGATGTTCTTGTAAGTCCTTCGGAGGATCAGTACGAGTTGCTACTGAGAAGATTGAGGGAGAGAATTAACGACGGTGGAAGCGAAACTATATTTGACATTGGAATCGGCGAAGGTCATTTTTTGATTTTTTCTCCATCAAACTCATTCATTTAAAAGATTAATTATATTTTTTAAATAAAATTTCTTCGTCGATTCATTCTCTTCAGACGGTTCCGAAGATGGTCTTAAACAGGACGAGTACGAGGCGTCCGTTGCGACTCTACAGTCGCTGGCCGCGACGCTCGAGGCCGATTGCGTTCTTCTGCGACAGATAAAAGTCGATCAGGGTTTTACGGGACAGTATCTCGTACGAAGAAGACTAGATCAGCAAGATTTTCTTGAAATACGAGTGGCGGTAGTGGGTAACGTAGATGCTGGAAAATCGACGCTACTCGGTGTTCTTACACACGGCGAATTGGACAATGGTCGAGGACTTGCGAGACAAAAATTGTTCCGTCACAAGCACGAGGCCGAAACAGGACGTACGAGTTCGGTGGGAAATGATATTCTTGGATTCGACAGCGTTGGTACGTTCGCATCTTTAACATACGATCGAATGATTTTTCGAATTAATTTAATTCATCGTTAAAACAGTTTAAAATAGAAAAAATATTAATATCCCTTTCAACTATTATTGACTTACGAAAATTCATAGAAAGTACAAATCATTATATTTTGTTACGATATTACCAGGGAACGTCGTAAACAAACCAGAACACGGTTCTCTCGATTGGGTTAAGATATGCGAAAAATCGTCAAAGGTAATAACGTTCATCGACCTGGCCGGCCACGAGCGTTATCTCAAAACAACGGTCTTCGGTATGACCGGTCATGCTCCAGATTTTGGTGAGTTTGTACGTGTGTCGGTTGGTCGATAGTGAAAGGAGAAAGTCGCTCTCGTTGGCTCCGTACCGGAGAACTCAACGAACGGTGAAACGAGCTGCCCGAGCTTCGCAACATTTCACTCTGTAACAACGTTTCCCGTCTTTTTCTCCCCCCCCCCCCCCCCTTTGTTACGTAGGAATGCTTATGGTCGGAGCTAATGCCGGAATTGTCGGAATGACGAAGGAACATCTGGGACTGGCTCTGGCCCTCTCGGTACCCGTATTCGTCGTTGTGACGAAAATCGACATGTGCCCACCAAAAATATTGCAGGAAAATCTAAGACTGCTCATCCGGATTCTCAAATCACCGGGATGTAGAAAAGTACCGGTGACCGTCAAGACACCTGACGATGTTGTCGTTAGCGCCACTAATTTCGTTTCGGAAAGGTAAAAATAAAGGCAAACCGTTCGGAATTTCATTCGAAATATCGTATGACTAATCCTTTGCAATTACGTAATAATTCCAATTCTGAACGATAAATAATGAAAAGTTGGGTCGAATTTTGCGCAGACTATGCCCAATATTTCAAGTATCAAATGTGAACGGAGAGAATCTACACCTCTTGAAAATGTTCCTTAACTTGCTGACGGCAAGAATAACTAGTCACGACGACGAGCCAGCCGAATTTCAGATCGATGACACATACTCCGTTCCAGTGAGTATCTCCACATCGAAATAAGCATCGTTTGGTTCCATCGGAAAGCAAAAATAAGCTTATAAAACTCGAACGAACGTTTAATCTTTCAGGGAGTCGGTACGGTTGTCTCAGGCACGACTCTCAAAGGAGTTATTCGCCTAAATGACGTACTTCTACTGGGACCAGATCCTCTCGGTCATTTCACGCAAATAGCCGTGAAGAGTATTCATCGAAAGAGAATGCCCGTTAATGAGGTAAGGGGTGGGCAAACAGCGAGTTTCGCACTGAAAAAGATCAAACGATCTCAAATACGCAAAGGAATGGTAATGGTCGCGCCGGTACTAAATCCCCAAGCGTGCTGGGAATTCGAGGGGGAGATTTTGGTACTACATCATCCAACCACTATTAGTTCGCGTTATCAAGCTATGGGTACATAAAAAATTTACTTATTTTTACCGATGGACCTAAACGAATCTCCAAAAATAGAAATACGTGAATGGCGTTTATATAAACTTTGACTTTTAGTTCACTGCGGAAGTATAAGACAAACGGCATCGATACTATCGATGTCGCAGGACTGTCTCAGGACCGGTGACAAAGCCCTCGTACATTTCCGTTTTATCAAACATCCGGAGTACATAAAACCTGGCCAACGAATGGTATTTCGCGAGGGTCGCACAAAAGCAGTTGGCAATGTTTTACGTCTGATACCTCACTCGAATACGTCTTATTCGCAAAACTCGCGGTCGGGTAAACCGAATAAAACGGGACAACAACAAAGTCGGGGACAGAACGGGGCTAACACCAATTACGTGAGTAATCGTGAAAGAGGGTGGATGAAATTGTATTATTGTGTCGAAAGTTTGAATCTGTAATTGAGTACGGAACAATCGATTAATAGTTGATTTATTTTTCCTCGTATTAAGATCACGGACGAAACCGAGACGAGTGGGACTTTTGAATCACAGGCTGCTAAGCGCGAGAATACTCCGCAAAAATCGTGCTCGGGGCCAACGAACAAAAAGGGAAGAGGACGCAGAGGCGGTGGAAAGTCTCACAATCCCATAAGCAATAATGTACAGCCGCTTTCCGAGCAAAATCCACCCGCAATCGTATAAAACGGAAGATTCTTCTTCCTTACTCTCTGTCTGTGTACAAAGTATACATAAATAATGCTTCAACGTATATGCGTGAGACTTTGGCGACTTTCGCTTTTAATCAGCTCGTATTCAAACATCTTCGGATAAACATTACCTACATTTTGTTTCTTCATTCCGTTTAAGGCATCATATCATCCCTTTCCCCACGCCCAGATAATTTGAGAGAGACAGAGCACAAATTAGATCCAAACTTTCTTGATTCCAATTTTATGGAACGACGGTTTAGTCGCTGTTGGGAAAATTTGGATCGTAGTCTTGCGAGATTATATTAACTCGTAGACTCGCGTAACGCGTCTCGAAGAGAGATTGCGCGTATCTAGGGTTTCTCACTGCCGACTAATACGATTTTTCTTCTTTTAACTAATACCTCCCGATTATCTGTCCCAGTTAGGAATACATTGTAATTTACTGCGCAGTCTTGCGGATACGAGCAAATATAAGTCATATAATATAATTTAAATTTATAACTTCATATATTATAAACCGATTTAATCTTGTCCTACGAAGCTAGCAAATGCTACGTAATCCTAGGGGGAAAAAAAAAACTGTAGCAGTATTTTTCTGTTAATATTCGATACAATGAAATTCGATGCTTCGAAAAAAGAAAGCAAAGAAGGGGGTGATGTACGTTTATGAGTTATGTATAGGGTATTATTATAAATGCGAATAAGCGTAACGATAACTCGATTCTTTCGTATGGACTTTTTGCAGTTAATGAGAAAGGCACAAGGTAAATGGTTGTTTAATAAGGATAATCCTTTTTTTTCCGATGTTTTCGTGAAAAGTAACTAGATTTTTTCAGCGTCTGTAAGGTAATAATACCACTACTGTACGAAACCAGTTACACTTTCTAATATAGAGATAATCATTACGACAAATACATCGTTTATTCAACTACAGATACTCTTAAGAGGCAACAATCTTTCCATCGCCCGAGAATCATCTCTGTTTACCTCAGTTTTTCTTGAGTTTGTTCTTAGCGTCCTGAATTTCCTCTTTCATGTTCGCCGCGAATCTTAGCGCGATATTTTTCAATTGTACAGCAAATTCTTTGGGATCCGATGGCAAACCATGAGCGCCGCTTTTCGAACTCGTTTGAGATAATACATAAACTACGAATTGAGCCGCGCGTCTGAAGGGCCTCGATTCAGATAATTTCGTTATAAGTTTCTCATTGTTCGCGAGACGATTCAGTAACATTCGCAGTATCATTGCGACAAGAATTTTCGTCGTTCACGAGATAGGTGGAAAATTGAGATTAAAAAAATTGAGATTACTCGGAATTAATGAAGAGAGACTAGACTTTTGGTATTTCGAACGTACACATGTTACGATATTTGAGCAATAGCTCTCGTTTTAATCTCAGCTGCTTCCTGAGAGTTTCCAACTTTTGGAGCTGTTCTTCCTTGCTGTACTCAATTCCGGGTAAACGTTTTATCTGAAACGACCAGTTTCTATTTATTTCTTTACGTATTTACGTACTCGCAGTTTTTATACGCAATTCCTTTTGCAACGATATGAATTATGTAATAAGGATTTATAATTTTCTACAAGCGCATTGAAAAATGATAAAAATCGAGCAAGAACTACATCCTCGTATCGTTTTACCTGCGATCTGACCGAATCGAGTTTCTTTTGTAAATCAAGAATCTTGTGACTCGTGTCTTGAGACTCCTTGGCCTTTTGCGTAGTGTCGTAAGGATCTTTTTCCACACTACGAGAGAGAAAAAACAATTGTCAAGAGAGAAAATAAAAATCATAACCTATTTATAATATGATAAAAATTCTCTCAACACACTAAACCTGTTGGAATTGCGCACGTTCACTAATAATAGAATCTATTCGGAATATTACGAAAGCAAACAACTATCGTGCGGAAGCGCGAATTGTATTTATTTAAATTTCGAGCGATCGATTGAGGTTAACATCGATATATTGGATCTAAGCTCAGGAACCTCTCGAGAAAGCATAATATTTTAGAAAGAAATTAATACCATGCCTTCTTTTATGAAATGTTTTCGTTCCTGAAATTCTACTATTTACAAATCGTGCTACGAGAATGAAATGGATATTGATGGAAAATGTAAAAGTCGTTCGCCAAATGGATGAAAACTTTTCGAATATTGTTGGTTAAAATAAAAAAACTCATTTGATCGCGAATGAAATATATAGATAAGTCTTATCAATAGCATTTGATGAGTCGACAATGAGAATGATTATGATAGGAGTTTCTAATGCTAAAATCTAAAAATTTAGGTACCTTATCGCACTGATAAACTAACCTTCTTATGATCTCGTAAATAGGCGGAAGTATCTCGATGTCGAGATCATCAACGGTGAACTGATTACTTCGTGGAGGGATAACAGATTCTTCTGGCAATTCTACAACCTCCATAATATCCATTCACTTTACGATAAACGTTGCTGACATTATTATAATAAAGATTCACAGAAATAGAATATAAATAAAGTACGTGAACTTATGTTTTCTATCAATTCGGAATTCTCTACAACCGGAAATAGCTACCCGGAAGTTAGCGGTGGTGGAAGGTTGCGATAACTCGAAATGCGATCGATAATATCGAATCGCTAAATTCGATATATCGATCGATAATATCGAACCATTGAATTCCATATATCGATATATAGTATCGAATATACTGAAACAACTTCAGAGTTGTACGAACCGCGACCAACTTCCTTTTCCCTCGTACAGCTCGTGAGGGATCGGTACGTTCGAGCAACAAATTTAATCCATTTAATTAATAATAATCTTGTATCTCAGAAAATTTGAAGTTATTCAAATTTTCTCAACGATTCTTTCTGAACCGGTGTTTTGTATTATTTTTCTTTAATAAGTGTTTTTTTTTGTATTATAACAGGTCTCAAGATGGGCCGACGTCCAGCTAGGTGGTAAGTCGACATCACGCTTGTACATCTATGTTTAACCTCGTAACGTTTTCTTTTCGCGATTATCCTTGGAATAACTTTCACAAACGCACGCAATCATATGATGCATTTAGCGATTTTTTCAACCGAGAATTTTTCCGGGTTTTCGTTGCGTTGGGATACATTACGAGCTTTCAAAGTGTATTATAACTCTCAAATTTTATAAAACAGCATTAAAGAATTATTTACCGTATGATTTTAGTTATCGCTACTGCAAGAACAAACCGTACCCGAAGTCTCGTTTCTGTCGTGGTGTTCCCGATCCCAAGATTCGTATCTTCGATCTTGGCAAGAAGAAAGCGTGCGTCGAGGATTTTCCTCTCTGCGTGCATCTTGTGTCAGACGAGTATGAACAACTCAGTTCAGAAGCTCTGGAAGCTGGACGTATTTGCTGCAACAAATACATGGTGAAAAATGCCGGAAAAGATCAATTCCACATCCGAATGAGACTTCATCCTTTCCACATCATCAGAATCAACAAGATGTTGTCGTGCGCTGGAGCCGATAGGTGAGAAATCGCTCCGATCGAAATTCTAACATAGAATTTTTCTTTTTTTTTTTTTTTTAACGATTAATCGATCGATAAAATCACTCCGGCAACGTGAAAAGACTACAAAGATTCTAAAAAGAAAACTAACATTATATTCCAAGTGCCTGAAAGAAATATTCGGTATTAAAAATTCGATCTTCGTTCCGCTTAAAAATATAACTCGAAAATTTTAATCGTTCGAACGTTCTCGATTAAAGTATGAAATTATTGTTCGCAGGCTTCAGACTGGAATGAGAGGAGCTTTTGGTAAACCTCAAGGTACCGTTGCCCGAGTTCGCATCGGTCAGCCGATCATGAGCGTACGGTCGTCCGACCGTCACAAGGCCGTCGTCATAGAGGCTCTACGTCGTGCCAAGTTCAAGTTCCCCGGTCGCCAGAAGATCTACGTTTCGAAGAAATGGGGTTTCACCAAGTACGAACGCGCCGAATACGAGGATTTGAAGAACGCCGGTCGTCTGGAACCCGACGGTTGCAACGTCAAATACCTTCCCGAGCACGGACCGCTCAACAAGTGGAAAAAGTTCAAGGAGTATTTGGCTACTCTTTAAATCGAGTATCATGGAATACAATCGTAAATCTTTTGTAAATCTTGGTATTCAATAAAAAAAACATAAAAAAAGGACATAAAAAACCTGGCAAATAATCGCATCATTAATCAACATCGATAACATACTTTTTACAATTTTATATAACTGTTGAAACATTTCATATTCGATCCGATCAATATACATATATAAATTCTACCAAGTTTCAAGTATAAAATCAAAGGAACACGCGTTTATCGCGTGGAGAGCTTATCGATAAATATATATAGATATCCGTGTACCTAAATTATTTTCACGAATTATGAATTCAGTTCGCACCTACGATTCGATTGATATAACACCTATAACTATTTTTTTCAATAAGAAAACAAACATTACATATATCCGTAGTCTTTTAAATATAATCCTCCAATCCCGCAATTAGTATTCTTCCACCATTCTTCGATATTATGTACAAATTTTGATTACTACGTGATTACTCTGCGCATTCGTTAACTCATCGACGTCCCACGTTGCGACATTACAAACAACGATTACGATGTTTTTTAAAAGCGCGGAGATTTAAAAGAAAACGAAGAAATGTTGCATTAAGATGTATAAATACGTATTGGCAGATGATGAAATTTCGCAGTATAAAAAGATCGTCCACGTGTCGTAGACTGAAAATTTATGCAGCTTTAGGACTCGCCTAAATCACATGTAATGCTCCCCGACGCTTCGTAGCAGTTATTTTTTTCATCTTTTTCTCCGTTCGAGAATACCGAGTCGCATTTTCTACGGCGCGTTTTTCTTTAAATCTCATCGAACTAGAATTGATGACCATTCGTGACTTTAGTGACAAAATGCGATTCCGACATAAGATTCGTGTAAACGTTTACGCGCCGTCGTCAGTGGGAATGACAAATTATTTCAGCCGCGCTCATGTTGTCGATACTCGGCAGATCATCGTCGTTGTCGACGTCGCAGTTGTTTCGATGAGAATCAAGCGCCTCGGTTCTCCTCGTGGCATCCAACAGCGGCGACAATTTCTCGGCCTCGCTATCATCGTCCTGTCCTTGTCCCTGAATCAATGACTCGGCAGTTTAACGACTGGCAAGAAGACATTCAACATGCAAAAATACGCGATCGACCCGTCGACGGGGCTTTATTCCTAGGTAACTTTCGAAGGAACATAATTAATGAAATTAATGGAAATCGACGACAAAAATGTACGTTAAGTTTCGTTTTTACAATCGCTACTCTACCTCGTAAGGAGAAGCTTGTTGTTTCTCGTTGACCAGACGTAGGGTATCGCGAGCACGAAGACTACTGTTGTCGCGCTGATGTCCCGAACTCTTGGCTCTCATACCGGGCGAACGTCCGTGAAGTTCTTTCTGCGATGATCCATTTTCGTCACGAGCCAGCAAAACCGACATACGAAATTCGGGTGTCGGACAGGGTGTACTGCTCGATCGGGCTGTTATTTCGCTCTCTTTTATCGACGAGTGTTTCGATACCGGAGTCCTCTCGGCTGATCTACGAATCAATTTGTCTCCTTGCCATTTGGAATCGTAAATGTTCATGCGTTAAAAGAACAACTAGATTTATCGGTTTTCGCTTTTAAGATAACAAACGATTAAAGACACAGCGACAAAAGTACGAAAGAACGATTCTTCGGTCATTGCAAAGCTATTGGACACGATCGCTGATCGTTTTCTCCCGTTAGGACTAACGTATACGTAAGAATAGCCGGGCAAGGTTGAGAAATTTCATTCGCGCACCTGTTCAAAGCTTCTACGGCTTGTATCGCGCTTGCCGTGTCCGTATCCGGTGTGTCGGGCGATTCGGGCGGAAGTATAGCCGCTCGTGGTGTGCAAGGTCCGTTGAGAGCTTCTATGAGCGATACGGCTTCGTATCCCGACGGTATGTTTTCCGAACTTCCCTGAACGTATCGCAACAATAACATTTATAACATTAAAGTATGAAAATTATGAAAAATTTGTTGATTATTTCTTCTCTATTTTTTTCTTAATTACTTCTGGCAATGGTGGATTTGCTACAACAGCTCCTGTTGCTTTTTGCAACGCTTTGATCTGAAGAAGAGCTCTAAACGGTGCACGACAAATGGGACAATTGTTCGCTTGATATCTCAGAGAATCGGCGCATCCGTTGCACAGACATAAATGTCTACAGGGCAAAATAAGCGTGTCTCGAACGTCGCACATGCAAATTACGCATTCTGAACCGTTGTCTTCCGTATCCTCGTCACTGCCTTGCTGCTTGCAACAATAATATTCTTTGTCATCTCCGATTAGAAAATTACTTTGATATTAAATTTTCATTACCTTGGTATTTTCCGTATTTTTGTTCTCAATGCCGTATATTTCTTGCAACAAGTAGCACAGTCCGTCAACGTACAGTTTTTGCTTCAGAGCTTTTAACAGAAATGAGCCATCCGATTGTTTTTCAACTACGGCTATTGTTGTGTGGGATTGTTTCGGTTCTTCCGAGCCCTCTTCGGCGACGCAGTGAATAGCTACCGGTATCATCTGCGAATGAGCGTTCGTAAGTCTGGTTTTTTATTTTTCTCAATCGATCGAAAATCGAAATTCATTTGACGGTAAATTCACCGCAACAAGATAAAGGTATAAACCAACTTCGCGATCTGGATTGTAGAGCAAATCTTCTTCGTTGTAAAGAGTTGGGTCGAATATGTGCGATGTCTGACAGAATTGTTGATTAGCGCCCTTCTTGTAGTGAAATGTTTCGGAATTCATGGAAGCATCGCGCGGCAGATATCTGATAATGGATATTAAACGATGAAAAATAATACTATTTCGTTTAATAAAATCAAAATTAATATCGTCCACTCACGTGACACCTTTCGTAGTGATTTCCTCGGAACAGAAGTAGTACACCGTAATTGCGCATCGAACATCACAGTCGAAAGTAAATTCTATATTAAAGCGTGTCGACTTTTTGTCAGAATCTCCATCGGCGTAAGGACTGATATCGTTGTGAGGCTGCGAAGACGTAGACGTCTGATCGACGCTCCTACAAAGCCTCAATGATTCTTTGCGAATGTTCACTAAACTTTTTAGCGTCTTTGTGGGATCGTTTGCTTGCGGCGGTGGATAAGGGAACTGAAAATCGTAAGAAAAATATTCGTATGAGACAAAAGTTTCTTTATACGCGATTATTTTGGATTCGTGAGCGACGCAACTCCACTGACAGGGGTCGGACGACTTCCCAGAAAATTAAGATCCGTATTCTCGCCAAAGAGATACGCCTCCGGTTGTGGCGTGTCGAATCTTTCGCCGCCCATTATAAAGTGGCTGCCAAAGTAGCTTCCTGCGTTGTTTAACGGATATTAGTAATTTTTTAAGTACTTTTTAACATTGCGATAAATGCTTCGGGGACCGGAGCAGATAAGAGAGGATATTTTTAAAAATTATTTAAGTGCATTTTAGAGGGAAAAGAGGTTAGAATTTACTGAAAGGATTTAGTTTCTTTTAAACACTGACCGCATCGAGGTGGATATTTGTATGCGTGATTCGAACCGATATCGACTTCCTCGACACCAGCATTTTGTCTACTTGTCAACGCGCCCATTATATGTATAACGTTTCTTGCAACGATTCACTGCTTCTCCTCGTTTGTTTGTTTCCTTAAATACAATTAACCCGACAACTATTAATTCTCGTTTATCGACAATGAAGATCGTCTCAATCGAGCGTCGCGGTTAATTCGTTAGCCCACTTTGTACCGACTCCGAAAAATATAACAGATGTTGTGATCCAAGTTTTGACGGATCGGAGTTCTATTCTTCGTTTACCAACACAGACGCACCCTTCGGGAACTAAACTCGACAGCCATAGACTAACGCAAGTACGCAGACGGCTGACGAACTTCTAGGTTATGTACCATATCCGGAATGAAGCGAAGGTTCAAATAATTAGGAGCTTAACAAAAAAAGGTCCTTTTTAATTGTAAATAAAGTTGAAAAGATAACAATCCCGGTAAAAAATAGGCGAATTGCATTTGTCAATTTATTACTCTCATACTTACCTCGAATTATCGATGTGATTTTGAAGAAAGTCAAAACCGGAAATGCATTGTATAAGAAATTTGAAACAGAAAATGCAACTATCGTTTTCGTACTTATAGAAATTACATGCCACCAAGAGATAGAAATTATTTGTCATAATGCATTTTAACACAACGTATGCTCGTTAAAACTCTTCAAAATGCACGTAATCTCTTTTCCTTAGAAATTCGCCTGTAAACATTCATCGTGGGATTAAAATTTTAAGAAAGTCCTTTTAATACTCACATTCTTTATCAAAGTTCTTATAAGATAGAGCAAAAAAAAACAGTTCTTATGAAAATATCGTAATATACATTGTAAATCCTAGAAATTAAGCAAACTTTAATACTAATTCTCGATAATTGAAGTTAGCGCAGACGTCGATGTTGTTACTCGACCCTGCCACGCTGAGTATTTTGTGAGGTGCTTCACGAAGGGCTATGCTGTAAGCGGTACTGCACGATGTTGGAACTTTCGCTAATATTTCACCCTGATAATTGAGATGATAGATATTGGGCATAGCGCCACCGGCGATTACTCTCTCCTCGAAGATTTCGGCGGCGTGGATTCCCTCGTCCGGAAGATCGAACACCATAGCGGCTTCCATCGTTCGTAAATGCCAGAGGGACAAACTCGGACCACCTCCGCATAGCTTTTCATCGATAAACATTCAATATTTCAGTACGAACGAACAAAGAATATTTTTCTTCCATTTAATTCTTCGTCTTACCAGCCAATCTTCCGTAAAATCTATCGCGCCGATCCATTTTCCTAGATACGGCCTTGCGACTTTCGTCTTCAAATGAGGCGTCAGGATATTTGTATTTTCGTACGTTCTCAGATCCCATAATCTTACTGTACCGTCCTCGCTTGCCGACGCTAACTGATTGTTCCTTCGGGAAAGAATGTTAAATACGCATAATTTTCTTCAAGACGGATAAAGTTGGAATCAAACGGACGCCGCTACTTACATTCGAGCTAGACCGTGAATATAATTATTATGACCTACGAATTGTCTAACAATTTTTCCATCTTCCAGATGAATAACGTAAATTTTGTTGTCGCCGCAGCCGATGTATAAAAAATGATTTTCTTTGCAGTATATCATATAATTAACGTCCGGCTTTTCGTAGCTATCCCTTAAATTGTTGGAATATTATTATCAGCGGGTTGATTTATTTAAGTGTAATACCAAAAATTTCCTTAAGGCGAAGCGTTATTTGAAGAATAAAAATTGCGGTAATAAAAGCGACTAACTTGTCAGCGGGTATATTGACGATCCAGGAAGTTTTAGCTTTAGGTGCTTTATTCGATAGTATCGTAGTCCAATCCCATCCCGCTATCTCTCCGTTAGTACCGGTAACTAGAAAATTTTCCGTCGCCACCATGCTCTGCACATGAGATTCGGGATGAGCGGTAAACTTGTAAGTGGGTCCCGGTGGCTCATTTTCATTATCAGTTTGTCGAGGACCCAAGACTTTGGGCAAACTAAAATATTGGAGCAGATTATAAATGAGATCCTTTAGAACGACGATAACGGGGTTGTAAACTATTGCCGTGCAATATGTAAACAGCGTCCATAACCTTTCCGTTCGATCGATTAACAGCAATGTAATATGAAGTTTGAATGAAAAATACGTTGTTTGTAACGAATATAAACTTACTTGTATATGGATACATCGCCGTAGATATTACCAGCGAGAAGAAAGTTTCCCGTTGGTGAAAAACACTGACACAAAACTGTGTTGTAATACAACTTTTCGTTCAAAACCTCCGGCATGTTGACTCTGTCTTTAAAAATGGCGGTTTGCAGAGACAACATAGCCTCTAAATCGTTTTGAATTGTTAACGAAAATTTCGATGGATACGATCGAATTTATTGGCAAATTGTAATTCTTGTACATATATCAAGTATCGAGCGAGTTTGCACCTATGCCCTATTGCTAAAAAACATTAAATATTTAACAGAAATTGCTTTAACAGCTGTTGGCAACTTTTTCGCACCATCTTAGGGGTCGAACTTGCATACCGTTGATAACAGATGGGGCGCCTCGTTGAGTCTCGATATAATGTCGATAAAAAAGGAAATCTGCAAGTTTGCTTCGCGTCTATTTTTTTCTTATAACAATACGACAGGTTTACGTCGTTCTTACGCGCGTTTGTCATAACGTATGATAAAAGAGAGTAGTAGTAGCATTTACTATTATATGTAAAGGATCGAGGCCAAACGACGAGCGAAGGTTTCTCCGCCCCCTCGTTTTGTCTCGACATCGCATCAATTCCAAATCGCAATTGCTAATAAATTGATCGATTGTCAGTCGTGCGAGAATTTCGATGAACGGTCCACGTAATTACGCGATGCTTCGCGTATCAAATGTTCGCGAAAACGAATCTCATGGATCATCGTAAAATCGTTACCAATTGTGTACTGTGTTCGTTGTTTCTTTTGTGTTTCGTTAGTGGAAATTTTGTCGGTTCTCAATTCACGTCGATGACTCCGCTTTCCTATAGATAATTTATGAACGATCGCGAACGACGATGACACGATCGTTCATTCGATAATACTCGCGAGACACTTTTTTTTTTATTATTACATCTTTACGATCGTCGGACAATATTTTTCATTTTACTAATGGTGAGTGTGCTTCAGTTTGTAATTTTTTGTTACGTTCCCCTTTGTTTTTCAGCAGACAGTATGAAAAACACATGGCTAATTACGAAAAGATTATTGAAGATTAAAAAATTATTCATTGAAAAAGTGAATACCGTACTTTAAAAACAAATAGTTATTCCAAGTGTTGCATTGTAGTCAATGTTTCGCTCAATCGTAATATTTTTACAAGTATAAAACCAACACAAAAATGAAACATAAAAGTCTACCAACAATCGCATTAGGTTCAATCAAATTATCATTAGCCAAATGGTATTTCCATGCTTCGCGTCGTCGACTCGCTCGACGCAAAAGCGATACATTATCACCATTTGATTTATGTAAATTTATCTCCAGGCGCTTCGTATGATGTCAGCTATAGTGCCAGGAACGCAAAATACCAGCGACGCCGAACAAGATAGAAATCATATAGCCGATAGGCAAAAATTGCAAGAGGATCTTCTAGCCGCGGCTAAACTCTGTCACTCCAGATTCGGCGGACGCGCAGAATTAGCCACGGAATCGGATCAGTGCGTTTCGAGACTCTGTTACGCCTTTGAGACGATATTTCGTCATGGATCGCGATCGAATCGAATGGAAAAATTGAATTCGGCTCTGAGGTTAACGTTCTAACGATATTTCCATAATATTTTCATCTTATGAAAGTTTCACGAAAATAAGAGTATAATTTTTTTTTTTCTTCAGACACGTCTCTGATTTGGTTTCGGGCGGTAATTCGAGAAACGGCAATAATTCGCCGGACACAGCTTTTTGGCCTTGCATTCGTGAACAACTGACGTGGCACGAGCAGGATCGTTTTAGCGTATTGAGAAAAGTCAATACTGATCTTGGTCGCGGACGAGCTTGGCTACGCGCGGCATTGAACGAACGTTCTCTCGAGAGACATTTGCACGCCGTTATCGACGCCGATGCCCTTGGTCCTTTCTACGAGGATTGGGCATTTTTGCGCGATCAGGAAAGAAGTTCCGTATTGCCGAATGTTGCAGCAGGTTCGATTATCTCTATCAGCCCGAAAACTCAACGACTCATTTATATTTTTTAAGCAACGTAGAAAATACATTTTTGCATTGTTCTATAATTGCTAATTAAGTCACATAAATTGGTCATTAAATCGTAACGCCGTTCTAGGGCTCGGTACGATTCTTTTCGCGATAAGGATAGACAACGAGGAGCTCGATGATAAATCCGCGAGCAGCGAAATAGCAAACTGTCGCGTATCGCAATCGGAGCCTATTATCTCCAGTGTGATTACGGGTGAGTGTTCCTCGAAATTTTCGAAACGTGAATAATCGATCGAATCTAGAAACGATATGAAAATATATTTTATTTCAACAGGAAATTCGAGTCTTAATCGTGAAAAGAGGAAGAAAAAAGTGCCAACGCATATAATATCGTTCGATAACGAGGACGACGACGACGACGACGGTGAGGGAAGTTATGACGAGTCGACTGCGATATCGGCAAGCGCACCCCCGACGTGTCTCAATTCACCAACAATGGTGACAATTCCGAAAGATTCGGTGCTTCCGGAAAATTCGTCGCTGGCGAGTGTCGACGACGAAATTAAAAAAGACACTGCCAATGAAGTATCGAACATTAAGACGGTTGATTGGGCAAGAAGGTGAGAACATTGGGCCAAAATCGTTGTAAATCTCGTTAGTGGCCTTTTGGATTTTGAATATTTATTGTTTTTCAAACATAAAGCGATTCTTTGGAGGAAGAAAAAGTATTGACCCCGGTGACCGATGCAGGAAACATGGGAGGTCTCGTGCCAGTCTCGCCGTTGGACCAAGCACTTGATGACATGCTCGTCACTCTGCCCAGCTACATGGACGTGAGTGTGAGGAAGAAAGAAACGTCGTATAATTGAATAAAAATATAATACGATGGGATAAAAATAACTTTGAGAAATCGATTTTCTCCAACTATCTTCCGTGTATGTAGTTTACTAATGCAGTTTCTATTGGAACGTAGGATGGAACGGAGGTGACCGAGGCAGCGATCGAAGCCACCGAGCCTCTGGTCGGC
This sequence comes from Netelia inedita, assembly GCA_964017225.1. Lineage (NCBI taxonomy): Eukaryota > Metazoa > Arthropoda > Insecta > Hymenoptera > Ichneumonidae > Netelia > Netelia inedita. The sequence goes on along the minus strand of OZ024924.1, from coordinate 7,714,425 downwards.
CTCGACGTTCATCTGGATGCCGAGAATCTCGACGCCGATGCGCTTCGCACTCGTTTAATGGCAATGGGCGAAGTACTGGAACAAGCTCGCGACGATGCGGTCACGAGCAGATCGCAACTGGCTCGTTTTCAACGACAGCATCAAAATCATCTCGAGCGCCACGAGTTGCAACTTCAAGCTTTGAATCGCGAGAATGAATTATTACGACAACAATTGCGTAAATATGTAACCGCTGTACAAATGTTAAGAAGGGATTCGGACTCGACCGTTTCCGAGGACGATCCATCTCCTCATGGATTGGATTATCACAGCGAGGCGGAACAGTATCAGGAAAAATTGATTCAAGTTGCTGAAATGCACGCGGAACTTATGGAATTTAATGCGAGGCTGACCATGCAATTGACGAATAGGCAAGTGACGATTCCAAGACAAATATTTGCAATTGTTCATTTTCTTTCGAAGCTAATTTATGCTGGAATAATGGAATAATTTAAAGGGATCGGTTGGTGAAGCTTCTTCAAGCGGAATTGGAATGTCTACGTGGACCGCTCAATGAAGACGACTTACCCAACGAACAGCCTCGTCTAATACACATCTGGATTCCATCGGCTTTTCTCACTGGCCAGACCTCCGACATTCATCACGTTTATCAGGTAATGTGAGAATTACAGTAGATAAAAGCAACGTAAACACTCCTCGATCGCCGCCATTTACTAGAAATTACGACAGAAGAGACGCAATTAACATCGCACGCTTCGCCAAACGATATTTCGCATTTTAATATTAAATATTGGTATTTACAACGTTTTTTTTTTGTTTTTGTAGATTCACGTGAGAATACGAGATTCCGAGTGGAACATTTATCGGCGTTACGCCCAATTTTACGCTCTGTACAGAGAATTGAAGAAACACGACGCAATCGTCACAACTTTCGAATTTCCACCGAAGAAAACTCTTGGGAACAAAGTAATGAATACTCGTGATAAAATTTCGTAACTTTCCCGATGATACTGGGGGGGGGGGGGGGGGGGGGCGGGGGAAAATAATTAATATATCGAACATTTTTCTCAGGATGCCAAATTCGTGGAGGACAGAAGGCTAAAGTTGCAACAGTGGCTGCGACGAGTTGTCGGGAGATTGGCTCAGTGCTCGCCAGCGTTTATTTCCAGGCCTAACAGACAAACGCTGATATCGCTGATGCCGTTCTTCGGGTAAGAATAAAATGGTCTTTGCTCGGTTTTGCTCGTGAGAAAAAGAGTCGCGACGTTCAACATTTAAATGAGATTATTCGCCCGAGGATAGAAAACGACGGAACAACAATCTGACGACGTGAATGTTTTTCCAGTGACTTGCCCAATAACGATGATTCGAGGAAGAATAATACGTCTCGAAATACGTTTTCCTCTTCGCCTCAGTATATGGGTTTATAACTGTTGAACGATTTTCTTTTATAGTAAAATTGTGTATATACATACATACAAACTATACGGATATTCTGTCGTAAGGTAAAGAATTTTTATTTAAAGTGTATATATATATATATATATATGATACACGAATAGAGCAAGGGTATGGAATCATGCATAAAACGCATGTCAATGATTCCAAAAAGTTCGCGAACGAACAAAAATGTAACGCGATCCGGACTTGGGAACGTCGATTTGATTTATCGCGGAAAAAAAACATTTTTTCACCCAACGAATCGTCCGCAAATTGTACAAAAATGCTGAGAAAAAGAAAATATGATGTTTAATCGTGGTTCGTGTAGTATTTAACGTATCCTAAGCTATTAAAACATACCAGAAAAATAAGATATTAGTGCTGCGGACGAAAGAAACGTATTTCTTTCGATTTATGCGTAGTAATGCAGGATAGAGAAATTGGAGGACGAACGCGTATGTTTAATTCCATATTGAAAAAAAACGCATTCCAAACTCTGACGCGCTACTTAAACAGAGTAAAATAATTAAACGAATAGCGTTACTCAAAAACGTGCGGAAGAACGATAAGCGAAGGTTCGATCGGATCTGTGACGGAGGGAAGAGTAATAATTATCATTGTTAAAAGCTGGACTTTTATACCGCCGAAGAGATGAAACATATACACGGATCTGTCCACTAAGAGTTCGCGAAAGCGAGAAATACTCGCGAACGAAGTTGCTCAAGTGCTCGAGTTAACGAAGAAAGAGATACGAGAAATATAATTTTTTAAATACTTCTCTTTTCTTTCGCTCGTGAATGCGAATCACAAGCGATTTAAAATAAAGAAGGAAAACACGGTCGTAGTGATTTTCATGATTATATTTAATAAAACAAAATAACAATATTTAAATACAATCAATTGTACTAGCAAAGCGATGAACAAGGCGATTTTGAAAAAATAGATTTAGCCTGCCCCAACTCCGCTGGCTGACCCCCGATGGTGCAGGGATACCTACGCAAATAAAAATAAAAACAAAAAAAACATTGATATTAGATGAACAAAGAAAAGATCATTTATAATTAATGATCCGAATAAAAGTGAATATAATAAAAACGTATTATGGAAATTATTTTTATTGGTACTTACCGTAAGAAAATAAAGAAAGAAAGAAAATAAGCAAATTAAAAACAAAAAGAAAACAAACAAAAAACACCGAGCACCGTACACACACGCCGTTATATTTTCTTAGATAACAAAAACGCAACCATGAATTTGTATTATTTTAAAAGAGGAAGGGTTAATAAAAGTTGCATTTTATTGTATTACTTTTTTTTTTCTCAGCGGGTGTATAAAAAACTTCCAGTTTTGGATATTAACTTTATCCGACATACAAATTGTTCTTTTTTTTCGCATTGGAAAGTTTCATCTCTCATTCTCACTCTTTTAAAACTTTTTCTCTCTCTCTCTCGCTCTCGCTCCCAGCATCTTACAAATTACAATGTCATTATCCGTCATCATGTTTATTCATCATCGCACTCTTCGATAGTTACAAGTACAGTGTTGTGTTTCTCTTTTTCTCTCTCTCTCTCTCTCCCTCTCCCTCTCGTTTTTTGTTCCTCGTCTCGTTTAAACTCGTGGTTTTTAAGGTGCAACTTTTTTTTTCTTATTTTTTTTTCGCCTTTTTTCTTTTTTTTTGTTTTCGTCTATTTTCCTTTTATTTTAGTTTTACTTTTGTATTATTATTTCATATTGTTTTTCAAAAAATTCGCAACTATACAGTTTACAATATAGTTTCATTAGGTATGCGCGTCTGGACAGTCCTAAGGGTTGTTCTGTATTTTATTTCTGTGTGTGTGTGTGTTTTTTTTTGCCTTTTGTTTTTTTAACGTTTTTTTTGTTTGCTTCTTTCGTTTTTTTTTATTTTTTGTTTTCTTTTTAAAAATGAGAATGTAATTGACATAATCACTCTTGCCCATTCTGAAACCTGCTCAGATTGTTCGTTATCATTGGTTTTTCTTTTTATCATTCCTCTTCTTTCTTTCTTTCTTTCTTCTATTTTTTGTTTGTTCGTTTTTTCTTTTCTTTTCGTTTAAGAGATATGTTGAGAACATGTATTTTTAATTGTATATAGTGGTTTTTCGTACCGGAAACGGTCAACACGTTTCTGTTCTTTTTTTATCGTTTTCTTTTCTTCGAAACTTTCACTAGTCGTCGGAGAATAGTAAGAGACGTTTTTACATTTGTTTTTATGTCTTTATATATGTGTCTGTCTGTCTGTGTGTGTGCTTTTGTGTGTGTAAAATGTATTTCTGTACCTTTGCGTTTTTTACGTTTTTTAAAAAAATTTCCCCCCTCAATAGTAGTATTAAAATACCTAAGAGCGACGATAGGTATTTTGTATAATTAAATATCAACGAAAACTTTACAATTTCTTTTTTGTTTTTGTTTTTTCTCTCTCTCTCTCTCAATTACTTTAGAAGGTTCGTCTAAACAGTATAACAGATAATTTTGTTTCTCTTCAATTATTTGATATTCTCAATAAATTTTAATCGGGGCAGTCTATCCGCCGCGTTTTAATCGCGCGTGAGATTTCTCTTTTTCTCTCCACTTCTTTTTTTTCTTGCACTTTCCCCTTTCGCAATTTCGTTTCGCGATCGATACGAGAAAAAGCCTAAACAACGAATAACACATTACCAAAACATGAACAGAGACTCGTTTCCTTCTTTCTTTATTTTATCGTTTGTTTTTCTTGTTCTTCGGGGACACGCTCGCATCGATAAATCGCGACAATTATCGGCGTCAGACTGTCCAGACTTCAAAGACTCTAAATTTGTTTTCTTTCGATCGTATTTTTCAACACCCACACACGTACGTCCATACACACACACAGACACTCACACACACACACACACACACACAGACCAATTTTTCACAGATTTTTCACGCATTTTTTGTATTTCTTCATTTCTTTAGTTAAACAGAATTTATATTAAATTTTTCACGAATTTCTGCTTCGAACGTTCCGTCGTCGTGTGTATTCAAAATTATGCGTGTACACGTCTCTCCCGTTTCTCTGTGTTTCTTCTTTCTTTTTGCCTCTTCATCCTTACCCATCCACCTTCTACAGTCGACTAAAAACGTTTTTCTCGTTTTTTTCCTCTTCTTTTCTCTTTTCTCACCGTGTATAAATGAGTTTTTAGCACACTACGTCACGCGTCCTAAGGCATGAATTCATTTTTTTAATCTTTAAAATTCATCGTCTCTCTCTCTCTCTCTTTCTCTCTGTCTCTTTCTCACGTGATTTTTCCCCCTAATCGTTTAATACCTCGCGCAGGCTTGTTTTTTCTCTCTCATTTATTTTCCATTTGTTTTTTCTTTTATTGATCTTCCTGTTCGCGAACTAGTGAGCTTCGAGTAGGAAAGAAAATAGTTCGAGATCGAGAACGAACGAAAAACGAATGATAACGAAAAAAAGAAAAAAGAAAACAATGTAATAATTAAAAGAAAAAAGAGAGCATAGACCAGTGTGCCAGGTACTTGTGTGTGTTATCGTTTCTCCATTGCGACTAGCCAGTAGAAATACGTAGCTAGTTATTCGTTACACTTATTATCATTATTCAAACAAAAACAAAAAAGAAAGAAAAAAACAGAGAAAAAGAAAATTCATAAAAAAAAGAACGATCGTTTCTCTAGTTTTACAATTCGAGGCTCCTCGTTTTCATCTCGTCAATGTCCGACTCGTGTACGTCTCCTTGCTTTTTCGACAACGAGACGAAAACAAGGATAACAATAGAACGAAGAAATGAAAAAAAAAGATACGCATTAATAAACGAGAAAGAAAAAAACGCATTTCCGTCTCTCTCGAATAATCGTTGGTCGTTGGTCGTTGCGTCAACGGGGGGTTTGCGTGGTTTACATTTGATCCGAGCCAACGAATTGTAACTCGTTCGAAACGCGCGACTTGGAACGTTATTTGAGAAAATGACAAAAAATTATAAATTTCAATTTAGCAAATACACATTTCTCTATCTCCGTTGGCGAATTAAAAACAAAAATTGCGATACAAGATCGTTTTTGTAAAATCTTCGAATATTCGCGAAAACACAATTCTCGTGCATGAATTCAAACGCAACATAATAACAATAATAATAGCGTAAAGCTAGAGACACGGAGTGTGTCGCGACGAGAATGGACAACGAAATATTTGCGTGTGTTATAAAAATATAAAAATTAATGAACAAATACAAAAACAGACTTTTTTCGGATCAAGAATTTTTCATCACGGAGGGAAAAAAACGGAAGACGAACGAAAGAAAGAAAGAAAGAAAGAATCGACGATCGCTATCGACGTTAATTACATAGAGCCGCGATCGAATACATTTTCTACATCGTCGTGGCAAATTTTCAATCAATATTTATACAATATTGTCAGTTTCCGTCTGTTCCTCGTTATCCTCGAACTTCCAACCATTCCATCAAAAATCCACCATTCGTTTAAATCTGTGTGTGTTTTACCCGGTTTCGCGTTTTCTCGTCAATCTCACCCTCGACATTATTCTCGTTCGTCGTACGTTTTCTTGTTTTTTTTTTAAATTTATTTATTCGTTAATTTTTCCTCTACTCATTCCGGTTCGAATTACTTTTCACCGTCCCATTTCACTCTTGTCGTGTGTATTTTTTGTCCGTTGTACATATTCAGTTTTGTATTTCTAACGTTAATACGCACGTAGGAGTTTCGCACCGAAGATTTTTCGTAGCCCCTACGAAACCAAGTCTCATTTTTTGTTCCTTTTCTTTTTTTTTTTTCGTACGTGTGTTTTGTCGACGAGAAAGAAATGAAGAAGACAAAAGAAGAGAAAATATATATATATATATATATATGTAAAACCAAGAAAAAAAAAGAACACACACTAAACAGAGAACCGTAGGTATGCAACGTAAATTCGTGAGCTCCTCGTGGACATTAATAATAATAATAATAATAATATAATAATAATAATAATTATCGAATATTTTATCATAAAAATAATAATACAAAACGATACAAAAAATGAAGAAGATTCTAACGAGAGTGTGATCCTTTCGTGTCAATATAATATATATATGTATATATATATATATATAATGTTTATATATATATATAGTAAATATGAGGATTAATTATTTCAGAAGTGATAAAAGTCTTAACGAGGAAATAAAACACTTACAGTTTGGGTCACCTATGTACATTACCTATAGGCATACATACCCCACCACCCTCTCTTTTCATCCCCTCACTCTCTCTCTCTCTTTCTTTCTTTCTTTCGTTCTTTCTTTCGTTTCTCTCGTCGTCCGTCGGCTCTTTTCACCACACACATCATTCCCCCGAACATAATAATTTCGACTTAACTTTTGTCACCTGCTCTCTCCAAATTCGCGCAACATTCAAAATTTTAATACTTTTTTTTTCTCAATCCCCAAACCCCGTCGCCCCTTGGCCTGAATAATTTTTTTTCTCGTTTTCTCTTTATTTTGTATTCGCCCCAGCCTTACCCCTCGCCCCCCCCCAAGCCCTCTCTCCTATTCACCCGCTTCCCACCGCATCACTAACTCTCTCATCCATCTGTATACAAAACTAAAGTTGTTTAGCGCGATTTTTCAGCGCTAAATTTAGAATACACAATTTTTGCATTTAGTCTTTTTTGTTTGTTTGTTTGTTTGTTTGTTTCTTTTTTGTTTTTGTTTTGTTGTCCTGCAAGAACACAATGTTTATTCCCTAAACGTCGTTTTCAGCTATCACAAATTATTGTTCCTCGTAATTTTTTTTCTTTTTGTTTGTTTTTCTTTCTTTCTTTCTCTTCTTTTTGTTTTTCATTTTATATACCTCATACATTCGTCATTATTCATTATTATTTATTGTTTCGAATATTCACAACAGTCTGCTCGCTGTTGGTTTTCATTTCTGTTTAATTTCTCTTAATTTCTTTTTCTTTCGTTTTGCTTCGTTCGCGCGACGCTTTGTTTGCCTTTTCCAGAAAAAATTTATTGACGCACAGACACACACGCACACACATACACTCACAGAGATTTATGCACACGTTCGATTTTTCTTTTAACCTCGATTGTACAAGAATCATCGAGACGACGACGACGACGACAACGAAGAAAGGTCTTTCGCACTGGGAAATAGATAGCCATAGTATCCATTTGACTATTTCACGTATTTCGTTTACTTATTTATCTCTCGGTCTCCTCTCTTCTCTTCGAACGTTCGCAATAGCATTTGTAAATTTTGTTTCAAATTTACAATCGTCGGAGTACGACGCGATAAATTATAATATCCTCGATTAACGAACGAGTTATTCAAATCATCATCGTCGTCGTCGTCGTCGTCATAAACGTAATCTCGTAATCATTCGTAAAAGGTCGGGATAATCGTGATTGGTGAATAATTGCGTTATGCGTTATAACGACGAGATATTACATTCGTTTGTTCGGGTGATAAAAGTAAAATAATGATGTATAGTAATAATGAACGAGTCGAGTTGCGAAGACGGCACAACGACGACGAAGGCGCGGTTAAGGTACGAAATCGTGTACGTCGACGAGAAACGACGACGACGACGATGACGACGACGTATGAGCCGAGGATCGGACTATGGATTTGGGGGTGGTGTGGCCGGTGTCGTGTGCGAGGATGGCGACATACTCGCGACGGCGGCGGCAACAACCATCGTTGGACTGGCCGGTTGTTGCAATGGCAGGAACGCTGATGTCAAGCTTGGCTTCAACTGGAATGCTACGCACGGCTTCGGACAATAATCCAACTTGCTCAGGTCTATCATCGGTCGCCTTGCAAACAAGATCAAAACAATTTTTTTTTCTCCTTTCGTTTCGTAAAAATAATTCACGAGGTTTAAAAAAAAATAAAGCTTGTTCATATTTTATATTTACCTGGCATCTTCGACAAACTTGAGATTAACTTTCTCGCAACCATCCGGAGGTTCCCTCGCGAGGAACCTATTGATATGGGGAGATGTGCCGAGACGTCCTTCTCTCTCCTGTTCCGGTGTCGATCCACGACTTCCACCTTTGATTTTTATCGTTTTGTTTGATCGTGTCGTTGTTGTTGTTGTTTTTTTTTTTTTTTACGTTTGTGACAATGAGAATGATTCATTTTCCAATATACTCGATGCCAAAGCAAGCGATATACAAATAGTGCTCGATTAAAAAAGCTCATGCCTCGATAATTTAGTGTCAATCGATTTGCACGTGGTGTTGAAATAATGAAAAGAAAGAAAAAATATATCGTGGCTAGGTACGCAAAGTTAGTTAATTCTCGAGGCTTTCCAGATGCGATGAGAATTAATCTTCAAGCCGTAGGAAATAAACATTAGCGATATGAAAAGAGAAACGAAATAGCGACGAGGTCGTGTTTACGTGCAAGCTGGATAAATTTTCATCGAGAAACCTAGGAAAACGTGTAAAGCGTGGGAGAAAGCGGAGATGAAAATTGAACCAAGGCTCGTGACTCTAGTTCCAACGAAAGATCCGATCCTTCGTATTTCTTTGCGATTTCGTATTTTTTCAGCTAATGAGCGATTCAATGTTTCAAAGAAATTGCTATAAAAACCATGATGCGCATCGAACAAAATTGTGTATTAAACACTCATTCGACTATCATCGTAAAAATGTGCTCTACCCAAATTCGTTCGAGATTATTGTGATTAAAAAAAAAAAAAAAAAAAATACCAACGGCTACACAGACACACATGATAACAAAAAAATGTCGAAAAATACACGTAAAAAGAGAGAGAGCAGAATAATTGTGTTTGCAGCGATTGTGAGCCAACCTTGTGGGAGGTCGCTAGGCGGACGGGAAGTATCCATAACACCTGGGATCAGCGGAGATTCGGAATTCCTAGACGGAGGTCCTGTTTCGTTTAAACACAGGCATCCTTGCGATTAATATTGTTTTTTTGTTCTCTAGCCCCCTCCCCCCGACCCTTCTAGTTAGTGCGTTATTTCAAAATATATTTTACTTTACGTTTTTGTACAACGTATCAGCGATTTGGCATGCACGGATTCAACGCGCAGATCGACTTTTCGTAGTCTTAGAAATAGAGAGAGAGAGAGAGAGAGAGAAAGAAAGAGAGAGAGTAATACATTCTTTTTCCGCTTGTACCAAATATATGTAACCCGTTAAAATAAATAATCGAGTAACTAACCCGAAGAGTACGAACTGGAGGGAAGATCTGTCGCCGGCGTTTGAGTGTTTACGCTTCGTGTCGCTCTCAAAAGATCCGCTAGGGGTGCTCTGTGTCCTTCCGGTGTCATTTGCTCGCGATATTTCGCGTACTGATGAAACAAGCGTTAAAGTTATTAAAGTCGAAAGACTATATTTGATCGAATTTCTTTGGAATGACGAATTCGTTAAAGCAAGACTCTTCACCTTGTCCTCCGTTGAATGTTCGGGATCGTTCGTGTTCACCGCAGACTTAAGGACGAGACCCTCGATCTCTTGGTTCAGTCCTTCGATAGACGACCGCATTGGCGGCCTCATTGGTTTCACCGGTATGTTCATAGGACTTGCTTTTGTACTGAGACTGAATTGGTTGTCTGCGAGAAGAAAATAATCACAATGGGATGAATCAAGAATAATTATCTCGATCGTATGTTTTGTAAATTAAAATAGTATTTTTGTCGTTGTAACGAATACTAACGCATCGAGGTCTGCGACGCAATACTGGGTAATAGCACGGTATGATCGCCTGGTAACGCAGGCGGTGGTCCACCCGGCATTATAAGACCAAAAGCCGCTGTTCTTTCTCTGCTACTCGTGCTCTCCTTGTTTCGTTGCAATCTTTGCCTTATGTATTTGTCCTTTAACTTTTCGTCTGTCGTGGTATTTTGTTCCGGCGGATGTCGGGCGAGTAATTTTCGTGGTTCGCTCGACCATTCTTCGGTCTGCGATGAAATAAAGAAGGATCGTGTTAAAAAATTGTTCGCTCGAGAATATTTCAGTGTAGACGCATGGAAAACAATGGAAAGCTTACCTGAGTCGATTTGTCCACGAGCAATAGACTCGTGTGAATGTAGTAAGAGTCGCGTGGCCATTGTCCCTTCAGATAAATTGTGTCCAGAGACGCGGTTCTACGAATGTTTTGGCTACCACTAAGACCGTCACTGCAGCGACCACTTAGTGTCTTTGACTTGGCTGAAACAACGTCGTATTAGAAATAATGATATTTTGTTTGAACAACGGTATAACGAAGCGTCGAAGATTTAACGATTGAAATTAAAATTGTATGAACGCAAGAAACCGAACTAAAAAAAGGTTTTTCGGTCTCCGAATCCATTAATGTTTCTCCTGCGAAGACGTTATCGTTATAGAATTTCATGCGAGGAACGAAGCAATAAAAACTGCAAGATCTTCAATCGCAGAGTCACATTATGAGCTTTTTTAGTCTGGGACAAATATCAACATCTGCAGCAATCTTTTTAAATCTAAGAAAAAATCATCCCGGTAAATAGATCGTCACAATTTTGTGCCAATCGTGTGAAATGCATTATTCTTGCGCAACTCTTATAACGGTTGGAGTCAAATTATTTGGTACGCAAAAATTGATCTTGGAATGGTCCAAAAAAGAGCGATAAAAACCATAGGACATTCATCGTTTAAGAATTTCTCTTAATTAGAGTGTAAACATTCGACGCTTTGGAACAGGCGGTTAATTCAATGTCAAATGTTCTTGGTCCTTTGTAAATATCATGCGTATGAAAATTCACAAACTCAAAGCTTTCTTCGCAGGGGCGCACCAATAAAAATATAATGTGTATCAGGTGCCGCTCGGTGCTTTATATCGATAAGAAGCTTTGACTCGTTTCAACAGTGACAAAACATTGAAATCAACAATTTTCAGACAATCCATCCAGATTCAACTTCGAAACAAACTTTTCTCGTATACAAAGACAAACGATTTTTTCTTTCCATAAAGATTCGAAGAAATATGAAGAAAAAAAAAGGAAAAAAAACACACACAGTTTCCCACACAAATTCATGACAATAATGGTAAAATAACCACCGCACATTTTTCACTGGTAATTTTTCACTGGCACGTTCGACGAAATTCTTCGAGAAAAACTGGATAAAAGAGAAAAATACCTTTGTAAGAGAGTGAACCAGGGCTTCGTTGTCCCGATGATGAGGACGACGTCTCCGGTGAGTTGCGTGCCGCTCGCCACGCGTTTGCGTTTGTCGGCGATACCGTAGGACTGTTGCTGTTGCTCTTACGTAGACTGCTTCCCTGTCTGCTCTGTCGTAATAGAGAACTGACGGGCAACGTAGCACGCATCGGTCCTTGTTTCGTCGTCGAGCATGGCGAGGACTTTCGCATACGCTGCGATCCCGACATTTTGTCATGTGTGGTGGCAAAAGTGGAGACACACACGAACACACACACACACACAACTCACACACCCACAGCCACGCGCGCGCGCGCGCGCGAGCACACACGGACACTGAGACACACGTAGGCACGAACGCTCCGTACGCACGTACGCACACGCCCGCGCTCGCGGCACTCACGACGAAGATCGTACAGAGAGACGTAACTCTATGTATGCACGTATATTAGAAGAGAAAAAATAAAAAGACCGAACCGAACGTCCAAAGGAGATCGCCAGAAACCCGTCGAAAAGTCACGATCGAACGAAGAACCGCGAAAAACGAATTGCGTCAACTCGAATTTTTGTGAACTCCAAAAAATCCTGACGACGGAGCAACGATAAAAAAAAAAGAACGCGAATAATTTTTTTCGACGCCTCGCCTCGACGTACGTGAATTTGAAAAAAAGGCGAATCCACTACACACTTCTGAACGATGCGTCGCTCCGGTGGCGTTGGGGCTTCTCTCCCTTCGCTCGTGTTTCGCTATCGCGCGTCTTTTTCCAAGCAACACAGCTTTTGTCCTCTCTCTCTCTCCCTCTCTCTCTCTTGCTCGCTCTACCACGTCCAGTCGGTCGCGCTTTGCACTACGGAGGATTACGCGGGGACGATAACGCGAACTGCAAAAAAACGAACGCGATGAAAGAATTAAAAAATAAAGGAACAAAAAAATCCACACAAGAGAACGTTGATAGTTTTTTTTTCGCTCTCTATTTCCGTTCGTACCGATTATGATACCGAGGTTACGCGCAACGATCGTGGAGATCGCGGGAGAAAAAATGAAATAAAAAATAATAAAATGAAGCGAGAAGAAGCCGCGCGCTGCCTGGTGCTGCTGCTGCGTCTCTCACACTGTGGACTCGGGAGACGACGCTCCCCGTGTGTTCCCGTCCTCGTTCCACACACGCAACACTTGTGTATCTATATACATGTATATATATATATAAATATATATATATATATATATGTATATTCACCAATATGTATCAGACTCTAGCTCGTGTGTAATATATACTCCACAAAACTATGTATATCTCTCTCGTTTTACACCGCACACGCACGGCCCATGCCAAGGGCAAAGGGGGTAGAGGGGAACTACGGTATTATATATATATATGTGTATGTATATATATATATATATATGTATATATATGCGTTATAGTACAATGTGGTACTATATAGTATATAGTACACTACACGCCGCTTCTACTACGAAACGATTCACGCTCGTACACGCTCACGGCCGTCTCTCTTTCTCTTTCTCTTTCTCTCTCACTCCGGTCCTCGTGAAATTTTTCACGAAACGCTCGGCGTTCTTTTCTCCACGCTGACGCCGTTTTTTTATCACTTTATTCGCCACTTTCCCGATGTTTTAGACGGCACATCGTTTCTTTTATGACCGGCACTAGTACGGGTGATTTATCTTTTTTTCTTTTTTTTTTCTTCGTAACGTCCCGACACAAACGAAAGTACGCGTTGGCTTCTCGCTTCGTGTCACGATTTTCCGGTTTTCTTGATCTCGTATGACCGCTATCAGTCTTTTTTTTTCGTCGTTACGTAGTATAATCGTATACGATGTACGATCAGAACTTGTGTAATGACACAAGCGACGAAACACACGCACTACAAGAGTTTTCTTTATTTTCCGTGCTGTCTCTCGGATGAGACCGACGGACACGAGCCACACAGGGGCGAAGCGTATACACACCGTCGTATTTTAACACGATACCGATGGCCAAACGGAGATGGGGATACGTAAAAAGAAAAACGGTGGGGAGATTACTACTGACGTTGCAGTAGTAGTAGTGGTATAGTAGGTATAGCGGTGGAGGAGAGGTACGCAGAGATAGATCGCAGGAGTACGACACGCCGAACAGTGATTTATTTTCTACACAGACCTCGAAGAGTACAGGATCGAGAGAAGACCGTCGAGAAACGTATCTCACGAAAATTCGGATCAAATAAGCGTAGTCATTTTTTTCTCGTTCATCGTCGTTTCACTCGTGCATCTGTTTGTTTTCTCTCTTTTTTTTCTTCTTTTAACGTGCGATACTCTCAAGCTCCCGGGCTCTTTGCACTCAGGCTATGTCAGTAACGCGTCTTGTCATTTGCAATGTTCTGCTGGTTCAACACGCACGTCACGTGATCGCGGTAGAAAATTTTTCACTGCTCGCAGGAGAGAGCGAACGTGGAGTGAACCGAGTGGAGAGTAGCGACGCTCCCGGTGGATAGAGGCAATATCTTTCGTAGTGTATACACGTAAACATAAATGTATATATATATATTTGTATATACATATATATCTTACGGATTTTGGTACTACTACGTATGTCGGATGATAGTACGAGAGACGCAAGACGATGCTCCGCGTTCCATTCACTACCACTGCGTCGCAGAGGGCCTGCACATGCGAGGCAAAGAAAATGATGGTGGGAATTGAAGGCGTATGAGAGAGGAAGGGAGCAAGGGACGGACGAAGCGGTGGTGCGGGAGGGCGGAATGTAATGCGAGGGAAAGGAAGCGTACTCTAGCGTCCCTAGTGTTTTCTCGCTTCATCCAATGCTTCTTTTTATATCTGTAGGCGTATCTCGCTCGAGCTCCTTTAACCCTTTGGTTACTGACTTGCTGCTGTGGTGGGAGATACTATAAGTATATATGTATATTATGTATATTAGATGTGTACATAGGGCGCGTGTGTGTACGATCGCCAAGCCGACGCTTTTCTTCCGCCAGTGATGCTCAATGCGGCTTTACAAACGTCGTTACCTCCTGCATTCATAATACTGGCTATTACTGTACAGTTTGTGCTGTAGTACTACTATTATATCGGCGTGTTAAAAAATGAGACTGCAAAGCTAGCGCGATGACTCCGAATGGTCGAATTTTATGTATCGTTTATGAAATGTCATTATTTGTGTGTATTTGTATACGGAGGGCTGCACGAATACTTTTTTTCTATTCACATATAATGTTACTTTGAGCCATGATAAAAGATAATAGTCGATACTTTCTTGCTCCAAAATGATATGACGTTGCTCCGTTGCACGGATTGTTATTTTTTGAACTAGCGCGAGAACAACAGCACAGCGACATCTACCCGTCATCCGAAGAACTTCGTAGCGAAACAACTTGCTCAGTTGATACGAGATCGAGTCTTTGCACCGACTTGAGTAGTTACTCTTAGTAAAAGCATTTTGAATGAAGCTAGATGGCAGCACCGCTTGGCGCGACGCCGTCTCTTACTCGGTTGTTTGTCCTCCACGACAAGAGGAAAGTAGGTAGTAATTTTCCACAAAAACTTGCGTTCTTTCACGCATATCATTATCAGAAATTACATTTAATACTGAAAATACGACTATAGTCAACTTGCGGTCAAAGATATAACGCAATACAATCTCTCGTGTTTCGATCTAACAGTACGCGTGCTGTTTCATATTCTTTCAAGCCAAGTAGTTTTTCGTGTTTTCGTTTGTCAACATTGTAAACAAGATCTATCATAATACTTGCAAGCCCAACACAATCGGGTTTCCCAGTTCCGATGAAAAAATACCTTGTACTTCACACGAGAACGAAATCAAACCGATGAATCCGCCAAATCTTAATACACAAGAACTCGACCTAAGTGTGTGCAACCCGGTGGTAGGATAATAACCAATATGGCGCCAACGACCGTTCCTGTTTGTCCGCGAGTTTTGATTCCCTCGACAAGAAATCCTGATAAGAACGAAAAAATCAACGCACGATCCTGAAAATCCCGCGTCGGTGCTTTAAGAAGGATAGGTGAGGATATTTCGGCAATAATTTAAACTTGTTATTGTGTAAATATTATGATAACACGCAAATACGTGTTGCTTCATATACGTTCTACATGCATTCGCGTTCCTTTTTATTTTTCCGTTTTTGACGAGTTCTAAGTATAAAAACCTTGATGCTGTACATAAATTCTATTTCTCGCAATTCCTATTTAATGGCGAGGTAAAGGAAGCATAAACCATGTGTATAAAATGTGCGATAGGCAAATTCCCATATCATGAGCCTGCGCGATCTCGGGTATGTGACTGTATGGTGTATGTACGAGAGAGAGAGAGAGAGCGAGAGTCACGTGATTGTTTCTCCAACCGCCAAGCAGGCAGTTGACTCCAGCAGTCATGTTTCGAACTTCGAGGGATAACGACGCCATTTTCGAGCTGCGGTTAATGTCGATTGTTAAATTGCTAATAAAGTTTATAAAAGCATGCAAAACCATGAACTAATCTAACTCGAAAGGTCAGACAGCTTAGGTGAGCAAATTCAAATAATAGGTTATACTCGGAAAGTCGTAATTATTCCATATTCGCGTTTGTCTTATGACCCACCGGCGGAGGGGGAATGTTCTTGCCATGACAGGAAGAATACATCGAAATTATTATACATTGCAGCAAATTCTCGCGTTTCTTCCGTTATTCATTAAAATTCTATCAAAACAGGCATCATGTTGATAGAATATTGTTTTTTTTCCTCAGAAATAGTGATCTAACTATTTCTCAATTTTTATTTCCTTTGTCGTCAATATTCCGAAATTTTTCATGGCAGGACATTGCTATGGACGTGAGAATATTGAAGCTGAGGAGAGATCAGACGTGGAACTGATAGAAATGCAAATAGTTTTTTTATTGTAGGTGTATTTTCCGGTATCTGTAGATTATGCGTAGCGAAATCGTTCTTTTTTAAATGTTCCGGGACTTTTATCAATTTACAAGGATCTTCAACCCAAGATCCGGTGTCTCTCGTCCTCGTGAGGATTTGGCAGGATATGCAGGATGCCTGGAAAAAAGAGTATGTGAGAGATATTACCATCATACATGCAATATTTCGATATGTAGCATATGTAATATATAACCTAGAAATATCGTTTACTCTTCCGAATAAATTACTTGTCTTCCCGTGTCTTTAATTCTTTGGTAAATGAAAAAAATGGTCTCGATGGGAACAAATATAGATCGTTAAATCTTACATATGTTGAAAAATTCGACAAGTTAAGGAGATTCACGCGTTAGGCGAATTCCAAGTTTAATTGTTTAAAATTCGTATAAACCTTCTTAACAATAATACTCAACTGTGGGTAAAATTTGAGAAAGTTTTACCGTCTAGAAATCGAGTTATTTATTGTCAAAAATCGTATTTTTTCGTAACTTCCCATAAAACCTCGTGTTAAAGTTTCCATTTTAAACACTGAATATCTCGATTAGTAGACGGTGGAACCTTCTCAAATTTGTTACCCATTATAATACGATGCTCAAGAAGATTAACGCAAAATTTCAAAGAATTATCTTGGAAAAAATTGTATCTGATGATTTTGGCGTTGCTTTGTATATACTATTATGATTATGGCGCGTGAAACTCGTTAAAAATCTTGGTATAATTTTTCAAAGATTCGTTGACAATACTATAGGCCAGCATAGGTTAAATACATGTAGCCGGATGGCGCCCCGCGCATGCGCGTAGCACGAGAGATTTCCCGCTCAAACTGCCGGCCGGCGTCAGTTCCCCAGTGTCGTCCCGGCTGTTGTTGACTGAACAAATCGTTATTTTTTACACACCGATTTCCGATTCTGCTTAGTTTTCGTGCATAGCAATTAAATATTAATCTTTTTCTCCGTAAAAGACACGCGTCTCGGTAACTTTTTTCTATGTTCAAAAGATGTGTAAAATTTTTTGGAAATCTTGTTTGTTCAAAGTTTAATAGAACTTCTACATTTTTTATTTTTCTATCTGGTAAAATTCTTCATTCTTAGTTGATTCTATGGATTATATATATTTTATTTTGTTTCGGCGAGGGTCCGTCCGATCGGAAAATACTGTGGGTGGTTGGGCGGTGTTGTGAAGCTAACCACGGCTTTTAAATACGGTAATGACCATTCTCTAATATTTTTCACGATAAAATTGAATACTCGGTCCGCACCTCGTGTTATCCAACATAAAACATTTACTTTATTTGATATGTTATATTACAAATATTTGTTGTTTTTCAGTTGCAAGTTTTGACGTAACCTTAATACACGTGGTTAGAAATTCTATCGCAATTCCAAAAAAAAAAAAAACAATTGTTTATTTTAATTTACCGCCTTCATCATATTTTAATACAGAAGTCATTCACATCGAGTCTTATAACGAGAAATAGTTTTTATAGAACAAATAAATTACACGAAAGATACAAGAGCATTTCTTGTTTCGAAAAGTAGCGGGAATAACGATTTGATTCAAAATCTTGGCGCCACGGCGTAACATATTTTGAAAATGAGCCCGCGGGAGGTTAGTCGCGGCTCGTGGTTGGCAATCTGGCCGCCAGGTAGCGCGAGCGGTGCTTCCGCTCGAGTCGAAACCGGAAGAGACGCCGACGGATCGATTCTATCGTCCGTGTAAAGTTCTGGCGATCCGTAGTACCTTTCGATTCTTGTGAAGGCGCTAGTGTGCTAGACTTCAACTTTCGCCCTTTTTTCCCGCGCCACTTTTCGTTCTTCATGCTTCGTGCTCGTGGCGTTTCACTGTTTGCATGATTTTATACATAATAAAATCCCGCCATCTCTTCCAACGTAATTTCGTTCACCGCGCGACCGAATGTAGATTGATTTTTTTTTCGTTTTCGTTCGAAACTAAGAGCGCGAGTGAGAACAATATCCGATTCGATTTGTGGTCGAGAATTGGGGAAGTGCGGTTTGTGAATTCCCACGGTCGATCAAACATTAAATTCGAGAACATAAGATGTAATAAAGTACGAAAGTAAGCGGCGATCGCACACGTTCGTTGATACCTTTCATACCGAATAGTTAACGTTGCCAAACATCGTAAATATCTTCGTGTGTGTGTGTGTGTTCACATACATATATTTTTTTCTTTTTTTTTTTTTCTTTTTTTCGTTCCTCCCGGTAATTCAGCAGTGGTACAAGCTTAAACGCGAACCTCAGTTAGTATCTCACGCCGGACTTTCGGCTTCGGAGATAACGCGGGAGACAACCTCGAAAAAAGCCGTACGAACGCGCGCCAATATCATCTTTGTACCAGAGCGTCACAATGGCAAACGCTACGCTCGACAAGGATACGTTTTTTCGGCGTATGAAACGTATTTACGCTGCTTGGAAGGTACGTTTGCGGTTTTCTCGTTGCACACAACATCGTGCTTTGCATATTTAATTTACATATCTTGCTACCCGTCTATCGTCCGGTAAACTTTAACGGCTATCCAAACTAACCTTCAAATTTTTCATGACAAAAATTATCAAACCATCACGCCTACTCGGTCCGGTGTAAAGATTTTTTTCGTTCGAATTTCTTTTAGCTCGTAAAAGTTTATAGAAATGTATCATTAATTTTTTTCTTCGTATACGTGTATGTTTACCACATTTTACGTTTATTTTGTCCGACAGGATGGCGAAGTTGGAACCGACGATAGTTTCAGTAAGATGGACTGTCTGCTGGCAGCTGTCGGCGCGGATGATGAAGTCGTCTATAGCAAGTCCACTACTCTTCAGGTACTGTTCGTTCTCAGAACTAATGTCATGTATCAGTAAAATAGGGACTCTGTTTAAAAATGATATGGTACGCCGCTCCGATTTATTTTTCGACGTATCGAACGTCTCGGAAAAATTGCGATAAGAAATATGGGCACCGATATTTTTTATGATTCCACGGATAATTGATATCGCTTGAATAGGAAGAACGGTATAATAATTATCTTGTTGTACGTTTCTCAGAATTGGTTACTCAGCTACGAACTCGCGGACACCATTATGATCCTCGCCGAGAGTTCGATCAATTTCTTAGCCAGCAAGAAGAAGATCGAATTCTTGAGAAAAGTTGAGAATCAGAAACCGGAAGATACAGGAGTGCCGACGGTCAAGCTGTTAGTCAGAGACAGAGTACGTGTTTTTAATTTATTGCGCAATATTGTGAAACCGTGTATTTTCATTGAAATATAATTAAATGTGTAAAAATCCTGATTATTTGTACTTTCTAGAGTGACGAGGACAAAGCAAATTTCGCAAAGCTCATAGAAGTTATAAAGGGGAGTAAAAAGGGCAAAACTCTAGGTGTATTCTCGAAAGAAAATTATCCTGGTGCTTTTATGGATGCTTGGCGAGCGGTACTCAGAAAGGAATCGTTTGAAACGGTAAGAGAAAAAAGTGATCCGAAAATTATTCGTACAAAATAAAATTGAGGTATAGAAAAATAAGACTATAAAGAAAACTTTGTGATTTTGTACGTTGCAGATTGATGTTAGCGCCGCTGCGGCTTATGTAATGAGTCCCAAGGAAGATAGCGAGATTCTTACGATAAAGAAAGCTTGTCTCATCACCTCGGATGTTTTTACCAAGTATCTAAAAGATCAAATAATGGAAATTATTGATTCCGACAGGGTAACGATCGATCGCGCGCAATAAACTCTTTTCACCGTCTATCATTATCTAATCGGAATATAAACATTTTTGCAGAAAGTGAAACATTCAAAGCTCGCGGAAGGGGTTGACGCCGCTATTTCGAACAAAAAATATGTGACCGGCGTCGATGTGACACAGGTGGACATGTGTTATCCGGCGATTATTCAAAGCGGCGGAAATTATACCCTCAAGTTTAGTGTCGTTAGCGACAAGAATATATTACATTTCGGTGTGATAGTTTGTTCGCTCGGAGCTCGATACAAGTCTTACTGCTCAAACGTTGTACGAACATTGCTGGTCAATCCTACAAAAGCGATCGAGGTAAGAAAAATATGAATTATGTAAAATGATCGTCGGCGCGCGAAAACTAAAGAAAGGAAAAAAATGTTTATTATCATTTTCTCTTTGCAGGACAATTATAATTTTTTGCTTAATGTGGAAGAAGAGATTCTGAAAAAACTCACAGCTGGAACAAAGATAAGCTCGGTTTACGATGCGGGTGTGAAATACGTTAAAAGCGAGAAACCGTCGATGCTCGATCATCTGACGAAGAATTTTGGTTTTGCTATGGGAATAGAATTTCGAGAGAGCTCGATGCTCGTTGGTCCAAAAACTCATGCTGTACTGAAAAAGGGAATGGTATTTAATATTAACGTTGGACTTGCTAATCTCACGAATCCGGACGCGACTGACAGAGAAGGAAAGATTTATGCTCTTTTCATCGGAGATACCGTCATGGTCAACGAGGTAAATATCTATGCGATGTTTTTCATCGAAAAACAAAACTATAAAAAAATAAAAACGAAATATTTACAAATCCGTCTTAATTTAAGGGTCAACCAGCGACGAATCTTACGCCGTCGAAGAAAAAGATTAAGAACGTCGGTATATATCTTAAAGACGACGACGAGGAGGAAGAAGAGGAGGAAGGAAGCGGCAAAGAAAATGATTCGAAACCAGAAATTCTCGGTCGTGGCAAACGTTCAGCCGTGATAGAATCGAAACTCCGTACCGAACACAGTTCAGAGGAGAAGCGAAAGCAACATCAGAAAGAATTGGCCCAACAATTGAACGAAATTGCCAAGGCGCGTTTGGCGCAGCAATCAGGTGGCAAAGAGGAGGAAAAAGTTCGAAAATCGACCGTATCTTACAAGAGCCTCGGTCACATGCCGAGAGAACCCGAGGTCAAAGAATTGAAACTTTACGTCGGTGAGTGGAATCTCTGATTTTATCGATCGGTTTGTCGTTCGATCGCAAAACACTGTGATTCTTTAATTTTAAATCTTTTTAATCTTTCTCGTCCAGACAAAAAGTACGAAACTGTTATTCTCCCTATATTCGGTATTCCCGTGCCGTTTCATATATCGACGATAAAGAATATATCTCAATCGGTCGAAGGGGATTACACCTATTTGAGAATAAATTTTTTCCATCCCGGAGCGACCATGGGTCGAGGGGAGGGTGGTGTTTATCCTCAACCGGATGCGACTTTCGTCAAAGAAGTGTTCGTACAATTTTTCATACAGTTACATCGTTGATACACTGATAATTCAGTAATACGTACATTTATTATTAAGTGCGAATATTTTGTTTTCTTTAGTACTTATCGCAGTACAAATACCAAAGAACCTGGTGAATTATCAGCGCCATCCTCCAATCTGAACACCGCCTTCAGGCTCATAAAGGAAGTTCAGAAAAAATTCAAGAATCGCGAAGCGGAGGAAAGAGAGAAGGAGGATCTCGTGAAACAGGATACTCTGGTATTATCCCAGAACAAGGGTAATCCGAAACTCAAGGATTTGTACATAAGACCGAATATCGTGACGAAGAGAATGACCGGTGGTCTCGAGGCGCACACGAACGGTTTCCGTTACACGTCTGTACGTGGTGATAAAGTCGATATTCTCTACAACAATATAAAAAACGCGTTCTTCCAGCCTGGTGATGGAGAAATGATTATTCTCCTTCATTTTCATCTCAAGGTAAGAATATTAATTTACTTTCGATACCTCTCGACATTCTTCCCGTTCGTATTGAACTTTAATGACAATTAATTCTTTCGAATTTCCATCGTTCAGCACGCGATAATGTTTGGCAAGAAAAAACACGTCGACGTACAATTTTACACCGAAGTCGGTGAGATAACGACGGATCTTGGCAAACACCAGCACATGCACGATCGTGACGATTTGGCAGCCGAACAGTCCGAGCGTGAATTGAGGCACAAACTCAAAACCGCTTTCAAGAGCTTTTGTGAAAAAGTCGAGGGCATGACGAAACAGGAAATAGAATTTGATACTCCGTTTAGGGAACTCGGTTTTCCCGGTGCACCATACAGAAGTACCGTTCTTCTTCAACCAACCAGCGGTTGTCTCGTCAATCTTACCGAATGGGTGAGTGTATCTTTTAATAGCAACAAAACAAAACGAAGATCAAAACTATAAAAAAGAAGATATTCGCAAAATTTAATTATCTCTCGTTTTTTAACATTGAAACAAAAATTTAGCCACCCTTCGTTATTACACTGGAAGACACCGAGCTCGTACACTTCGAGAGAGTACAATTTCATCTCAAGAATTTCGATATGATCTTCGTATTCAAGGATTATCACAGAAAAGTCGCTATGGTTAACGCAATTCCCATGAACATGCTGGATCATGTCAAGGAATGGTTAAAGTGAGTTTGGAATTTATTTTCGTCGTAAGAAATCAAATGTCTTCCTTATATCGAATGTTTTTTCCAATTTTTTCAATATTTTATTATTACAGCTCTTGCGACATTCGTTATTCCGAGGGTGTGCAGTCGTTGAACTGGACGAAAATTATGAAAACTATAACGGACGATCCGGAAGGATTTTTCGATAGCGGTGGCTGGACTTTCCTCGATCCGGAGAGCGATGCCGAGAACGAGGAAGTCGACGACGAGGAAGAGGAGGAAGACGACGCGTACGAGGTACGCGTTTTATTTTCTCGTTCTTTTCAATGTGTTTCCATAACGCCTGTGCTTGCGCGATTGAAGTAAATCAACGAGTCGTTTTATCTCGATTATTCAGCCTTCCGACATGGAGAGCGAGGAGGAATCCGACGACGACTCGGAATACTCGGAAGCCTCGGAGGAATCTGACACCGAAGGTACGTTTCCACGATCGACAGAACCAATATAGTTGCGCGTTCCGGGTCTTTATAATTAATATGCGCTTGTCTTTTTGATCCAAAGAAGAAGAACTCGGAAGTTCCGAAGAATCCGGAAAAGATTGGTCGGATCTCGAGCGCGAGGCTGCCGAAGAGGATAAGGAAATCACGAATTTCCGCGACGATTACAACGCCGGAAAGAAGAAAAAATCTAGCAGGCCCGACGTACCATCCCCCTCCAAGGACAGGTAAGCAATATTCTCAAAAAAAAAAAACTTTCGTAATTCGTCTTTGTTTTATAAAAAATGAACGAAATTCATACTTTTGTCTCGAAAAAATATTTTTCTCAGGCACAACTCGAAGCACAGAAGTTCGTCGAGTTCCAAAAATAAGAGCTCGTCCAGTCATAAGGACCGAAGATCGTCGGACAAACACAGGTGAGAGATAATCTTGCAATTTCTATGGGATAGTAAACGATCTTTATTTTCGTACGATGAAAATGAAAGATAATTTTCACGCTGACAGGACGTTTGTTAATTGCGAATTAGCGATTTAATAATTTAGCTAATTCGTGATTGTTCCTTACCCCCCGTTTATACAAATAATCACGATTGATTGAATTGTTTTTTCAATTCAATAAAAAGATCGGACCGATCGCGGAGTGGAAGTTCACACAAGAAAGTGTCTCCTTCCAAATCCTCCAGACACAGGTGATTAATGCCACTCACCCAAATGATATTAATATAATTTCACGGCTCTGTACACTTAAAAATTAACCATACCGCACTACAACTATTGAAATATGTTTGACAAAATAATCATATTTCGATCTCGTTTTCTGCGACAGTCCGAAGAAGAGCGATAAGCACGACAAGCACAAGTCTTCGTCTCACTCGTCGGGCAGCAAAAAACGTTCGCGCGACGATCGTAGCTCCGAACGAAGCTCCAAACGGTCCAGGTGAGACTTTCTTTTAACGAAACTTTTGTTTTCATCGATTATTCGATTTTGTTCTTTCTTGACACTCTTTCTTTCACGCATTGCAGAAAATAAGTGCGACATAAGGACACTCCATAATCATTAAACGTAAACGAAGCAGTGAGATTTGAGAACAATTTGAGACCACATGGGCGATCGAAAGAGCATCAATACTTACGGAAACAAAGAAAAAGAAAGGCAAATGAAAACTTTACACGCTTTCAACGTGTGTTCGGGGTGTGTGTCTGTGTGTTTCGCATTAAGGAGAATATGTCGTCAATTTCATCGGCCAAACATCGTCGGACCATACTTCGTGTCGTTGCCGATCATTCGGCGATGTCATATTCGAATCTTCGTACTTTTTTTCCAAAAATGTCGAACCACAATTCGCAGTGATGTTGAAAATCTTGTTCGAATATTTCATTATCGTTTTTAATTAGTCGCCGGTATAGTTTCTTTCCTTTTCGTTTATAAATCGAATTCGATAGAATCGTCATTTTTTCAGGAAAATTCTCCGACATTTTTCCGGAATCGAGTGTATGTGTGTGCGTTTTTTTTTCTCTCTTTCAATCGAACATCAAACGCGGTAGTGCGTTCGACGACTCTCGAGAGTGCATGGAGAATGAGAAACTAAAGCCCGCCGGAGCGTAGAGACACAGTGCGTTTTTGTTTTTTAAAGTTTGAGAAAACAATGGGGAAAGAAGAAGAGCAAATAACGAAACAGACAAAAATGAAACGCAAGTAATTACTAAGTTATTTATCATTAATGTACAAATCTCTATTATCAGCGTCCCCCATGGTTTTTATATTTCCCGTAATGTATGCAGAATTGTCAGACAACAAGAAATTGTTCTTTTCTTTGATAATCGTTGCAATTTTCTTTACCCGTCGCCACCCAATGCCCGACACGTCGTCCCAACACGGATGACCAAAAACTCGAATCGCGATTTACACCTGGAAAATCAAGAATTTTTTCATTTTTCTTATAATTCATTTTTTCAATCGATCATTATAAATTACATTTGAACGTTTGAATGAAATGTTAACGAAAATACAAACTTTCAGACGTTATTCATAATTTTTGATTGAAAATATAAATTACACGAAAAACAAATTCTTGACGTTTATTCTGTTTCAGGCGCTTAAAAATTTTGTTTTTAACTCGGACAGCACAACCCCTTTACGTGCCGTCTTCCTCAATGTCCCCGTGGGACATTGAGCGAGAAATACAACGGGACGTGCATAAGGTGTGGACGTTGCTCAATGGAGAATAACTTAAAAATTATAGGAAGTGAAAGTATCGAGGATGCCGTGAGGCCGTTTACATGCTCGTTTAAACACATACACGCACACACAAACATATATATATATGTATTTTTATAACGTATAATGTATAACGTACATATCTTGCACAGCCGGCGAGAAGAGTCGTTCCGCAACTTTCTCCAAGTTTCAGGCTCGTGTCATCGTCGTTGGGCATACGTAATTTCGTGACTGCGATGAGCCTACACCGATGCTTTTTTTCCCCTTGGTATTTCGTGTCTGGGAAGAAGTCCCTCTCGCTCGTCGCAAAGTGAGGACAAACTCGTTCGCGTAAAATTTTCCACGGTGAAAGTGAGCGACAATTTAACGAGCAGAAGGAACGTGGAAAGGGAAAGGATAGCGAGCAAAAAAGGAACGATTGCTTCATCGTTAATACACTGTGGTAACCGAAACTCGTAACTCCGTTAAACGAGTCGAAAAAAAAACAAAAAAATGTTGCAAGGAAAAACGAAACGGGAGTAACATTGGGGTGAGTTAATTTGCATCTTTCGATTGTACCTTCGTGATAGAATTATCAAGTAAAAAGAAAACGGAAGGTAGACGTAACGTTAATGTAAAAAAAAATATTATATATTTGTTCTATAATTTAAAACACCGATGTATTCGCATTAATATTTGCTGTACAAAAATCGCTGACACTGAGACATTTTTTCAGAGTCCTGTTTTATTTCTTCGCTCGTTTCTCTAACGAGAGATTGGAAATTTCGATTAATGGAAAAATATCCTCAACTGCGTCCGATTTGATCGATTTGTCCCTGAAGATTGCTCACGACCTCCGGTGGTACGTGATCGCCGAGAATCTCCGAGAGATTGATCCTCTCGTCGCCGGGAATCGACTCGTACGCGGCGAGCTCGATGCCTTCCTGGACCTTCTGAATCGTCGCGTCTTTCGGTATGAGATAAGTGTTTTGCGCCTGTCTTATCGCCTCGTTGCTGAACACCTGTCCATCCTTCTGGGGATAGGACCAAGCAACGCTTACCACCATCGCCAATATCATCAATAACGTCGACGATCTCATCTAGGGTAATAAACAAAAATTTTTAAATAAAAATAAAAATTGAATAAACCCGTCACGAGGTAAAAGTTTTTTTTTCTACTATATTGATCGACCCAATTTCGGATCTTTCGCGCTATACCGAGAGGTCTTCGAGCGACCGACTTTTTTCACCTCCACCTCGTTCCAATCACCCCTCGGGCAATTCGTTCGACTTTTTCTTTTCATTTTTTTTTACATTTACTCGTACGTTTGAAAATTGACGATTATTTCGTAAAAACGATCGACAGTATTTCTCAATCACTTTACGTGGTTTTGATATCGTTTATATGTTCATAAATAATTGTTCGTTGTGTCGAACGATAAACCCAATGAAAAGGCTCAATTTTTTAAATCGACGGAAAAGTGTTGTTTTAATATTTATTGTCGTGTCACCGACCTGCTAAAACTGAAATTCTGACCGTTAACTATAATAATTGCAAACGTGAATTTTAATAGTTGTTCAAAAACTGATTAATTGTTTTTAAAGTTGATCGGATTATCGTATGTGCTCTTTAATTAGTCAGATAATTAAATTCTTCTTACAAAATTGCACTTTTATAAATTATCCTTTGAGATCACAGAACGATAATCGACAATTCTCCAGACAAAACCAAATATTACTCACTTCGAATGTCTTCCTGATTCGTAAGTCGAGAAAACGGATGCAACACGAGACTAGACGAGTGGACGAACGGGTGAAAGCTTTTATACCCGTGCCGGAGGAGTCGTCGATATAGGAAGAAAACGAGAAGACGAAGGCCCTGTGGGTGGTGGCAAAGAAACTGCGATCTCTCGCTCTGTCCTGCTTTGCTCGGTCAACGTTGTCCCGTTCTCGCACCAGTCCTCCTCTTACTCTCGCTTTGGAGAGGGACAATTTATCGTGGCTTTGGAAACATCCTCTCGTTATTAATACGCAAACTCGTATTCGTCGTACCGAGTATAGGCACGTATATGGAGAATATTTTTCGACCCTCGAAACTCTTGTAATTCAATCATGTTTATTCATTTTCTGTCGCAGGGACAAACAGATATCTTCGTTAGCCAAGGTCCCATAATTTCTCTCCGATCTTCGTTAACTCTTAACCTATTAACCGTTTCGATAGATTGGGACTAAAATGACGACTCGTTCAAGATTTTTAGTACTTTGTAACATGCATACGCTCGCATACGTTTCAACGTTTGCTCGCTGATCGCCTTTACAAATAAATTGCCAAATGCTGGGCCCAAACAGTCACACTGGCGTCGAGAATATGTAAACTCGCAGTTTCTCTTTTACTCGCCCAAAATCACAGGCGATACGTGTATGTGTAGGTATATGAAAACGAGATTATGATTGTTTTTTTTTCTATTCTTTTTTTTTTATATAAAATCATTGTTTCATTTATTCGACAGTTGAAAAGTACAAATCAATAACGAGACTAGATACAGCTACCGGACTCTCCTTATCATTTTCATTTCGTTTTCTCGAATCTCTCTATCACCAATCAAGACTCGCCTCATTTATTATGGCAATCGACGGTTGCGTCGTGTGTCGTAATATTAATCGTTAATCGTTCAGTATCGCTATTACATTACGTATCTGTTTTGTTTGTTTGTATTCGTTCATAATTAACGCTGATTCGTACGATCAAACGGTTGGATGGATAATAATCGGAAGACGGCGAATTTACAAGAAAAATACGCATCGCTTCTCGCAATCTTTCTCGAGCCGTTTATTTACAATTGCTTTTTATTCGCTTTTTTCACTTTTGCTTCTATTCCTTTCTTGGGATTGGGGGCGGAGTGGTGAGGAGGGGGTGGGTGGGGGTGAGGGGGCACATAAATAAGAGGTTTATTTTTGTAGGCTTATAAATAATGGTAGAAAAATATACACCGCTGTTGGAAACTACCTGAATTTTGTGAGCTGCTCACTGCTGCCGAGTTTCATGGCGTTTGATTAATTCGTCGCACTTGACACGTTTGTTTTTTTAATCTGTTTTCATTTTCCCTTTCTTTTTTATCGAAACGAGCGCGTTCGATCGATCCCTTCTCGTAATGAGTTAGTCAATGCATAATACGTATGTACAAATTTCGGACGAGACACACTTACGAATACAAAATCCACGCGCACTGAACGAGTTTTACACAAAAATTTCTAACGTCAAACTATAATGATATTTCTATCTGTTTTATGTGTATGTTCTTGTTTTTGTTGATTTAAAATTGTTTTCCTTAAATCGATCGTTTGAAGACGACGAGCGAAAGCATATTATGCATTTTCTTATCTACTGTTGGCACTTGACGTCGTTTCTTGTTCTCATTGATCTCCCCGTGGTCCTTAAATTCACGTATAAAATATTCCCTACCATTCGTCTAGCTGAACGTTTATTGCGGGGCAGCGAATGAGCAAAGTCTGATTTATACGTTCACATATTTTCTTTTGTTTGTTCTTTTTTTTACATTTTTTTTTTCATAGTTGAAAAAGAGAATCGTTTGATCAGGAAGAATATCAATGACGTTATTTAAAAAAAGGTGAAAATCGGATTTTGCCCATTGCTGAATCACGAAAGACGGAACTATTGAAAAAAAAGCTTTCTTTTCTTTCACTCAATTCTTTAAATCTCGATCGTCACTTCGGAAGAATGAAATTACATACTTATGGTAATTAGTCTTTCTTCTATCCGTTTAATATTTATCTTCTTTTAAATTGAATAACGAGCGTGTTATTGTCGGGATTATAAAAAACTACACGTTGGGAATATAATCTCACGGATTTTCCTTCCGTTTTTAAAACTATACATACATATAGTATATGTATATGTGTCTTTGCTTTCTTTACACGAATTTATCAGCAACGTATAAAAAAAAACGGACGATGTTCACCGATCGTTTCGGGTCCACGATCCACGATTTTTCGTTTCTTTTCCTCTCTTTCGAGCCACGTAAAATTCTATATGCGATTGTATCGACATATTTTACTCCGTGTTCTTTATCACTCGATAATTTCAATCGAATCTGCTGAACTCGAGAAGCGGTTTAGCGATTCCTTCGGTGTACGCCCTGTGGACTGCATCGCACACGAACTTGTACTGACTCTGCATGGACAACGAAAAAGGAGATGCATTAATTTTTGAAGAAATCATTGAAATAAGATAATAATATTTTCCAAATGATTATCACTGTTAGACATTTTTAAAATTACGTCGCTATTTACTTATTTTATTTTATTTTACGCGACTTTTCTCGAAGGGAGTCGAATTTTGAATAATACTCACAGGATTCTGTATCATCATTGCTCGTTGATCTCTCATCGATCTTACGATATCGAGTGGATAGACCGGTTGATTAGCCTCGATAAGACAGAGAGCGGTTTCCATGAGAACGAGAACACCGGTACGGCCGATGCCGGCTGAACAGTGAACGACTGCCGGTTCAACGATACCGGTGCGTGCAGCTCTTACGCGTTCCGTGAACGTCGTAAATTGTCTCCAATCGCTCGGTACACCGTGATCCGGCCAGCCACAATATTGCATGTGCGTTATGTCCCTTTCTTCGGCGGTCTGAGCATAAAAATTAATTAAAACCATTCCATGTACTTTAATTTGTATTTCCTCGATTAAAACTCACGTTTATGTCGCGAAGAATAAATTCTCGAAAGACAAACGTATCCTCGATCTTTTCCGAGGTTGACGTTAGAGTCAAATTTCTCAGAGTCAGAGTCTCGTTCAATGCCGGCCAGTACTGATGACACTTGGCACGACCTCGTTCGACGAGCGTCGTCACCATAACGACCAACGTACTTCCGGCCTCGAGTACCATTTGCCAGAAATCTGCGACCGTCGACGACAATGGGCCCTGCGTCGCTATGTAACGATTTATTATTCCAGAACCCGGTATCTCCATGTTTACGTAATTCGCGTTTATGTAGTCACCGTTGGAGCAACCCTTTAGTATCACGCGTGTGATGTCGTCTGAATTTTTTATGAAAATAGAGATTAAAGTCATTGGTCGAGAAAATTAACGACGTTTTTTTTATCAACGATCGATATTTTAATAACTCACAAGGCGAGATGTCCCGATAACGATTTTTATTCTGATTCTCAACTTTTTTAGACTCGAGCGACGTCAGCTCAGGATTTTTACGATAGAGCTGCTCGTACTGAGCTATGAGAGCTCCGCTCGCGAGACCATCCGCGAGCAGAAGCATCGATTGTGCAAGGGCATCGGAGCCAACAGCTGCGTGAGGTGCGTCCGGAACGTACCTTGAATTATTAATTTCACAATCGTGTGTACGAGGTATTATAATTTCAAGCGTAACGTGTAATAGAAATAATGTTTAATTCGTAGTTTTTTCTTTTTAATTACCTGTAGGGTGGCTCCTCCTCCGACGTCTCGTCCGTTCCAGCCAGTGCGTTGTACAGAGCGTTCGGTCTCACGGTCAACGTGAGCTCACCGTTTCCCGTGTCCCGCGACTGTCTTATTAAATTGACAACGTGCTCGTGAAGCATTCCATTGACGTCGATTCCATTGATATAAACGACCTGAATACAAAGTTTCGTATTTTCACGCGATTCCAGAGTAGATCAACGACCCAAACCAAGCGGAAGTTATTTATCACGAATTTAAACGTGATTATATTAAAATGTTTGAATTTCAAAAAATCGAACGAGTCACACCCGAACGTATGGAAAAATGACAATCTTACAATCGTGAAAGATAAGATTTCTTAACTGTGAAAACAAAATTGGAATAAACGTGAAATAATTAAACAGCTATTACAACGAAATTATTTGTTTCGGAAATTTCAACAGACGCACCGAATGAATCTCGCTCGATTCACAGGATGGAATAGAAAAGGAAAAAAGAAAAATTACGCGAACTTTCTATCGAACGACAAGAACACTGGAAAATCTCGAACGATTGGAAGAGACTGAGGAAGAAAAAAAAGTATTCCCTGCTCACCTGATCGCCTTCGTTCAACTTGGGATAGCAACGATCGGCTGGCGTGTTTGGCGCTACGCGAGACACCAAGATGGGCATATCAAGGTCCAGCCCCCCTTTCACGTTGAATCCAAAGCGGCCTTGTTCGTCCGGCGTTAGTCTTATCGTCACGAGACCGTCCTCAATTATCTGTTGTAAATTATTTAATTTTTCTTTTAGCTCGGTTGATCTTTCACTTTGGCAAAAATGCAAGATGTAAATGCTAAATTATATTTCAGATATCAAGGTCGATGAGTCCTTTTTTTATTAACGCACGCGATTTTTCGATTTTGAGATCGCGCGAAAAAGAAGAAGAAAAAAAAAACTTTGCGGTGACCGAAAGAAAGAAAAACTTGCGTATGACACGAGACGTCGAGGAGTTATCCGAGCGGACGCCCAGAGACCTCGACGTCTTCTCGTCGTTTGTCGAGCGTCCGTTACGCCCACGGAATAATTACGATCGTCGCGTTACTCCATTATGGAAATTGGATTCATTGTATTCGCAATGAGTAAGCGTCATTCGTTCACGGGCCTCGAGGATAACGCACACAACGCGATTTTACAACCTGTACGCTCGATATTATCTTCGACACCCGTGTGCAAAACTCGAGCGCGTATTTGTGAATACGTTTCCTATTTTTCTATTTCTTCGTTACGACAAAGAGAGCAGCTTTGTCGTAAGAACACAAACATCTGTCTCGCGAAGAGGATTTTCCTTGAGTTAATAACCGAGATAAATGTGTCTAATCATTTTGTTATTCTTTAACGAATAAAGAAATTACGTTTCGCGTTTTTGTCGTATAATTGTATTTTTACTTTTAGGGTGTGGCACTGCAAGAAATTTAAGTTTCATATTTCTACCTTGTATCTTCTATTATAATTAATTTTTTATAATTATTTATAAATTCATAAAATTCTGCATTTTCGTGGTTTAAACCAAAAAGAATTATGAAATTGCGAATACTGGCTAATTTACGATAATATTGATTTACTGAAGAATTTTCTTAAAGTCTGAGAATAAAGGGAAAGACTACTGACCTGTGGGGCTGGTGAACTCGTCGGTTCGCTGTAATCCGGCAGATCGTAGATATTTCTCTCGATCGCCGTATCGTCGTCGACGTAGCTGAGTATGCGAGAGCCGAGAACGGGCGAGAAAGCGCCTCCACCAATTCCGCAGCTTCCCACTTGAGTGTGGGATCCCGTTATGTCGTCTCTGAGGGACACAAAACCACCCTCACTGCGTTGTTGAGCCAGTTTTGTCGTCATCAGTAATTTTATTAAAATATATAGATAGTTTTTTTAGGAAACCGAAGCCAAGGTTAGCGTGCATGAGGAGATTCAAGACATACAAAATAGAGAAATAGTACTAGAGGGAGGATTGAAGGAATTTTGATCAAATTCGATAAAAATAATTGAACTCCTGGAAATAACGTTTTCGTCAATATCCGCTTAATTATCTCGCGCAGTTATTTCCAGTGATTCTTTTTTTTGTATCGAACTCTCGAAGTAAAGTGAAGAAAAATTATTGTCGATATAAAATATACTGACTCGTCGCTCGGATTTCCTTCTCCCCAGGCTTGTCGTGGTTCGCGAGATCCCAACGATTGTACTTTATTGTCGTAAGGACGTGGCGGTCGTCCGGGTGCCATCGAGACTTTTCCCTTTTCTTCGACCATAGGCCCTTGATTGACCCCGTGGATGAGACGTTTGCTCGGCGATCTGCCGAAAGAAGAACTATTTTTATTCGAAGTATGCCTTGTAAAAAAATTGGCAGTGTAAAGGTAAGTCGATTCGATTTTATTAAACTTTCGTTCTTCGTTAATGTTTGTTAAAATGTTATACCTGATGAAAGTTCTTTCGACTCGGGCTCTGTGCTTGCCGTCTTCGACAGTTTGAAATTCCGTTCTACCGCTGTAAGTGAAACGACTGCTGAGCGTTAGGGGAAAACGTCGCGGACGCATTTTCGGACTATGAAGCCTGAAGAACGTGTGATGCTCGACGCAGGCTTTCCAAAGATTTTTCGAACTGCGATAAGTCTGCATATTGAAGCCCAGAAGAGTGTCGTAATTTTCGGACTGTGCGATAACATGAAAAAAATACATTTGTTGAATTATTCGTATAATTTACAGGAAATTTCTGTTACGATTAATTTCAATTTTTATCTACAATTCTTTGGGCTCACCTGCTCGCGTCGAAGTTGAATAAAAAATTGCTTCCGTTTGAACGATATCTTGACGATTTTCGACCACGAGAAGACGTTAATACGTATATTATTTTGAAACACTACGAGACCGATGGAAGTGACACCGAGCTGAATTTCCTTGTTCGTCGAGTCCTGAAAAATCAAAGTTAATTTTTTTCATCAATTATCGGTTTTAATTTGAAGTCTTTATAAATTATCACGACGATATATTTAAATGTATGGACCAAGCATTCGAGTACACTCTACACCCGTCTACAGAATTTATTGATTTTCTCACTAACGATTACGACAATTCAGACTTTGAACGAATATTCAACATGCTCGAAAAAATGTGAACAATACGGATTTTTAGCTGATAGCCACGCAACGAAAATACCAAACAACAAAGTATAAACGAAAGATCCGATGTATTACAGAGTTGACAACAGCGAAAACGTGCATACCCTTGCCTTATGCAACTCGACGCCGTACATGTCGAGGCGTTTGGCGTGGTCCAAGAAATTGTATTCAGCATCGGCGGGTAACTGACCTCTGTACGATAGAAATGACAATAAAGCAACGTAATTCATAATTATTTCGTTATGTTTTTGTGATAAATAACGTCGTAATTATCGTTTTGATATTTTCAACGTACTTGTGCAGCTTGTGAAGTTCGGCTATTTTTTTCTCCATCTCCTCCGTTTGACCGGGAATAAGCTGTAGCCTCGACAGATATCCCGGTCCATGTTCCTCGGGATGATAATCTCCCAATTCGGCTGTAAATTGATGGGAGAATGAAATTTTCATCATCTTAAAGTTTGTCTAAAGTTGTTCGATGAAAGAAAACTTTGATATTTATCTCTTACATTGAACGGTATAGCTCGCGATAAGACAAGCCGTACTCGGTGGTAATTGAAGTCTACCCTGCAATATGTCCCTTCGTATTTGAAGATAAAATTGATATCTCGTGTATTCCTCTTGAAGCTTGCTCGGATCGGATACGTAGAATTTCACCCGAAAGAAAAATTGACCGCCTGGAAAAAAATGTCGAAAAAGAGTCGTTTGGTTCCTCGTCGATTATCAATTGTATATCGAATTATCATTCGTTCAAACACGATCGAAGTTTACTTTGCGAGATATGATCTTTACCCTTACTTCTTATCTGTTTCTTCACAGGTTTTGCGGGATCCAACCAGCGCTAAATGAAATAGGAATGATTATGAACTTTAGTTTCTCAAATGATCGTTCTTATTCTTCCATCTTAATTCTTATTCCAAATATTACGTTTTTTATTTAATTTTCCATACCATGATATCGGGATTTGGACATGTAGACGATGTGCCGCCGTTCTCGGCGTACTGCAAGCCGAAATAATCCTTCTCTATGAGCTCGAGGTGTTGAAAAACGAGGTCCAATAAAACTTGACCCTTTGCTCGTTTCTGAAACGAACAGAAAAAATAGCTATTCGTTCTTTCTTTATATATTTTGCTTTAAACATTGGCTAATGAAAATTCGATACTAACATCCAACTGGAAGGTGTGCTGAGTATCGTCGAGGAATACAACAGTCGCGGATAGCGATTTCAATCTCCGATCGCGCGCCAGCTCGGCTCCACGAACGTGGTAGCTCCCGCTGGAGCCACTCAGCGCTCGTCGCGATACACTCTCGATCATGTCAAGTATACGAAACCGATTCAGCCACCCTCGCGGCACCACCTCCCCGCCACGTTGACCACCTGTGACAAAAAGCTCATTTTTCTTAATACTAATTTCATTTCTTCTTGCCAGATATTCGAGGCTGAGCGTAACAACGATGAGAGATACGAGATTATGGTATTTCGCGAAAACGCCAAGAAGTGGAGCAAATACACGCATTAGTATTGTTACTTTTCGTCTGTTCATTGGTTTGGTGTCGGTGGACAAAGCAGAGAGCAGGAGACGGAAGTAAAACCATCGGGTAATGAAATCAACGAGTGCTATTATGAAAAAAATAAATAAAAAATTCTAAGCAACATCCCTCGGCTAAATATGAAATTTTTTGGTACGACGGTGCTTGAAACTCCGTGCAAATTGACGAGTGTGAAATAGAAGCTTTAAGCTACCCCATAAACGAAAAATTCAAAAAATTACTAAACGTCTAGTCCTTTGAGACTATCGGAATACTTTAATTCTTTCCACGGAGGAAAGAAAAAATGTTCTTGAAGCATAATTTATTTTTTCTCTATCCTGGACAAATTTTACAGAAAAAAACAACATTTCATAGATTCTCGAAGCATTACGAAGCCAAAGTTACAGCGGTGAAAGAAAAAATGGTAATATCAAGTCTCAAAGTTTTCACGCGAAAATTTTTATTTACATTGGGTCTCCGACATTGATAGTTCTCCAAAAGTTCTGCAATTCTTTCTTTCAAATTGCTTTCGCGTATGTAGGAGGTATCGATTGCATAATCCGCTAATCGGTTAGCTCTTTGAGAAGATATTTTGGCTTATGGGCCAAAGAATAATGTGGAGCGGGGCATTCTCAAAATAGTATACTCTCTCTCTCTCGCTTCTCTTCTCTCTCTCTTTCTCTCTCTCTCTCTGTCTCTACATCCGAGATGGAGAGACCGCTCCTAAGTTTGAGTATTTATCAATTTCTCTCGTTTTTCTTTCTTTTCGTCTCGTTAGCATCAGACCCTCGTGTCTTTTTCTTGCGCTAGTCTCCCAATTTTTCTCCTACATGGAACTACAACATGGAAAAGATCTTGAAACAAGAAATTATGCTACTCGACGCATGGAACAAACAGAGAGCGAGACGTTTGTGCAAAACTTACATTCATGATACGTCGTAACCTGACGATATCACTGATCTCTCTTCTCTAGCTTCGGTTGCTATGGCAACCGTTGCACTTTTATCCCCTAACTTTGACAAATTTATGTATATATTTCTATTTAATCACAATTACACTTTTTAGTTATTTTTTAAAATGGTCCACTGTTGGGAAAACTTGCTTTCGCCACCTGTTTCAGGCACATATCTTTCTCCTAGAAATTCATGCCGAAGGTTCAATCTTCTCGGAGACAAGAAAATAATCGTGAGTTTTTTTTTTAAGCAGAGTCACTGAAATTTCGTCTTGTATTTTTTTCGATCGAAATTTCGTTAATTCCTTTTTCTACGACGTTTGGCATACGGAACAAGTGGTCTTTCTTTTCAATGTCTTCTTTCACGATTTACTTACTCGCACCCAATTCGAGACACTCCCAAAAATTATTCGCGTTAGCTAGTTGCCACTTGTTAATATTAATCGTCACGACATTTGTTTCGTCGTGATTAACTCGAACGTCGATGATAATTATCACTGACCGAGAATGCACTAGGTATCTAACTTTCACTGGTAGTCGAGGTTGCGAGATGAAAAGCTCTCTCGTATGTTGCACTCGACGAAACTTAAATTCTTATAAAATTTATCACAATTCATTCGTGCGTTTCCTCGATACCGTACGAACGAACGCAACAAAAAAGTGAAGCGTTTTTCTCTCGGTTCACAAAATTTAATTGATGTTAGAGAGAGAACAAAATATCTCTTCCACACAACCACCGATACGCTAATTGACGACTGTCAAGAGCCATTTCGTAACTCGGTTTTGTACTCTCACTCGCGCGTCTGTTGGTTAGTATTGGTGGGTAAAAAGAGGCACCCACCGCCGGACACGTTAAAGTCACACGCACAACGTTTTTTCTTCCCTCCTTTTCCACTACATCACTCTCGTTTTCACGGGGGATTTTTGTACTCTCCACCTCGTCCGTGAAACTTGGAACGATACACTCTCGCGAAGAAGAAAAAAATCGGTACGTTCGCGCTTGTCTCTGTGTGCGCGAGCCTGCGAAACTCGCGAAAAATCACATAGTTCCCTTTATTTGTATTATTTTTCGGATCGCGCCGTACACCGCGAGATACTCGCGGATTTCCAACGTCAGCGTAACTCCGAATTATTTATAGGCGTAAAATGCATATTTGCAATGAAAAAATAGCGCATTGCTGACGGTCACGGTGAATCGTACGAGCAAATGTGTATGTTTGTGCAATTATTATGTGTGTGGGTTATAATCTTCGAACATAATTCGCAGGCTAGATGGTAGAGATTACTGAGAAAATTCAGATTAGATCTGTGTAGCTATGTTACTTACGCACTAGATGGCATTAGCGGCGAAATTGAGTGTCAACGCCATCTAGCGAATTGCCAACGCAGATGCGGAGTCACCCCTCTTATGGTTTTCATAACGCCAGTCTCCTGCGACAAACGTGATTTCCGGTTTTAGATTAAATTATTTCTCGATTAAACACTTCAATTAAGGTTGAATAATTGGATAATTGAATAAACGAACGTATAAGTTTTTGAATGATTTATTCGGTATGTCCGCTTCGTGATTAATCCATTTGGCGAAAACGTCGACAATTCAGCGATAAGAAACAGACTTTTTGTAAATAATGCGGCACAGCTCGCCCCTCCACTTTGAACATTTTTCCATGGTATTCCACCGTCTCCGTCGCACAGTTGCCCCATTGATGTTGTGACGTGTAATATATATTATTTTGTAATAAAGAAAAGTAGTATCGTGAGATAAAAGCAGGATCGAGGAGCAAGCTAGAGACAGGACGACGAGCTTTTAGGTACATTTCACGTTATACGCAAGAGACTTTCGTTAATCGGTGAGGTTTTAGTGTTCCGATGGGTTAATTGGGCGAATCCCCCTGCCGAGTTAGGTTAGACGTGTGTCATGCACAGCCACTTGCTTCTTTCACCATTGCTTTTCGATCGTCGCGACTCGTAAATGGTTGTACGCGAATCGTCATGGGCGGTGGGGGAAAATTAAACAGTCACAATCTTTTTGTAATTTATTACGCGTATTGCAGCGTTCAGAATTTTTAGTTTTTTCATTTAAATCGCAGCTTGCAAGGTTAACGCTATCACGAGACTTTTTTCATGTCTCGATTGTTTGCGGAAATGCATCCAGTGGCACAGTGTTAACGAAAACAGGTTGTTTTTTGCATTGTGCAATATTTCGAACTTTTCTTTTCAAATTATTTATTTTTTTTCTGACGGATGGACAACAATTGAAACTTACCCGAATATTTTTTTAACACTTGATCATCGGATTACAGAATTTTTGTGTTCTCGGGTTTATTAGTTACCTGCGGGTCGCGAAATTTTCTGCATTTTCGATTGTCACGCCTTTGCCCAAAGTTATCTTAAAAGAAACTGTTCGCACTCAAAGATGGATGCGTGTAGATAAGCCACGCACGTATAAAGTTTTTCAATTTAATATTCATTAATCGTGACTAGGCACATTACCATATTCGCCTCTTTCCTTTAAGTTTCGTGTTTGCACGGATCTCACTTTTCATAAAACAATGAATTTTAATATTTTTTTTGTTCAACAGGTAGATAAAAATGATGCAAGATGAAGATCTCGGTGGGCCGTCGAGACGAAACGCGTTTGTACAGGCTCTGATGAGATTATCCCAGGTTGGTGAAATACGCGTTGTTCCTAATAATACAATTTGAGTTTTCACAGATACCGATAAATAACCTGTTATTTTTAATAATTATACAACCATACCGTCTTTACAATATGTATTTATTTTTGTTACAGATGTACCAGAGTTATCTGGATCTCTGGACACCTCACGTCATCTCAAGATGGCTGTTTGCCGTATTCCTAGTACTTGTATTCGTACTTCGTATATTATTAACGCAGGTAACGTCGCAAGTTTATAGAAATTTTCGCACGATGTTCAATTAATCCATTCCCCTATTCTATATTCGCTAATACGTTTTTATTTTTCTTCAATATATTTTCAGGGTTGGTACATCGTCATTTATGCTCTGGGAATTTATCACCTAAATCTTTTCATAGCATTCCTAACGCCAAAGATCGATCCGGCAATGGATTTCGATGGTACGTTTTAAAACATTATATATAACGAAGAAAAAATTGTCCATTTCCTTGGGCGTTCGATATTCGTTTCTTTCGATCTATCTTCCGGTTGTTTCGTAGACGGCGATGGACCAGAATTACCGACCAAGTCGAACGAAGAATTCAGGCCATTCATAAGACGATTGCCGGAATTTAAATTCTGGTATTCAGTCAGCAAATCGACGATTATCGCTCTCGTTTGTACCATGTTCGAATGTTTCAATATTCCCGTGTTTTGGCCGATACTCGTTATGTATTTCATAACGTTATTCTGTATCACGATGAAGCGGCAAATCAAGGTGAGTTACAAAGAAAATAATAAGAGGAAACAAAGCTGCGCAATATTTTTATCACCATGCGGAATTAATTAAAATGCATTTTTATTATTTCAGCATATGATCAAATATCGATATTTGCCGTTCACGCACGGGAAACCAAAGTACCAAAACCACGACGATGGTTCGCGGTAAATAAACGAGATATAAGGGAAAATAAAATAAAAGAATAAAGGAAGAGAGATTAAAGAAAGAAAAAGAAAAATGAACAGCTCTAGCAAAGTCAAAGTATGCTTGTTGCTGCGATACAAGTTGCGTAAATGTGCGTAGAATTAATAATGTCACTAAAGTTATAAAATTGTGTTGAGGAATGAACGAGAAAGCCAGTGGAGTAAGAGCGCGCGCGCGAGAGAGAGAGAGAGACGATAACGTGAACGACGATGGAAATGAAACTAGAAAGAAAAAAAAAAAAAAATCACCGACAGGCTCCAAAAGTTGTGTAAGAAATTTTCGTATCTCCTTTCCCCCCCAAGTTTTTGTTTCATTCGTTTTTTTCTATCGACCGGCAACCCTCTCTTTTTCTATCACTATGAAATCGATTGGGGTGACACGTTCGATGAATTGAAAAAAAAAAAAAAAAAAAAAAAAAAAAGACAAAAAGATTAAAAGAAAAAGAAACGAAAAGAAGAAAAAATAAAAGACGAAGAATTATGATGAAAGGTTATGCATATAATATAATTACATAGCTGTAAACGTTATGCGATACATTATATAAACAAAAAAACCTCTCTTAATATATTTGTATCATAAAACTTGTACAAAGTATTGTTAGGTCTTACATAAAAGAAACATCAACCAAAATGGAATCTTGTGTGACAAGGTGACAATATGGAATTGGACAAAACAAGACGGGCACAGAGAGAAAGAAAGAGTGCGAGAGGGAGAGAGAAGTACGAAAGGAACAAAAAATATACGTACACACACCACTCCGAAAACCATACGCAGTAACGCAGTTGTTAATTGTAATATTAAAATTATCTCCGAATGTAAAGACAACGTCGAGGATGTTCATGACGACGGTGAACGAAGAGCACGATGATCATGAAGCGAATACACTAGGTTCGTGAATGAAATCTCGATGATTCAATCGTATTTAATAATTGAAACATTTTCTTTTCTTTTGTTATTTTCTTCGTAATCGACGTTTTGTTACAGACACCGCGAGAGAATCAGATTTATCAAAGAAACGCGCGTTATAAGCAATTTTACATCGTTTCCATCCAGAAGCATTACTCGCGGAATAGACAATTCCAGGAAGAAGGACGTAAAAGTCGATGCGTCGATTTACAAATCGTTCCATTACAAAATTGCCATTACGTCATTCATAGTTTCATCGAAGGAAGGTGCTTATCTCGTTACATATTATCTTACTTATCGCATGCGACAATTTACATTTATGTTTCTTCAAATGGCCGACAATAACTCGTTCGTTCGATCGTCGGTTTTATTTTTTTTCGTTAGATTCGAAAAAAAAGATAATCTCCGCTACGAACTGCTCGATATCTTATAAATTTTTGTTCTCGAAACAAAATTCACGTTCGCGAGGAAATTTGAAGAATTCAATTTGAAGTATTGTTCTTTATAAACTGGCTGGTGGATGGAGATGCGATAAAGTTTTGTGGAATCGAGGAAAAAACAATGCTCGAGGGACAATCAGGTACACGATGACGAATAAAATCTCACGCAACATTCATAGGCATTTCCGGTATCGTCGGAGTACGAAAATTATCACATTTATCTTAATTTATTCATCATTTATATATACGCACTGGTATAGCGTTTTTTGTTTTTTTTGTTTTCTTCCTTATTCGACGCATAACTATATGTTTTCATGAAAACATTTCTTTTTTTTTATACAGAGGGATGAAGGTACATCAGTATTAAAGACGGCGGGTGTGTTCGCGCGTTAAAGATCTCGCCGAATTCGTCCACGTTACGTCTTTACGCCAATATTCCATTTTTACTCGTTCAGATCTTCGGATATCACGGGTTTCGTTCGATCCATGAAAGCCGTCGTCAGATTCGCACCGATCACCGTTGTCGTCGTCGTCTCGCTCACTGTCGATTCGCGCTTTCTGTAGGGATTCGACGGCTGACAGTAAAGCCTGCGACACGTCAGAGAAATTCAGGGGACAAAAAAGGTTCAAGATTTTACATTTTCTCTTCTTCTTTTGTTTCTCTCTTTCTTTGCTTTTGTTAATTCTTTACCGAAACTACGTTTCCACCAAAATTTTATTCTTTGTGTTACTTTGTCATTTTATTTATATTCTTTTCTTTGTTCTTTTCCTTGGCTCAGAGCCTGCGGCCCGTTAGATTTGGAAGATAAAAAAGAAAACAAAGATAAAAAGATATTATAAATGATCGAAGGGTAAAAGAATGTTCGATTAATGTTTTATTGATTCATTTCTCCATCGTAATTCGCGTCGTGCTATTTCTGTTTTCATTGTGTCGAATAATCATTGCGAACCTTATGCTCTCCGTTCTCGAGCGTGGCGACCAATTGTTGTAATACTTTCTGTCCATTCGTAGATTTCGCGCCGTCGTCCAACGTGAAAAGTGATGTCTCATTGTGTTCTGCACCTCGGTATTTAGAAAACAATAGAAGAGAGCGACCGAGAGACCCTGCGATGTGATAAAAACGGTAAGTCACGGACAAACAATCGTAGATTCATTCTTATAATTGAATTTTAATCGTACCAGATAGTCGTTTGATTACACAACGTTTATTCAACGTCGTACGACGAACGCGCAATGTTTAATTACCTGCGACGAAAGTAATATCGCTCGGGCGTAAGAGAATAAATTGGCCACGTGCCCTTCCGTAGGTCCAGCAAGTACGAGTACGTAAGTTACCCCGAGAAGAGGTATCAGCACCAAAAGTGCTTTGCTCGCTTTTCTGTATTGTTGAGTCTCGACGTTATTCGCCGATCTCAATTTCGTAATCAGAACCTGTCGGAAAGAAAAAGGTAAGCTAAATTATTTAGTTCGTCGCTGACGAACGATCGTTAGTAATGCTAATTATTCATTCAAGAAATATTAATTATTAACGAACGATTAATCGACTATTATAAGTGGTGATACATAATTACTATAATTAATTTTTATAGCGATAATCAAAATATCGTTCTTACCCACATTATCGTGAATAAAAATATAACATTTACACCTAGGACTATGATTGCCGGGGCCTGATAAAACCAATCGTAGACGTGAGGAACCATCCAAGGACAGTGTCTGTAGAGCGCGACGTTCTTTCCAGATTGCGGAGCCCATTTTGAAAAAAAGAGAAAGAAAGCAAACGAGCAAATGAACTATCAGATCGTCGTCGTCGTCG
This sequence comes from Netelia inedita, assembly GCA_964017225.1. Classification (NCBI taxonomy): domain Eukaryota; kingdom Metazoa; phylum Arthropoda; class Insecta; order Hymenoptera; family Ichneumonidae; genus Netelia; species Netelia inedita. The sequence continues at coordinate 7,670,930 of OZ024924.1, read as the reverse complement.
TTCTTTGCCACGGCTTGGCAAGTCCCGGGGGGATATTAGCGGATGAATTACGATAATTAATTTAAGAGAATAAGCGAGCGGTGGGTTTGGCAAGAAATAAGGGACGGGCGTAACGGAGAATTCAATTAGTTGATTGCAGGGCATGGTTTTCTCACTGCAAACAGCGTTGAAGTGCATTAAAACTAACGTTTACTCTATCGCGTAATGTGAATTGGGAAATAGAATTTTGAATTTAAAAAATATTTTTTTTAAATTTGAGAAAACGATCGGAATTATCTATCGTAATTAGCTTGGATGTTATTTCTCACCTGATTGCCAAGTACGTTTTCAGCCACGGATTTTGCGACACCCCAGATCGATATGACGAGTAACGGGACTCCTAAACATAATTCAAAGTTAAAATTCGTGAACGTTCTTTTTTTCACTTGGAAAACAAAAAATTGTAAAAAGTATTAAATTTAAAAAATGCGTTTGGTCGATCGAGATAAAACGTTCGAGACTGAGACGATTTTGTATATTACCCCAGCCGATAGCGAGACACAGACGAAGTTTTATGTTGTCCCCGGTGAATGTTTTTACGACCAGAAGATACAGATATAATCCTGAAGTGATAAGAAAAGGAAAAAAAGTTGTCAACCGGTTAGTTCGGAATTTCTATTTGTTTTTTTCTTCTTTTTTTTACGATATCAACATTTCTTTTTTCCAATGAAATTTTGTTTACCTTCCACGAACATCCAGAAGAAATTGGTCAGATGAAAGTAGTGGAGAAGCGAGAAGAATATTATACAAGTTGGTATGTCGGTCTGCATCGATACCTGCGAAAAATTGCATAAACGTTCATCCAATTATTCAATCAATATCGATTTTTTTTTTGTAAAGACACATTTCACTTTTTTTCGAGTCTTATGAAATTTTCAATATTAGACCAAGGCCTCGAAATTTTCGTCTCGGTCATCGTTAAAAAATTACAAAGAAAAAACGACACGATCCGAGGTGACAAATGTCCCTAGAGCTTTTTTTCCACCCTCTAATCGATCTTCTCGCACGACCCTTGACACAACGTGAGATAGCAAAATTGATTTAGGAAAGGTTCACCCCTTGGCGCCTCGTTTGGTCGCAATTTACAGTCTTGTCTAGAAACGAGAGATCGCGAGATTGCGGACTACTTAAGCCGTGTTGTGCGGGGACAGTGGGTAACGGGCTTTTCGCGATGACAACGACCTGATTAATTTTCACGGTTAACGGTCGAAAAGGGATGAGATTAGTTAGACGGTTGGCTAGCCTCGAGAAGAAAGCAAGGGTACTTTGCAATTTGGAAGAAAAAATTCGTGATCGAGTGAAAACATTGTTCTTTTTTCTCCATTTTTGAGAACGTAGTAATCGTATTATAACAGTTGCGCACAGCGATCCCCTATGTCACTCGCCCATTCGACGAGAAATTTCTTTAACGGCCCTCGACGAACGCTATCAGTACTTTACGTCCTACGCATATACGAACCGCCTTCATATTTAACACGCGTTTAAACCGTCCATAAAATATAACTATCGTTTCTAGCAGAACGACGAGGACAGCGAATTTTTTTTACCGTTGTATTAAATTATTGAATTTTCTCGACGCGCTTGTTATGATCCTTAAAAGTTTTATCTCTATTCAGTTTCGTACACAAAATTGCACACTTTCCATAAGAATAAAGTGCTACCCGTAGAAAAGCTGGACCGCGAAATACACCAGAGTTTTGTTTAGGGGGAAAAAAGTAGTGGAAATTCAATTTTGAAAAGGAACGATAAAAAAATTGTCGCTTCTCTTTGGTTGCGTGGGAAAAATAAAAGCATCGTATATCTTTTCGATCCAGTTAATAAGGTCGTAAAATCGTTGAAAAGAAAAACAGGGTGTTATCAAGAATGTGCAATATACACGTAAATATGTTTCATATGCCTCATTCGGCATGCTCGTGTGCACGTAAAACTAGAATGGCCGGAATGTCCACCCCTCGTCTATCTCACGTGTCTCAGCGGCCTTAAATTTCCTACAAGAGACCATAAAGATCCGTTGGTACGTCCGGGATAATGCGAAAGTGGCTCGCGAGAATTATTACCTGCATCGAAGTAGTAAGAATCCACATTAGGTCAGCCAGGATATAAGTGAACATCAAGTTGGTATGTATGTTGTTTCGCAGGCATCTTAGCTCTCTGAAATTAAATCAACGAGATTAGACGATAGCATTGATTTCCATTCGATCGAAACTAAAATTAACAAAATTATATCCCTTTTATTTAAAAAATAAATGCTCTATTTAAAAAAAATCACTTTTTCTACTATAATAAATATTCGATACTAAAATTTCATTATCTCTTACTAAAAAAAAACAATGATTATCAACCGATGTTCATGCTTATTTCTAAATTAACAAATTAAATATTAAACTAAAATAGTAGCAGGATGAAAAAAAAAAACGAAATTGTCAGAAATTTTGTGTTTGTTTTTCTTTCAATTTGCGAAATAGGTACGGTCGATTAATTAATCGGGTCTCGAGCATATTTTACTCTCCTTACAATTCTTGTCTCATACGTTCGCACATTTAATTCCACGATTCTCTCGCTTCGAACGAATATTCTCGCTCGTATATTTGTGTGTGAGTGTGTATGTGTGTGAGGGTGAGCCAACTCGACCAAAGCGTTAAGAGAAAGAGTAAACGCCAGAAGATTTTCTCGCAGGTGCTACGAGGGGCGTATACGTCGAGCATATATATAGTAGAACCGCCCCGTTTTCTCGTAACATCGCGGAAATTCAAGTCATGGGAAAAAAGCTTCGGTCCGATATTCCGGGATTACACTTTTCTTATATCATGACCCGGAGGCGAAACCGTACGACGATAAAACGATCTAAAATAAAAATAAAAAAAAATAAACAAGAGAGCCAGTGAGAGAGAGAGAAGAACAAAAAATAGGTCAAGTTATTCACAAAATCTTTGACTCGTGTGCGTCGCGGTAAAATATATGTACGTGTACAGAGAAAAGGTGTTGCCAGCTTTTTTTATACGACGCAATTTTATGGACTCTTAGTGTGATAAGGTTCTTCTGCATGTATATATGTAGACGAGCGCGGAAGCACATTTTCATTTTATTCTTGATAGTGAAGAGAGAGTGAGAGAGACGAGGGGTAAGAAAGATTGGAAAAAGGGTAGTGTTGAAAAATGCAGTACAGCTTTTTATGCGTAATTCTTGAAAACAGAATTTCGTATCTAAACGTGCAGTTTAGATGCATATTTTGTAACATCAAAATGATAAAAAGAATCTCTTTTGCTCGAAATAATTTTTTTTTTCAAATAAAAAATATTGTCAGTTTACTTTTATTTTTAAACTGTTTTATTTTTTGAAATTTTTATACTCACGGGAGTTTACGGGGGATGAATGTTTTACGATTCTCCAAGTGTTTATTTATCGACGTTGGAAAATAATATTTATAGTTTTTTTCTTCTTTCTATTAAGATTACTGTGGGGATTAATTTACTATAAAGTGAAGAATAATAACGAAAGGGAAGTAAAGGAAAAATACGGTTTCGCACCCTTACTGACGCACCCCTATGGACGAACGTTTACTTTACTTATGTTTCACACGCAATATTTAGTACTCTGTACTATCGTGCTTGATGGAACGTCCACTGACACGCGAACCGTTCTCACTTTCATTTTCTTTCATGAATCTTTATTGACCGAGCCATTATCACCTTTTCTTTTTTAGAATCAAGGTAAAAGGTCTCTGGGCACGTTCGACCCCATGATTTTTCTTTCCTTTGAACTTTGTCCATCTCTTTCTCTCCGTCTCTTCTCAAACATACGAGATATTAGACTAGAATTGCCAGGGGAGGGTGAGAAAATTCGATGATTATGACAATTACGATAATTGATTAAAATTTATAAAAAATAATTACACTGAAATATTTGGAAAAAATTCGTGATTATATATTCGTACTAATTAATAAAATTAGGGCAGACTTACTTGAAGTACAAAAATATAGACACCGCAACGACGAGGGTGGATAGTGATAGGCTGTAGCCAACGAAGTAAAGCATCGTCGTTATCTCGACGCCAGATTCCACTACGGGCGACTTGAGATCGTGGCAAAGTGAATAATTCGAATAACTGTCCCAAGTCCCGTTCGACGAGCACCAACGACTTGCATTTTCTGCAAATATGAATTTATTAAAAATTTTTTAAATCTGTTTTAAATTCAAAATTCTTTCAATTAAAAATATTATTTCTGGTAAAATAGAAAATATACGAAAGTTTGAAAATAATTCTCATAAATTTCGATCTCAAAAACTCGAATCTGAGCAAATTAAACAAACAAAAAAACTTTCTCCTCCCTTATATATATATCTTTTTCTCGCACGAAAATTCTTGCGGCAAAAGGATGTAATTACACACCCTCGCGATTTGCATGATGTTCCGATTTTTCTTGGAAGAATAGCCAATCTCCGTTTCAGCAGTTTCCGTTCTCCGAGTAGAAAATCGGGCTACCGGTTACCCTCTCTCTCTCTGCGTTACGCCTTTGATATTCATGCGAACGTAATATCATATCCTCTCCGATATTTTCCTCGTTCCCTCTTTCTTTTCGAAGGGAGATTCGAAGGGATTCCGCTCTCTCTCTTCGATATTACATTGATCGACCAAAGAAGAAGGGAGGGATGATTTTTTCCCCAATATTAAAAAAAATAGATATTAACAAATAAAATCTCATCCCCCAAAATACATTCGGACAAATATCATTTGAGAGCTACCCTCGTCATACGACGTAAAGAGCCACCTGTCCTTTCGTAATCGAGTCTCGTCGGACGAGAAAATGTCGATCGTTTGAAACTTGCGTAATTCGTGATCATCCTAATGATCCTCGAAATTATATATCGGCAGTTTATACGAGCTATGTGTAGACACGTTTCGACATATGAGATAATGACGCTTTAATATTCGAGGCTATGCGCACGTGAAACTCTCGAGAATTTAATTACAATGATACAAACCCTTCTCCTCCTCCTCCTCCACCCTCGATCCCTATATATTCCTGGTTCGCGTGTATCGTATACGCGTGTCGGTATCTTCACGTGGCGTATATTATGCGTTATGCACTCGACGCCTCGGAGTCGCCCGATGACATTACAATTATAAATATACATTGAGGGATAGCTAGAAGCGAGTCCGATGCTTCTCGCGTTGATGAGAGAGGGATGAAAATTCTCCCTTGGCATATCCGAGTTCCATCAAACTATGTGAATTGCGCTCGACGTTTCCACGTTCGATATATACATATGTAGATGATGAGGCTACTTTCGTATACGCGTAGGTACGTATCAAAATATACATTTTAATATGAGGCGTTTCGTACAATTTCATCCCTTAAAATTCTCGTTGAATTTTCCTTGTTTTATTGTAATATAAAAAATGTATTAAGTATTTTTGTTTCGGATTTATTGTTATAAATATAAATTGGTTAAAAAATCGTCGATTCGTTTTTAAATTTGAAAAATAATGAGAATTTTGAGATTTTTCAGATGAGAAAAATCATTCGAGAGACGTCTGAAAGAATTTTCGTTTATCTTGACTCTCGAGGTTTTATAAAATGTTTCGAGCGTCGGGAAGTTTGAGGGTTGATAATTTTGTTTCTTGCGAATTTACACGGAACGACCTGTACACGCGAGTCTTTCTCTCTAGCTACTCCGACATCCCTTCGTGTCAAATGTAATCCATCGATTTCCATCCATCGTCCCCGTTCGACGAAAGGGACGGAAAGTGAGCCGTCTCTCAACTCTAAAATCCATAATCGAATGATATTTATCGTCGAACGTTTCGTACGTCGTATTATAAATAACGTATCATCCCTGTAGATGTGTATAAGCCCGTGGAAATTCGGGACACCGCGGTCTCTCTCATCCCTCTCATCCCTCTCATTGATACCTATCTCTTTTACGTTTCGTCGTTATACACGTCCATCTCGAGACTCGGGGAAAATGTCAATTTTTCGTCACTTGTCCCGTCGTCGAGACGAGAGTTCTCGCTGAATAATTTATCATTACGTTGGAAGCGTAATCGCGACATAAAATGACAGACTTTTTTTTGGTATGTTTGCAAAGACTGGAGAATAACGAGCGAGATGAGCTATTTTTAATTTTCGTCGAGGAAACTCGGAAACTAATACGGAGATATACTTTTTTTTTAACTTCGTACTCGTGTCTCGGAGAATTTTTTGAAATAGGAAAAAAGAGCAATAAATGTCGATTGAAGATGGAAATTTTTTTTTAAGGGTAGTTCTATCGGTACAGTCAAATCAAAAGTTTGTTTTCTTAGTTTATCTCCGTACCATATGATTTTGAAGCTTAAGTTTATTAAGAAAAGTTGTTGAAAATTCATTCAAGAACAACATACTATAAACTCAAGGGCATCTAAGGTGACCTATACTCGCTACGTACGTTTGTAAATCATGAAAAATAGTTTCTTAAGATTTTTTTAAAAAACTACGGAAAGCTTCTTTGAAGTATTGTAAAGTGACATGGAAAATTTCAACAAGTTTCACCATCTCAAAGTCGAGATATTTAGGATTGAAAATTGCAATATTTAACTCGTACTCTTATGGGAGAGTGCCGAAAATTGTGATTTTTAACAATAAATATCTCGATAACTACACGGTAAAACTTCTTCAAATTTGGCACACGTATGTAGATCATATGAAAGAAGGCTTATGCAATTTTTCAACGAAATCCTAAAAAAATGATCAAACGAGAGAACTACCTTAATTATTTTATGAATTATTTTGTTTATTTATGGAGTATGAACGTTACACGAATGACGTTTGGTCATTCGCGCGATTATTTTGGTAAAAAATGTGACTTTGCACATAACGAATTTTAAGCTCGACGTTCGAATCGCTTTCGACTGTTTTACTGGTATTTTTTATTCTTTTTTTTAACCACGATTTGTTAACACTATCGCATAGTTTCGCGGTCCAACTCCTCGGCGCAGTTTCATTGAAAATTCGTACACGACATTTCGCTCTTTTTTTCCCTTGATTGTCGTCACTTTTTTTAAATTTTTTTTATAACAACCCTTGATTTTTTTTCCACCATCCTCGCCGACAGTTACAGAAATTGTTGGGATTTTTTTCTCGCAAAACAATTGCGACATTCCAATCGTACCACAAAACAAAAAAACGGTCGGGGAAATAATTTTTTGTTCCATTTTTTTGGATAGAGGGGTGGCTTAGGATTCTCCGAAGGGTGGTGGAAAAAAAACGCGACGAAGCGAGCTAAAAGATAGGAAATGATCGTGCGAGCTGTTGGGCGTGCGCGCGAGCGAGTCGTTGGCTTGAAAATTGATTGAAAACAATTGATCGTCTGTCGAAAGGACTATTCGATTTAGCCGGGAGCTGTCACGAGTGTTCTCGTTATCCCTCCTTCGGCGAGAGCTTATTCGTGCCTCCCGCGTATCTGTACTGTGTTCTCGCACTCACTCACCCTCTTTCACTCTTACTCGCACATCCGTCTCCTCGTCGCTCATCGTTAAAACTTTCCTTTCTCTCGTCCCTCCCAAATACAACTGCGATGACGTTTCGGACAGAGATTGCCACTTTTCAACGATCTCCTAAAACCGTCAATTATCGTTTCGACTAGAAACACCGTTCGATCGATTCAAATAAATTGCCAATTAAACGAAACTAATTAAATACTCGACGCGAATAATCGACTCGATTTTCTTCAAGGGTCGATGAAAATTTTCACGCGAAAACAACCCTTGACATGGTTTTTGAGAAATTCTCTCGTTCAATTCCCTCGGAGTTTTTTCGTACAATTTTCAACACGTTCGATATATTCGTATATTTGTAAAAAAAGGGTTGTAGGTTGATTTTTTTTTATATAGGACGTCAATTACTCCATTGTTTTTACCATGTGGGTTTTCGTAATTCCTGCTCCGAGAATTTTCCAGACCGCACGTTTGAATTCCACGTTTTGCCTGAGGTTGACACTTTGCTGATTTGGCGGCCGGTGCTGTTATTCACATGCGGCGTATCGCGGGGACGGTTGGTAACAGCGATATATCAAAAACGTAGAAACGTAGGAAAGGGGTTCAAGGGGGTGGAAGGGTTGGAGACTGGATGGAATCGACCATCTGTAAACGGTGAAATAGACCTCGTGGTCTCTAAGAGAGCTTCGAGTTTAAGCTCTCGACCCTTGTAGCCTTCGTCAGTATTTTTACCCCCTATTCACATGCCTCGATCTTCTCTTTGGCGCTTGTACGACGAATACCTGGGCTCGAAGGAAATCTTCGCGACAGTCGAGTTACATACGTCGAAATTGTCGAGATTTCGTCGAGGATGAACCGAATTCCAGTAACACGAACGATCCTCGAAACTTTGCTTTCGACGTATCGACAATTTTTTATTTCAACACGTACGAGGTTTGAACAATTTTCAACCCCTTTGACAAAATTCTTCCAACCCTTTCACGTTTAGTCTCCTCGTATACGAAATTTGGTGCACGAGTAAAAAGAAATTCTCGATATAATTGAAGGAACGAAAAAAATAGAATGGACAAAATTTAGGAGACTTGTATTTTTTTTAGCTCGAAAAATATCAAGTTTAACACGATTAGGTGTTTACCCCTTTGCGCTGGAAAATTGACGCGGTCTTCCGCGAGCGGTCCAATCGCGCGCACTCTCGTCGTGCTCCCATTTACCTTTATCGGTACACGTTTATTATAAGTTTAATGTCGATTACGTTATGCAGGCTTTGGTCGTAAAAAAGGGCCCGACGAGCTTTCTCGCGTGACGCAAACGCACAAACGTGCGAGACGGGAACGAAGCAGCAGCTCATCCCTGATATTATTCGCGACACTGGATTAAAGCACGTCCGACGGATACATAAAACCACCCTGGTCGTTTTCCGTCACTTGGACGCACGCATAAGCCTCTCCTCTACGATGCATCTCGATATTTAAAGTATATTTATAACCACCGCTCGCACAACACGGTTTTCCCATTATCGAAACGATTTCTTTTTTTTATTTTCGCGTAAACGATGTAAAATTTAAAAAGGCAAGAAAACGGGTGAATTCAAACGATCGTGATTTTCTCAAATAAATTGATAAATTGGGGATTTAATAATAACGAAATTATTTATCGATTTTTATGAAAATTTGTGAAAATCGAGATAAACACGTGTATGCATCGATTTTAGAAAAGATGAAAAATTGTCGTTTTTCGTGCGAAGGTCAAGTCATCGGTGTATACAATTTTTGACAAAATTCGATACAAATTGATTGAATAACGGCTGAAACAACCCTTCTACTATCCTAGGGGTTGAATCAACCCTCTCATTATTACCCTTTGACAGGAAGAGTATAAAACGAAAAATCGAATCTCGCGAATATTTCAACGAAGCGAACGAGTGGGCCCGTTACGAGCCCTTCGACGAAATAATCGAGTTGACGAGCGTGTAACAGGAGACTAGGTCGTCATTTTCCTATCGACGTAGATTCGCCGTTACAATAAACGTTTCCCCACGGACTTGGTCGTCTTCCGACAATTCCCCCGACGATGTATACATTTATCACGACCATTAGCTTTGATTAGCGTCTCCTCTTGATAACGGCAGGAAATCTCGCGGTTTTGTCCCAACGGCGAGAGTGGGAGAGGGGCAGACAGAGGGTGAGAGGGAGAGGGAGGGAGAGAGCGTGTCTAAACGAAGTTAACCAGTTCCCAGTGTTCTCTTCTATAAGTGTGTTAACGTTGCACTCTCGCTCTCGAGGCTGCCTCGCCGTGATCAATATGCGTGTATATAGTCACCCCCGATGGTCAAAAGTCTCCCGGGGGTGTATTTTGTTTCACGACGGTGATGTTCTCTCGCCTAGGCGGAGACTCTACCTTGGAAAATATTTTCTCCCCTAGAACGCCGCGAGAAAATATATCTTTTATCTTTTAATGTTTTTTTTCTTCTTCTTTTTTGGTTTTTTTGTTCACCCTCGCGGCGAGAAATAGAAAAGAATTTATCGCCAACACCAACACACTCCGATTCGTATTTTTCGTCGCGACGACGAGGCGAACAATTTTCTTTTTTTCGTTTTATTTTTTTCCAGATTCATTTCTTCACCCTTTTGCTGTTCCTCCCTTGCATCCTCCGGGCTTCGGACTCTCGAGGATTATGGATGCTTCTTGTACGTTGTTCGCATTCGGGTAAAAAAAGGACAGCTTTCGGCCCTTGTTTTTTCTCGATAACGAAAGTGTCGGGAGAAAAATGTAACGCGAGAAAATTATCCCTTGACCTTTTTTTTAGTATGCGATTCTGACCTCTTGTGCTCTATACGTGCGAGCTAACGAGCTCCCCGAGAGAATCCCGATGGTGATCGCATCGATTGGTCCAATTAGAAGAAAATACTCGATTCTCGAACGTTTGAAAATAATTTTTCTCTTACTTTTTCATTTCGTCACGTTTCTTTGACATCGTTTTTTGTGACTCTCTAACGTGAAAGAATAATGAGGAGAATCTTCGATCCGGTAGAACGTACTTTGTGACGTGTAACGAGACGTTCGTCGGACAATGGAAAAGGAACGAGAAAGAAGAAGAGAAACGTAATGTCCCTTGGACGATTTGTATGAAAATTTTTGTTTAGCGAAAGTATCGTCGATAGGCAAATAAAATATTTTATTTTATTTACCACGAGCTCGGTGAACATAATTTGTGATGGAAAGGTCGAAGGGGATGGGAAGTGGCCGAGCTAGAGACGAACAAAAAAATCAGTGATTGGCGTACTCGTCTATTTTTGTATATATCGTTCAATAACCGAGCGATGCCAATCACTGTCCTTTCCGTTTCTCCGTTATGTATATAAGCTTATATTCGAGCTTTTCCAGCAACCCACCATCCCCCGATAACAAAAGTACAGAGGCTTTTGTAACTCTCTACGTATGCATCATTCTCTCTCGTTTGGTACTGACATCGATCGAACATCGCACAACTACAGCTTTATTCCTCATTCCCTTTTTCACGATGAAAATGTAAATCGTCGTAGCAACGATTTTCACGCGTCAATATTTCTGCAAATACGTGAAAAAAAAACAAAAGAAAAAACGACAATGGACCAGTAATATTTTTAAACGATTCGGTGATTCTTGAAAGAGAACCGGGGGTTGGGGTGAGAGGGTGGCTGGTGAATAAAAAAGTAGAAAGTCCGATACGTGAGACAAAAATGCAATACGGAGTTGATACAGCACAAAATTGTCGACGAAGTAAGAAAAAACAACTTTTTTTTTCTCTTTTTTATTCGCCTCGGCTGCAAAAGCGTACTTGCTATTAACTTTTCTGGAGGGTCGGTTGAATATGTGACTATACATATATATATGCAAATTCAAGGAAGCTTGGTGAAGTTTTAAGATAGTTTTTTAAATTACGGCCAATTTCATTAAAAGTTTTCTTTAACAAAGTACCAAGAGGTAACTTTCGGTTTCGTCTGCCGCTTTGTTTAATATTTCATTATTTCACTTTGATACGTCGCTTCTTGTTTTTTTATTAACCGCCTATCTCGCACAATTTACACGTCACGCAAACGCACGATATGTTTTGAAGATTTTTGCTTGCTAATATTGTTTCTTGTAATTATCGTTGCGTTTCAATATTCTACTAATATTTGTCGTTTTATCTCGCGTTTGAAATTTATATGATTTAATTAGGTATATTTCTCTGGTAGGGTAAGTTCGGGTATTATGGCACCCCATAATCCTTTTTGCCAATAAAACTCAAAATATACGAGATCAAGCAGTTTTTATTGGTAATATCAGTCGTTATATTTATTAGTAATCAATAATTAGAAGCTTAAGGGAATATAAATTCAAAGAATAACTGAAAATAGAAGTTTTAGTAAAATTGAACAATCATGGAAATCTAAACACAGTTGGGTATTAAGACCTAGACACATATTGGTCGTGAATGTCGTCAACCATATTGCTCACTAGAGCAAACGGTACAAACGATAAATCGCACGGTATGTCGCGGAATAAAATTCACAAAAAAAATGTCAGTTTTCCACTCCTGATCATTTTTCACGTGCCCATAGCTTACAACATAGGCATTGAACATGGTCCTCTAGGTGGTGGGTCATATTGGCCATAGGAACGTTTTTGTCAAGTAAAATCTAAACTAAAAACCAGTGAATAATTTCTATACAAAATTGTCACCAAACTGCAGATCGAGGGTTTGCTTACAAAACTGTCCAGGAATAATATAACAAAATTTAAAATTCGAGTAACCGTGTAATGGTTGAAAATTTTCAATAATAAAAACATGGAAGTGTGCAATTTTGGATCGCTGCCTGATCGTCGCGCCGCACAAATTCAGTGAGAGGTCAGGGGTAGGTTTGCACAAACGTAGCAGCAGGTATGTTTAAAGCTAATTTTGGTTAGTTTCGGAGAAATAGGAGCGAGCCATATTGGCCAACTAGGCCATAATACCCAAACTTGCCCTACTAATGGGAAATTTAACTGCACTATTATTATAATGATTATTATTACTCACAGCAAATATAATAAAAATACCCGTTTAGTAACGTGCAGTTAATTACGACAGTTTAATCGAACGAGATTCGATTAAGCGCATCGCCGAGTCATAAAAATCAACGAACGAACGTAGTTATCTCGTATTAAACGGATCGTCGAGATGAAAATTGGATTTTCGATAGAAATTAAAGAAACGCAGTATCGACGTTGCGAAATATCGTCAAAATTCGGATCGTACCATTCGCTCTTGTTTCATCGTATATTCTTTCATTTATTTTTCATTTTCACGTTTTAGACGTACGGTTTAATTTGTACGTGTTATATACGTATCGTATCGGATGTTAATAACGTGATTAATTATCAATACGTATGACCCAATCAGAAGTTCAAGGGGTATGGTAAAAAGCTGAAATTTTACGAATATTTCCCCTCTCTCACACCAATGTGCGATGTTCAACGAATGCAAACGTTAACTCAGACCCAATACACGTATATTCGGGTATTCCTCGTATGAAATTTTCACGCATGTAAACCTCCCTGTTTCTCGGTAGCTTCTCTGCAATCGTCGGTACTGTTGTACAGGAGGGTGGTTCATTCGCGGGAGAAACAACACGTGAATGCAACACGACCGACGATGCGGGAGTAACAGCAGCGTTTCCGAATCGGTGGCAAGTTTAATACGCCGGCCAGACTGGGATACGTACAACCAGCGAAGCGTGTATTCGCGACATACATCGACCGTGACTAGATCGTGATATATATTTGACCGAGAATTCCATTTGGTTCGGATTTAAGGGATGGTTTTTGTCATTACGCGAAAGGGGGACATATTCTTGTTTGTGACGATTATTACTTGGTGTGCATGTATTGTCATTGTAAATTTGGTCAGTTTTTACGAATTATTGAATTGAACTGTTAATTATCGATAGCACATTTCCGGTAAACGTTAAAATAGTAAAAATGCGGCACAACGCCTCGGATTTCACCATTTTCTCGATCTTTTAGATATAAATTTGGAGCTATCGAAGTAACGACTATGATTTTTGCATTGTGCGAATTACTTTTGAATAAAGAAATTTTATTTTTCTCATTTTAAAGTTTCATTTTTAATGGATTGCAAAATTTTAGCAATTTTTGTTCCCTTTGGACCAAATTCTTCAGCATTTATGAAATTACAAATTTCTCGCTAATCACGAATATCGCGTTCATTTTCCTCTTGTTTCCGCTAATTTAAAGGTATCGAAGGGATGATCATGATTCTCATAATACGCGAGAAACTTTCGATGAAAATAAGTCCTTTTAAAGTTATTTTTGAACAAACAAATTGTTGTATGTATCCTACAAGGTTTCCTGTTATTTAACGTCTGTGCCACGTGCCCCAACCTTCCAAAGTGTCTCACCGTCGCAATAAGTCAACTTTGGCTAACTCTCGGGTCTGCACGTGAAAGCATTTACGAGATTTCGTAGCTTGTATTTCCATATATAGTATACGTTCGTAAGATAAAATGAAGGCATACGTTAATGCGAACAGAGGAGGGTAGTGGTTCGTGATGAGCGAGAGGGAAAGGTACAGAGTGTAGGGGAGAAGACATCTTTCAGCACGTGATGGATGAATGATTGGACAAGAGACGAGATGGCTGCTGGTTGGAACTCCCAGACTTCGTGTCAATCAAGTATTTTTACTTTTTCTTGGGGAGATATCCTTGCCCAGGATCTATACAGTTCCCTCGGTTCCTTATGGAAAGTGTTCTATTACAAAAATGAATGCAACTAGGCCAGTAATCTAGTATAACAATCTAATCGAAAGTAAATCATAAATTTCTTTTTCTCTCATTACCTCACGGTTTTTCTTTCCTTTAGGTACTTTACACGTGGCAGCAATCTCAAAATTTCGTGCTTTAGCGAATTTTTTGTATCATTTGATCAAACCATTCGATATCATTTCGATCATTCGTGCTTTTATTAGCATACCAAGTGTTTCTAGTTACCGTCCATTTTCGGTAAAATTTCTGATAACGAATAAAAAAAAGTATCCAGTGATAACGGAAAATGGACTATTTCGCTGCGAGGTGTGAGAATTATATTTCATGGCAAAAGCTCTTTGGCTGAGAGAGGGTGGGCACGTTTTGCTCCAGCTAACCAGCACGGGGGTGCCCCGCAACAGCGTGATAAGTTAATTCCCGATGGAAGTATGCACGTGCACGCGAGAGAGTTCTCTCTACGTTTGAGTAACGAGAGATGGCAGTACGACGATAGTGGCGTGCGAATAATTAGCCAGCAGGCTTGGCCTTTCTCCCACCCCTTTCTATACCAGCCCGGCTGTATTAAATAGTATCGCAGCTTGGTACTGGGTAGAAAGGTCTGTCGAGCTGTTCCAAATGGTGAGTAACGTTACGAATGAAAGGCAGGAAACCGTAGTAATGTTAACGAAACATAGGATACATATAGCTCCACGTACCACCATGGAAACATAGAAGCCATGGGTATTAATAGAATTTTCCACCCTCAATTCCAACATTAATTATTCTCGTACAAATATATTTTTGTGTTTTTATTTTATTTATTTCCCTTTTTAAGTGCGTTGATGAAAGCTTTCTGCGCACGTCGCATGGTTCGTCGAGCAACCCTTCAAAAAATGAGTGTTATGAAAAATTGAAAACAAAGAAAATCGATAAATTTTGTTCTGCCCTTTAGAGCTTTATTGGAAAAAATCTATGACCAAGGTTCGTCCAATTTGCGAATATTTCCCGAAAAATTGATGTCGTTAGTACGATACCCCTGTTGTGTACGCGAGATTTTGCGTACATGGTTGTGGAGAGGCTCTGGCTTATTTCATCGTGATAAATCATTAACTAGGCGAATTACCCGAGAAGGAAGAAAATGTGAGCGAACTTCCTTCCAACGTCGAGGCTAAGATGGCTTTTCAAAGTAAAGCTCGGCGTATATTATATATATATTTGGGATTTACATGATAATTACTCACTACGCTTTGAACAAACAGGAGTATTTTTAGCAACGTAACGTAAATAATTTGGCTGTGAAAATACCGAGAATGCATTTTCCCAGGGGGGGATGAAAAACATCCACGCGGTTTAAAATCGTGAATGATTGACATTGCTACAAACAGGGGTTGGTATCGTTATTTTTCATCAAACGATAATAATTGACGTTTCATTTCAGCTAAATAATATTTTTATTCAGGAGAGCATTTCGTAGAAGTTGTTTAATCTCCCTTCTACATCGGACCCAATTTCAGCGACCCACCCCTTTAATCTTTTTTTTAAATCTTTTTATTCCCTTATTATTATTATTTTTGTGATAATTGCCGGATCAGGAGTAAAAGTTGGAGAGCCCTGCGAAAAATCGGCATACGTAGGGTACCTACCCCGTGATGAATCATTAACGAAGTGGGTATTAAGCTCTTGCACGTAGTGAAAAATGCATTATTTCCCCGTTGCGAAGAGAGAACCGCGACGGACAAAGAACGAAACGGTCCAGAGAGTTTATATCCAAGGTACGAAGGGTACGTGCGCGTACACCCCTTCTGTAATAGCAAACCTGCCGTGCGTATGTGTGCAGATTCAATAAAACCAGCGCCGTTGAATTTTCACCCGACGGGGGAGGGCCCTCTCGTCGTTTCCGCTTTTTGTCCGAATTCTCGTTTTTAGGATGAATGATGCTCGGATTTTCACAAACTCTGCGGGGATGAAGGATTTCTATTTTATCAGGGGTGCGATTACAGTTTATTATTAAAAAAAACGATTCGATTATTTTAATCATTTATTTTTATTATTTAACATAAATATTGTTTTATCCTCACCTCGAATATTACGACCGGGTTCGTTTTGTTATTTATGAACTTGAGTTTCGTATAATATTTGTTAACACAGTACATACAATATTTATTTATTTGTACTTTTTATTATTAAAAATTAAAAATTGGGTTTTTTTCTGGATTGAGAATTCTTTATTTATCAACGTCTATCAAATTCGTGATGTGTTCACCCTCCGTAGGAAGAGACACGTGCGGTAGTCAACTGTCTCCTGATAAACCAACCCCCTGCGGTACTGATATTGCATCAATATCGTATTAATACACGGGCTATTACGTTTCTTAAGTATCGCGTATCTCCCGACGTTTACGAAGACTCTCGAACGCGGGGACAGTTCTGCTTCTCGCTTTTCACCCCTCTTATATATACACGTGGAAATTTCTTTTTATTCAAAGGCTCTTGCTCGAAAAAAAGGGATTATATTCGTTTCGAAGGCTCTTCCTCTTCTCTCACTCTCTCTATGACTAATTTCGTCCGCGAGCCCGGATCGATGAGAGGGTAAACGTCACGCGCGACCCAAACTGTAAGACAAATTTTATTTCCATCACGTCTCCTTTCACGGGTTTTTCTTTTCGTTACGAACGATTTAATCTTTCTCGAGCAAAGGACGTTTGCTTTTTACGAAATTAATAATATAAACCTTCAAAAAAAAATTCTTTAAAATCAAACTCCCACGAATTTCGTACTTTACATCAACTTGGGAAATACATTTTATTATTTAGCACAGTGGTTTTCGCTTCGTTGCATTTTTCCATTTACTCAGCTTTTTTCAAATTTTTCTCATAAAAAAAAAAGAAATCAAAAATAAACAGTCTTTATTCTCGGTCGAGATTATTAATAAATTTTTTAATTCAAAGTCACAAAATCAAATCGTTGACGATGAAGACATTACATCGAAAACTGGGACGAACCCATTTCGCGAACGTCGTAGAACGCTCGTTTATGGCCGATAATTCATCGAAACTAACATTTAATCCCAATATCCTCCAGGTACTCGTGACGTCTGCCAATTTTAACACGCGTTCCCACACGTGGCCTTTTGTAAATCCAGCCACGAGGGATGCCTGAATTTCTCAGAGCGTATAAACTAAAAGCCGTAATACCGTAGAATGGCGGAGTGACGAGAACAAAAGCGTTTGTGGAAGAGAGAAAGCAATGGTGAAATGGTGAAAGGGAGTGAAAGAGGGAGAGAGAGAGAGAGAGGGTGAGAGACGTGGACAACAGGGGCCTGCGGGTAGATGGAAAGATGATGAATTTCCCGGGTGAATTTCACGAGGCATTGTGCGAGTGTTGAACGTGTAGAAATATATATATGCACTGCAGCCCCTAGAAACGTTGAGATGACGGTATAAAGTAAACTTGTACGGAAGGAAAATGCGAGAGCTAGTTGATTAGAGGGATAAGAGAGAAAATCCGCGAGAAGATAGAGAAAGAGAGAGTCTCTCGGTTGGCGGAATGGACCAGTTGAGGCTAGGGGCTTTGCGATCGTAATACACATAGAGTCGCAACAACCCACCCCCTTCTCTTCTTATATTTTGTCTTCTAATTCTGATGTCTCCATTTTCCTCTCGTTCTTGTTTATATACACAGAAAACGTATCTTATTATATTATTACTTGGCTTATTTTATCATTGCAATGTGTTGTTCCTTTTATTTATTCTCACTGTAAATTCCCTATAGAGGGTGCACGCGTTAGGTACATTTTCGTCTCTTTCACGTGTGACTAGTTTCGATTTTTCTTTACGTGTTCCACCTAGCTTCAATCCTTATCTCCATTTCGGGCCCGTATATAACATGGATCTCTAAAGAATATCCTCTTTGTGTTACACTGTTTCCCTCTTTTTTCCTTCGGTCTCACTGCCTTCGTCTTTTCTTCGCTTCGCTTTATCTCTCTCGGTCCTCCACTGGTTCTGTACACTCGGATATACTTGTAGGTATAAGAATATATATATATATATATTTTGTTGCAGATATATGATGATCTTGGGTCTCCATTCAATTGCTAAAAGACTCGAGGCATCTTCAGACTGGCTGGAATAGGAAAGATTATCGATTCGCTATGATAAGTTGGTCGGATTTACCATCACCTAGCCCTCTTTTGTTGCATAGCCAGTGAATCGAGCTTCGGTTATCTGTCGATTTCCAACCAAGAACCTCTTATCTCAATTTTCTTCAGGCATCGCAGAAGGGTAGATTTTCTTGAGCTCTTTTTTCTTCTACTTGCAAGTTGAAATTACTTCGAGGATTGTAAGTATAGGGAGAACGTGTGTACGAGCTTCTAACTATTACATATCGCATATTTTCGAAGGTAATAAAAATTATTGTTATGTTTTTGACAAACGAAACTACGAGTATTATTTTAAATATATGTATTTTTCATTTTTGGGGGATGGAAGAGGGATGAAATATGAAGACTATAGGGATGATACATAAATATACGTATATCGAGCTTATCCCTATTCCTTTGTCATTATACGACACCATTTCGTGTTACACAAAAGGAATAGACACGGAGGAACGCAGACCTCGAAGGGGTGGTAGGAGGTCAATTCGCCAGTGGCTTATCGGTTAAAGCACGACCCAATTTATATGCATTATCGCAAACTGCCTGTATCGTAGAACCTTCCCCCATCTACCACGTTTTACCCACGAGGTAGTTTCCGGTTTGCAAAACAGGGAGTTGCTAGTGCGAGCGAGGGAGAGTTTGCACTTCGGGAACGTTACGAATCTCGGTTTTAGGGATAAGCGAGAGAATTTCACTGGATGAGTGCATTTCTGTGGGTAGGAAAATCTGATTCGGTCAGCCCGAGGATTCGTACACGTGTTTCAGCTCCCCTATAACTTAGGGAAATATTTTCACTCGTGTGTCGGGGGTGTCGATTTTTTTCTTTCACGTGATGGCTAAGAGGCCACAGTTGGCAGTACAACGTCGACCTCTTCAATGAGAAAACGCGAACGGTAAAGCCGCGGATATTCCTCAGGATTTACGTGCGCAACCCCGAGGCGAAAACGCAATTTCGCGTCTATAGGGTATGCACCCTCGCCAACTTATTCACATCGTCAACGATTTTTCGTTCTGTCTCGCACTTTTTCTATTGTTCATGCACGACGAACAGATTCAAAAATTTAATGGTCGCTGAGGGAATTTTCATTTTATTTTATATCATTTTTTTGTCTCCTTCGTTTTCCATGATGAATTATTCAACGTGCTTGAGAGACGAAAAATGACTCGAACTGGGGGTTTTTTTTCGAGCTTCGGTACACGATGTTAAAGCCTCCCGGTAAGACAAACTATTAGTGGAATTATTCGCATTTGCTTAATTATACAGAGTGAAAAATCTCCCTGTGGCTTATTCGAAACATTCGTGGTGCCTGGTACTTTTTTTTGCACAGGAGAAAAACGTAATTGTCATGACGCGGACGCTGAGAGATAAATTTATGAAATTTGTCACAAAGTTTAAAAGAAAAAAGCCAAGAGTTAAAAAAGAATTGTTGAAAAATTAGGGGTTGGTTTTTTATTTCTTTTTGTGTTACGATCCGATACCGATCAACGATCAATTATTTTCTAAAGGTCGTAATACAGCCACTCGTTATTATTTAATAATTATTCTCCAGAAATCGCGTTTTCTTTATATATATTTTTTATTACAAACTCACTCCCCCGCCGCAAAAAAGAAAAAGCAATACGAAGTAACTTTCATTTTCAAGTGTCTATCGAGTGAGAAATTCAATCAATTTCCCTCCGTCACTCAAACATTCAATCAGCCTCGCCACCCGTTCTCACCCTCGTCCTTCATCCTTCTTTCTCTTTCACTCGTATCTCGTATTTTTAAAATTCACGCCCCAATCTTTTTTCACCCCCGATCCTCTCGAGAAAACAGCCACGTACTCTCGTTTTCGAAGCGCCCGCAAAGTTTCGATTCACAGCAGATTTTTGAGAAAATAAACGACAAGAAAAGAAAAAATACGAAGGGATAGAAAGGAAGGAGAATCGTCGTACAAAGACTTCGAAGTATTGTCATTGTTGTGGACGGGTGAATGTTAAATTAATTTTAATATTTTAGTCAACCTCTGGAGGGATATTTTCCCTTTTACTCTGTCTCTCTTGTACTCTATTTATAAAAGGAAACCTTGTTGAAAACGGTTACCGGGTGAATAAAGATTCTCCCAGAGGTCGGTACTCGCAGACGCACAACGCGAACCTCCCTCCCCCACCCCTCGCGCTCCTTTCCAACCCTTAAATATTCCTCTTGTCCCTTGCCACCAAGTGCATAGCAATTTTCCATTGTAATTGAAACTCGAGCGATAAAAAACCACGAGAAAATATTACCCCGGAGATATAATACCGAACGAAACCGGATGCTCCCTCTCTGTATTATTCCCGATAAATTGAACTATGAAAAATCTGTTTAACAGGTGCCTCGCGTATGAAAACTGGGATCGAGGCTTGGGAAAATAAACGAAAAACAACAAAACGAAGCGAGTTTATTTATCGTTTTATCTTCGACCTGATTATCGTTCCAACACCGATATAGCAGTGTAATTTTCACTTTATACGCGTATGAACTCCTGGACAAATATGTAGAACTTTTCACGCTGATACAACGAGCTCGCTTTAACAACGTTGTTTTTTTCTCTTTTTCCTTCATTTTTTTTTTATAACCAGCGTGATGAGCTTCCTTGGCCTCGTAAGTGCCAGAGGCTTATATTTAGAGCAGCGTCGGGTACATTACGTCCTATAGTGGCTTGGTGAACTGTCATTCTCTTTTTAATTCTGCTCGTTCTTCTTCTTCTTCTTCTTCTTCTTCTTCTTCTTGTTTCTGCACCTCCTCGTCTTCATCCTCGTCGTTTTTCTTCCCAAGTCGACACAATATCACCGCTAAGAGACAACTCTATCCCCGAGATTCCCTTGGCGACCTTTAAGGCGAAACGTAAAAAACGATCAATTTTCATTTTCATATTTATTTTCTTCTTTCTTGTGTTGTTTTTTTTCAGGTCTCGTACACTCCAGTCAGAGAGCGTTCGCTAATCTCGTCTCTCGTTACGATGTCGCATATATATGTTTATAAACATATTATTTAATAAGAAAAAAAAGGAACGATGAGAGGAAAGAGGGTTGACGAGAAAATTCCATTCATCTGCGCTTTCTCAAGACAGTTTGGGATCTCGTTGGGTCTCGTTGGATCTTCATTAGAACTCGCTGAGAGGAACGAGGCATTTGTTTGTAAATTCCTCAAATTAGTAATTTCGTTATAAAGACTAAGAGTCGCTCTTAAATCATCGTTATTGTAAAGTCACCTTCGAATCTCCTTTAATTTAAGAAAATAAAATATTTACAGTTTTTTTTACTCAAAAACAAGAACGTAATTTTTGTGTATAATAGTATTCTTCGATCTTCGTTCGATTAATTTTTTTTAGTATTTTTTATGATTCGAATGATCGATAACAAATTTTTGTTTCAGGTGCTGTTTTGAGTTTGAGAAGAATTTGAAATTTCATGAAAAAACGTAGAAATTGTTCCATGAGGTAGGTATTTAGGAATTTTATAGCAAAAAGATAGAAGATGAGGATCGGGAAAACCATTACGAAACTCTGAGAATTGTAATCACCTTGTATTCGAAACAAATGAATTTTCTCGTGATTCGCTTCTCGGTCGTTTGTATTTTATGCGATTGTCTCTTGCAGTTCGTCTCGCACATTTACCCCCTATTTCTCTTTTCTCCGTCTTACCCTGCCTTCGCCCTATTTACGGTCATTAATTTTGTAAACTGTTTGAACACGGAGAAAGCCACAAATCGCTGTCGAGGGATAGAACAATGCGATAAAGCCGAGAAGATGCCACGAGGAAGATGATAGAATTGCCAAGGGGGGAAAGCGACGAAGTGGGTTAGCTCCCTCCCCTTGCGTTGGCTTATGTACGCTCATCGTGATTGTCATAGGGAGGGTCGCCTAGGGATGAAATTTGAGAAGACCGGAAGTCTAAGAACAACGTTGAGCGAAGTAGAGCCAGATATGAGAAACGAGGAGGGAGAGAGAAAATCTTTGCCCCAATTCGGGCAACTATCGTACATTTTTTATGAATTTTGTACAGTCATTGGCAGTCTAAGTGATCACCGCGAAATAAAAAATTATTGTTACGAAAAAATACTGAAAATTATTTTGTAACAGGATTATCTTGAGAGAGGACATAAAAGAAGAAAAATCCAAGATAAATTGAAACAGGAATAATAAATTCCCTGACAGAATTTTTCTTTTATTACATTTTTCTTCCTGCTCACATAATTTTTCTTTAACTATTCGTATATTTTTGTTTACATTAGTACGATACAATTATTTAAATATTTTGCTTTCTCGTATTAAATGAAGTTCCAAATGGGCGTGGAAGGAAGAACGTGCCAATCACTGTCCATTTCTCCATCTGAGTGGGCCAATAATCGTACCATCTTTTTCCATCGACAGGATCGACATTTCGGCCATTTGGCTTCTTCGGAGCCCTCGTCACGCGCTCGCATTATCTCGGAAAGTGTGTAAGAAGAAAGAAGAGAAAGAAAAAAGGAACGCGGCGGTTTTCTTTTCTCGTGTCTACGGTGATACACCCCGTAGCGAGGAAGAGAGAAGGATCGATATTATAGAAGGAGAGTAGAAACGTGATTCCAGTGGAGGATATAAAATCTGTCGCGCTCTTGTCTATTACCCGATCGTCATCCTTCGCACTCGGCTGAGATTCTTTCATAGAATTTTCCTCACGACTCGTTCACATCGCGCGTGAAATCAAAGAAAGGAAAATGTATGAAGGTGTACGACCCATGGGACAAAATAAAAAAGAGAAAATGTCAAATCCCAAGGTGTGTTATTAGATAAAGCTTGGTTATTGCATAACGAGCTTCCTTTCATAAATATTTAAACGTACCAACCTTTCTCTCTATTCGTTTAATTTTTAATGGACGTAACATTGAAAAAAATACGAATAAAAGAGGAAAATAAAAGGAAAAACTAGGTACGTGACGCGTTACGGAAAAACGTGAAAGGATGAGAAAAGTGAAAGACAGGAAAGATCGTGGACCGAGAGAGTACGTATGACGACATACCAAGGATATACAAAGTTGAAGAGATATTCTACCCGTTTGCCCAAGGGGAATTTACAGAAGACGGTAAAAGATATGGGCGAAAAGCATTTCTACGTTTCAACCACCATTCCATACGAAACGGATTTTTTTTCTGATTTTAGCCTCTCTTCTCTTCGCATTCTTCCATCTCGTCCACGAAACAAAAAAAAATGTCCTCTAAGGGAAGCCGTACTAAACACGATTTGCCCAACTTTTTAGAATCCAACCCCTCGAACATGGTCTCTCTCTCTCTACGCCTTTTTGTTCGAAACTTTTTTTGTTTTGTTTTGTTATTTTCTCTTCGAGTGGTGAATCGTTTATCCGAGACGGTAATCCCTACTTGCATTTTGTAGGGAAATTTGGCGCGATGGGTCGCGCGTCCTTGACAATACTCGTTTTACTTTTTGGGTTTCGAAGATAGGGGTCGAGAGGTAATGGTTGGGGTGGTCGATTCGAGTACAAACTACCCCTTGCGAATCCCAACCGACGACTGTGCGGTCTCGTCATTTCCCTCGCGCCACTCTTTTTTTCAACCCCCTTTCACCTTTCGCCTTCTCGTGAATATATGAATTTTTCGAAGCCTCGACGTTCTCTTTCAGGACGTGTCTTCCAACACTTTTTCTCTCCATCTCTCTCTCTCTCTCTCTCTCTCTTTCTTACCCAGGTATACCGCACCAGCTTGCGAAACTTTGCCAAGTCGCGTAGTTTCCCATCTTCTCTTATCTCCTTTCATTTTACCGTGGTTAAAGTATACATAAAAAAAGGAAAGTTAAACTATACGAAAAATATATTCGCTCTTATCGTCGAATCGCGTTAAAGTTGAAATTCAATTCACTAAAAAAAAAGAAAGAAAAATGACAAAAAAGAGGACCCCTTGGTCCAATTGAAGGTTCGCGAAACGATCAAACTTCTTTATTATTACTCGTAAAATTTACCGATCCCATAACGCTAATTCAATTCTCGATATTTCGGATGAAAGTTGTGAACTTTTGTGTCGTGGGGGAACCAACCCCGTCGATGAATTCGACGAGGAGACACGTAGCGACAGAGAGAAGTAAGATCGACCGCTTTCATGGATATTAGAGACGACTATAAGCCAAAACGTGTATTACGTATGTGAGACTCGATACAGGGTTGTATACGTCGAGGGATATATGGACATCCCTCAGGATCCATCAAGGATCTACGAAGCGAGAGTTACCAAAGCCTTCCGTAGATTGATCGATCGTTGGAGGGAGGTCGCTGATGTCGCTTTCTCCGTTCCACCGGACGCGTTTTCCACCATCTCGCGACGTTACCTTCGACGTCAATCTCGCTTCATCTCGCTTCTCTACACCATTCTATACTTGACACGGATTCAAACATCTACATGGATTCACATTTATAAATATATATATATATAGAAATATTTTGCACACCATGACAAAACACCAATTTGCTTTCGCAACACGAACTTTTCGGATTAAACTTTGTCCAAAAGATGCGAGCCGAGTCGAAAGGGATGTTTGATACAAGGAACCTGTCTGGTTCGTGACTAGTTGGCGTATCTCAATTTTTTACCCCTTTGTCTCCTGTACCTTTACCCTTGTAGTTACTTTTCACACCTACGTTTACGCGGCTTTATTTTTGTATGTGTGCGTTTATATCCGCTCGTTTCTCGAGGGCCCGATAAAATGGGAACCCATAAGGTCGCGAGATACATCAAAATTCAAGGACATACCTTCTGGCTTCAAGCGGGTCACCAAATTCTCGCACGAGTACATTTCTGGTCGTAAACTCACAGACACCCTTGCATTACTTACGTTCTCACTTGTTTTTTTCTTTCATTTCGCTTATTCCAACCTCGTAGTACACTTTTCCCGGTTGTTTTCTACTCGATTTCCGTCTGTTTCTGCCTTTCAACCGTATTCTATTTTCGGAATTCGATAAGCTCCTCCTCGAGAAAATGAAAATATAATGGAACCTTACGATTTTATCGTAGGAGTTACGATAATAAAAAAATTGTTTCGACGGTGATAACATCACTTGGCTTTGTTTTTCTTCATTTTTAGAAGAAATATGGCACTCGCTCTGGTGATAGAGATCGCATAACTCTTAATGTAACGAGGGGAGAGGCATTTATTCGTGGGGGTTGGTTCGAGCGAGAATCTCGTCTAGTCATATTTTCACCACTGTCCGGTGGTGTCTAGCGAAGCAGTGCAGGCATTTTTATATCCTCCCTCGAGCTCTCTTCATCATTCGACACCTTTCGTACGTTTTCTCCCTCCTGGCACTGGTATAGATACGTACACTAGCGTATCAGCTGGCTACGTGAGTTACTTCTCTTTTTTCTTCATTGCTATCTTTCACTCTGTCTCTCTCGTCTTCGCTACCCTCGATTTGCCCCGATGGGTCGACGCTCATGACGAATCCCAAGTAGCGGTACGTGCGAAGAACATCCGTTTTCGTGCAATGCGACAGAAATTTCTTACCCCCCCGCGCCCCTTCCAACGTCCACTTATTGTTAGTCCTCTCGCTTCATCCCCTATCTTTATATATTCGTTTTCTTTTCCTCTCTTTACTTTCTTCGTTCACTTCTTTTTTATCATTTTCTTTTTTCAGCCTCAATGTGTCAGCACCCTTGGCTAAGTACCGAACGAACATGCGGATCGGGCGAGACTCCAGGCTTCTTCTTTTTTTTTCTTTTTTTTTTTTGCTTCGTGTCCAAATGGTGACTCGGTCGCGGAAAGGGACGTGAAAAAAGGAGGGGAGGGAGGGAGAGAGAGAATGACAAAGGACGAAACGATCAATTCGTTCTAGGGGTTGTTATATATAGTTTCGTCTCATTCTTCGGTTCACTTTGAAAGGAAGACCCAACGAAGTTACGCTTTTGGACGTTTTTTTTTTCTGTGTCTAGAAGCTGAAGAAAGGAGAGAGAGAGAGAGAGAGGGAGGTAAGAGAAAAGCTCTCTCACCGAGTAATCGCATTCTGAAAAGTCCTTTTCCATTAATGTATGAAATTCTCCGCCACTTTCAGACAGACGTCCACGTTATTATACTTTTTCGCTCTTTTGCCACGAATATTCTCGTGTCAACCGTGATTGATTTCTAATTCTTCTCGTTCTTCCCCCCCCCCCAACCCCAAACTCCCCTCTCTGACATTCTGCTACATCTGTGGAAAATAATCGATTAAATAGCTCGTCTTATACCTCCCACCTTAATTCGCATTATATCATCGTTCCTCGTTCGCTTTGCACTGGAAAACAACGAAAAAAAATAGGGGTTGCTTCATTTCCCAATGGGGTAGCTCGCGTTAAAAAATTGTATCGGAGCGTTGTCTGGAGATGGTGAGATTGAAACTAAAAACATTATTTATTTATCTTGTTGTTTTTTTTTCATTCTCGTTCATCGGAAAATTCATCAACGTGGAAAAAAGCGTCTCTTCCCACGCAAGTTATTTTTCAGGGGTGAAACTTTACGGGAAAATAACATTCTTCATTGATTTATAACGTTTTCGCTTTATATTATTTTTAGTATTATTATGCAAAGATAATTAAAAATTATCTTTACATTTTTAAATGTATGAGACGTCGTTGCTGTTTGTTTCTTAACGATCTTTATTCGTATCCAATTAACCGAGCTGTTAATGAGCCAGGAGTTTATTTTTGACGATAAGCGTCGATTCTTTTGTCAAAGCAAGCGTTTCTTGGCGTTGTTTAATCTTCGCTTCGCAACGACGATGTAGCCGAAGCTTTTCTAAAAAAAGCTTTGTCACCCTTTAATCAAAGGAGACTTCGAAGCTTTCATCGAATAATGAGAAATAGTGAGAGCTATCCGTGGGTAGTTGTTCAACACCGTCGTTTTCATTCGTTCTTCATCGTTGTCTCGCTCTCTCTCTCTCTCTCTCTTTCTCTCTCTCTCTCTCTCTTTCTCTCTCATCGTTCTCTATTTCTCCCTCACTGTTAGTTCGAAATCGTTTCAGTCTCTTCGAGGCCGAGCAAACTTCCGGCTTTATCTAATCTTGTCTCATGTACACAAACACCAACCGGGTGCAAAATTTCTTTCGCCATAACAGTACCGACGCTCTAACCGGATGACACACTTTTTGATTTACTGTTAATTGGAAAATTGTGTACGTACAAACTACAATCGTATTTTTAGCCCGCGAGGTGATAAATGAATTTCCTTCTTAAATTAATATCGAAAAATCCAGATACAAATTCATCAAAATTATTACACGAAAGATATTATATAATAATTAATCTACGTATTTAATAATTCTAAGATTAATTAATTAAATACAATAATAAATTCTAATCACAATGAATTGTATATAATAATTTTTAGTCCAATATTTAAGACCCTCATTAACTAGAAAATGTCATTTATGAATTTATTCGAGAATTGTAAATTCGCTCGAAGGAAATTGTGGAAAATATCGAGGACGCCGTCCTGTCGAGGAAATGCAGGATAGAGGGTAGTAAAGTAGGACAGGGTAGTGCGACTACTGGAAAATGTGAAAAGGCCCGCCTTTTCACATTTCACCCACCGTGATCGTTGATGCGTTCAGATCGGTATTACAATATTATATACGAACCCCTAATGAACGAGAAAAGCGGTTTGGCTTTTGGGGAGATTTCGACAAAGCTCCCCCTCCCCCCATTCGCAATCTCCTTAGACCAATAAAATTTGCGCAAGCTTCGCGTGGCTCTTTCCACGTTTCATCGATGCCGTCGTCGTATTGTATAACGTCCACGACTACAGCCGCAACCCCCTATACACGCCCTCGTTTCTGTCGAGATTGCACCCTCGGGATTAAATAAGGCTACGTGTATACCGCATAACGAGACCGAGGGAAAAGAAACAGGACGACATTCCTGGATCTCTTGTGCCAATCCCCCGCAGAGGTATATCACGAAGATAATCGGCGAATTTCGATCGTCAATGGGGGGGAGAAAATATATAGACGTAGGGGAGAGAAAATAATCGTGTTGGAGTACTCGCAGGGAAAAAAAAACAAAAAAAAATCATCCAAAAAGTCGAGTTAGTGATTTTGAGATGTTTTCGTTCGTTTAGCAAAAATTACGAAGGATCGACGAGAGTTGAAAAAAAAGTAATATTTTTATTCAATCCTTGTGAAAAATAGTTTTTTCAGGTTTTTTCCAAAATTATTAATCTTGCGGATTTTTCGATTGTCGAACAGTACAGTTTCCTGCCAGGTAAAATTTTAAACACTTTGGAGACATTTTTTTATAGTCGAGTAAGAATGAATTAAAGGGAGGAAAATTTTTTAAGATTTTTTTTATCTACCCCAGATGGCGCCATTAAAGTTGTTAGATCGTCTCGAATCGATCGTAGACGAGTACGTGTCCGATTTTCACTCGGAGAAAAAAGTTCGTCGAATTTGTACTTATAAAATACAGAACTGTTGCATGTTCATGGCCCAAGGACACTCTTCAAGTCTTCGAAGACGAAGGACTACTTTTATCGTGGTCGAGAGTTGTGCAAACTAAATACTATTCGAGAAGATCCATCGATCCTACTCTCCAACAATTTTAAGTTAAATCGACGATCATAAAAATATTATCTCGAAAAAAAACAGAAAACAATTTTAGTAATAAAAAAACTCTTGCAATCTAGTTTAACCTTGATCTATAAATTATTTCTAGAAAATCAGCTATTTTCATGAATTCACATTAATCACATTTTCGAAAACGTGTCCGAAACGTTAATCAAGAACGTTAATCAAAAAGATAATATTGTATAAAAAAATCGAATGTAAAATTAAACTGGAGCAAATTTCATCATGCATTTACGTTGATCAAATAAAAACTGTAAGTTTAATATTGTTTATATTCGTGTATGAAATTTTATGATCGCGATGCCAACAACCGTGCCTGGCTAATTCATCTCGCATTGACCGCGTTCCTGTCAGAGATGAGAAAGCACACGACGACGTTCGAGCACGTCTGGATTGTATGGAGGACGGATGTTTGGTGTATCAATCCAGTCGCACGAGCTTAAAGCCTAAGTCGAGCGAGGAAGAGCCCTTAATTGCGAGTACTTGTAACTACCCCTCGAGATTGTATCAGAGGGGATGAATACAACGCTCGACGCGTAACCACAAACGCGTGTACGTCCTTGAAGTTGTTATCACTAATTAGCATTAGCGTGAACTTTGCTCGCATAACGAAGGACAATTTTAAACGCGAATATAAATAAATTCTAATTTTTTTATTAATACCTAAAATTACAAATTTTCCAAAAAATTTATATCAATCAATAAAAAATGGAATATTCGAGGTCACGATGGATTAAAATGTTGTAGCTTCTTTTTCAAGGTGGATCAAGGTTGGAAGAATATTTTTGATTCTTGGTTGAATAATTCGAGAGTGATTAAAAAAATATAATTACAATTACAGCGACGAGAAATCGTGGCAGAGATCGTTATAGCCGACTCAAAGCTCGTCACCTCGATCTTTTCTTCCGTTCTCACGGTATCTCGACTCACTCGCTCGAAGCTTCTCGCCAAAGTCCTCTCGGAGTTGAGGCAAGGAAAATTTATCGGGGCAAGGTGAGATGGCACTTCGTAAAAGAAACTACTTCGTTTTTTTTTGTCTTTACTTTTTTTTAACAAAACTAATCTCTCTCTATATATATATATAATGCTATAAGTTGAAAACTTTGATCCGGGCAAAAAGTTTTCCAGGAAAAATAAGCGTCCACGTTACATCGAGTGCGACGGGTTGGAAGAACTAAATGTGCCAAAAAAGTGTGCAGGACCATCCTCGCGCGTGAGACTTTCGAGATTGGTCCAATCCGCAACTCCATATATAAGGTTTCGCGCTTGGTTCTTTTATTTTTTTCCATTTGTTGCTTTTTTCGTTATTTCTCGAGACCGAGGCGAGAAATCGAATCCGACGATATATACGCGCGTTACTAAGGGGTTGTCAATCTCTGGTGCACTTTGCACCACGACCCTACGACTAAGTATCGTTGGCTTCTTCACTGCAACCCCTTCCTTTCCCATCCTATTTCTTTCTCTTCTTTTTTTCTTCAGCACTCTAGTTTGAAAATTGACCAGCTGTTATTATTACTCGACTTTCTTCCATTTTCTATCTCAGGTAAATTGAGATATTGGATTTCAACCCCTGAGGTTTCGCGGAGAAGCAATAGTATATCATTCAACGACCTCCATAATTAAAAATACACGAATATGCACGAAAGTAAAATTGTACGCAATTCGGTCAATAGAATTCTTGCATTTTTTTGCCCGTAGTTGGACCTTAACGATACGTACACGAAGGGTGTATCCTCGAGAAGTCCTCGCGCGTGACACTCGATGTCATCAACGGTGGGTGCGAACGAATCGACGCACACGAAGAACCAAGTACGCTTCAACCTGTACAATCTACAACCCTGTTGTACGTGTTTCTATATATATATATATATATATATATAGATATATGGGTATATATATATATATGGGTGTATGTCCATGTTACGCTCGATTCTAGAGCTCAAATCCAATTACGATCCTCGACTCGAGCGAAGTACTCTTCCCGTTCACCCTGTCGCCTTCTGTTTTCCTCCCTCTGACAACCCGGTATATCTTCAACGATACTGTGCGTGCACCTCGCACGATTTTTCTTCCGAATTCGATCGAAATTGTCTATAGTGTCGAACGTTAATTTTTCTCTTCTCGTTTGTATGATTATTATTATTTTTTATTGAAAAGAAAATGTAATAATTGATAAATCAATGATCGTTGATTATTGTTTATAGGTAACGAAATTTTTGAGAGAAAAAGTAAATGTTTATTGTTACATGTCTTTGTGAATTTTTCTTTTCGATTAAAAACTTCAGGTTTTTTGTTTTTTGATTGTAAATGGGATATTGGAAAATTCAATATAAACGATATTTATGAGTGAATTTCCAACGTTCGGAGAAATATAGCGGGAGGGATATTATTGCAGTTGCGGAGAAGATATTTGTTCTAGCGTTTCCCTGGGGGCGTTGAACTTTCCGTTTCCGTTTCGTAGTTTCGCCAAACCACATATCCAACCTCGTAAATTCCCGAGCGAAATCCCGCGGTAACCGCGTTTAAACTACCACCTCGGCAAACCTGACTAGAGTTTGGCATTTGTGACTGGGCCGTTTTTATATCTGACCGGTGCATTTTTACGCGTTTCGTTCCTCGAACTGAAAGTACGAATAAAAATTATGTTTGAAAATAAAAAATGAAATATTTGATCATCTCACGAGAAATTTGGTCCTCGAAACTGGTCCATCTCGTTCAAAATTTAACGCGCGAATGAAAAAAAAAACAAGAACGCTAATTTGACGATAATTAAAAATGAATAATTAATTCATCGGTAAAGAAAATTATTAGTCTCCTGAACATATTATTTCCATTGAAATAAAAATTTCTTTTTTTTTTTACTTTCTCAAACGTCGACGTAATTAATTCAATCGCTCGTCTCTACAACGAGGGATGATTATTTTTCCTCTTTTATGCTCCTTTGTTCCAGGGCGACGTTCTACTCGAACCGTTGGATAAAAAAAATACACACGCGTGTTTTTTACGAGTCTGCCATCGAACGACCCTTGGTCCAACAAGGAGAAAAAAAACATAAAGAATGTAACGAGAATGAGAGAGAGGCAACCACAAGGAACGTTAGCGTTGTTATTGCGCATTGTCACGGTCGAGGCCTTTAATCTACTAAAGGAAAACAAGCCGATAAAAACTACCCGAGATGCTGTAATAACGCAGATGGATGTATCGCCAGCCGGAAGTACTAACCGATCTTGCTACGTAATAAGCAAGGGAATACTTTTTCTTGGCCGACACACCGAAGCGAATAATTACTCGAAGATTAATATTTTTTTCTAATTAACGTCTCGAATTATATCGTTTAATATTCTCATTTTATTTTTCATACGATTTAGGCTAGACGAATTATTGGCGAATTTTAAACGAAAGAAATAATAAACAAAAGAAATCTTATCGCTTCGTTTATTTTTATTTTTTAAGCAAAAATTGTATTCTCGATTTAATTCGATTTTGATATTTTTTCAAATGAATTTAAAATTAATATCATCACAAGTATGATAAAGATTCGTGATAAACGACCTTTTTAAAATGTGTTTCTTCGATTTTTTTCTATTTTTGGTTTTTAATTCGAGAAAAAATCGAGCGGAGATAAGAAAAAAAGCGAGAGGAGAAAATGATGAAAGGTTCGAGGAACGTAAATAGGAGGTGAAAGCAGTAGGATATTAGCTCGAAGGCTTTTTGCCACAACTGTGCCCGAGAATACCAGGAAATCATAAAACTGAGTATTAAACGACGTGGATTCGAGCGCTATCTTCCCAGGTGAGGCCCGAGCAAGACAGCACGTTAATGTTCTATCGATTTTGGAAAAGCTTCGATCGTTTAACCGGGAAAGGTCTCGTCAGATTTTTCTACGAAAAACGAGCTTAAAGACGAGTCTTACGACTTGTTCTCGGACGAGATTGCATTCGCCACGCGCGATACCAAGTCTTTTCCCCCGTGGAGAAAAATCCAGCTTAAATCTCATTTCGCACATTTGATTGCAAGAGAAATCTTTCGGTTCTCATTTATCGATTAATCCTATCGTTAGATATATTTGTAATTAATTTTTTTTTTTAATTGTTATTTTCAATGATGAAACAAATTCGATAATTTATTTTGTGCTTTAATCTTTTTTTTATACAATTTGATAATCGAACCCATCGTTTACAAAACTCGAAGCATAAGCTACGTTTACATTCATTTTATCTGTGAAATTATCTTTATGTATGTATTCATATAGTATTTGTTTTCTATAATTTACATACGATCGAGAAAACTCTCTCTCGTTTTTGTCGCTTCTTGGCGTGTAACGGTTTTTCATGGTTACATCAGTGGAACAACGCGTCCTGACTTTCATCCTGTCTCTATACTCGCGTATATTTCCGACATCGTACGATACATATTTATCGTATAATTTTTCGTTCCCTCTACTCGCTCATTTAATATCCTATTCATAAATACGAACAGGTTGTAACGCAGGAGGTATTTTCGTATTTCGGGTATAATTTATTCTTGGACGCGAAATGATATGGAAATCCTCGTTGGAAGCCGAGCAAGGTATTCAAAATTTTAGCCACAGCATCGAGGAAGAGGTAAATCATATCCAATTTCTCTTATTTCTCGTGTGCAAAAGTTTTTAAAAATATTTTTCTATTTTTTTTACTATTTTTTTTATCTGTTTCAGAGATAAATTAATTGGAAACTGTCGAAGGTAAATCACATTTGTCAAACGCGTCCTTCGATCCTGATGTTTATGGAACTGATGGAACGATACGCAAAAATATTTCGTCGATAACGATTGCAAAAAGAAAAGATTTTTGTATTTCTTATTTATCGACCGGAAATGGTTCGATTAATCGTAAAGGGTAGTCTCGATGATTCGACGTCTCGATAGAGCAGACACTTTTATCGAACGTGTCCCTCTTCTTGCAATATCCACACGGTAACCGGGCTCTTCCTTCATGTTCTACGAGACAGTTATAAATGCCCCCTCGAGTACGAAATTGCTTATTTATATATAACACGAATCGACCCACACCAAGTTTCCGGTCTCTTCGGTGTCATGACGCAGCAAGTAAAAAATACCATCGGGTAATTAATCAATCGATCATGAATGGCACAGTTTCGCGAACTTTTGGGCTACATTCACGACGAGGGAGTTCTAAAATTTGAATCAATCGAGGATCGACCTAATTATCATGAATCTGATGAGACGAATCTATCGAGGGTGGAAGATTTTATTTTTTATACAAAAAAAAATTAAAATAGAAAAAAAATTTAACGATACAGAAATATATTTTTTATTTTAGACTCACGTGTATTGTCGTAACGAATTCCATGCAGTTGTTCGAAACAAGGCAATTTAACGAGGGTGCCTGGAGGGCTGTTAGGCCAGCAGAGCAACGAGTCCCAGTCAACGTCGCAGCCGTCCTTGTAGGGCCTCGTCGTCTCGAAATGTTTGGCCGTGAGACACTCGAGCTCCTCGCGAAATAACGAGTCATTGAGATCATTTATGTGGTTCAGCACGTTCAGCACATAATTACCGTCGAGTGGCTGAGTAGAATTCACTGATACATCGGCCATTTTTAAAATAAATTTCAAAATCCGTCGATTTAATATTTTAATTATTAATTATTTATCTTTACGTCGTTATTCACAAAATTAATTTATAAAAATCATTTTTTTTCTCGCCGTCCTTCCAATGCGCTTCATTTCTTCCCCGTGTCTTTCAATCTCTTTGTTTTGGTACAATTAATGGCAAGAAACTTGTTTTTTTTACCTTTTTCGTTTTGAAAATTTTAATTTTTCAATAATCGTTGGTTCGTTATCGTTTAATTTTTTTATCACGATTCAATCTTTCTTTTCGTTCTTCTGGCTACTAGCTCGAGTGAAATTTTGGACACTATCAAATTGCACTATCGCTTTAAGTCGATCATGTTATACCGTGCAATATCGCACTCGCGATCCATCATTTTTCCCATACACTGCAACAGGTACGACGAGAACTTGCCCCTAACGCTTAAACTCTTTTTTCTCGATCCATCACACTCGAAGCGACGTCTGTCTTCTTCTCCTTGAAATATCGTTCTTTCTCGATCTCAACCACGGAGATAAATTTCTTTTTATTCTATCTATCTCTCTCTATTTCTCTTACTCCTTTTTACTCCTCAACGATTCTTCAATGTCTTTTGTCACCGTTGAGCTCTTCGCTGGATAAAGTTGTCATTCGTCGGTACATATAGCTGATGAAAATTTCATAAAAAATGTTTGACGAGCACTCACTAAAACCTTCCTCTGTCGCGCAATTATTCGTTTCATTTTATTTTCTCCTTTGTCCCTGCAAATAGAACGCCTTGGAGTAACATTGGAGTATTGGCCGTTGGTTTAACTCGTTGCTTTCACATTTTGTATTTTGACTTCCGGCTCGATCGTGCAATTTGACTTTCCAATTATATACAAATATATTAAATCTATATTAATTTATACGACTCCGTTGATATCCACGTGTTGCTTCGACGACCCCACCTGTATCCTCACTCGATCCCGTCGTCGCTTCGAGAATTTCTCCGGTTAATTTATTCATCACTCCATTGATCGGACGACAAATTTATTTTCAATTAATTAAAAATATTTTTGATTATTTATCAATTCCCCGATCTAATTAATCAGCCCCATACTCGTGTTGATAAAAAATTTCAAATTAAACGGATGAAAGTTACCGCGAAAAGTTTATTTAATATTCTTGCTTTGTAGAGATTTCGTGTAACCGAAAAAGGGCATTTAGACAATTTTACCCGTCGAGAAATTTCTTTTTGTTTATTTTTGTAAATAAATAAATTTTAAATAGATATTTATGTATATATATATATATAGGCGAAGCTCGATCACGTCGAGCTCACTGCTGATGATGGTCTGGTTGGAAAACCGTGCCGGGAGGTAGTCTAGCGTACAAAGGACCGAGAGCATGCGCCAGTCTAGCGCACCATCCCACTCTCCCCCGCCACGAGGGTTGAAACCGAACTCACCCTTGCGCGAGATTCTCTCCTCGCGTCTCGTGTCCCTTTTCCTCGCACCTTTCATTCCTCACGTTTCTCTCGGACATAAACGACATGCGGATATACCGTCAAAAAAAACGCCTAGGGGACTGAAACGACACAGTTATTGGCATCCCGATACGATTCAGATCAAAATCGAAAACTCGCCTTCTCTATCTTTCCTTTGTTATATTTTATTTAAAAAATGAAAAACTCTACAGATTCCAACGCTCTCGAGCCAATATATTTTACATTATGCCATTCTTCATCATTTTTGACAATGATAAAATATTATTTTACAAAATACGATAGGTGTCCTGCATCAAATTTTTGTTTTTCAAAGCAAGAATACGTAAACGTTGACGAAAGGGAGTCGCGCCGTTTAATTCACTTATTTATTTCCTTTCTTAGAAGTTTCGACATTGTCGAGAGTGAATCGTCGAGGAGATGGCTAATGACTGTGCCGATAATCGTAATAGCGCGTGGCTGTGCCAATACAGGGGGATAAGGACTATCCAGACAGTGGGTATATTCAATACAGTACCAATGACAAAGGTGTGTCAATATCGGAATTATGCAGGAGTGCAGTTCCCATAGTCTCCTCGTCGATCATAAGGGATTAATATCCATCGATTCACCATACAGAATCGACATACACGATTCTCTCAATTTCCCCCTCTATATCTCGTCCACTCTCCTACGAAACCTGTATCCTTTCAATACGTATACCATTATCGTAAACTCCAGGATCGCGAATACCCTCTAACCAAATGGATATAAATTGCAGGAGAACCCGTTATCCGGATCGTTAACTGTATATAGCCTCGAGAATAAACTTCTACCCCTTAAACTTTATCAAGCCTCGTAGAGAAATCCTGGATCGATGTAGAGTCTCTATACAAAATCATGAAACTAGAGCTTAGCAAAACGTCCTGAGAAAAATACGTTCTACCAGGAAGTTAAAAAATAAGGGTAGTTTTAATTGGGATTAAAAATAACTGGTGATTTTCGAGTTATGATGTAAAGATAGTTTTAAGGGTGAGGCTTTTTTTATAACGTTAAACACAGAATGTATAATGCACGAGTGGCAATCGGTAGGGTAGTAATACCACTCTGTCGTTCAGTTTGCAAACTAAACAATCGTTAAGTTTATCGTTATTAAATCGAATCATCCCCAAGAACGAGTCAAGGCCCCTATGAACGTCCGTTGGATCGAACAGCTTAATCTATAGAGATATATCCGTTTTACACCGTCTTGTGCCTATTTACGACCCCTGTATTCCTCCATTACCTCAAGTTCGGTTTAGCCACGTACCTACCTATATATATACGTATAATATATATGTATAATATCCTATCTCGAGATCCATCTACGCACGTCGATCAGCTTGCCTCGAACCTAATGTGTATCGAACCATCTAACTGTCTGTCCATCAATTAAGCACCCCTTCCTCCTCCTCCTCTCAACCCCCTATCCACCCCTGTATACCTTGTATCACACATATATCCTATAAGCTATCTATATATATCGTATATGTCCAATATATGCACGACATATCTAACTTTGTATTCCTCTTCTACGTATACGTGTCTCTGTAGAAGACGTGTTCGTGCTGTTTCCACTTGCCAGATCGAGATTACACGATCTCATCCTCTGAGCTCTCTCCCTCTCTCTCTCTCTCTCTCTCTCTCTCTCTCTCTCTCTCTCTCTCTATCACGCTGTATCTCTCACCAACGGGAAATTCAACGACGACCGGTTTGCGTAAAGCCCGACGGTTGCTACCCTCTCGTTGGGTCAACCACTTGCTACGAGGAGAGGGCTTGTGAATACGCTGAACTCGCGTTATCATCTTCGTGATAATCACCCTAAAGTCGAGAGCTTCGGACTTATCCTCGTGACATAGTTTAGTCACCGTAACAGCAGGGTCTAAAAAATTTATCCGAGATAATATGATTACTTTTAATCGTTTATTTTCTTTATTTTTGTCTCGGAATTTAACGTCGCTACCCGCATTCGTATACGGTTATTAATTTTCTTGGGCGAGTTAATTATACGCCCGACGGAACTCTCCGTTTACCCTTGTTCTCTAGCGAGGCTGAGTTTTGGAAGAGAGGTGATTCACCCCCGCGACTCGTACCTACCCTTCCTCCCTCCCCTTCTCTGTAGGACAGCCCTTGCGCTTTCCCGAGCTTTCCGTGTGCGAGAAAACGCTCGAGAAACGGTCTGAAAGATTAATTACCTCCGTAGTAGACGGAGAGTCGAATGAGGTTTAAGCGGAAAGGGAAGTGAACGACGAGACTGTGCGGTTTGGAATTCACTGTCCCACCCTCGCCATTCCCGGGTTGATGGTGTGTCTACGCCAAAGATATTCGATGAATTCGCGGGGTGAGATTATAATGGCGCTAGGGTGAGAGAGCGAGAAAGGGAGAGGCAGAGAGACAGAGAAACAGAGAGAGAGAGAGAGAGAGAGAGAGACAGCCAGAGTGGGTAAAGTGAAACGCTCCTTAAGTGACGAGAGAAAATACGATGAATTTCGAGAAAGAGATAAATGAGTCCTATAGATACGAGAGATTAATTATTTGCCTGCGTTTCTTTTTCCAACGCCAGAAACACCCCGACCGTTAAACGAATTACCAGTGGTAGCGTTGTCGGCGCGGATATTATTACGTTTTTTACCCGGAACTTTTATCTTGCTAATCATTTTTTTATTTTTTTATTTTTATTTCGCATTCAACTCTGCATGTTCATCAAATTTATTTATACCTGGCTAGGTCTACTCTCATTGAAAAGAAATTAAAAATTGCCAAGCTCGAAGTATCTAACCTCAATATATTGGATTATTTTGAGGTTAGGAACTAGGCGGCCATTTTGGTTACTTGCCAGTTTTACCGCTAGGTGTCACCAGTAGTCGTTCATTACGAGCATTATTATAAACTCTCGCGTGAAACTTGGTAACGCAAACTTGAATCTATTTAACTTCGTTTATCCGTACGTAAAATCATTTAGGAAATGACCCCTAGCGCGAGAGAGGTCGTGCCGGGTCGTAGACTTTCCAGTTAACAGCGTCGAAGGACGTTCGAGGACGATCAGAATCCACCTGTTACTGCCACTATTTACTACCACCAGCCGAGACGTCTCTACATTCGGTAAACCGACAAAGGACGAACTATTAGATGTCCGGTCGTTTCTAGTTTACTGGACGATGCTCGAGTACTAACGGCGTGTCCATGCGGAATAGACAAAGGGTGCACTCCCTGTATATAGAACAAACCCGTTGGGTGTTTCCTCGGACAGGATAATTTGGTCGGAGAGCGTGAAATAATAGTTCTCTCTGTTGTGTTTGAACCACAGAGGGAATGAATTTTCCTTTTGGAACTTTGTACGAACGACCTTGTTTTTGCTTTAAAGGTCTCAACAACCCTTTGTGCTACATTGTTTCCACAACCTTTCAATATTAATGCAACTCCTACGCGCTTTACAATAATTCCTGGAATTACACAGATCGTATTCGACAAAGCGAAAAAAAATAACAAAAATCGATGAATCAACATTGCAGCTGGGTTAACGTAAAGAAAAAGACTCCCACCCCTAGTCGATAATCAAATAATTAATGTGGAAATTTACTTTGTCGTTATCGAACGCCACGAGAGGAACGAGAGGGACGTAGGTAGAGATTGAAAAAAAGATGAAACGTTTGAAGTTTCATCGAACGTGATAAAGGGTTGATGAGAAAAAGAAGAAAACATTATTTTTTTTTAAACATTTACAAAACGTCGTTTTTTTTTAAGTATCGCGATATAATGCGCCAATTTCCTGCGAACGTCATGAACTCGGTACGTGCTTTTGCGGTAACTGGCCGTGACACGAGCGCCGATAATACTTGACATACGATATCGCACACACCGATCTGGCGGTATATCTCATGTAGCATAGGGCCTTTGATCCCCTCGTCGAGCCCGTTGTATCAGATCTTATCGACTCTCGATAAACGCAATTTCACTCGATCGTTGGTCGAATTTTCCTGTAATACGGGTATCGATATATTTGTTAAAAATCGTTCGAGGATTGTCAAAAAAAAAACAAACAAAAATAATCATTCATTCGTCGATTTTTATTTGTATTTACTAATTGTTTTTGTTTTTTCTTTTGCTCTTAATCGTATTTATGTTCACGGTTTCAACGATATCGGTGCTCGTACATCAAAGCTCGAAGGATATAAATTCATCGATTTAACGATTTGCTGTGTGAAAAATTCTCGATAAACGCAATTTCACTCCATCGTTGGACGAATTTTTCTGTAATACGAGTATCAATATATTTGTTAAACATCGCTCGAGGATTTACAAAAAAAAAAAAAAAAAAAAAAAAAATAATCATTTATTCGTCGATTTTTATTTGTTATTATTAATTTTTTTTATGTTTTCTTTTGCTCTTAATCGTATTTATGTTCACGGTTTCAACGATATCGGTGCTCGTACATCAAAGCTCGAAGTATATAAATTCATCGATTTAACGATTTGCTGCGTGAAGGTCGACAAATACGAATATAAATGTCGAATTTTCGGTACCGATATAATCTATCGAATGACTTGCAAATAAAATAAAAGTTCTCGAGCTTTCGTGAACGGTTATAGATTTCGCGGCGCGATGAAATAGCCGATTACATTTTCTTCTTATCGACCTTGACCCTAGCGGCCCCGCTACGCCCCTATGAGCGTGGATTATCCGTGAAGCGATTTCCACGGAATGGGCGCCCTGGATCATCATCGGGAAAAGAAAAAAAGGGATGCGACGAAGAATGGAGGCTCGAAGTGTGGCGAGCGTGGAATGAAGAGATGAATCGTGTATATAGATAACTATGGGTCGTTTCACCCCTATTCGATAGATCCATCAGCTTCGTTCCAAAACTCGATGACGTCGACGATTTAAATACTTCAAAAAACGTAAACGCAGCTTTATTTTAAAAATATTTAAAACGACACGCATCAAGGTCATAAATCATATTTTGAATTATAATTTCTGTGTACAAAATTAATAATAAAATCCCAGGGGTTGAAGAAAATGGATCTTGTCGATTTTAGCTAGAATGCCCCATATATATATATGAACATAAGCATAGATATGGCATAGTACATGGAATATATATAGCCTCGGGCCGATCAGAGTAAAAGATGCGAAACGTAGGTCGAAAAATAAAAGGGTAAAGCGCCAGAGGTGATGATGGGATAAGGGAGAAAGGGTGAACGGCGAAAAAACGGAAGGAACAAGCGAGTCTTCTTCCCCCTGTCTCTACGTCTCTCTCTCCCTCCCTTTCGCATACACTCACACATACGCTCGACTATAAATGCTTCGTTTCATAAACGTTTCCGTTTTTCGTCCACACTCGGGTCTGCCTTGCTCCTTTGCTCTTTTTAGTGTAACGAACAGACGAGTAAGATTAATAACACCAAATAATCGCGATTTGGTCCACAGCGACCTAAACCAATTAGATCGAGTTTTCAATTTTTACCGACAAATTTTCATTTTTATACAGAAGAAAGGATTTGTTCGTTTTTTTTTCAAAAATATTTGCAGATACGCGTAACGTCAGAGGGCCAGAGAGTCAGAGCGTCTCTCTCTTCCTCACTCTCTCCCACCCTTTCGCATACACTCACACATACCCTCGACTATAAATGCTTCGTTTCATAAACGTTTTTGTTTTTCGTCCAAACTCGGGTCTGCCTTGCTCCTTTGCTCTTTTCAGTTTAACGGACAGACGAGTAAGATTAATAACACCAAATAATCACGATTTGGTCCATAACGACCAAAATCAATTAAATCTCGCTTTCAATTTTTACCGACAAATTTTCATATTTATACAGAAGAAAGGATTTGTTCGTTTCTTTTTTCAAAAATATTTGCCGATACGCGTAACGTCAGAGGATTGATCATCGTAGAAGAAAATTGGATGGGAATGTGTCCTATAATTTATTCATTATTTATTCACAAATCCAGACGCGTCGGGCGGTGATTCGAAGCTAAAAAAGGATGTGACGAGAAATGAGAAATACGAGAAACGAACTGTTGGAATAAGGAACAAAAGTTGTCAAAAAAGAAAGGAAGACGACAAGCTTCTCTCTATATTAAGCAGCCTGTTGAATACGTAATTATATACCGTTGCAGAAGAATCGATATTCCGTATCTCGCGGATGGGAACGTATACGTGACTGATATTTCACGAGCCGAGCACTCTTCGGATATATATTACGGTTATCAGGATTGTTAAGCAAACGAGAAAGAACGAGATACGTGACGTGGAAAGATGATAGAGTTTTTATTTATTTTTTATTTTTTCATTTTTTTATTATTCACACATAAAATACAATTTTGAGTCAACAAAATTCGATCGAGGGCGAATTCGTATCTTTTCCAAAAGAGCTGTTTCGCGATATTCTGATATTATTAAAAAAATTATTTTTTGATCGATTTTATTCATTATAATTCGTTTATTAAACTCGATCGGTGTCTCGGAAAAGATCGAACTTAAACGATTTATCATTATCAAAGGTTCGACCCCTCGTCCCTCGGGATATTGACTTATTCTCCTAACTCCGATCATCTCTCCTGGTACTTTGGTCAATTCGTTTTTTTTTCTTTTTTTTTCTCTTTCGTTCCACACCATGATGAAATTATTCGCGGGCGATAAAAGGAAAATGCTATCGAGACTTGATGTAACGCGATATTCCAGAGGATTCTTGATCGATCGAGCACGATCAGCCGTGACTTTTGTTTCATTGAGGACACGTCATGGAGGGAGAGAGCGAAAGAGAGAAAGGGAGAGAGAGATAGATGTTGAGGAGAGGGAAATTTGATACGAGCAAGATCCGGCTGTGCCCGTCACTTCGCGCGACCAAGAAAAAAAATCTCTGTCCATTATACAGCCAGTTTTTCGCAAGGATAAGTCGGAGCATATATTTTTATCCAGAATTTAATAAAAAATTACGCTTTTAGACAAAACTATCGTCGTCGTCGAGCTCGACAAAAATGTTTCTTCGGATTAACCGAAAAAATCCGAATGGTATAGTGTGGTGCGAGAGTGAGCGATAGAGAATTCGAGAAACGAAGGTCATTTTGCTCGAGCTTTTATTACTTCGCCAGAGGAAATGAATGTGAATTCCAGGGTGCAACTAGGAAAGCTCTCGTCTTCCCTCGAGAGCATCCTTCGCCAAGACTTCGCGTTGCTTCGTTCAATTTTTCTTTCAAATCTTTCACATCGCTGAATTAATTACCTCTGAGTTAATATCAGAAACAATGTCAAATAACCTGTCGGCATTATGTTACAGTAATTTTATTTTTACAAAATTTTTATAAATTTGTATAACACAATTTCTGTGTTTTTTTATTTCCCATTTTGTTAAAATTATCGTTGTGCTTTTTTTTAAAGCAAAGATCAATGTTGGGAACATTCGGGTAATAATAACTTTTCGAAAGTTTCGATCGTTATCGAGGATAGTAATATAATAAAATTGTTAAAAATAGCAAATAGTGCGAATGTCGTAGTATTAAATGTCAAGGCGATAATTCACATTTAACGGATCGTCAATTATCGCCTCGATGGCACGTGAGATTCCAGAGTCACTTGGTTGGTTACCAAACTACAGTCCTCTTTATATACGAGTCTCTCAATATTCCTCTATCTCTCGTTCGATGCCTATAGGTGTGCGTGCTTCCAGTAATGGAATACCAAAGTAACGGTGTCCAGTTTCCACTAGGAGACTACGATGTATCTTTCATTCTCGGCCACGAGAGAGTATAGAGAGAAAGGAAGAGAGAGAGAGAGAGAGAAATTGAGAGAGACCCGATCTACGAGAATACGTTGGAAAAGCCCAAGGGGTAGATTGTGGAAGAGGATATCTTTTCCCGAGGGACAGGTGGTAGATCTTGCATTTGCGAAAAGACGTCGTTGGCGAAACGTGGAGTGAAGCCATAGGGGATGGAGGTTGGCTAGAAAATTGAAAAAATAGGGACGAGCGTATGTGCAGGGAAAAAAACGCGAACAAGAAAGACAGAGAGACGTGGGTGGTGATAAAACCACTTATTGCAAGAAAAATAGAACAGTCCAGAGGCCAAAATAGAATTTTTTCTTTTTGTCACCCTCGCACTTGGTCGTCTGAGAAAATTGGCCTTGTTATATCTCAAATGTAAACAATGTACGGTGAAGCCTTTATCACTGAATTTTCGAGACAGTCGGCTACCTTACGAGCGTCACAGTCACACAGTGATAAAAAGTAAAAATAAACGATACGATACTTTTAGTACGTAACGTAAACTTGAGAAAGTCACGAGGCTCTCTCACTCTTTTTTTTTACCAACTTGTCAGGTGTTTCACCATTATGGTCCAGCTCTGGAACTATTTTCCACCCTCTGTCGTGGTAAGAAGACCCTAGACGACTTTTAGGGGAAAAAAATGGCAAACCAAAAAAATAATATTTTTTTTTGTTCTTTGAACTCCTTTTTTGCGAAACTAGACACAGTGAGTGGCTGAAATCGCCTCGGGGGAACGCGAAACTGTATGAAAGCCTACGCGACCACTTTGCTCTAACACTGGCTGATGGAGACTCGGTCAGTTCGCGTTCCTGAGGGTCGGATGGAGGATGAAAAAATTCGATTGAAGGATAGACTGTTGGAAAATTGCTGGATAGTATAAGTTAATAATCCAACCGGTCTCCGG
Source organism: Netelia inedita (assembly GCA_964017225.1). Classification (NCBI taxonomy): domain Eukaryota; kingdom Metazoa; phylum Arthropoda; class Insecta; order Hymenoptera; family Ichneumonidae; genus Netelia; species Netelia inedita. The sequence continues at coordinate 7,626,140 of OZ024924.1, read as the reverse complement.
ACCCAGGACGCACATATTTCCTGTCCGGAATACTAGGCAGATTCCTGCTTCCAGCGCGGATGTTCCGGTCGAGAAAAAAAAGCATTTTTCTCTCCCTCGCGCTCTCTTTCTCTGGCTACATACATAGATACTTGCGTATATTTCGCACAAGCCTGTTTGTACAGATGTAAAAGTTTGAAACGCACGTATACTTCCGCATGTCCCATTTAAATTCCGGATGCGTAACATTGTAGGTTTCAGCGTGTTACGACCGAATTCCAAACGTGGCCATTTCAAGTTGGAATTGAACGTAATGCTCCTAGAATTCCATTTGATATCCAATTTTGTTATTGTTGTTTTTGTTTTTTTGTATGTATGTGTGTCTCTTTCTTTTTGTCTCTGTCATAATCTCGCTATCTGTCGCTGCAGTCTCTCCTGCTATATATCTTTCCAGCGTTTTACAATATATATTCGTAGCCTCGACCAAAACCCTTCGGATAAGCCACGTGTGCGATGAGAGGATACCACGCTCGTGTTCTCTCTATCTCGTCGTCGGTTTCGTCGAAAGAACAAAAAATATAAAAAAAAATAAAAAGTCCATTTCGATCTTGACTTCCATGTCGACGAATCTCCATTTTGCCATGAAAAATATTGCTCCTTCCTCTGGTCGCTTCGCGAGAGGAAGCCACTCCCAACTCTTGCTTGCTTTTTTCTTTACCCGGGTTATACGCGACTTGTAGATATACGAACGAACGTGCGGGAGATAGAGGGATGGAAGAAAATTGCGGGGATGACTTTTTTTTTGCGAATTGACAAAAAAAATATGAGGGTTGTCGACGTTCGTACGAGTTTGCGCATTCGAGAGTGTATTTGCATTTGATATTTTCTTTTTCATCCAAACGACTAACTTTGTTTTCAAATCAATTTCGCAGGTAAATCGATATTTAATCTTTCATATTGACAGTTCTGTTATCAATGACGAAACATCGGTTTATACTTTTGTGTAATACTTTGTAAACGAGACAATTTTTAATGCGGTTCTTCGGTATTGTCTGTCACCCCTCTCGCGCTTTTTCACGAGGGAAAATAAAGGAAATAAAACACGAGCAACAAACTAGATTCTTGAAGAAGAACGAAGCTATCTCTCGAAGGGTTTGTTAAAATCGTATTACCGAGTCGATCTCGCTCATTCCCACGACAGTGATGCGTATAGACGCGTGAGTCGACGAGAAAAAGAAGAAGAAGAATACATTTTTGGTACGAAAGAAAAAAAAGGTTAATCGCCAGATTTTCTCTCTTTTTTTCCATACGGTTAAGAATTTTACAAAAGCCTCGAACGTTGTCAAATATTGGAGAACCGTTCGTGCGGATAATGTAGGAATAATATATCACTTGGACGTATGTACATATATTTGGATATTTTACTTCCTACCCTCTTTATCATCCTCCATACCTATTACAATTTAAGAACGACATTATTTTTCGTATGCGTCGAATCTTGGAGAAAAAAGATCGTGTCGAAAATATGCCTGGTATATAAATCTCATGAATTATTAGAGTTTGGTGGATACATTTTTTGGCCAACTATTTATCATTCGTCGAAGGGGCCTCGATATTCGCTTTATCGTTATTCGAACAAATCGTGCGAACGATGAACATCGATGAAAAATAAAGGAAGCCATAAAATCACGAAGATTGCATTTTGTGAATAAAACGAAATTCCCAACTAGTTTTACAGACTTGAATTACTTATCCATCGTAACTCGATGAAATTAAACCCCATAGAGATCGTCCAAACGAAATTGTAAAGTTGCACGCGTACTTACCAACGATTTTTCTAATCTAGTCTCTCTCTTTCTTTTGTAATTTTTAAATAGTTTTCTCCATTCGATTCAACTACCTTAAGCTACCCTCTCAACTACAGTTGCTTCCTATTTCCGATATTACGTCTTTTCCAGTAAACTTTAATTGAATTTCTCTCCGCGTAGAGGAGAGTCAGAGGAGACATAGAAAAGCTTCGAATTATCTCGGTCGGTGGTTTCGTTATCGTATCACGATCAATTTTTGATCACTATAAAATTCTTGTTTTTCTCTAGAGTATCACGAAGACGTAGGTAAAAGAAAAATATGGGAGTTTATAATAATAAAAAAATGAATAATTAAAAATCAGGTGTTCTTCATCATGCGTCTTGGAATATAATTCTCGATAATTTCTTTTTGTAATATTCCCCGCCGTTTTTTATCACTCGTCACTCGTCAACTTTTTCTCACCGGTTATATTAAAATAGCGCATTAAGATTAATTACGATAAATGCGAAATAATAATTCCCCTACGCAGAACTGTATAAAATAATTAAATTAAATTGCGTAATTGATATAATTTGTTGGAATTTATCGTTTTTTTTACTTAGACTTCTCTGTATTAATATTACTCGTTGTATCGGTATTTAGTTGAATGTAAATTCGCGACGATTGATCGTATCTCTTTCGGATCGTAACACGGGTCTGTCGCGATCGGCGCGTTGCCCGTATTGTACTGTCGGAATTAACATTTCAAGATTCTAGATACCATGAGAGAATCTTGGGAGTCAAGGCGAAGATGCGTAGAACGTGTTCGCGCTAATAGAGCTTATCTCAGCCAAATATTTGTCGTCTTAAGGATTTTACACCTGTACAGTCGAGTCAAATTATTAAAAACGATGAAAGATATTCGCCCGTAAATTCGCAATCTATAGTAAACCATATTATTCGAGATAAATTGTAATTGAAGCAAATTGTTCCTCGAGAGTATTAATAATGTCGACGATAATAAAGGAACGTTAACAATGCTTGAAAAATTATCGTGATAGACGAAACTAATAAATTTATGTCGTATTATCAATAATAGTTTGTATGTTCGTTGAGAAATATGTTGAAAACTTTCCTTTCTCAGTCATCAACTGATAAAGCTTGCAATTTTCTCGTAGAGCGTTAGTAGCAAGCTTGTTGATCGAGTCAAATTTTGATTTGCAGCGGATTATAATTTATCAAGAAGACTGTACACCGCTTGCACCTCCCACCGTGAGTCTCTCACACGCAGCAAAACAGAGACAAGGTACATATTGTAGAATCCACAGTATCCCGTGGACTTGGGTATGTTACTTGTCTCTATCTCGTAGCTACTTATATTCTCCGCCTTTCTTCTATTTTTGACCGTGAAGCCGATATCACCGGGAAGTAGCTTTGTCTCTCGCCAAAATTTGGTTCAAGGATTATTTGATCTACCGCAAGGTACTTTTAAAGGGATCGGCAATTTTAATATACGCGATCGAAAATTTATTTTTAATATGCATCAAATCGAGTGACCTTTTGTAAATTCTTGAAACTGCAGACAACTCGCGGATTTTATATCCCGAAATGGAGGATCTCTTGCTGTCGGTCGATCGTGGAGATGTGACGAGTGGAATTATCGGCAAATCTTGTAAAATCATCACTAACGATAAGTAAACTGCGCTGCTACGATGGAGTCAATGTCACAGAGTTCTATTTTTAATCCGAGAGTAACGGAGGGTTAATCAATTCTTTTTTTAATACTATATTATCAAATCTATAATTTACAAATGAATAGCCAACTAATGCAACCTTTTCCCTTTTCCGGTTGTCTAACAATCGTTTGATGTTGATGTATCGAATGAGGCCCAACTTTCGCACAGAAAATATACTTAGCGAGGCTAATTTTCTATCCACATACACAACGAATATACAGCAGAGTTGTTTTTGTTTTTTTTTTACAGCGAACGATTTCATTGTGTTTTTTGGCGTAATACACTATGGATAAAGCACAGCATTATCCGCTGCGTAATTTAATACTGCAGCGGTTATTGCTGTGCTTTGTCAGTAAATATTAATTATCTTCGAGAAAGATTTCGTCTCCTCGAGGAAGACCATATGGAGGACGTAGTAACCCTGATCGACGTGACGGCAACAAGGCATAAAGCGCACGGACAATACGCACACGCACACACGGTAAGTAAACATCGCATGCACACATAGCTAATTTTTCTCGAAAACGCACACTTTTCGAGACAAATCGACTCCGTGACTTTAGTCAAACCGCTAAAATCACGGAAAACGGATTTTTTTTAAGGACAAATCGACTACGTGACTTCAGACAAATCGCTAAAATCACGGGAAGCTGAATTTTAAAGGCAAATCGATCCTGTGATTTTATACAAATCGCTGAAATCATAGAAAATTGCATTTCTAAGGATAAATCGACTCCGTGACTTTAGACAAATGGCTAAAAGGACGGAGTCGATTTTTTCTGAAAAATCCATTTTTTCGTACCAAGTCCAATTTTGAAATGTGTGTGCTGCGTGCTGTGTACTGTATGTGTTGTGTGCTGTGTGTGCGGTACGCGCTATGTGTGCTATATGCGTAGTGTGTGTATGTGTTGTCTGTGTGTTGTGTGTGTGTGCTATATATACTACGTGTGCTCTGTATGCTGTGTGTGCTATGTTTGTTGAGTGTGCAATGTGTGCTGGGTGCTGTGTGCGTTGTGTGTGCAATGTGTGCTGGATGCTGTGTTCGTTGTGTGTGCTATATGTGATATGTATGCTTACGGGTGATATTAGTGATGCGTGTACTGTGTGTGATATGTGTGCTGTATGTGATGTGTGTGTGTGTGGTGTGTACTGCATGTGCTATGTGTGATATGGGATATTTGAGTGTGTATGTGGTTCGGTGCTGTGCATTTGCCATTAGCCAGCGCTAGATGTCGCTTAAAAAATATAGTAATACTATAATCTTTCTATTGGAGAGCCCACTAATTTTCTCATAAAAATATTCCGCCGTGTGTGTGTATTAATATGCGCTGTGTGTCTATGTGTGTATTCATTCTTGTCTGATGTACGTGCTATCCGTGCATGCTGTGTGCATCCTGCGCGCGGGTTGGGTATGCGCTGTTACATTTCGTATACATATATGTGTAGTTTATGGTCTGTCCTGCATGATCATTCATTCTGTGCTCTGTTATCCATTCTTGATAATAATAAGTATTCAAACTACCGGAGAAATTTGAGGCACTTCGTGACTAGATTCCGTAATTGGCCCAGATGCTTGTAAATATCGAGGTAATAAAGCATTTTGTCAAAAATGGAACTCTGTCGTTATAGTTCGTGGTGGCAGCACCGATCAACACTGAATCACGAATATTGCCGATAATACGACTTTTGGAATCTACACGACCGATCAACAGCAAAGGGTCTTCGCGTCGTTTTAAAAACCCCTGCTTTCAAAATATAAGAATTCGGAAAGTAGTATCCAGATGAAACTCTTTCGCGATGAAAGAATTTGAAATAGATCTAATAATAAACTTTCTTATCGGTAAATTAACTTGTCCAATTAGCATATAAACGTATGATGAAGTTGTACATGGCTAATATCTGAAATTAAACACGAGTAGTAGAGATTATCAGTACTACACACTCCAAATTTCCCTATTCCAATATCATGTTGTCGAGCAAATCGTGTGGTACCACTGAACATTTCGATGTATCGTATAAAGTTGAAGATTTCCGGCATCTTGCCTAGGGAAATTTTTTGTGTTCATCGTCCCGTCAAATAGCGTGTATACACCGTATACGATGAAACGTACTATGTCATAATTGTATGCAGCATAGTGTGGTACTATACGCGGCCGATTGGGTACACGACAAACCATACGAAGATACGTGACAAGAGAATTTTTTCGTTATGTGGACTTCCACGTTACGAGCAAGATAACGGAAGGATTCGGAATGTGCGATTTTCTCGGACTCTTACCGAGCTGAAAGAAATACTTGAAATAACATTATACGTGGACGTCGGGGCTGTGACAGTGCTCGTACAAAGTAGTGCATCGTTACATAGATACATCCAACTGTTTAAACTTTTTTGTTTGTTTGTCATTTTGGCTTTTTTTGGGAACCTTTGTTATTGCAAAGTGCAACGTTGATCGTTACCAAATGGCATACCGACCGTTAAGGCAGGAATACCTGCAGATGCCAGTGGTAACACGGGCTTACACTACCGCCTGTGTCATCACCACCATCGCCGTGGTTTGTATACATAACTGTTATAATAGAAATAATCTCCTCTGATAAAAATGTCTGAACATTGCGTCGACAAAAAATCTTACACGAAACATTTAAAATGAAAAAATTCCAAAATCCGTCCTCATTTTATAATATTCAATGAAGATTAACTTTTTATCTGAATTCGTTGACTTTCTCAAGGAGAAAGTTGAATGTAGAATGCAGATGAGGTAAAACGATGAGAAAGCAATAAACAAACCGCTAACATCCACATAATTCCATATTAATCTTGCATACGTACCGCAATTCGAAGTGTTTTAAAGAATTGTATTTTTAAAATACGATATCGCGAAAACAGGGATGAAATCGACGTTGGCTGTAATTTTTCTTATCGAATAATTTATACTTACTTTTGTGGATTTTCAGCAACTCGAGCTGGTCTCGTCCTTCCAGCTCTACTTTAATCCTATTCTCATAATTAAACAATATCAGGTGAGAGTTGAGATCTACGTTGGAAGTTTAACTTTATTTTTGCTTGGCTAATTTTATTCATGATTTTCTCTACTTTCGTTGACATTTTTTTTACAGCTATGGCGTTTGATTACAACGTTTCTGTACTTTGGTACAGTGGGCTTCAATTTCTTCTTCAACATGATATTCACCTACAGATACTGTCGGATGCTAGAAGAAGGTCCGTTTCGTGGTAGAACGGCCGACTTTGTCATGATGTTCATATTCGGAGGCGTCTGTATGATTGTATCCTTTTCGCCTCGAATTTCTTGCCGACAAAATTGTTAACGAGTCAATTAACTCACCAGTCGTCGATGATTTTTATATCGCGATATAGTAATTAACAACGACTCGTAGAAAGAAACGCGCGAAAGATCTCGATTCGTAGATTTCCTTAAACGTACCGTAAGATTTTTGCATTCTTCGTTAATTTGTTATTCCTTGGACACGCGTTTACTCTCATGCTCGTTTACGTATGGTCAAGACGCACACCCTTCGTGAGAATGAACTTCTTCGGACTTCTCAATTTTCATGTAAGTTTGTTCTTCGCTCCGGAGTCTCCGGAGTCTCGAACGAATCTTGCGTAACGTCGATTTTATTACAGGCCCCTCTTTTGCCGTGGGTTCTTCTTGGATTTTCCGTTCTTCTCGGCAATGCGCTATGGGTCGATTTGGTAGGAATGGCCGTTGGTCACATGTATTACTTTGCCGAGGACGTATTCCCCAATCAAAGAGGAGGCTTTCGCATTCTGAGGACTCCACAGATCCTGTAAGTTTTTCCAGGCTATTTTCTCACATTATTTCAATAAATTGTCCAATCGACTCTCCTTTTTTTTTAAATTACTCGCGACGAATGAATTTGCTCTTGCAGTAAAACACTATTTGATGAACATCCGGAAGACACGGATTACACTCCTCTGCCCGAGGACAGGCCAGGACGTTTCGTGTTCGGACAGGGTGCCGATCTCCAATGAAAACTACCAAACTTTGTTCGTGTCGAGATTTTGCGTTCGTCGAAAAAGAAATGAAAGATCCACTGCTTGCACATGGGAGGGGGGTCCTTTGAAATAATCATTTTTCAAGTACATAAAAAATGCGCATTTAACAAATGCTTTTCCTCGATCTTTTTCTTCTTTTTTTTCTTCTTCATACTTTCGTTTTCTCCCTGAAACGTGTGCACCGTGCGTATATCATAGCTATCCAAAGAATATTGAGCAATGTATAGACACGATTTGTAATTCACGCTCAATCGATCGATTGGCTCATCAACCGTGTGAGATTTCATATACAAGGGAGTATAATAAGCAAACTCGAGAAACTTTATGTTTGTGATTATAGAGATCTGGGGTTTCTTTTCTTTTGTCCAGCGACTTCCGAGAACGTCGTGCGAGAAAATGAACGTAAACGGATAATACAAGAAAAAAGAGCGAGCGAGTGTGCATGTACCAGAGTGCGAATGATTTATGATTTTAAAGCGGGGTGAAGAGCACGAAATTTTCATCTTCATTGTTTTGGCTCGAAAGACCAAATCCTAATCGCAATACGCTACTTTCGCACGATACATACGACAATCTCGCTCGAAAAAAATGTACAAATACATAAATTACATTATAATTATTATTGTTGTTAACTATTGTATGGTTATGTTTTTCCTTTGATAATGCATATAAAGAAGAAAACAAACAAACAAAACAATATGAAAAGAAAGAAAAATCTAAAGAGCAACGGCAGGGGGCCGTTCGTCGTTGCGAGGCTGTACAAACTAATCGTAAACATGGAATAAATTATGAAAGAAAAGGTGAAAGGTATCCGTTATTTAGTGCAAGGGAGCAAAAATAAATTGACTATCTCCTATTGTATATATATCATAAAGCATTTACGAATCGACGTATCGATGCCGAGGATCGATTTATAAAATCATTTATTGGGCTCTTATTTTCGCTCGATCTTTTCGTTTCTTTTAATGATAAATGATTCATTCGTGATCGCTGAGGATTCGGTGATGCTTAACTAGATACATATATGCAATGGAATATGAACTATAATACAATGATCAAGGGTGAAGAATTCTATTGTACAATCATCGTCTGCTTTATCTTCTTCGCCTTCTTATTTCTATTTCATCATTTATTTATTATATTGCAACTGTCGCTAAGAGCACCGTTATGTCATCCGGCTTACCACCTGAAACGTAAGATTTCATCAAAGCGTTCAATTCGTCATGGAAAGTTATCCAAATCAGTCGAGAAAAAAATTATGTTTAAAAAATAAAAAAAACGAAAAATAGTTTCGAACTCTTACCTATGGCATCTATGCCGTTTTGCCTTGCGCTCTGTGCGAACGGTGACATAAAAGCTCCATCGAAAGCGAGACTACGCGCCATCCATGCTATCGAATTCGCTACTCGCTGTATCTTTGTCGGATCGCGTTCACCCGCGATCTTTTCCATTTCCGTGACTAGCAATTGATCAGGCACATTGTCGAAGACACCATCGGTAGCGAGAAGTATAACGTCCCCGTCCTCCACGCCGAAGCTGGATGTATCCGCTGACTCTGGACTGCGCGTAGAATTAAGAAAATGTTGGCGATTATTAAAATTTAGATATATTTAATTGAATAGAAAACTGTAAGGAAAAAACAGTAATAAAAAATTTCTAAATACAAAGTTTTCGTGTGTTTGGATATATTTTTCCTATTTCCATTTTTTACCTGTCGCTAAGTACCAGACCAGAGTGGCCGGGAGGCGGCAAGGACAATTGAAACGGCGTATTGAAGTAATGCTGCTGCTCGGACGAACGATGCACCACTTCGCCTTTTCGAACGACGACGAAACCGCTATCACCGATGTTAGCCGCATATATGCTGCTAGTTTCTTTATTGAGAACTATAACGCACGCGGTGCTGCTACCTGAATATTCGGAATCATTTGAGAGTTATTAATTGCGTCGCTTGTGGAATATTTTTAATCGGCATGTAACGATTGTATCGCTTGTAACATAAGAGGTAAATCTGCGTTTAAATGTTAAATGATTTATGAAATATCTCACCTAATATCGGTTGCTTATTTTCTAATAGTTCGTAGTAACTTCGTGCCAAGAGGCCAGCTGGTTCGGAGGGTGTGAACCTGCCCATCGAGACTAGCCTTTCGCAAGTTCTCATTAAAAAACTGGAAAACTCGCCGGGGTCGATTCCATAGTGTCGCCAACCACCAACACCGTCCGCGACACCTGTAATATTCAAAAGATTCGAGAAATTGAACTGTTAGCTTTATTTTGTACATTATCACCACGGTAATCGTTAATCTATGGCTGGATATGTATGTTTCTTTGACTGGTAGCGTGCTCGGTAAAACGCAGGAAGAAATGCAATTTTATGAAAGTAAAATCTAAAAATAAAATTTCCATACGTCATTTAGAGATCCCGTGTTCGCGTTGGCAATTTGCCTTTATTTACACAATTTCTGAACGAGACGCTATTATATCACACGATACTAGGAATAATTTATATTCCTATGATTTAAATCGAAATTCAAAGTCGTGTAATTTAATTCTGTACTCAATTTTACTGTACATAGAAAATAGTCGACGGTATAAAAAATGTTTACGAGAAAATTGAATATCTTTGTGATAACAATTTACTAGTAGCTTTATAGACTACGCAGACTTGAATTATTGAGCTTTCGTGGGTCAAAGTTTATCCATTGTATCTACCGAGTGTGGAAAACATATAACAAACAACTGTCTGAGCAAATTTATCTAATATTATTGAACGAGAACGTTTTTTTCCAATCCTCGCACTGTTGCGAGGATCGGATATGTTGCTAACAATATTCACTAACAGAGTGAATGATCCAATGATAGAAATTTTAAATGCATCTTGATTTAAATAAAAACACGTTTACCCTTGCTTCTACTCGGGTAAGAATCTGAGCGATAGAACATTAAACGCTTTGGATATATAATAGGATATTATTATATAACTGAAATTATTGATTTCCAAACGTCGAGACCTTTGAGGCAACAAAACCCAACTTATTCTCCCACTCGTTATAAAAAAGGAACTGCTGTCTATCCAAATAGAATATAGATTCAATATACATGTATGTTTATGTAACGATTCTAATTGAGTTACCAAATTGTAAAATATTACAAGTATCGTTGTACTTGACAACAAAGTTTGGCGGTGGTCCAAGCGTGACTTTTCTTTTTTATTCGATCTATTCCGGGATTCAAAATTTTTTGTCGGCACGTCGATTTTATAAGGCTGCGCACGAAAGTTTTAAACAATCAACTACTCAAGTTACATTTTTAATTCCAGAAGTCAAGCTTGACGTTGCTCTAAATGAACTTTCCCATACTTATTTTAATATCTCTTGTATTTTGTCAATCTCATTTGCGTCATGACTATGTAGATTATCGAATATTTTTTTTTTTATGTCTAGAGATGTTATTTATGGATTTTTGGTTAAAAATGAACGGATTCTCAATGAAATGAAAAAAGGGATAATTAATACAAGAGTTGAAAAATCGAATTAGAAATTAATTCATACGCTCATCCCTAGAGGAGCTTTTTTCGTTACGGGTTTTAATATGGTGAAAGTTTACATGCTATGGAATAGATGAAATTATCGTGTCCTCGATTCTGAAATTCGTATCAAGGGGGAATGCAGTGCACGCCAATGCACAAGCGATGAACGGTACAAAGATCCAAGTCGCGTTCGGATCAGCTGTTCTCCGATATTGCACCAGCATGTGTATGCGTTGGTGCAATATTTAAAAAACGTACTCAATAAGATAAAAAACACGAAAGAGAAAAAAGTCTGTTGCACATTCGCAAATATTATGTTTGAATAATTTAGAAATTTTTGTAAATTATTAAATAGATGTGAAGGGGAGAAAGTGATGCAATAAAAAAATAATTAATCACTAACCGATAACTTCTGCAGCCTTAAACTTGGCAGTAAACCAAGCGTCATCGCCGAATTGTCCCTTGCGTATCCTGCCGCGATTGAAGTCCTTAGGAAAACCGCAAACTGCCGATACGAAGGATGCATCGCAATGTTTGCTCGTGCCTGCATCTGCACACGATGCAGTCGTGCCGCTGTAGGAGGAAAGACCGTTCCATAACGCCCGTGACAGAAGCCTGCCAGTCCAATAGATCGATTGCATCGTTCGCCGCTGAGGCAACGAGACTCAAAATATTCTCAAGCCCATAATTTTCCTTTGTGTATTTGACTTCCTTCCTCACTTTTTAAAAATCGTTATCACGCACTTTTGTAAACTCTCACGGGTACTAAAAGGTTTCACGCGATGTATTGAGCTTAATTTCGTCGACGTATCTTTCGAGAAAGTACGATATTGTTTTCTCTATTCTTGTCAGACACGGAATTAATCGATCTCTGTGTGATTCACGATGACATAGGAAGGAGAAAGATGCCGATTTCACTAGTGTATTAACTGGCCGCGCTTTGGACCCTACGAGCACAACGCGAATCGAACGATGCACGCGACAGAATAGAAATAAAACGACTATTTGAAAAAAAAATAAAGTTGTATACACAGAACCAGCAGGATGGAAATACTCTATCGTTTAACCCTCGCAACACGTTGATCACACGCGCTCACGGTTCTCACGACCCACAGCCCAGCACTAGGTTTCATTCGAGTCTTGAAAAATGTTCTCTCTTATTATTATAATAGTTTTAATGAGCTCCAAGGCATAGATGAAACAAATTGTGAGACTCGTCTCTTATCATCCTTAGTTTGTCCATATAGGCTCCTCGGTGCTACCAGATTATCGCTCCAGATGGCGTCATTTCCGGTTTGAGCTCGTAAGGCGCGGCATCGAGGGAAGAACACTTCCGGCAGTGTGAAGTTGTCGTCGAAAGAAAGAATCGATAAAACCGACGGTACCGCGCGATATGGAAGCCAGTAGCAAACAGCTTATTTATCTTCTCAATAATCAATCGCCGCAAACTTTTGCGACGACCAGAAAAAGCTTCTGGGTAGGCAAGTGAGTGTCGCACTAAAGAGACCACGTCCCTGAATCTTGTAACGATCTTCCATTTCTTAACAACCAACACCAACGAGTTTCTTGAAATTTTCCTTCATTCTTGTTTTGGTTTCGAAACTCCGATCCCTTCGTTCTTAACCTCCTGCAAGGACGAGTTCTATCTCGCGTAGTACGATCATTTTCGAGTAAATTTTTTTTCTGTCAACGTTTCCGAGGCGAAAGTCCAACGTCTTCGCTCGCTCTTTGATTCGCGATTGAGCCCCGGTTTAATTTACGAGTCACCGCCTGTTTGTATAACCTTCGATGTACGAATAAGGGAAACGATATTATTTGCTTAGTATCATTGTTGTTACCAGTTACAGATGATCAATGTTGGAAGGATGGTATTGTCGTTCCATCGCAAACAACAACGCAGATGTGGAGGATGACGACGAGGATAGTCCCGAAGAGGAAGTACCAAATTACAAGGATCAGTACAGAAATCTAAAGCGCAAATTGAAATTTCTCATATACGAGAATGAGTGCTTTCAAGAGGCATTGCGCTCGACGCAGAGAAAATTACTCAAGGTCAACAGGGACAAGAGTTTTCTTCTAGATAGATTGCTTCAGTACGAGAAGGTCGACGCTTCGTTCAGTGAAAGCGACGAGACCGAGTCGTCCGAGGATGAAATGGTCAGAGTAGATACTTCGAAGAGGTAAAAACCGATAACTCGCAATTGCGTTATTTTAACTTATAAACAATACGAATGGTCGATTCCATTTTTCTCGTTTCTCGTTCTACTTGTAGAAAAAAACCAGAGATCGGTGTTAACAATCACACGCCTCATCATCCGGCAGCAGCGGTAAAGCCACTAAACACCAGTAAAAAGAAAAAAACGACTCCAAAAATACCAAAGGCCCAGAACCCACCGTCGGTAAGGATAAATTCATATCCTTGATTTTTTGGCAATAATCTAGTTAATACCGACTTATATATCGAAATAGGTTCAATCGTCGAACAACGTGGTATCGATGTCCCTCGTTTCCGACGGTCACATGACTCCCGAGGAAGTGGAGCGACACTTGGAGTCGCGTCAGACGTACCTGGAACTCGTGCCGGAAAAGGCACCGCCTACAGTCCCTACCGAGATGTTCAGCAACGATCCGTCGCTCGACAGGTGATTTCTATCGACCTCCAATAAAATTTATCACAATTATCCACGGACAATGGTTCTATTGAAGAAAAAACAAAACAAAAAATGATTTGTAGCGAATCAAATGAGATCGGGGAACTTGAAACATCGCCGAGCAACATGGGCGAGGATTGCCTCAGTGTCGACATGATGCACGAATGAATCAACGACTACGAATAGCGATCCCGATAAATTTTGCTCATAGTTTGAAAAGTTAATGAACTATATACAGTAATGTTGCACATAAAAGCCGCTAAGCTAAAGTCCCGTACCCTCTCCCTTCCTCTTGATTGACAATTGGTGTATCCCTGATTATTTAAATCTACTCATCGATAATATTATAGAAATTTTTATACGCCATGTGTAATTATTCGTTCTCCTTTTCATTTGCGCAAGCTTTATAACTGAACACGATCATACAAATATTTCGTACGATTTCATAGATAATTAACCTTAACAATTTATTCTCGATTCTTTTTTATTTACCTTGGAAAGAATGTCATGCTGACAGGTCAATTGTGGATCTGGACGTTTCATGATGGTATTCACCGTTTTCATCAATTTTTACGATTAATGGTGACGCGGAATTCTTGAATATTGTAACGACGTAAAAAAAACGATGATACGCGAACATGTCTCGATCTCGAGTACGTTGGATCGTCTCATTGCCAAAGTGGAGATCGAGTGTGAGTTATCAACGAGGCTAACCGGCGAAAAATCGGGTTCTTCCGGTCCAAGCGAGGAAGATGCGACGATGCCGACTGGCCCATCCGCTAAGAGAAGCAACCAAAGCGATTCTTCGGAAATTACGTGTCGAATATGTTACGATACGAGTCCGCAATTTCCCATACTATATCCGTGTAGATGCAAGGTTTTTAACATTTTTACAATATATCTTGTGTAAAATTCAATTTGCACGGATTTTAATGCAGTTGATAAAAAATAATTCGTTTCTCGTTGCGAAAACGAATTAATTACTTACAGTTTCTCCTCAATAATTAATAAATATTAATTATTCAAGGCTAGAAATATATCATTAATTAATACTATATTATAATCAATTTATCAAGATTATAAAACACACGATTTGTTTTCTTCTCTACCACGATACTTCGCATATTGAGTCAGTGCGGATGAAAAAAAAAAAAAAAAACGTGTATCGTTTTGTTCAGGGTACGATGGGGGCGATTCATTTGGTGTGTCTCGAACACTGGCTCGAGGAGAGCAATCGTAACAGCTGCGAGCTGTGCGGTCATGAATTCCAAGTCGAACGTACACCTCGTTATCGGGCACTCCATTCAATCGTGATATGGATGTGTCTCAGTCAGCATCAGCATCGATTGTTCGTCCGAAGTTTACGCGTCGATATGCTACGATGTGTGATCGTAACACCCATTACTATCGCATGTTCGTACGTTTGCGTCGTCGCGGCGGATTTTTACTCTATGAAAAATTACGAAAATTTTCCACCTGCCAAATGGACGACTTACTCGCTTCTTGCGATGATGACCCTTCTCATATTCTCGTACTTCGCTTGGATGTACATGGCCATACAGTATCATCAGAGGGTATGGTTTTACTGGTGGCAAAAGACCAGTACGGTGAGAGTCAAACTGCCAACGATGAGAGAAACGAGCAGCGCCAAGAGCTCCGATTGTCGTACATCCGTAATCGTCACACAGCTCTGACGACGATATAACGGGCATGTAAATGTTCTTCCTTCTCATACGAACGACAAAGTAATCTTTACGATGCTCTTCGCTTTATCGACATCTTGCCGCGACTCAATTGCGACGTATAAATCTTCACTTTACTGCCGTCCGATACTTTTTTTACCCAAATCTACAAAACCGAATAAATCATGTGGAACGTTATATAAACTTTCGATATAACATTATTCAAACGATTAATAGACGAAATATATCTTACCACTTCGGTTCCAATTGCTGATATGTTTGCGGCGAACCTCGACAAATCTTTGCCCTCTACGTACACAGGCTGACCCCGGTGGAACCTTGAACGAGCAGTAGAAAAAAGTATGAGAAATATCGATCCATCAAATTTCTTTCCATTCTTGTGCGCTAATTACTTCGTTAATAAATCATACGCGTAGTATAGAGAGGGATTATTCTTAAGGTGACTTAAGTATTTTATTGCGGCGTGAAAAAACTATCAAAGATATGGAAAATTGAGAAAGCAGCAAAAAAAAAAAAAAGAAAGCATTGAGATAGACAGATAGACGTACCATCTTCTTTCGTACAGAAGTTTGCCGTCTTCTATTCTAGTCTCGACTAAAGGAGAATCGGGAGTCGTGGGTATATGCTGAGTTGGGAGACTGACTGTATTGTAATGTGGCATTACTACTGTAAATAGAAAACCTCGGTTATTCCATCATTTTCTATTACTTTTTTAGATTTTTGTTATTGTAATAATCGTTGCTTTAAATCGTTGAATTAATTACCTGGCTTTCGAACAGTCGTCAGTACTTTACCACGGCTTATAGCTTTCAAGTCGCTCTCTATCTCCTTTTCATCGAGCAAATAGTTCAATTGCGCGGGTGGCGGTTTTCGACGTTTTTCAACTTTTTCCGGAACGGGATCGTTCGGGCGACGACGCAATTTTCGCGTCATTACTGGCTTGACCTTCAAAGTCCGAATGAACGATATACAACAATTATTTTGTAACGGATAATTATTTCACGAAAGCTTGAAAATTTGTCATTATATTTACCTCCATAGAATCGCCGGTGAGTTCCATCGTGTGACGATCGGATTCGATCATTTTTCTCTTCTCTTCCATATCGGTGAGCAAATTTTCCTTCAGGTCTATTTTCTTTTCCTCGAATTCTTTAACAGCAGCTTTTTTCTCGAGAATAAAATCACGCTCGACCCATTCGGTGAGATAATCGCGATAAATGATATTCAGTCGCAATCTAGAAATTGATCCAACGGTAAATTAAAAATTGAGATTCTATTCGTACGAATTCGTATAGTTCGATTGGTAAAACCATCTACGTCCCATAATTTCATTGTTTAATATGAAAATCACCTTTCTTTATACTGGGCCTCTAATCTTTTTAATTTCCTATTATATTCTGGATGACTTCCGTCTTTGAGTTGTTGCAACTGTTTTTTTAAACTACCCAATTTATCCTGGTAAACCCTGAAAATAATCAGTTTCATCCATTCATTGAGAACTCAATTCGTACTGTAATTAAAAGTCCGTTATATTTTATTTTGTACCGAAAAATGTAACTTACTGTTCCCTTATTTCGGTGTATTCTTCGGACTTTCCCATATCGGTTTCACTTGCCTCTTCAGTATCTGGATATACAAATACAAATAATGGAAAATAGGTCCTAAGATTAATGGAATCCTCATTATATCCAGAATTAACCGAACAGCTGCATTACCTTCGTCGCTTTCGTCCTGATCGTCGACATCACGATCCTCGTAAAGGTATTCCTCGTTATCCTCATCCATTTCATAATCATCCTGGCCATGAACGGCCGAGAAAGGTGAGCCTTGATAAGACATGATTCACGAGTTAACGGGAAAAATAGAAATTTTCGAATTGTTGGAAAATCAACTTCTGATAAACGTAAACAACATTGCACTCGGTATTTGAATCACGATCTTTCACTTTAAACACACGGACGCGTGAATACGATATCGAATTATTCAACTAAACATTTTAGGATGACGAGTGTTTGTCAAGATTTTTCTAAAATTGGACGCGCAGGTATTTCTATAAATTGATATGATTCAACTTATACACAAACAACTATTAATATGATACAATTGACTTTGAGGTTATATCACATTTACCCCGTTCCCTCCTTGGCCGAAGGCCAACAGTCTGAAGTTGTCTTTGATTATGTCGCTATTTTGAAAGCGCGCGGTTTTTCGAAAATTGTTTGCGTTCATATAATTATTAATTTCACCTTGCATATTATCGACGATTGCGTTAATTACCGTAATACCGTTCAGAAGTGAATATAATTTTCCCTAGTTCGATTGTCAAGCCAAGTTACGTGCATTGCGCTTGACCTTTTTATTATCATTCAGTATTCAATAAAACTTGGACGAAGGTTACTATACCGACTCCCCGAATTTGGTTATTTTAGCGTACATCAGCTGTTTTGTGCTTGCATGAACGATTGTTGTGACTGCATCGCACTTTCGTTTCACTAGAAGTGAAGCCCATACGCTTGATAGACCGAAATTGAAATCATTGTTGAAATATTAACGAAGAAGTGCGAAACTAAAAAATTCTTCAGACTACGTCGCAGATTCTAAATAAGACACATGCAAAAATAATCATATCACAAAAATGTCGAAAATATTTACGCCGACTAACCAAATTCGGCTGACGAACGTAGCGGTCGTTCGTATGAAGAAAGGAGGCAAAAGATTCGAGATTGCTTGCTATCGGAACAAAGTCGTGTCCTGGAGAAATAAGCTGTGAGTACCGATCGTATATTATCAAGGTTATGAACAATAAAGTATCCCGGATAACACTAACGTGTTAACGAGTAGATTGCTGAATTTACCGCCACAAATATTTAAATTAACTTCTTAAAATGATATAAAATTGTCGATATCATCTTCATCGCAGGGAGAAGGATATCGACGAAGTTTTGCAGACTCACAGTGTTTTCACAAACGTGTCAAAGGGTCAAGTGGCAAAGAAGGAAGATCTCGTAAACGCATTTGGGAAGGACGATCATACCGAAATATGCAAAGAAATTCTGGCAAAAGGAGAATTACAGGTCTCGGACAAAGAAAGGCATTCTGCGTTAGATTCCATGTTCAAAGATATCGCAACGACGGTCGCGGACAAATGCGTGAATCCTGAAACGAAAAGACCGTATCCAGTCTCCATGATCGAAAAAGCTATGAAAGACGTTCATTTTTCCGTCAAACCAAACAGAAACGCGAAACAACAAGCTCTGGACGTAATACCGCAATTGAAAACCGTAATGCCGCTAGACAGAGCACAGATGAGACTGAGACTCTCGACGAGTGGCAAAGAAGCGAGAAAATTACGCGACAAAATCGTGAAAATGGCTTCAAAAACGGAAACCGAGGACTGGAACGGAGGAACTTTAAATTTGACGTGTTTGATCGATCCGGGACAGTACAGAGAGATCGATCAACTTGTAAACTCCGAGACAAAGGGACACGGAGTTTTGGAACTCGTCAATCTCAAAGAGATCACAGAGGGCGAAGAATTGTTGGAATAAAGCCCCAAAAAAAAAAAATTCCGTTTACGAAAAGTCAATTGCAAACGAAAACTCGTAAAACAATATTTTTTTGATTATCTCTACGCGTGACATAAGCAACTGCCATGTATATTGTATAATAATTTTTGCATCTTGGTTCCAAGTAAATAGCGACGTTGAAAATCTTAATAATCGACCTATCGACGTTATTAAAAAAAAAAAAAATTAATAAAAAACATTGTAACAAAGATCGACCGTAAATTTTCGTTATCCAAGTCCAACTTTGCGACGTTACCGTCGGATTTTTCTTTGTATTTGTATTTTAATATGTTTAGCGTGAAAATTTAATAAAAAATCGCTTTGAGAGTTGAAACATTTGAGAAATAATTATGGTTATCGAAAGAGAGACGTTGAAAGTCCGAGGTAAGCGAGGTTCCTGGTCTCGCGTAAAATGCCGACGATAGATAAATCCTTTATACGAGCTTTTGGGTTAACGTTTATGCAGTTGACTCCTCGGTGTCTTATCGGTGCTGCTAGCTACACAATTAAACGCAGTCAATAGACGATAGACCTAACAATATATACATATAGTACATTAGAAATAATTTCATATTTATCGACATAGTTACTATGTAATGTTGCGTATATCACAACGATGTACCGTCAATATATAAATACAACAGGATTACTAGACTCATCCAGTTATTACCAGGCTCTTTTCCTATTCCGGCGTTTCATTTTGTCTAGTCGGTATAAATCTATATAAATACATGTGTACGAATCACGAATATATACGAACTCCTCACTTATCGTCATTCGTAATTTCGGTGCGCGGTATGTAAATATTTTCGGTGCGTTGATCGCACTTGGACGCTATGCGCGATACAGTTAAAAGAAATTCCGAGAGTCGTCCGAGATAAATTTGCGCCTCTCGATCGAGCGCTCCATCGTGTACCAGAGGACCGAGCCTTCTTTCTGCCTTTCTGCAGATCGCCCTTGCGATATGGAGGGAGGCGCAGGCTTTTCCACCACCCTTGATAAAAGATTTTTGTAATGTTAGAAAAATTGCAAGAAGAGCGTTACTTTGGAGAAATGTGTAAAAACGTGATTCTTACAGGAATAATGTAATCCTCGGGGGGTGGTAACTGATTAGCATATTCGGAGATCCATTCTTCGAGATCTTTAGTGTGTTTGTTCTCGAAACTATTTTTTCTCGAGCCGGTTCTAGTTATGGCGTGATTGAGATCGAATAATATCATCTGCACCCTCTTGAGTTTGTCGACATAGGGATGTTCGACCTTGCTGTCGCAGGCAAATTCTCTGGCGAGCCCTATATACGACGATAGCTCGTCCGTAGCTCCAACAGCGTCGAGGATCGTTTCATGGTTTTTGGCGAACGCAGGGAATTTCGAATCTCCGCTATTTCCTGTTCCTAAACCACTCGAGGATTCATTGTCAGGAGCTAAACGAAAAGCTGTTCCAGTCTTGGAAGTTGCGCTGCCTCCGCTACTACTGGTTTCATTGGAAAAACAAAGTTGTACGGACTCGTTTATGAAGTTTCGAGGTTATCGAGTTGCGCCAAAAGAAACTTACAAATTTCGGTGTGAACTCTGCAAGCTGGCTTTGTAAACGATAATAGATCTTCTCCAAGCATGTCTGGCCAATTCCATATCTTTTTATTAACGATTGACACCAGTCAACTGAGCTATTTTAAGTCGTTTTTTATACTACGCGTTTGAGCATCCCGGCGCAATCAAACTTGCGTTTCAATCATGAAATGGAGGTTATGTTTTTCAGGAATCGACGAAGCTTGCGTTCTCGTCAGTAGAGGGAGAGGATTACCAGGGAATACCGGGAATATCGTCATTTTTCGATCTCAATTTTTTTCCGACAAACCTTTTACGTTATTTGTACATAATAATCTTATGTAATCGACAATCCCGAGAAACTGTTTTGTCAAGAAAGTATGAAACACAGACTCGCCGACAGAAATGTTTTTTTTTTATATTGACAATGACCTCTCGTCTTTTGTAGTTCAAATCATTTATAAAAAGTATTATTTCTAAGTCTTACAGCATATAGAACTCTCTAACATATTATTTACATTTGCCATAACTATTCCGAGATTGTTTACCTCGTATATTTCTTTAGTTTAAATAATAAATAATAAATTTATCAAAAAAAAAAAAAAAAAAAAAAAAAAAAAACAATTAATCGCTACGAGAACTAATTTCGATCTTGCAACGAATCATTTTCGTTGCAGATACTGGGCTCGGCGGTTTCAGGAAACTCAGGATCCCAAAATCCTTCTGGTGTGAAATATCTTGGATTGTAATTGGATTTATGACGCGAACACGCATCCATACGTTTTCTAAGTTCATCCTCTGCTAAATCCATGTTTCCATAGTACTGAAAATACAAATGTTAATGTGACGAATGAGGGCTCGGTGTATTTTTTTGGAACTTATCGTATGTACGTCGACTATTACGTATTTCATCATTAGATCGAATAAAAAAAATCCAAATAAGACTTTAATTACAAAAATCACAGACCTTTTCGCACTGCCAGCAATTCCAACCACGAAGCTTGCTCCTTTTCGCCTTGTTCCTGTCGACCTTTCCCTTGTGAGCATATTCTGTGCTTTTCATTGCTTTCTCCGGTGGCCTGTGAAGAAAAACAATCTTGTATAAAAAAAAAATCATATTTTGATTGGAAAATTATCAATTCGCTAATGAATTTCTTGCTGCTCACAGATGAAAGCTATCGTTGGGTCGTTTAGGGGAAATCCAACCATCATTGGAGATTTCAGCGTCCCAGTTTATATCCTGAAGGTCCAGATCGCCCAATTCTTTGTCAGTATCGACGACCGATTCTTCGGTGGGTTTTCTTTTTAAAGCGCGAACGTTCTCACATTTATCCGTGCTTTTCAGAACTGCAGAACTGGTTGACGGACGATCCGACGTAATATTCTTGTTTACATGTGAATTCTTTAGTAATTCCGCAGGAGCAAAGAACGTCTCGTCAATCTCGTCAATCGATTTGGAATCATGAAATTTTGCGATTGCCGAGGTCGATTCTACCGTATCGACGCTCCGCTTTCTCGCAACGTTACCATCGGTTTTATTCATTACCGATGAATCGGCCAAACAAGGCGATCCTGAACAAGTATTTAATAAATCATCAAAAACTCCAAAATTATCGCCATCTTCGTCGTCGAAGAGCGAACGTGCCGTTTCATTAATTTGACTAAAAGTTGGGACTATTAAACTCGTCTTGGCAATTTTCGCATTCGAATTACTTTTGCTCATCGCACAAGGCAATACAGATATTTTCGTCTCCGTCGAATCTTCAACGATCGTCGGCTTGCTTCGTTCTTTCGATCGTACGGTATTTGCTTCGCATAAAGTTTTCTTCGTTGTACGATAATTCTCATCGAACAAGCTTCCGCTGCATTTGCCAAATACGTCGGACTTTGCTATAATTTTCTTTAAACCGCCTATATTGACTTTTGTGGAAACAGGTTGAAAATTTAAGGTAGATTGTTTCGATGGTTTCCCACTAGGTGTTTTGTGCTTTTCGATATTATATATCGTCTTATCTAAGCTTATCTTCGATAGCGGACGTGATTCGTGATGATTTAGTAAAAGATCATTGCCGCCGTTTTTGTTTGCGTTGTTCTCACAAATTGGTAATCTGTTCTCTTCGTTTTCACTCATTGTGCGTATCTCTGTTGGATTTCTACGTTTACTCACTATTATCGAAGTTTTAGAAGTAATTTTTTCCGTTTCCTCGTCGACTAAAGGCTTGCAATTTTCTCCGAACGATTCATTCTTAGACGATTTGCTCTTTTTCACTCTCGAGCTCTTGTGTCCCAGTTCCGGACTGATTACAGGCGAGGTACTTCCAAGACGGTTCTTTGCGCGGTCGTAGCTTAATACCGATGTAAGATCTATCATCTCGATGTCATTCCGTCTCTCGCTATCGTTATTATTTTTTATATCGCAATTCTGTGGTTTGGGAGTTGACGTTTTGGTCCCGAGAATGTTTTCGTCCACGAGAGGTTCTCCGCAATGGCTCGTAGACGCGACCACCTGGCCACCACGACGTTCTTTCAGAATATTTATCAGAACGGATTGCAATTCGTTGTAAGCTTTGAGAATGGTACGCGTGCGTTTCTGTGCCCCTGAAAATGTGACGAATTAGCGCCAGAGTCGTGAAACTAGAAATAAATAAAAAGGTCGGTGCCTGCTTGCGTAGGGTTTAACTTACTGTCGTATCCATTCTCAATGACTTTAAGAGCAGCCAGAATTTCATTATGATCGTCATCAAGGATTTGCTCGGTAGGAAGTTCGATCTCTGGCAATCGGTAGTTTGATATGTCCATAGTAAAATATGAGATTTTTCGTTCTTCTCGCCGTCATCGAGCCACGAAACACGCGGGTGTTTTATTCAAGTCGAAACGACGATGGCAACTAACCTAAATGCAATGAAGTAAATTGTCTTTTCATCGTTTTTTCTCGAGATTCGCCAATTTTACAAAACTGTACAGGCTTTTTATCATTTCGTCTTACGTCTTGGCGTATTCCTTCCGCCACCGACTTTCTCGAAGTTATTTGTTTTTCAAAATATCACGACGCTCTGTTTATACAGAGAAAATAAAAAAGAAAACAAAAACGTTATAGGAGAATACGCGTCCGACTTCACGTCTCGGTGTTGCCAATCTCGAGGATTTGATTTTTGTTTTTTGTTTTTTGTTCTTTTTTTTTTTTTTTCATACATCATATGCTGTACATCATTTTCTGACGTTGGTCATCCTGCGTCGTTCTTGAATTTGATTTTCCTAACCTCAATTACGTCCTCGAAGATGCAAAATCGTCGTCGCTGTCGTTGTTGTATAACGTGTTTCGCCCCTTTTTACCCTCATTTGTATCTTACGGCTCTCAGTCTGAAATATTTGTGAAAATATTCTATTTATTGTTAAACGATAGTTTGAAAATATTAAATTATATCAATGCACTGTATTACTAGGCAATAATTGGATATTATAAATCATCGTAGAGACCTGAGTTCGTGAGGTAAAATTTTCATTTTGTTTATCCGATTAACTTTTATTGTTTCCCTGCAATTGTTATTTACATGTCATCCGATCGAGGATATACTTTCACAGCGTGACCAAAGCAATTATATGCATAATAGTGACTAAGGGTATCGATACTTCAATTACAAAACAAACAAACAAAACGACGGCGACGAAATCGAATTATTTCATTTTCCTCCAATTCAGCAATCGCGCGTGGAAGGATTAGTAATAAAAAAAATAAATAAAAAATAACGGAGGCATCGAAGTTTCTGCGATTTGAAAAAACATAAGACCGACGAAACAACGAGTCTCGAGCGAGTTTCGAGACTAATTCGAGAATCCGAAGTGTCCGAGACCCGAAGAATTGTCAATGGTAAAAGCTCGCATTGTCGTTTTGAGAAAACACGGAATTATTAATCCAGATCAAACGTGTTGCGTACAAGGAAAAATAAAATAAAAACAGAAATCACGTTCAAGTGCGAAATTCCTAATTATGCGCGGACATCGTCGAGGGAGCGGGTGGGAAATGATTTTTTGGCGATCGACCGATCAATGATTTACCTGGGGCTTGAGTGACAGCGGGAGAGGGATTGTACGTGTCCAAGCCATATCGCGTCATTAGAGCCGAGAGAGCGTTGCGAATGCCAATAGTCGCGAGTTGCGACCATCTGCCGGAGCTGACCGCGTCGTCACCGGCATAAACTGCATGAGCGTCGAAATTTCCTTTCTGTTCGCTAACGCCGTCTGAAAAGAAAGATTGCCTCTCGTGGTATCATGGCAAGCCGATCGACACGATCTACGAAAAATCGCACGGATAACGAAGAATGAAAAAATAACTTCCGACTGACCTGCCGTGGGTGGATTTAGAACTGGCAGATGAGGATCTAATTGACCGCTTTGTCTCGAATTTACCGCAGCCTGACGAAGTTCGCTGTGAAGATTTCCTAGCAGCTGTACGGCTTTAGGATCGTTCTGAAATCATTCGAAAGGGAAAAGAAGTTTCTCGTGTTTATCGAAAAAAAGAAACGAGATCGTTTTATGGATTAAAAAATCTTACCTCGCTGTCCAACCTGAGAGACATTAGGTCATCTACTCTTATAGGTTTTCCCTGGCCAAGCGAGACAGTGAGCATCGTGAGCTTGCGTGCCAAGCTTTCCTCGCTGTTGACTTCGCCCTGGGCTACGTTCGCGTGTTGCACTCTCGACATCATTGCACCGCCTCTAAGGCCACCCTGGTCACGCCCTTTGGTCGAACAGACGTTGGGACTGTTGTAGTAATAACTCGAGGGTGAAACAACGAATGGTCCTCCCTCGCCGAATATCCCACCACCCGCGAATTGTGATTCCGTCGCTCTGTGGCAATTCGTGTGAGAATTATAACCTGCCTCCATTTTAAGGCGCTTTGATGATCTGCAAAGGAGAGAATATTGTCGATGATAGACGGCTGACTTGAGGACAACCCCCGAGCCTTTACGACATTGACAATGATTCTTTATTACGTTGTTTACAACTAACATGCGTGTTTTTTTTTTTTTCTTTAATTTCCAGTCACTATGAAAAATTATCACATGCGATGACATGCCAAGCTGTATAATGAAATTAGCGAACGTCAAGCAATTTATCTACAGAGTTGAACATGCAAATTTCAAGAATTCAACGTTCCCGCGTTTCGACTAAAATTTCAAGATCAAACTCCTTGTGCCCAAAACTCGCAGAGAACTTTTGTATTTCTTTTAATTCTGAGACGAATAACAATTCGATCGTATAGTCGCAGTTTTCGTTTTATTAGTTAAAACAAAAATAAAAAATGGTCAATGGTATAATGATTGTTAATGTTTCTTTTTTTTTTTCTTTATCGGTTGAAGCCTCGGCCAAACATTGGGAAGAAACCACTAGCCACGCGGATGATGAAAAAAAACGTTTAAATAAATAAAGTAATAATAATCTTCGGTCCATTACCTATTTACAGCCCTACATGTGCTATCATAAAAATTGTTCCTCTATCATTCTCGGCCACAATTACTTTTTATTTCCTGAAACACAATGTATTTTTCTTCTATTAGATTTATCTTTTATGATTAAACTTTTTCTCTTTGACTTTGACATTAACGAGATACAAATGATTCAGGGCTATTCGTATTGTTCATTCATTCGTTTACGCGTGATTTCATTTCTGCCTGAATTTCACTCGACGAAACTTCGATGAAACAATTAATCGTATTATTGTCATTGGAATTTATCGTATCAATTTTCTCCGACTTTTCAAAACGTTTATCTCTCGATTTTATTCTTCGCCTCGTATTACCGACGGTAATACGACGTTCATTCGTTTTCACACGGACATACGCATCGTTGAAAGGAAGTAAGGGGGATATGATTAAAAAGTATGATTGAATGGCTCGTTGCAAGCCACTGAAAAAAGATATTTTTTTTCTTGCTTATTTTTCGTGTCGTACGTCATGAAATCGGCAGAAATAACATCACAATTTCTCTATATTATCCTATAGGTATCCTTTACACAGTAGTAGTATAACGTTAGCACGTAGTAATGACATGGATATAGGATGTAAGAAACAAAAAAAAATCGTGTTGAGAAATAAAAATCTTATATCTTCCGCAGCTTCCCCGAGGCGTACTCTCATCCCGTCACGCGCAGTTGGCTCTATGCAACACTCCGTTCTGTTTTTCATTTTCTTTCTTTTCTCTCTCTCTCTCTCTCTTTTTTTTTCCCATCACAACGAATCGCTCTAGTCCTATGTAACAAGTATATAAGACTAAAGCTTAAAGGGTCTAGAAAAATAAATTAAACAATAAAATGTTGTTTTTTTTTGATAACATTAAAAATTCATTGATTATCGACTAAAAAATATATAGTCACCGTATTTTTCGTTTGTTTTGCTGGTGGTGTTTTCTTTTTCACTCGTCTTGAATTAATTTCATAAATAGTTATGTTACAGCGGCTGCATATTATTCATCGAGCTTATTTCACAATATTATGTACTAATAAACCTCCGTAGCATTTTGTCCTCGTTATTTCTCTTAGCTCGTTTAGCTTGAAAAATCTGAAGCGTTTAGCGGCTGAACGTGCGAGGGCTTGAGACGATTCGCGCCATTATCTCACGGATCACGCAAATTTGTAATTGGTCATGCTGCTTGTGTAAAGTGTAAACTTTATGTTATTCTCGATAGCCATTTTTTCTTTTCTTTTTCGTTTCTTCAAGCTGCTTCAGTTTTGCTTTATCTTTTCTTTGAACGTTCATCGCCTTTCTTTTATTTACACAATCGATATTTTTCATTCTTCTTTTTCTTTTTTCGTCTTATTTCTTCTTTTCTATAAACTAATTAACGCCCAGAGCCCGTGCTTACATCGTTATCCGTGTACTATTCTCGAACTATATGGCTGAGAGTTTCATAGAAATTATGACCTAATGTAGTTTAGGAGAAGTAACATTCTTTTTTTTTTTTTTTTTCTTAGCCAAGTTTCGGTGAGTCCAAATCACCAAGTACTAACAAATATTTACAGACAATTGATCATTTATCGTTGCGTTTCGCTCTGTTATTTTGTATACATCTGCTCTAGCTAGCCATTCTTACTTCTCACTCGTATAATTCTCGTCGAATATTATACGACAATCATACCTAGAGCATATTAGGTATCGAAAAAATATTTATATATATATATATATATATATGTGTGTGTGTGCGTATATATATATATATATATATGTATATATCAGTGCATACACGAACGAACTCGCAATATTATAATCGTCGTACATTCAGCATTGATACATTCCGCAATTCTCCTAGAGAGATAAATCGTTCTTTTCACTAGTTTTATATCTCTGGCCACACTCTTTAACCTTCGTTAAGATCGACTCTCAATTCTCATTACCCCACGGT
The DNA here is from genome assembly GCA_964017225.1 of Netelia inedita. Taxonomy (NCBI): domain Eukaryota; kingdom Metazoa; phylum Arthropoda; class Insecta; order Hymenoptera; family Ichneumonidae; genus Netelia; species Netelia inedita. The sequence continues at coordinate 7,598,208 of OZ024924.1, read as the reverse complement.
GATATTGCGAGGCTGCAAATCAACGCGGCTAGTCAGTTGTTCGGCTAAGTTTTAACCATTGACTCGTGTATATTGCAGAGAAATAAGAAAAAAATAACCGACGCACAAGTTTACAGAAAAAAAAAAAAAAAAAAAAAATAAGAATACCAGAGGAAAAACACAGCGCTTCTCTGTCCTCTTCGTTGATCTGTCAGCATTTGTTACACATTTGTTTGTTGCGATTTCATTCTCATACCCTTACGACTATACGACTTTTAATTAAAGAACATAGAAAATTTGTTTCTCTTTCGCTCCCTCTCTTTCTTCCTCACTACCGACTACTCGCATATACACCAACAATAATATGAACTTGGGTGACATGCAAAGAGAAGAAAAAAATGTAAAATAATAAATCGACTGTGTGCTAAGAGTTGTTTTTGTTTCTCGGTTTTTTGTTTGTTTTTTTTTTTTGTTGACTATTTGATTCTTCGGTCAATCCTCCGCCGTCATGAGCACGGGAAAGAAACAATAATAATTCGTAATAATAATAATAATCATAATAAACATACTACTAGAATAAATGCCAAGCAAAAACTAGGAGTTACACAACGACAACTACCTACGGTGTTGTAAGCAGATTCTCGATGTTTCGTGGAATATTATCGCAGATTGCGCTTATCATTGTTTTGTTATTATCTTTTTTTTTCTTTTTCTCGTTTTTGTTTCGTTCCTTTTCTTTTTTTTCGTCGAACTGCGCTTTTTTACGCGTACCTTGTTTCATCTTTGCTTTCGTTATTTATTTTCTTTTTCTTTCATTGTCTACGACTACTCACCCCCCGACGTCGGACAGGTCATCGGCAGCTTTATGCGGCCCGAGTTTGTTGGGCAGAGGCAGAAGAGGCACTTTTCCTCCTGATATCTCCTGTTGTTCGCGCATCTGGCGTCTTCTCTTTTTACTCCACAGCTCGTGACAGTCTTGCCACGTTGGCAACTGCGGAGCTGGCATTCTAAAAAAATGTTGAACAATTAAATCGACGTTCGCGCACCGAAAGTTTTACGCAAAAAAAAAAAAGTATTACAAGAGAAAATTAAAAATTAAAGCGTGGTAAGGAATAACGGGAAGAGGAGACGGGGAGGAAAGTATTACGTACTGATCCGGTTGTATGTTCTTCAACCAGGCACTTTTGAGAGCGTCCGCTGCCGTTATACGCTTTTCCGGATCGAGCTCCAACATCTTGTCGAGCAACTCGAGAGCCGGACCCGGCATGAGAGAGAAATCCTCCCTAAGGCGACGTCTGTGCGACTTTTTTGGTTTAAGAGTATGCCATAACGGCAATTTTATAACCGACGGCCATACCGCCGGTGTCGGAGTGCCACAGACTCGCGAGATCATTTCCAGCTGCATCATTTCTATATTTGCCTATTGAATAAACAAAAATTGTATTATAGCTTGAACGTCGTGCGATAGAGTTTGATAGGTTTAGGTTTGAACTTGCCTGGAACAAAGGCTTTTTGGAAAACAGTTCCCCGAGTATACAACCGCAGCTCCAAACGTCGATCGCAGGACCGTAACGTTCCTCGCCGAGAAGCAACTCGGGCGGACGATACCAAAGCGTTATGACTTTGTTAGTGTACGGTCGTTGTCTATCCTCGGCATTGTACAATCTCGCAAGACCGAAATCAGCGAGTTTGACTTCACCTCTGGAAATACGAATGAGAATAAAGAAATCGATTGGGAAAAACGTAAATTTTCAATATTCTCGTGTGCACGTACCTGTTGTTCATCAAGATGTTCGAACATTTGATGTCTCGATGAAGAAAATTCTTTCCGTGACAATAATTCAAACCGTCCAAAAGTTGTTTCATTATACTGGCGTTGTTCATCTCGTTAAAATTAACCATGCCAGATTCTATGAGACCCATGAGATCATGATCCATGTATTCGAATACGAGATAAAAAGATCCTTTGTCCTGGAAATTTGGGAGTTTCGAAGAGTCGACGTGAAAATGGTAGATTATCGTCGTGTAAATTCGTGGGACGGAAAAGGAATGAACCGAAGAGTACCTTTCTAAAATCAAGCGCATCCTGTTTGTCGGTTACGATTTCGCGGAGATTCACGATGTTCTTATGGTTCAATTGACGAAGAATCTTGATCTCTCGTACTGCGGTTATGGGAAATCCCTCTTTCTCGTTCTCGAGGCGTACTTTTTTCAATGCAACGAGAACGCCTGCTCGTTTGTCCTGTGCCTTGTATACCTGACCGTAAGTACCTTCGCCAATTTGCGCTATTACCTCGAATACGTCGACGCATCTCTCGCCCCAGTCTTTGCCACCCGAGGCCGACATCGGGGTATGACAATTTCGCGAGCTTCGTCTCTTCAGTATCTTCGGTCTTTTGAGCTTTGGTTTTGGCGCAACCCGATCGAGCATTCCTCTCGGTGGTGTTGCGTTCGCGTCATCCTCGCCACTAAAATCTTCCGAGCCAGGAACAACTAAAAATATTGTACGTTAAATTCTTCCTACGGCATACACGATGCAATTTTACAATCGTATGCTCTAGCTAGATCATACGTGATACAATTTTACCGTCTCTCAAGACGACGCGATAAACCGTACATTTCAATGACTCACCCGGCGGCATAGGAAGATCCTTGATACTTTTCTTCGCCGGTGTTTTTCCCGTGGGTGCTCCGGAGATCTTAGCTTGTTGTCCCTTGTTAGGAGGACTCGGCGAGCGACTAGGCGGGGAGTCGATGCTCTCGAGATCATTTTGGTTGATACCGGGCGGTAGTGGTAGCCTCGAGAGACTTTTAGTTTTGAAGGAAATAATCGGTGGTTTGGGTGGATCGACGGATTTCAGTGGTACGAGATTGTTCGGTGTATTGAATTTCGACATAGCCGTTGGTGTCGTGTGATGAATAGCGGGCGGAGGTACCGAGAGGTTCGGGATAATCGGTGTGCTCGATGAATTAGGAGGAACGGACGTATCGTGTGGTGGCGGTGGCGGGGTTCGTCCGCTTCCAATATCGGGATAACACGTGTTATTATTGGTCGTAGTTGGTATAAGAGACGTCGTCGAAGGAATTCCCGTAGGTGTCGTACCACTGCTGCTGTTATTACTTCCGCTCTGTCCGACGATTTGCATCGTCACGATGCTGATGTTCGTTACTGAGCCCGTCGGTGAATTATTTACAATTACATTCGGCGAAGGATTCGAAAGAGGCGTAACGGCGGCAGCTCCGATAGCCGAAACGGTCAAGGGTGAATTTGTCATCGGCAATGGTGGAGTTCTACCTGCCAAGGAATTATCATCGATCGTTACGGCCAACGATGGAACGGGAATATCGATTACTTCGACGGTCTGTGGTCCATCGGCGTTCGAAGCTTGATTGGTCGTTTGAGGAACTCCGAAACGTCCATTGGAAGAGGTTTTCTCCAGTGTCGATGACGACGGACCTCGCGATTCCGTCGAATCTCTCTCGTCCGAACCCTCGATTATCTGCACATCGTCCTGATTGCCCGCTTTTTCCTTCGCCTCCTGCAACTTCTTGATAGCTAATTCCCGCATATTTCTGTCCTTGACGAGTTCCGCGAACAGACTCGTTTCGCTTATCTTCGCCTGTACTCGAAGATTTCGCGCGGTTATGCTCGTTGGACTTCTCACGTGGCGCGAACGCTGGGGCGACGGTGACGGTATCCTCGATGGACGCGGACTCTTCGATTTGTGCTTTCGTGCCGTTTTATGTGATTTACTGCTCGGTGAGCGTGACGCTTTCTTTTTCGGACTTCGGCTTCGTCGTCGCGAACGCGAACGCGAACGCGACTGTGGCGCTGCTTTTCTCCATCTACCGGGAGTGCGAGATCTCGACCGCGACAAAGGCACTGGCAATCTGAGTAACAAAACGTTGCATGCAATTTCTCGTTAGTGGAAGAAACTGTCTTAAAAGTTCGTTACATAACGCGTTAAATTTTTCCAAGATAAATTAGTTGAAAGAGATTGAGTTTCAATCGAAAGTCTATGGAATGTAGAAAAAGTACAAATGTAACAATAAGTATACAAAGTTGAGCATTGAATGAAAAATATGTTGTCGTGAATCATACCTATTAGGTACAGGACTTCTCGTAGATCTTGATTTTCTTTTGTCCCGTCTTTCCTTCTCGTGATGCCTGTGTCGTCGATCGGTTTCCTCGGCGCGTCTTCTGCGTTTGCTCGGTGGCGAATTAGCCGCGTTTGTTCCAGTAAGTGAATCCGAGGTACGTCTTCTGTGACCCCCAGCCGCGTTTGGACTGAATTCCCGTCTTCTCGCTCCGGTTGGACTGGGAGTGTGTCTCATTCTGTGGATACCCGGATTCGGACTAAAGTCTCTTCTTCTCGGTGGACTATGATCTCGACGTCTCGAAGGTGGACTAGGACTGTGCGGTCGTCTTCGCGACGATCCACCGGTCATCGGGGGCGGACTGAGACTATTACGTCGAATCGCGTGAATGGGACTTGGACTTCGTCTCTGTCGATCGCTAATCGCGTGATGCTGATGCGGTTGTTGCTGCTGTTGTTGTTGTTGTTGTTGTTGTTGTTGTTGCTGTTGTTGTTGCTGATGATGATGCTGCTGATAATGATGCTTGGAGCCAGTGCTCTCGGGCGTTACAGGCCTGGGTGGTAAGAGCGGTGTATGAGGCGATTCGGTGTGTCGAGAGCTCATGATCATCGATGTTGGCGGGGTAGTATCGCGTTCGTCACGCGGCGGTGGTGATTCTAGATCCATATCACTGGGCGAACGTCTATTTCGATCGTCGTCGCGCGGTGTCGCCGGTGATATCGGTGAGGTATCATCTTTGAGCGGCAGAGGCGGCGATTCTGGCCAACTACCGGCACGTTCGATGCTACCGATCGTCTCATGTTCCGGCGTTCGAACAATGCTCTCGGCTCGCAAAGCTCCATGCTGCTGTTGGTCTCTCGGGCTCAAACTTCGCGACACGCGTTTAGACTTTCGTTTTCTCTTTTTGTTGCTCGTGCTCGAACCCGGACTAGGGCTTCTCTTTTTCTTTTTTTCGCGTTTGTGCTTTTTCTCTTTTCGTCTCGCGTATCTTCGCGCCTCCTCGTTCGCGTAATCCGGTGAGCACGATGTCGCGCCGGTCCCTCCGCCTCGTTCCCTCCCGTGTATGGTAACGGCTTGTTGCTGAGAACTCGAAGCTGGCGGCGGTAAGGACGAGGATGGTTCGCCGCTGTCCTCGGGCGAATAACGTCTATGCTGAACGGCGCGATGTTTCATCGTGCTCAACGGCGGCGAAGGCGATAGACTTATCGGCGATGCGCCCAACGGTCGACCGGGACTCGCCGAACAGTAATAACGCGATCGCAGATGCGACTCGACTACCTCATTGTCCGTGTAACTGTTACCTCGGCTCTCCTCCGACTGTATCTCACCCGCCTCCGGCTCCGAAAGATCCTCGCTGCTTACATCCGAATATTCGACCAATGGCTTTATAACCGACGACGCTATGGTCGGCACGCTGTCGATAGACTTGTCGCGCGATCTCTTCTTCTTCTTTTTGCTCGAACTCTTGCTCTTTCCATGCTTTCTGTGCTTTTTCTCGGGTATCTCGTAAACATGACGATTCACGTCGGCGCTATCGCGTCTTCTCGACTTGTAACGTCCATTGCGCTCTATGTCACGACTGCTAGGCATGTCACCTACTGAGACATTATTCAAAAAAATGTATTAGACAGAATGTTTTATTTTATCACTGTTCCGTGCGTGCATTTCACCGAGTTTGGACTTTTAATTGTCGAGATAACGTGACTTATTGGCAATGTACACATGTATATGATATATAGATATATATCGATATATATATGTGTATATTCATGTATATAGATATACTTAATAGCGGTGTGTTAGTACGAGGTTCGAGGATACGTGAAAAAAAGAGAGATCGCGAATAGATTCTGGAAAGAATGTAAATACGAAAAATTCGAATGGGGCAGTGCAGTTTTTGTACGAGAAATGATTGTATCGACGATGGTGGATTAACGAAAATGTCAATCAGCGCGAGTCATTAATCGGTGTTAAAAGACGTTTTTTTTGTCCGATTGCACTATTTCACATCCGCCATTTGTCGGGAGACTCGGCGATACGCCGAAGGGAGTTGGCCGAGCAGGGAACACCACTATCTTTATCACGGTTAAAACGTCACGTATGCCCGACGAAGAAGATACGATGATTTTAAGGAGAAATACACTTTACTCACGTGCAATTCTCGTTCGGCGTTATCCTCCCGAGTAATAGAGTCTCTCGCATCTGGGCTGTTCCAAATATGTGTATCCGACGATTATCGATGGGTTACGTATCTCTCTCGGGGGCCTTTCCTCCTTGATACGTGAAACAGCCAGGCCGCTCTCTTTTTTATCACGGAGACTTTCTTGGTTTAACGCGTTACTTGTGCAATGAAAATTAACATCAGCAATGCCAATATGAAGGTCGAGCAATCATGTTCTTATTTTACTGAGTTTCGATGCATCATATGTCATGGATTTTTCTCTGGATTTTATTTGGCTTTCTTCATAGTTAAAAGGTAGAAGCTCTCGGGGAAAAGTAGAAGCCATTAACCATTAGAACGTCATCATTCCGTGACGTAACGGGAATGACTGGTGCTGCTCTCTGGACGAACAAACGTCGCACCGCAGTATTATATGTTTTCGATCCACCGCCATTTTGACTCATACAACAATTCAAAATTTTTGGCGAATTGCGATGTGACAAAACGGCTAATTTTCAATATTGTTTCTGAATTATTCTGTAAAAATATGAGCGCGGTTAATTCGACTCATTAAAATAATCCATGTAAAGTGACAGTCAATGCGAGATTAGCTACAGAATGAATGTTTATCACAGACAGAGGAACACGCGCGCAATTATTGTCATACGCGATTAATAATGCCATCTATCATTGCGAGGGTGTACTCGATAGTGTAGTGTTCTTCCGATGGTCAAATGGATACCTACAACGGTAATTTGAATTTCATACCAGTCTTCTACTTCGCGACGTTTATAATCATATTTTTATCAATAAAAACCAAATAAAGACGACTGTTATCACTGGTTAGAACATTTTCAAGAAACCGTTAATATTGCCTGAAAGAATACACCTGTATGTATGATAAATGTAGCCGGAAGAGAGAACAATACGCAGCGGTACAAGAATGAAAAGACACGGTTATTTAACCGATGATAGCGTCGGGAAAATTACATCAACTAACCTTCGAGTCCACGGTCATATAAGAAACACGTCAAAAAATGTCAGTGGGATTTCGCATCTTCAAAAAGCAACCCGACTATTATACTCGCGCCTTTACGGTTTCACGCCTCGTGACTTTTGATCGTGGTACTCGTTACTCACTCGTTACCTTCGTTAGTAGTTCGCCGAGTTCGTTCACGACGATCAGTCGTTTCCCAAACGTTGTCCGTTCTCTTTTTACGTCGGGAAGAGACGTGTGTTCATCGTGTGCTTGCTACATGCTCTGCTCTAATAACGTTGCAAGTTACGCGACATAATAATCCCTTGCTCTACACAAAAACGTTTTACGGAATATCTCGATATGCCTCGTCGCGAATGAACAACGTTTGTTCGTGCTCTCACGGTGTCATGTGTCCATCTGTCAAAATTATTCACGTGCGATTACGTTACTGTCAACTCGCGTCACGTCGTTTCTATTGAAAACCATTAACAAAATTTAGAAAAAAAAAGTATTTAATCTCATAACATTAAATAAATAAATAGCAAATTGTTAACGTTGATTTAACGCGCTGCGGATTCTTCACCTAGAAATGGTTAACATAGACTGGATCCAAAAAACTTATCCCTTACACTGGCTCGTCTGGAACAACAACTATGTCGAACTTGACAAGGAACTTACTGCTAATCAGGTGTGCAGCAGATTTATTTTTTATCGTTCTTTATACACAAAGAATTAATATTTTTATGAATCCTTTATTCTTCATTTATTTTCCAAGATTTGTTGTCGTCTAAAATCTTGAAAATATTAAAAATCACATTCGTAAAAAATATGTTGGGCGATTGTGTATCTTGGGCACAAAAATATTTTTTCTTTTTTTTAACGCGACAAATCACCAAACTTTTGGAATTATTTGTGCTATTGTGTTAAAATTGTACATATAAGTAATATAACTTGATATTGTCTCGTGCTTTTGATGCAACATCCAAAATTTTATAAGATTTTTAATTCTTCGAAAAATCTCTAGAAATTCGTTATTCGTGCCAATATTAATATTATCGGGTTACAAATTTCCAGAGTCTAAAGTGTTTGGTGTCGAATCTCGTAAGAGTCGATGATGAATGGGTTGAATTTTCTTGGATTTATAATTGTCGAAAAATGCGTACATACAAACGTATGTACTGATAGAACAATGTCGCGCAAAGTGGAAGAAATCTGGCTAGAATTGATACTTTGTTTTCTTTAGTAACGACATTGTTTCACATGGAGAAAAAATTCCTTACGCGGGTAACAGTTTTCTAGCTACGTTGCGACACGAGACTTAATTGATTCGACACCTCTGGGGGTCAATCATTGCAATTAATCGCCATTTCAATCTTTATCAATTGTATTACTGCCCCTTGTAATTCAATGTATTCCTCCTCTTTTTTTTTCATCTATCGAGCTTGATAAAGATAAAATTCGATCGATTCGTTCGATCGGTTCTCGATTCGTATTGGTTGTAAAGAAAGTTGTAGCGCCGATATTGGAAATAGGAATATGTTGATTGACCTGCTCCATTTTTAGTTAATATCTGTGCAATTGCATAAAGATAGATAGAGAGAAAGATAAGTAAATGTCAAGCACGCGAGAGAAAAGTATCAGCGAGAAAAGGACGGCTCGTTTTGAAGCCTCACAGAGGAAAGAAGCCATACGCACCGAGCTATGCCTTCCGCCTGCTTTCCTGACATTAAACTTGTCACATACACGTAATTGATTAATTCCATTTATCTTTGCTCTGAATTCTACGAGCAAAAAAAAACAATACCCGCTCGCACCGATCTTATCTGAAAACAATTGAGTTTATGTGACTCTGCGGTAATCAGATGGTATCGTTTTGTGAACGCTGCTGCATGAATCGTCTCCGCGCAACATTCTGTTACCGACATAACGAATATGAGGAAAAATAAAAATAATGTTACTTCCAAGTCATCGTCTTTTAAATCGTCCAGTTTTTCTTGCTTCTTTGAGAATATTTATAAATAATTAAAATTGATAACTTCAAGATGAAGCGTAATTTTACTCAGAGAAAATAGCTCAGGTATTCCCCAAAATTTCATCCTCCTAATCCGAAAATGCGTAGAATTAACGATTACACTTGATAAACGTAGTTTTCATATTTGTCGTAGCACGACAAGGAAAAACACGATAATAGAGGAAGAACCCCTCTGATGCTTTCCGTTACACTGGGATATCGTGCATCCGCTGTCGTACTGTTGCATCATGAGGCTAACGTCTACACCGAGAATACTCAAGGATGGAGCGGTAAGACGTTTATGGGATTTACTCGTTTTCCTTGATCGTCGGTGTACCAATTTTTCTAATCGTCGATTATTCACCTTTTTTCATTTGTTTTTCTTTTTACAGTGGTCCAGGAAGCCGTGGGAACCGGAGATCCGGAGTTGCTTCAAGCCGTGCGAGCAAGAAGTCATTATCAGAGACACTGCAGTCGCGTCGACGGCATACCCGAACTGCTTCATAAATTGGAACAGGTTTGCCTTTTTACTGAAACGCAAAACACAACTAAAATGTTAAATAAACTACAATAATCACTTTCATCTGTCCCAGGCACCTGATTTCTACGTAGAAATGAAATGGGAATTTACTAGTTGGGGTGAGTAACGAGAACATGTGAACCGAACGACAACTAAATTGTCAATCGATTCGCAAATGAAGATTGAATAAAATTAATCAAAATTCTTACGATTTTTAGTTCCTCTCGCATCAAGAATGTGTCCTAGCGACACGTACAAAGTTTACAAACAAGGTAGCAACGTTCGTATCGATACGACACTCTTGGGATTCGATCACGCCAACTGGCAGCGTGGAAACCTCAGCTTTGTGTTCAAGGGACAAAGTGAGTTGCCGATCGAATGTTTCATAAATTCAATTTGTCAAATTCTTCTCGTCCAGGTTCGAAAGATTGTTAAAGGGATTATTATTATTATTATTATTATTATCAGTGATTATGTTTTCTCGTACTCTCAAATGCAAGCTATACCAAATCCACCTGTGGCAATCAGCTGCGATCGCAGTTATGTGTTCAGTCTGGTGGGGCAGAAACCAGGTGAAATCATTGGCCACATTTCTTTCCCTTAAATTATTTCAAGAAAAGAGAAAAGAAAAATGTTATACGTAAATATTTGTCGCTTGATTTATTTCGCCAGGTAAATAACGTAATCGTGAATTCTCCAAGTACTGTTTGGTAGTCGAGCTCTTTTTCAATGGCTTTGGTAATACGCTGGCCATCTACCTTGCTCAAAATTTATCCCGAAAGCTATTTACAAAAAACCGCCAGGAGAAGCTAATAAGGAAAATTTGTAGAATCTCGAGAGAACATCGAGATGAAATGTAATTATTTTAATTATTTGCTTTGCCACTTTTAGACGACGGTGCGACGATGATGGAAGTCGATCACGAGACCCGAAAAGTTTATATCGAGCATATGAAACTTATCGACGACGAAAATGTTCAGTTATTGGCGCCGTCCGAGGAAGGAATTCTTACCCGACTGACGAATCCTATAGTAACGACGTATATAGATACCGATAAAATAAGTTTCGAAAGGTACGGAAAAAAGAACTCGACGACAATGCAGTTGACAATTTTACGTTAATAAAGAAAAATAAATAATAATCAAACGTGATTGATCAACAGGAATAAAGCAGGTCTTTGGGGTAGACGCTCGGATAAGAGCGAAGTTGTCAATGGTCACGAGTGCAAAGTTTTCAGCGCGAGTAACGTCGAGGTAGTGACGAAAACGCGCCTCGGACATTTGTCGGAAGCCGATAAAGCGCGTGCACGGGCACCCAAAACGCCTCTGCAATCGTTTTTAGGAATAGCCGAGCAACAACAGGACAACGACGGTGCAACTAGTAGCGTACGTATTAATCCACGGATATATCAATAGCGTCGATGAACAGAACTTTTGGTGTATTTATAAACTGTCGAACGCAATCGATAAAACGAAGGCCACTTTATTTTATCTGGTTCACTCGCTCCGCGAGTCACCGGTGAAACGAGAATGTCCCATTTAAATATTAAAAGAAAATAGTTAATTGAATATTCGAGATACGATAGAAAAACAAAGTGTCTTTTATGCCAAAACAACAGGAAGATTCTGCGAATGCGGGCAGTAATCCAACCAATATAACGGCTGAGGAATATTTCGATCCGGACGTCGATCTAAACGGTCGAGACATCGGAAAGCCAAAGGAGGTCAACACCAAGATACAAAAGTTCAAGGTAAAAGCAGCTCGAGGGGAAAGAAAAGATAAAAGTGAAGAAAAAATTAGGATTTTCTCGGGGAATTTGTCGATTACGTGCATTCATAGAAGAAAAGTTCCAATTAAAATGAAAGAAAAGAATTGAGATATTGAAAAATCCACTACCTTCGATATTTCGTGTTGCACACCAGATTGGATTGTTTGACCGCAGGCTACGCTATGGCTCAGCGAAGAGTATCCGTTGAGCTTTCAGGAACAAATAATGCCGATCGTCGATCTAATGGCCATCTCCAACTCTCATTTTGCCAAGCTCAAGGATTTTATACAGATGCAATTACCGTCCGGTTTTCCCGTCAAGATCGGTAAGATTCTTCCTAAATTTGCAGCGATCGAATCTAATTAACAAAATACCGAAATTACCTATAATTTTTGTATTTAAAAAAAAAACAGAAATACCGCTCTTTCACGTGCTAAACGCAAGGATAACTTTCGGCAATATATTCGGTCTCGATCAGGAAATTCCTCACGTTCGCAGAATACAGGAGAGTAATCGAACGACCTGTGTCGTTGACGACGTCTGCTTCGAAGTGCCGAACGGTTATATGAAATTAGGTAAAATATCGAATTAATTTATATAAATTATACAGAATCCATGAAAAATATTATTTTCTCATCGATATAATTTTCTGCATCTCGCGAATTTAGGTGCTGAGGATAGATCCCAATTCAATATAGAAGCGGAAGACGATCTGCTACAATTTGCGATTCAGCAGAGTCTCCTCGAGGCTGGTAGCGAGAAAGATGAGGTAAGAGAGCGAATAAACGAATATTAAGCGGTTCAATGGGCCAAAACACTTATCGATTGATTTTTGTGGAAGGTCGATATATGGGAGGCACTCAGGGCGCAAAAGCCATCGAGACCCACGACACCGAACATGACCATCGAGGAGGAACGACAGCTCCAGAGGTGAGTGACTTACGTGTCCTAAAAAAAACGGATTAAACAAGAAAAATAGAGAAAAAAAATCGTTCGGAGAGCTTTTCTGTGTCCGAGAGCAGCGTATCGACTGATTTGTTAAAGTTGTTCATGTTGCATGTTTTCTATTACCTGCACGCACTTTCTAACGATCTATCGCTATCGCACGTCTACTTGCATGAAAAAAAATCGCAGTCAGGTGGGTCAAATAGCCAATCGTATAAAACAAAAGATAGTTCTTACATACGATCGCACACATACGATTGCACGTTACATTATTTTAGTATATTCATTTTCGCATGTATCGATTGATCAACTGGTACCTTCGTTAATCCATTGCTTTCCTCCAGAAAAACATAATAGTCTTATCAAAAATAAAAATAATAGCAGATCATTTATAAACCGAAAATTACGACAGGATATCGGATAGCATATCTCGTTTAAAAATCATAATCCAAATATTATAACTACAAATAAATAAATAATTGCTATCAAATTCTTGTCACAGACATTGGGGTACATCATATTTTGTTGTGTATATATTTTTACGCGATATCGTGAGAGGAAAGGGATTTAGAGACTTAATTTCATAACATACAATGGACATTGTCTAATAAAAAATATGTGTGTGTGATTATCGATATTCAGGGCTATTCAAGCTAGTCTAGCTCTTTATCAAGAGAGCGGGATGTACACGGGCGACGAGGAAGCCGACGACGATTCATCGAGAAGAAGAAGAAGAAACGGTCCTAGAATCCGCACGAGAAACGAGGACGACGTTGAGGAAGAGGAGGAGGAGGAAAATCAGGAAAGATGCAACGAGGATGTTAATGAGGAGGAGTCGATCGAGGATACGGCCGCGCAGCTTAGACTCGCTCTCAGATTATCGGAACAACAGCAAATTGAGGACGAGCAGCGTCGTCTACTAGAGGAAGAAACGTTTCGACAAGTTCTCGAACTTTCGCTCACCGATAAGTGAAGAATGAATGAGAGTACAAAGAATAAAAGATAAATCGAAAGATATCAGATAATTATCGCGATGAGAACAAACCACGATATAAAGGGCGTGTGAGAGAAAAAATAAGAAAATGAAAAAAAATTGAAAACTCTTCCAATCATCGCAATAGTCGAGTGATCGAGATCGAGGATCTTCCCTCGACGCTCGAGGCGACGAGAATAAAAATAAAAAACAATCATTAAACTGAGATATAGATTATCCATGGGACGTATATCGAGAGGGAAATCGAATCTTCGCGAAACGCGAGTAAAAACAATGTTTTATACCGAAACTGTTGTATACCGAAATACGTTAGACGAATCAGAGGAATGAAGAAAATTAAGGGAAAATATGAAGATATAAGATAATTTGTGAAAGGCAGCAGGAACAAGGGAAGATAAATAAAGAAGAGAGAATCGAGGGTGGGCGAGTGAGGATTATCACTCTCGCGAGGCAGAATCCAGAATCGAGAAATTACGTTGCGTTATTTATTTATTAGCTAACGTTTTATATACGAAAAATAATAGAGATAGAAGAGAGCTACACGATGAGGGCGAATCGATTGGCATTTATTCGCGACCTTCGTAAGCTACGTAGGGAAACGATGAGATTGCGGAAGGGATAAGAAGGAAAAACTGAGAAAAAAAAAGAAACTCGAGACTCGCTTGGGACTCGCTGCCGGCCTGACTTCGTGATTAATGACGGAGAGAGAGAGAGAGAGAGAGAGAGAGAAGGACAAAGAAAGAGAAACAGTTATAACAGAATAAAGAGAAGAAAAAAAAGTGAAACAATGATCGATTACTTGTACGGCGGTGAATCCCTGTCCATTGAAAGTAAAAAAAAAATAATAACTGTAAGTTACCAAAAAAAATACGACTGTCAATAAAGAACGATTGAATAAACGGATCCAATTTTGTCATTGAATATCTCGACGTGATCAGCAAATAAACAAAATTCTCCTCGATCATCAAAATATTGTGTATAATTGTATAAAGTGTGCGAATGTATGAATCATGCGTTTGCGAGATACCTGATTTCCTCATTTATATGTATACTTTTGACCCGCGTGTCGGTATAATCGTCAAATTTGATCGTCGGTGAAAAATTATCGGACGAAAACGAGATTAATACAATGATCTTTACGATTGCAGCTCGATTACAAGTACTTCGTGTCGCATGATTCAGCAATGATCGTTCGCGTGCAGTTTGGAAACACCTTGGAACAATTCACGAGCTCGTTCACTCGAACTCCGACTGAGCTCTGCAAGCAATTTTTCAATACGACTTTTTACTTTCACACATGATTCGAAAATGTATTATTTCCAGTTATTTGTTCGATGTACCTCTTGAAAATAGTGCCGAGAATGTTGGCGCTTTCAGCGAAACGTTGCTCGTTCCGATGAGCTTTTTGATGCCATTTTTTTCTCACCGCGCACCAGTGAGCTCGGTGATCTTTTAGTAACGTTTCGCGGGTTTTTAGCGTCTGGCCTTCCTAAAAATGGAACGTATTCGTAAATCATGTTATTCCAAGTACTCGCTATTTCGTCATCGTCCACTCACGTAATCGAGATCGAGCTCTTCTTTTTCTTGCATTATCGGCGATGGGACGCGATTTCGAGGAAATGCTTCTTCCCGTGGTAGTGGCGGCGGTAGAAAGTATACGTCGCGTAATTCACCGGACGAATCGTTCGTATTATTATCCGTGCGAACTTCGCTCACTATTTCCGGACTGGGACTTCGCACTCTGCAATGTGTTTGTTTTTTTAACATTAATCTCTCGTTACGAAAGATTGGTGAATAATATCGATAATTTGTCGAGGTCGAATACTCGTGAAGTACTTTGGTACGAGATTAGGGTTTCGTGGCTGATTCGCCATCCACGCCCTGCATATTGGATACAGAGGCGTGTCTTCTTTGAACTGAGCAAGATCCACGCTTCTATCGAACAATTTCATGACATAGGTATGATGAAAAGATGGATCGATTGGCAATTGTCGAATACGTTTCATCTTTCGACTGTGTTGACTTCTGAACAGAGCGGCCCTAGAGCGAATCATCGAGATATTATATATATACGAAATTGGGGTTTCGAATATTTTCTAAAAGTCATGAAATATTGGTAAATACCGTACATTTTTTTCACTTGTAGTTTGTATTCCGCTACTGCGGCACTTTCCTCCCCGCTCTCGGTCGACGAAGCTTCATCGCTGTGATGCAAAAGTTCTCGCAATGCGCCTTTCAGACGGTCTCGCGCAACAAGAACATCGTTGTCCCCTGTCGTAATGCACAAATCGAAGAACGATACGTGAACGAGTTTTGCGAAAAATGAATGTGAAAAAATATGATTTGCTACGTGTCGAGGGCAAATTTGAAGTATTTGTTTTCGTACCAACTTCGTCTTTGATCTCGACTTTGACAGGTCGAGTTGTCGGCGTGATAGTATTGAGAGACCGTTTTTTTCCCATCTGTTCAGGAATGTAGAATAAATGTACGAACGTAAAAACGAAATTTTTTTTATTCCTAAGTACCCATACCGATGATTCAAATGGCAGATTTATTGAACACATTTACGTAGAGAAATCATGGTTTAATCGTCGGCGATTACATACCTCGATTGTTCCTCGAAACAGATAGCTTAATTACACACGATCGTAGTCAAATTAATTATTTAATTCACGTTGTTCAACGTCAATGTGTTTATGTTCGTTTTACTTTCCAAATAAACAGTACGTACAGGTTATGTTCCCAGCGCGCGTCGTCAACGCGGCGGCCATACTAGTTTTCAACAGCTTTTCGCAACAGCCGTATGGCGCTGCAGTCGGTCAAATTAGAGGATTTCATCCCTTAATTCCAGCGAATCCGGCACGCGCGGGAAAAATCTTTAAATTCAAATGCGCGAAAAGTATAATTGTCCGAAATCGTCAATATATGACGATATTATCATCCCGAATTGATCGTTAAAGCTTCAATACGCACACTACAATAATTCCAACACACCTATTTATTAAATACTATCATAAAAGAAAAAACATTCCACTCGAAAGACAAGGTCTTTCGAGCTTGAGAAACGCTGGTCTACAGACACGTTAGAGAGATTCGAGTGAGAAACTCTCACGAGAAGTCTTTCTCTCTACCCCTCCGACTCTCCTCATTGAGAGGGGATAGGTTCCGTAGGTCGTGACAGGGTTTCGGGCGCGGACGGGGGTGTATATACATTGCTATATAAAGCACGTGAACCAGCATCATCGGTAGTAACGGTAGTAGTAGGATAGCGTTGAGGGAGGATCGATCTAGAAAGCAGGAGTCGTCGCAGTGAGCGCTGGGAAGAAGTACAGAGTGGCACAGAGAGAGAGCGGTAGCTGTGCTGCTGGGCTTTCGGTACAGGAAAGCGAGGGGAGGCTTTGGGTAAAACGTGGGAAGGGTAGTGGTCGAGAGAAGACAGTACTAGGGAGATGCAAGAAGGGGTGAGACGGGGCGGGGAGGGTTCGCTCGGAGGGTGCAAGCTTGGTGGCACCGTAGGAAAAGCACAGTCTCTCTCTCTCTCGTATCACCCATATCTCTTCTTTCTCTCTTTCTCACCCTCGTACACTCCAGCGCCACCTATCCTACCCCTTCCTCCCTCCGTTCGTCTCGCGTTTCTCTCGTATGCGTCGAGTCATAGCAGCAGCTAGGGTGGCGAACTAGCCAGCGAGCGAGCCAGCCAGCCAGCCAGCCAGCCAGCCAGCCGTAGAGTCACTTGGTAAGGTTGGTTTTCGCGGTACCAGTGCGTGACGGAGCGGCACCTGGCGGATCATGAGACTATCGGGCGCGTCCAGGTAGCTCGCGTGTTGAGGCGCTCGGTGGTTCGTCCATCGTGGACTCGTGACCGGCGGCCACGTCGTCGTCGTCGTCGTCGCCGTCGTCGTCGTCGTCAGTCTTCTTCACCCTTGTCGAGCCTCGATATTATCGATAGTACATACGCACACGCGTGTACTATATAACGGCCAACGGACGTAAATACGTACGCTCGTTGACACGCAAAAAAACGAAGAAAAAACACACACACGCATACACACACAGACACATACACACGGGCACACACGCACACACACGCGCGCGGGCAAATTCCGCCATCGTCGGGGCGGTATCGTTTTCTTCGTCGTCCGGGGCGGGTTTCTTTCTCGTGAACGTCGTTCTCTCGTCGAACACCCCTGGTGCTCGATAATCGCTCGTTTTCCACCCTCGTCCAACACTCACTACTCTTTCGCTCCGAGACAAATATCCACCCCTTCGGTGATCGAAACGAAGACACACAAAATATCTTCCGCCCAAACGGAAAAAAACGAAAAGAAGAACAAAAAGAGACAAAAAAACGAGCCCCAGAAAACGTATTCATCCTTCTTCGGCTCGCACAACGTTCGCCAATCTTCGAGAAGACTTTGTGTTCGTCACGTCGGACTGGTACGCGCGACCCGGTTGTTGTTCTGAAACAAAGAAAACATAATAACTTCAATAATAATAATAATAATAATATTAAAAATAATAATAACAATACTCTACGTAGCAATGTTATAATAAATCATAAATAATAATAATAATAATAATGTTAGCGATAATAATAACAAAGTGCAGAGTGCAGTGCTGAATAAAAAGAGTGTGGCGCCTCCATGTAGGGTAACAAGGGGGATGTGATAGTTGATAAAAAAAAAGAGAGGGAGAGGAACGAAGAAGAAAAACGAAACGAACGAGGGAAGAAAAATAAACAGGAGGGGTGCATACTGCGGGGCAAAGAGGCAAAGAAGATACGTAAAGTGAAAGAAGGAGGAAGAGGAGGAGGAGGAGGAGGAGGAGGAGGAGGAGGGGAAGGAGAAAGAGGAGGAGAAAGAAGAAGAAGAAGAAGAAGAAGAAGACGAAGAAGGAGAAGACGAAAAAAAGGGAAGATATAGAGGATTGCAGCAAGATAGCCCCGATATCGTCAGGGGGTCGTCTCGGGTTGTCCTCGGTGCGCTGTGTGCCTCTGCGGCCTCTTTCTCTCTCTCGCCGCTCAACCCCCGTACACACGCGCACCCTAGCCCACATACACACAGGAGCGAGGAGGGGACTCGCTGTACAGAGGGTTGGTTGGCCTGTTGGTGGTGGTGGTGGTGGTGGTGGATTGGTGTGAGTGTTGGGTATAGTCGTTGAGGAGCGGCTAAACTCTCCGGTAAGGGGTGCAGCTGAAGGCTCGCTGGTGGCGGTTTGAGTTCCTCTCTGCCGTTGCTGCTGCTGTTGCTTAAACAATAATAAAAAAAAAGAAAAAAAAATCTGACGAAAAAAAAGAAGGAAAGAAACCACCCCCAACATACAAACACGTATTAAAAAAATACCGAAGAAAACGAGAACGTGAAAAAACGAAACGGGAATAAGAATCGTCAGAAGAAAAGAAGAACGGGAAGAAAAAAACGAGACGCGAACAAAAAATGAGGAAAAATAAGCGCGAATAAAACGAGCGAGAGAGAGAGAGAGAAAAAGAAAGAGAGAGAGAGAGCGAGCCGCCGAAAGACAAATCAGGACGAAGGATCGAGAAAAGAGTGTTACCCGAGTTTCGCGGTGACCGCACGACGGTGAATTACGAGAAGGTCGAAGTAATCGAGGAAAAAAAAAACAATAAAATAAAAGCGATCCCGACGATTATAGGAAGCGGAGGAAGAAGAGGAAAAAAATAACCACGCGAATAATGCTACGTGTGTGTCAGCGTTGTCGTGTAGCTGCGAATTTTTGAATAAGTGCCCGTGGGACGGTCCCTTACCTGCAGGGATATGACGTAATGGCAAGAGAGGTATGATAAACACGATTTTGCAAACGAGCGACAGAAAACAAATACGTAATACAAAAACTACCCTTCCCTGCTTCTCCACCCTTAAATTAAAATTCGCAACGTTCGTGAATAATTACGATATTTAATATTGTTCATTGGCCAATGAAAAATTCGTAATGAGCATAATTATCGTTCGATTTCTCGTACGAGAACGAGTGTGTGAGTGTGTGTGTGTGTGTGTGAAAGTACAAAGGGAAAACAACGAAAAGAAGAAAAAAACGAAAAAAAGGAAATACGATCAGTCGTGTGTAGCGGAGTAGCCCTTCCCTACGATTGACCTGCATTCGCATTTTGCTCCAGCAACGTTTCCCCACCTGCAGGCCTCTCTCGCTGGTTTCTATTATCTATTCCGCTCGGCTCTGGCTTCGCTCGTTGAATTTTATTTTATTTCCTTCGTGTCTATCGTTTTGGCTTTTTCTTTCATTTCTTTCTATTTATCATTTATTTTTTAAATCCGCGTATACGTTATCAACCCTCGTTACGTCGTTTTTTCTGGTAGGCTACTTTTCGTCCTGTGCCCTATGCTTCTCTCTCGCTCTCTCTCATAGACACACACATACGCACACATAGACTCTTGTTCTCGTTTCATTTCGATCCTTAACATTCTCTCGTAGGTACGGTGGACCACCTTGTAGTTGGAAATTTAGACGGTTATACAGAGAGTGGTGCACCTGCGGCCTACGTAAAACATGACGACGCTGGTGGTGGTAGTGGTAGTGGTGGTGGTGGTAGTGATGGTGGTGTTAGTCGGTGTGATATATAGAGCGAGAGATACGGTGGTGGTGGCTGCTCTGCCGCTACTCGGCCAATGGACCCTTCCCTGTCCCAAATACTTGACGTGACCCAGTTTCCCTGGTAGATAACCCCGTGACACACGAACCACCGCCGTTCGACTTTCCTGATTGAACGTCGCGCCCCACTGTGCCACTACCTACCCTCTTACTTTTTCTCCCTTTTTTATCTTTTTTCCTCGTCTCTCGTCCCTTCGATCCTTGTTTTTAAAATCTCTTTTTCTTTTTATCATCGCAATTTTTCGAACCTTGGGATCGTCTCGCGGACAGTTTTCCTTCGCTCCATTTTTCCATCTACCCCTCGTTTCATAATTTTACGATTCGAAGTTGTTATGGCACGAGGTGGTTGGTTTGTTTCATTTCCTTTTTTTTCGTTCTTTTCTTGAGAAAATGTTCGTTATCGCGCGAGATTAAGATTTCCGTTAGAATTTAATAAAAATCGAGACCGCACCGTCTTTGCGTCGCGGTGAATCTGTTTTCGTTCTCGGAGGAAATGTTATTACGGAGAGGTCATTGACTTTAACGACGTATTTTTAATCGTTCTTGCGGAATGACACTCGATGCTTTACGATTTCTCGTTGTACGCTTTGCTCGTTATTACCGATGATGCTTTTTTTAACACGTTTCGTTTATTTTCACCGCCTTGTTGTTATTTTTCTTAATTTTTAAAAATTATTTCTTATCAAATTATTTTTTATTTATTTTCACGATCGTAATTACGTTCATGGTTTTGATTTGTCTTTTTTTTAGTACACGGATCATTCGCGAATTGCTTTTTTTCGGCATGATTTTACTTTATATTTACAATTTTTGTTTTATGAAAATTTTCGTGGAGCGATCGATATGTCGCCCGCGTTCCTCTCTCGTCCTTCGCACACTCGTGTTCTTTTGCTCCTTTTCTGTAAGGAAATTCCTTTTTTTATTCTTTTTTCCCCTACTTTCGCACAGCATCTCTGCGGTGTTAAAGAAACGTTTTCTGCCTTGGCTCTTTCCTTGCCCCAGTGTTGCAATCCCAAGGGACCGTGTCCTCTATACCATTTTCCAGCTTTTTTTCGCTCCGCCTCGTCGTTTTCTATCTCTTTCTCTCTCTCCCTCTTGGCTCACTCGGTCGCTCGACCACCCACAGCGCGAAATCGTTACGTTTACCATATCATCGTAGAAATTTTGTGGATCATCGATGCATTTTTCCCATTTTGTTTGTTTGTTTTGTTTTGTTTGTTTGGGAGGAAAAAAATAGCCATGAAAGACAGAGCGCACTCAAGGGTGAATATTAAGGGGTAGAAAAAAAATCTTATCCACATTGTGCACATTATTTCGATTCGGAGTATAAAAACGGCTAAATACATTTTTTCCCCTTGGACGATAATCCCGTTGATCTCGTTAAACGATTTTTTAATCAAAAAACATCGTTACGTATTTTTTTGAGAAATTTCATAACTTTTTTCGTTAACTTTCAATTATTATTTGTTATTCCGTTATATCGATATGGTTACCTCGTCTCCGACTTTGATGGATTTTCTTTTTTTTTTGATAATCGATCGATAATCGATAAATGATTTTGATCCGAGGAAATGGCTCGGGTTATAACTTCTTTCGAACGTTTAGACCTCGTAGAATGATTGAATCAGGTCAGTGTTTTCGACCATAAGTTGAGCCGGCGCCTGCGCCCTAACCACTTAGCGCCACCCCTGTTGAAAACGAGGAGGGTGACCCAAACATAATTTTGCCTTCTCCTTTTCGTCTCTCTTTTAATGTTTTTCTCATCTTTCTTCTTGCAATTTTTTTCAAAATTGGTTTAACGTTCAAGATTTTTATTCGTTCGCGAGTCAATTTATATATATGTATATATCATTCGTTTAATCGTTTAGTTACGTCGAGAATGTTGCATTGCGGATGAAATTCTTGCGTTTCTCTACGCCCCCAGGGTGAAAGACCAAATTGCTCGTAATAGAAAGTTCTAAGTAGTTAATGACTCGATTAGTGCGGAAGCAATTTAAGTAGAGTTGCGTTTATAGTGAGATTTGTTTATCTCCCGCAAAAAAAAACATTAAAATACGACCTACTGCGTGATTATCTAATTAGAATCATTTAACATTTTTTTATGAATACGAACCTTATGTAAACCCTTCCTAAATTCACAGCGGTCATTTATAATGCCCTAAAACTTCGGAATAAAATTTTTTCAAGCTGAAATTTAATTTTTAATTGAATTTCTGGACTCTGCGAAAAATCAGCAGTAGTACGAGTCAACGCTTGTCAGACACGAACCCCGATTGGGTTTTTTGATTATTGACTCGAACGTTGGGATAATTCCTCTTGGTCCTGAAGCGTTCTAAAACTGTTTCATCCTCAAATGCAAACCCCTCTTGCGTCTAAACTCATAAAAATTAAATAACGAAGCGTAAAACGAGAAAAATTTCCCGAATCGAGGAGAAAATTTTTTATTCACTTTATAATAATGCACAGCTTGTTGCACTTTCTCGCAGCTTTGTCCGCTGGTTTATCGGTTTATCGATACATAGTCGTAGTTGTCGCATATTATGTTTACCCCCGGGATTATGCAAACACGTTATATATATATATATATATATATTGAAGTGTTGTTAAAAAAACGTATAGTCATTATATATCGCTATAACACCTCAAATATTTCTTCAACACATCTACCTGTGTATATAAACTATGGGATACTTAGAGCATGTACACGCAACGTATTTACTGGAAAGAAAGACGCGATGAGGTCGAGGATGCAGATTAAATTAATATTCCATTGACCCGATATGGACACTTCAGTTAACATCTGGGCGATTCGCGATAAAACGAGAGGGATCAGCTAAGTGTCGAGTAAAATTGCGCGCGCGTGTGTATGTGTGTGTATGAGAGTTTGTATTTGTAAAAATATAGTGAAGTAGACAAAGTCCAGTCAGGCTACGACCTACACGTTGTTGTATCGTATGCATCATATGTATTTTTAAACCCTTGGCCTGGATTATTACCATGTGTGCACTTTACCCTTCACCCCTTGCTGCTACGTATTATTAATTTCTTCTCGTCCCCTTACCTGCAATATTTACCTGAAAACTTGAAATATGTAAACAAGAACGTACCACAATGAGTTGAATGTTTTCTAATGTATTACGTTAAAAACGAGAACGATAATATTTGATACGTTACGACATTACTTTGGTATAGGGTGGAAATTTTAAATGGATCTTTATATTCATATTTCTTGTTCCCAGTGTGGCACGTTGGTACGCTCATTTGTCCCTAAATGGCAATTTTTATTACGCCAGTATTTTTGGAAATCGCGAAAATGATTTCAAAATAAGTTTCTATAGGACAATGGTCGGGCATAAAAAAACATAGCGTAGTAAATATGCTCGTTGTAAAAACGCAAAAGATATCTTTAATTCGATCGAAACCCTTACAATACGATTCTGCTTCCTATGTGCTCTCTCAGCAGGTCATGCTTGACGTTTGTGATGCAGGAGTTACGGACCAAAAGACCTTTTAAGATATGGGACAGCTGGCGTAACGTGAGAAAGGGCCTGGTTGTGAGCAATTTCGAGGAACTTATACACAGAGGTGAGTCGAACAAAAATCTACGTAATTCTCAATTAACGAATAAATAATAATTTTATACCTTTTTATCTTGAAAACAAAAATCACAGGAAAGGAAAAATTGGGCGTCCCACAGAGTGAGAACGTATGCTTGGTGCTAGAGTCGGACGGGACTCAGGTAGAGGACGGCGAGTATTTCAAGACACTCGCCAACAATACTATACTCCTTCTACTGAGGCATGGCGAGCGTTGGTGTCCCACAGGGGTTGATATCATACGCGCCGGTATGTAAAAATCATTCGTTCGTCCCATTCATAAAAAATAAAAATAATCGGACGTGGAAGCACATTTTTTCCCCCAAAGCCACCAAGTAAGACAAAACAGACACTTTGGAGAATTTCTTTCCCCCTCGAAACATTTCGTGTCAGCGGGTATTGTGATAATTTTCGTTAGATCAATTCACTCACTCGTAGCACACGAGGAATAAATGAAGTTATGTATTTAACTGGATTGTCACTCGTTCCTCAGATATTGTACATAAGTAATATTATGTACAGTTCTTTCTGACAATGGAGAGGTATATAAGGGATTGTGAGAAGACACCAACATCATCGTCGCACACACACACACATACAAATCACGCATACGTATAAATACATGTTAGGACGAATGTACGCGATAGACGCTCCGTTAGTTTGCTAGCGATAAACTTGTTTCACTTTGTGCGGGCTTGCGTGTTGTGAGCTCGAATTCATAGCGAGCTGTCGAGTGCGAAGTAGCGAGAAGGGGAATAGAAGAGAGGGAGGGAGAGTTGTATGTTCGAATTCATACAGCGAGTTGTCGTGTGCGAGATGGGGGGGATTGACGATGAGAGAGAGAGAGAGAGAATAGAGAGGGAGAGGTGGTAGTTTTAGGATCATTATAGACGCTATATGTATATTGGGTATCGCGATTAGCGTAGTCATATTACTATAGTTGCGGAATTAATACGAATTATTATGAAATTAAGTAGTAAAGATCGATTTTAGTCAGGCCCGAGTCTAACTGGCTATTTTAACGAATCTTTGCTCCGCGGACGGTTTTGGGAGTTGTTTTTTCATACAATATGTTCAAAAAGAAAAACGATGGTTGACAAATTTAGTTTTTAGGGATTTTAAGGAAGCCTGGAGAGAGATAGAATCAAAATATCATTATCCTTGTTCGATGGATTTGTCACAAAGGCGAATATTAAACGTAGCATAACAACCCCTCGTTTTGTCGAATGTAACCACTGTTTGGATAGTTCTCGAACCTAGTTTTCAAAAGTCTTTTTCTTACAATATTTTTGAAAAATCATGATTACCTCAAACACGTAACTAAAATATTTCGTTTTGTAAAATAACGAAGAAATTTCTTATCTGTGCGAAGAAAATAAATTCATTAAAATATCGGCTAGAGTAAATAAATATGACAACAATATTAACACCAACGTTATGTTTTTGTACGCAGCAATTTCCGCAATACCAAAAATAGTTTGCGAGACGATACACGCCCTGGAGTTGCACGATGAAACGCCCTCCTGGAAGATTATGGACAATAAGGGTCGCGTCACAGTGGTGTTGCACTGGGACCAGCGTTCGTCGGGTTCGTCCTCGTCATCGAGCCAACAGCAGCAGCAGCAGCAACAGCAACATCAACAGCAACAGCAGCATCACCATCACCATCAGCAGCAGCAGCAGCAGCAGCACGGTGGCCAACAGCAGCATGGTGGCCAACAGCAGCACCAGGCAAAATTATTGCAGGACAGTATGGGCGGGAGTTCGAAGTATTCGCCGACGAAGATCAAGTCGGATGGATTTTTCTTAAGCGGGGATGGGCCGGGTGGGGTGAGCAGTGGGATCGGCGGTATTCAACGGCCCTCATTGGTCATACAGACGAGCTTGGACAAGCTCAATTACGGTGTTGTCAAAACGAGTCACATTACGAGCGGTGATATCGTGTGTCCGCCACGTTACAGCAGTCCCCAAATCACTGTGATAAATCATGACGATATGGTGCAGAAAAGTTTCACTAGTCCGAGTAATAGTTCCTACGGGCCGATTGTCACCCCGGGCTCGATCATACCCGGTATCGTATCTTCCAACGGTGTAATAAGTCATCAACAGCAGCAACAGCAACAACAACAGCAGCAGCAACAAGCGTCCCACAGCGGTATACCGGGACGTCTCGTCAAACAGAGCACCAATTCGTTCGAGAGCACCACCATTCATATCCACACGCCCGAGTGTTCCAATCATATACATCAGCCGGTAGCGCGCAACGGTAGTCCGGTCAACGGACCGGACGGTGGTAACGCGGCCGAGTGCGATTTTCATTGTTGCGCCCTTCACGAGGAGGGACGTCGTATCGCCGTACACAAATCCGTCGCAACGTCGCCGATCCAAGATGCTCAACATCAGCATCACTCGCAGCATCAGCAACAGCAGCAACAGACCCAAACGCAGACCCCATCGCCGCAGCCACCATCCTCCATGTCAGACGGCACCAAACGCCCCGGTATGGTAAAAGGTCACGTGAGATTTCGCGACACCGCCGACGAGGAGTCCTCCCCGCGTAGTATGTCGAGCTCGGGCGTCGCCACCAGCGGCAACGGACCCTTTCATCTTCATCATCATCATCATCACAATCATCATCAGGATCACGACAGTTCCGAGTCCGAGACTGAAAATACGATAATGGAGGACGAGATCGTGACCTCGGAGAAATTTTTGTTACTGATCGATCAATTGACCGTCGATCAGAAGCATCATCTAAGCATCAAGGACATTGGTATTATACTCGAGAGGCTCAGCTCGAAGATACTCGACGTCGAGAGGCTCGATCGCGAGAGCGAGAGCGAGGAATGTTACAACTGGACCATCAAGGCGATCATAAGGGGCGACGTATTGCGCGAACTCGGTGTAATATACAACGGCAATTATTACGCGATAAGCGAGCATCCGGGTTACAAGGAAGAGTCGGAGGAGAATAATGAGGATAACGAGGAGGAGGAGGAGGATAGACTTTAATGAACCAAAGAAAACGGTTCCGACGAAAGAACGATTCGTCGCAAGAAGGGAATATTAAGGGTGGAGTCAAAAACGCTGTTTTACCTAGATAGAATTATATACGCGAAGAAAAAGGGATAAACACACACACGCAAGCGAGCGCCACCCCTGACGCTAAACACGGATGGACGAACGGACGGAAAACCGGGTTGCCCAAACGAGCCAATGTCGGAGTGTAGTACACGAGGTTCACGCTGAATTTCGTGAAAAATTAAACGAACACAGGGCGCGGGCACGAGGAACGAACGAAACAAAAGGACGAAAAATACGTACTTAATACGAAAAGAGAACAAAATCCCCGAAACACGTCATACCTATTAACGGTTATTCATTAAACGATATAGAGCGCGTTTGGAAGGGGAAAGAAGGAAAAAAGAAGGAAACGTACCGGGTCCGATTTCGAGGGATGAAAATTCGAAGAAACGAATTGGAGGAGGGTCTCTCTCGATGTTCTTACGCGATAACGATGAAATCGTTATGGATCGTTAACGATCGCGAGCGAAGATCGACCGAGAAAAGGGAGTAATTTTTTTGTAATTCGGGGGATGATCTTTGACGATTGCCAAAAAAAGTGCGTTATGTTGTGCCAAGATAGAGAGAACGAGGGAAAGAGAGAGAGAGAGAAAGAGAGGAGAGAAAGAAGGGTTTTTGAGGAAAAGAAGAGCCTTCGATGTGCCAACGACATCAAGTAGAAAGAGGAGGGGAGGGACGAGAGTGAGAAACGGACATTTTTTTTGCTTTTTTCCAAAGTGTTTTCATACCAAATGAGAAAAAAGGAAGGAGATACGACGAGAGGGCGAAGATCGGGTGACGAAGGCAAAGAAAAAAGGATTGAATAGAGGAACGGCGAGGATTAGTATTTAAAACAAAAAATAATAATAATAAACAAAAACAAAAAAAAACGAGAAAAAAATAACAAAAAAATAACGAGAATGAAACAACAATGCATCGTAATGAAATAATCCCTATAAACCTTAGCTCTAAAGAACGGTTGTTGAACATGTACTTATTAAATAGTATGTATACTTGTAGGAAACATTTGGGATACGGATGCTCTCCGTAACCGTCCACGACACTGCCCTATCTAAAGAAAATAAGACGACGATGAAGGTGTGATGAGAAAGACGAGAAACACAAAAAGAAGAACAAGAACAAGAACAAGAAGAAGAAGATAACGAGATACATAAAAAAAACTTACGACGTACACACACGTGAAAAATAAAGGAATAATAACGATAACGTACTTCGGGGGGTTGAAAAAAGCAAAAACTACAAACAGCACGTGAGAACGCGAGAGGCAAGAGACAAGCAAAAAAAACCGTAAAAAAACAAGATAACAAAAAAAACGAAAAAGAAGAAGAAGAAGATAAAACAAAAGAAATAAGAAAGCGGACAAGGATACAATTATTAACGGTTCGAGCCTGAAATCACGATTTATGTAATTCGGACGACGATGCGAAAGAGTGCGGTGGCACCCCTCTTCGCCGTTTGTAACTTTTTAATTTTTCCGACTTCCCCCCCTCCCTCCGCCCCGCATCGACGAAACTAGAAATCATACGAGAAACAAAATAACTGAGAAAATGTCTTCTGCTCACGTTCTCCGACACATTGTGAGATTAAAATATTATTCGTAATGATACGAACCCTCTCGATCGACGCTTCCCATTTTTAATTCGTGACAAAATAAAAATGAAAATACAAAAAAAACAGAAAAAAATGATCATCATCATCCAGGTGTACATGAAACGTTGTTAATGAGAGAGGGAGAGAAACGAGTAAGAATGTGAGAGGAAATTACGAAATTTGCGAATAATGTTTCGAAAGTTGCGTTGAATATCGCTATATATATATATGTACGTTTTTAAAAATTGTTTTTCCTTTTTTCTGAAACGTTTATAATCGATATTCTTCGTTGAAGCTGAGAGTCGGCGTGAGATTAGGCGAGAAGAAAGTTTAATGCGAGTGAGAGAGAGAGAGAGATAGAGAAAAAAATGTGTTTGTGTGCGAGAAATTCAAGAATTTACCCACATTGTTCTATTGTGATAGATAAATTGCATTTTATTCCACGTTATGGGAGCGACCCGATCGACATCGCAAAAGAAAAAAGAAATCACGATCGATCGATCGTTCGTTCTTCGTAAATTATTTATATTTATTATAATTGTTATTATCATTGTCATTATTTATAGATAATTTTCGTCGTTGCGTTTCAGTGAAAGAGATAAGCGCATGGTCGGACGAATCGTCGAGTGCATTTTTTCTATAGTCAAGATTGCATGAATAAACGGAAAGAAAAGGTAAACGACGGAAAAAAAAGATTGAAAGACGAGACACACGGGGGGACGGGCTAAAAATAAAATTTTCAAAGTTAACATGGGAATGAACGAATTCGAGATAAGGGTGAAAAAGTCGACGAAACGAAAGAGACAAAGTGAGAAAGGTGAGAAAAAAGGGATTCCCGAAGCGACGAAGAAATTGTTTTTCACGTTTATGGATAAACGCACAATCGCGATCTGTAACCTCGTTTGCCTCGTATAAAGCAAAAGAAGAAGAAAAAAAGAAACGACATTTCTCGATCGAATTTCCGTGCGATGAAATTCGTTTTTTTTGCGACTGCCCGGTAATGCGCGAGAAGGGTGAGAGAAAGGAAGAAAAACGTGGCTGTGCGGATGAATAATTCACAATATTAAAAAACAAAAAAAAAAAAGAAAAAGAGGGAACGAATGTTTCGAGAAAGCGTGAAAGAGGAAGATTTAAGCGAGACGAGAATCCACACACTCTGTGAAGCGATATATATTCTTGCTTAACGGAGTAATCATAATATCGTTACATCGTTGCGTTTGACCGTTCCTCTTGTGAGAAATTCTGAGAAAAGTCGTCGAGTGAGTGAAAGAAAAATATGTTTGTGTATGCCTGAGAGAGAAAAAGAGATGGGAGGAAAGAGAGAGAGAGCGGGAGAGAGATAGAGAGAAAGAGAGCTCGATCGATGTAAAATTAGGACTGTCGGAAAAAACTGAAAAGTGAAGAAAATATAAGAAACGTAGTACGAAGAGAGTGAGAAAAGAGAGAGACACCAAGAAAAAAAAGAGACGATAAAGGGAATGAAAGAAGAGAGACGATAAGGGGGATGAAAGAAAGGGGGCGAAAGAGAAAAGAAAAGAGGAGCCCTTTTCTCGCGATACACTTTGCAATTTTAATATACAATTTCTATCGTGATACTATAAGCGTAAGAAAATATCATAAAAATGATGCAAAGAATAATAATAAAAAATAACAAAAAAAATGGCCGAGAAAAGAAAAGAACGATAAAAAGAAATTGAGAGGAGCAAACGTCGAGGACGAAGAAACGCCTAGAGTGTTCTCATTGTCGAGAGTTCTCCCTCTTTTCGTGTCCTCGAGCGTGTGTATGTGTACGCGTGTGTGTGTCGGTGCGCCCACGCACGAGTGTATGTTCATCATCATCCACGACGAGTAAAATATGAAAAAAGAAGAAAAAAAAGAAACGAACAAGAAAAAACCCAAAAAGAAGAAAATAATTAATTACTAAATTATCTTCTCCATTACTTTCTCTCCATTGCGGGACACGCACATATACGTACACTCGCGATAATAATTCATTGGACTGACACCAACAGGTGTTACGTCCCTCGGATTATTTTATAATAATGACTCGAACGAGATTCTCGTTCGATTCGGAGAACTTGACAAAAAAAATGAAAAACGAAAGAACAAAATATAAACTTTGACTACTCTGCGTTAAACAAATCATGACGAGCAATATAGCAATTTCTCTTGTCGAGCGGAAATGGTAAAGTCGTTCGAATTACGTTCGAGATTAATTACGTCGCGAATCGAGTCGCAAAAAATTATTTTGAAAACAGCAAAAAAAACGACAACAAAAAAGAACAATAAGAAGATAATCGGGGAGCTATCGTTCCACATTATTCGTGCCAAATTATCGATCGTCGTTTAATTTTTTTTTCTAATCGTATTGATTTTTAATCTTATCTGTCTGTTCAAAATTATTTTATCGTGGAAAACGTCGAATAATTTTTTCATTCGAATGACAAATTCATTCCTGTTGTTGAGTGAATCTGCTACGATGCGAGGGGAGTGGGGAGGGGGCGTGAGTCAAAGAGGCATTGTGGCGAGGCGATAAGGGGTTGTATACATCTAATATGAAACATATAATATAGAGAGGAAAGAAAGATAAGACGAGAATGAAAGAAGTTATGTCGAAGATAAATATTCAAGCAGTTTCGTTGATCGACCTCTTGAGAAAAAAAGCACACATGGATACACATACAAACATACGTACATACGTATCCACACAGGCAAACACACACATAGGCACACGAACATATATATGAGCGAAGAAAAAAAACGTCTACGAATCTCTTGTTTTCTTTCTTGGCGAGGAATAAAGCATGGTTTGAAGCATGGTGTAAGAGGGTGAAATCGATAATTCATTATACGAGGGTATAATATCGATCGTAATTGATAGAAGAAAAAAAAAGAAAAAAAAAAGTCGAAGGGTGAAAAAGTCGTTCGAAGAGGGAACGACTTTAATCCTCTGTCCGACTCTAATTGACGAAACGTATACGTAATTAAAGAGAGACAAAAAAAAGAAGAAAATTAATAAAAGAGAGAGGGAGAGATAGATGAACAAGAAGAGATGAGAAGACGCTAAAAGAATGAGAGGGCAAGGGGTTGGGATAAAACAGAAACAGAGCGAGAGAGAGAGCGGAAAAAGAAAAACGTTTTTATGAGAGAAGAAGGGGAGAGATATAAAGCAAGATAATTAGCCTGTACGAAGATTTTCGCGATGGTAAAGGAGTGAAAGCACGAGCGAAGGAGAGAGAGAGACAGACAGACAGACAGACACAGATACACGTACGCACAAGGGATGGGAACTTCGTAGTCGAAGAAAGTGAAAAATCGTGAGAGAAAGTATGAGGGAAGAAAAATGATGAGAGGGAAAGTGAAAGAGCGAGAGAGAAAGAGAGAAAGAAAAAGAAAACGTTGCGTTGTGTGAGTGTGATGCACTTGTTAGTAGGTATTAATGATATATAATAAATATACTACGAGGAAAAAAATAATAATAATATTAATATACACTAATACTGATATATTAATATTATCGAGAAAAAAAACAAAACAAAAAAAATAATAAGGAATAATAACGCATTTATATCGGACGAAATGGTCGAAACGGAGGTGTGTGTTTTTTCAATCGTTTATAGCCAATTAAGATTTATAAGAGAACTTGAAGACAAAACAAAAAATAATGAGAAAAAATGAAAAAAAAACAAACAAAAAACAAAAACAAAGAACAAAGAAGAGATAAGAAAACATGAGAGAAAAACAGCGGCCGACAGTATTACGAAAGAAACATTTGTCGAGAAGTAGTGCATAACGATTAATCGAATTTACGATACAGAAAACAAAAAATAACAAACAGAAGAAAAAAACAAAAAAAATAACAAAATACTGTGTGACGGGGTGGGGTTGGGGGGGGGGTGGTTAAGGGTTAGTCGAGATTATTTCGAGGTAAGACATTGCGAGAGGAGTTGGAATTTATTCGGGGGGATTTGGATCTATTAAGAGTTAATAAAGTGAGTGATGAAAACCAAAAAAGATAAGAGGACGAAAAATAAATGTGAAATAGAGCGCACGCTTTTTGTGGCATGCGAGAAAAAAAGCAAAAAAAAAACACAAAAAAAAACAATCGATTCTCTTACGTTGTTTCGTTTTGTAACTTTTCTCGTCTCGTCAACGAAGGACTCGGATCTATTGCTCGAAGGATCAAGGATCTTTCCTATTTCCAGTCGAAAGCCGGTGTCAAAGGTGAGTATGTTAATTCTACCAAGGAAATAAATGAAATTGGTTATCGCTGGTATAGGAGAAGGAAAAATTCCGAATGATGTGAAAAAAACGAAAAATAATTCGAAACATTTTCAATCGATGATGATTTTTTTTAAACATTTTCTTTCTGCTCGTAATTAATCGAACATTGGCTGAATTTTGACTTCTCATCACCTATGGCAACGTCACTGAAAGAATCGTCGAAAAAAAATTGCCTCTGTAAACAAACGAAAAAATCTTTCGACGTGCCATTCGGCAATTTCAATTTCCGTCAAGCCCGAGCGACCTGCGTGTGATCGGCGAGGTTGTGCGTGATGGAAGTTAAAAGCATAAATTCGTACGTTAAAAGCTTCGATCGGTCGTTCGATAAAAAATAATCCCCCCAGCCTGCGTTTGACAGGAGCTCGTAGTTTTCGGCAACCCGATCTGGTCCATAGCTCGTTCGTTCTCCCGAACACGTCACCATTACGCTTTACCTTACAACCACCCATTTTTTAGGAACAAAAAATTTTCAGGTCAGCGTTATATTTACTGGAAAAATTACGATATCGTCGAATACGAAAAGCCCGAGTGTCGAGTTCGTCGGAAAAAAACAGTAATTTGTCGTACGCTGTAAATTTTTTTCCAGCTAGATATTTACAAAAAAAATGCGTTCATAATAAACCAGTTTTTTTATGTAATTCAAATGGCGCAAGGGTTAACGACCGTCGGTTAAGATAAGAGTAAGGGGTTGAATAAGCTCAGGAGGTTCCTTATGGAACGAGACACAGGGCCCGTTCGGAATGGTCCGCACCTCACGCCGTCCGCATTCCCCGTGGCTAAGCTCGCTTAGCTAAGCTTTGCGAAGATCAAGCAAAAAAAACTGGGAGAGAAAGAGCTAGAGACTAAAAATCAAGCTTTGCGCTAGACGGATAGGGATAAATAAACACCCCCTTGCCCCTCGGACGGCGAGCAAGACCCCAAAAGAAAAAAACGAGAAAAACCTCGAGCTCGAGCTTACCGGACACTGCAAGGGAGGATGCCTGTACGACTCGGTGAGGAAGGTAGGGTGGTAGTGAAAAAAATAGAGATAGAAGGGATGAAGTTACAAAACTTGTCCAAGAGGTAGAAAGAGACACGGCCGGAGTTTGCAGTACGAGAAGGAAAGACGAAGTCGAAGGATGCGAGAGGGGGTTATTAACAACGAAGAAGGTGAAAAGATGGAAAAGCTCGAGCTTGCACCCTTTGGACAGGTACGAACAGAGAGAACGAGAAAGAGGGGAGAGATCAGAGAAAGATGTCGGGAGTTACGAAGAGCTTGCAGGCAAGAAAGAAACCTAGAGAGCTTAGCTGTGGAATAAAAAGAGACGAAATAATCTTCTAAGAGAAGGAGGAGTAGGAGTAGCAGAATGAGAGGGGGATGAAAAACTAAAACAGAGATGGCAGCTTCGCGAAGAACCTTGCGGAAAAGGGATTGAAGCGAGACGAGGGTGAGCAAAGATGGGGATAAAACTGGGAGTGTGAGGAGGATGGAAAAGGGGATGAAAGAGGGGATGAAGAGAGAGAGAGAGGAGCAGAGATGTGGTAGTTGAGACGGGGGAGTTTCTCAACTCCCGGTTTATTGATTCGGGTAGGGAGAGAGCACACGGGGTACGGGAAATGGCGCAGGAATCGATAAGAGGTGGTGTGCGGTCCTGGTATGACCGAGCCCACGCTCTCTGGCACAGCGCGGGACCAGCGTCAAGCCTTGCAGCAGCAGCAGCACCACCACCACCACCACTGCCATCACCATCGCCATCACCATCACCAGCAGCAGCACCAGCAGCAGAAGTAGCAGCAGCAGCGGCAGCAGCAGCAGCAGTAGAGGCAGAAGCCCGTGAGGGGTTGCCGGAGTTGCCGGTCATGCTGCTCCTAGGGAAGGGTTGCTTCGATGATGCTGCTACTGATACGTCGCATGACGCGTACGTGTGTAGCAACACACCGAGGGCAAGAGAGAGAGAGAGAGAAGCAAACCTAGAGATGGTACACGAAGATGAAAGCGCGCGCGCGCGAGATAGTGAGGGAGGGAGGATAGGGGATTGACCGAGAGAGCGCAAGCTCGGGAAAGCTCCGGGAAAGTAGGGGTGGAGAATAGAACGAGAGTGAGAGACGGAGAGCACGGCTGAGAGAGAATATCTCGAAACTACCCCCCCCCCCCCCCCCCCCCCCCCCCCCCCCCCTACAGGGTGGTGGCGAGTTAGGAGACGGTGGGGAGGGGGAGGGGGTGCGACGAAGATCGCGACGAGGGTTGGAAGCTGCAAATATCGCGAGAGCGTAGGGGAAATGCTCGAGGAGGGATGAGAAAATTGAGGGGTGGTAACGGTACGACGTCATCGTGAGACGCTCAGGAGCGGGTGTGGGGGTTGAAATAGAGAAGGACCGCGAGATTGATAGAAAGAGGGAGGCGGAGGATGGCAGTGGAAAGAGAGAGAGAGAGTGAGAGAGAAGAGGGGATGAAGGGGTGCAGCAAATATTTTCATACTCCGGAGTTCCAGCGTAGCAAGAAGATGGCAGCCGTGGCGTGATTTGCGCGAGCCGGGATAGAGGAAGCGGAGTGAGCGAGCGAGCGAGCCACACGGGTAAAGAGAGCGCGCGGTGGTGGTTTCGTCGTCGGCGTTCGCTGTTTTCTGTTCACCCTCGACGAAGACACGTCGTGTACGCGTCGTCGCTCGGCCCGCTCGTTCGTTTTGTCCGAACGTTGTTCGTCGTCGTTCGTCGTTTTCGTCGTCGTCGTCGTTCGTCGTTCGCGTTACGTGCTACGGTTTTTACGTTTTTTTTAAAAGAAAAAAAAACGTTTTACGTTCGTAACGATCGTTCGTCCTCCGTCACGATTTCACGGGATACATCTTCGAAAAAGTAAAAAAAAACGAAAAACTGCTCCTCTCTCGTATCGCGGCTCGGTATCTCGTCGTGTTTGACTCGCGTCTTAACACCGATTCGTCGACTCTCGCGCGCCCCGAGAAACGTATTTCTAGTATTTCCTTTTTTTCTTCCTTTTCTCCCCCCTTTTTCTTTTCTCCTTCGTCTCACGCGAACGAGGGAGAATTTTTGTTTTGATAAATTTCGGGGGTGTAAACTGAAATTTATATCGATGAATGAGAGGTGAAGAAAAAGAGAAGAATATGCGAGATGGTTCGATGGTAAAAGTGGTGCGACACGACGTTTTAACGAAACTCACGGGGTGGGGAATGAACGTGTCGGACTGGTAATAATCTTGCATTAACGCTTTTTTTTCGTTCGTTCATGTCATTTTAATGCGAGAGTGCTGTCGTACGTAACGACGTAGAGAGAGGACTTGGCACGTCGACGACCGAATCGTGGTAAATACAGCCCTGGTAACGAAAAAATAAAAATAAAATAATAATAATGAAATAAAAAACCAAATAAAGCGTGTCTGCCTGGAAACAGACTTCTTTTTCCTCGTTATTTCAATAATCGTGATATAATAAATAATAGAAGATCGATCAATTGTTTGAAAAATAAGCGATCGAGCCGGGAGTGCTGTTGCGGTAGAAGACGAGATAAACACGGGGAGGGTCGAGTCAATGTGTGCGCGTTAATTCGGACACGAGACGCGAGAGAAGTGATCGACGAATACGAGGAAGGTATTTTTTTTAGAAAATCCTGTTTCCTCTTGAATAAATTTAAAAGAAAACGAAATAATACACTAAGACAATTTTAAACCAAAAATCGTTTTATACGAGTCGTTTGACGTCAATTAAATTCTGGATCGATTCGCGAATTGAATATTGAAGAGAAGGGGGTTGAAAAGAATTAAGGCTTGAAGACGAGAAAAAAGGAGTGAGAGGGATAGGGAAATAAAGGGCGTGCGAGGGCCAAAGTCCCTCGTCGGGGCCCCTCGTAACCTTGGGCCTTACAAAAGGTTCCCGAGAGAGAGAAAGAGGAAGAGAGGAAGGACAAACAAAAAAAGAAACGAAACGATTAGTTCAAAAAAATCGTTCCGAATAAAAAGAAAAAAAACAGAGTACTTTCGAAATTCGTTCGTCCCTGTCGTTGACGCGACACAACGCTCCGCCTCACCCAGTGTTCCCTTCTCGCTTCACTCTCGTGGCTCAATCCACCCTCGGAGCCTCTCCGCGCCAACCCCTTTTACCCGCGCGGCGCCCCTCGTCCCAAAAATTGTCGTCTCGAGAATTTCCGGTCCGATTCACGAGAGAATCGGCGCATCGATCGAGACACGAGATCTAAACGAAACTAGGACGCTTAATTAATTTCACGAAATTAAAAAAAAAGAACAAACAAAAATTAAACAAAAAAAACAACACCATGATTTTTAAAAACAATATAAAATTAATGATAAAAAAATCGTAGTTCGAAGAAATTGTTGAAAGGTCGTGGTGTTTTACGCGCCGTGGCTAAATAAAAAGTGACAACGATTATGCGTCAGACGAGAGTCATCAGCAGCATCATCGGCAGCAGCAGCAGTAGCAGCAGGGGCAGCAGCAGCAGCAGCAGCAGCAGCACCGTTAACGAGAGCAACGCCGTCGTCGTCGTCGTCGTCGACAACGGAGATAATATAGTTAAAAACGTCGTGGCAATTCGTGAATTCGTTAAAACCCGTTATACACATGTCTCGTACCGTCGTACGACGAGCGTAAACCGAGAAAACGATAGTAATAAAAAGCAAGTGATTCGCGGACGTTATGTAAAATGGAATTAAACAATGTTGTTAAGACGTAAACATGTTTTGGGTACACTGTGGACTCTTTGTTCTCGTGATTGCCGTACCTGGATTTATTAGCAGCGCGGACAGCACGTCGAAGCGAGGTAAATATAATTGTGACCGATGCAACAACAAAAAACAAAGCAAAATTTCGTTCGTTGAAAAATAATTCAACCTTCAATTAATAATCATTGAAAAGATAGCGATTAATATTTTTCTTATCGATGGAATTTATCATGGGATTGATAATTTCACGACGTGTAAAGCATTAACGAAGGTATCGGTCTGTTGAGACCGTTTGGAACGGCCTTGGCCCGGGGGTGCTATGTCGCGTCTGACCAATGACTGATCTGTCCTACTTGATTGTTGCTTTTTAACGTTTATCGCGTTCTGCTCTCGAATTCTACTCGTTGATCGAGCTTGATCGACATTTCTTCCTGGTTTCCAATATATTTACAGAATTTTACAACCTGTTGTAAGATATTTAAGGGTGTGTATCGACACTTCTCGCAGAATGTATTTGAATTTAATTTCGCGGAAATAAAGATTATAGGGAAATATTGTTGGTGTTCGGGGATGTTCGAACCTAACGGGAACTTGACTTACCCTACATTGTTTTTCTAGCTGCATAAAGAAACGAGAAAATCAGTGTGTAAACAAGTTGTAGTATGTCATCGTCATCATCGTACAAGAAAAAAAGACATAAGGGATGAGATCTTTGCTTTTTCCCTCATTCTCGTCTCGTCAAAGTCTCGT
Organism: Netelia inedita; assembly: GCA_964017225.1. Lineage (NCBI taxonomy): Eukaryota > Metazoa > Arthropoda > Insecta > Hymenoptera > Ichneumonidae > Netelia > Netelia inedita. Next base: position 7,560,159 of record OZ024924.1, on the reverse strand, counting down.
CGTGTATTTAGGGAATACGGGAATGGCAGAAGACTAGAGAAGGGTGGAAAGAGGGCGGGGGGAGGGGGGAGAAGGTCGGTTGAACGATCGTCCCAATATCTCATCGTCAAGTCTGACACATCGACGTCCCAATTTGACGCTCGGCAAACCCCGTTTTAACAGATCGTGTCTCTTTACATCGCGAAAGCTCATTCTTGCCACCATTAACACGCTTACGATCGACCGATCAATTGGCCCAATTTTCATTAAAGAAACGTTTATCGTCACGTTTCGCGCGATAAAATTCAATGAAAATATATCATGATATTAAAATAAAGTAATCGATCGACCGAGGGGGATGAAAAAAAGACCGTTGAAGTACGATAAAGATGGGAGTCAGACGAAATTCAAGAGTTCATGATAATTTTATAGCCGCGATATATCTACGTCGACGGTAAGAAAAAAATATATATATACATATATCTAAAGTATCACGGACGAGCTCGTAAAAGCAGACGGCTGCGACAGCGTGTACAGGTAGGGGTAGGTACAGGAGTCTCTCGTTCGAGATGAGGGTTGGGTCTCATAAGCGATTCGGGAGCCACCCTTGCGGCGTGAGAGCAGAGGCAAGCTGCTCGTCGCCCGTTCCTTCCTCTTGTACCTACAAGCTCGTCTACGGGGGCGAGGGGGGAGGGTGAATGTGCGAACCAGTGCGAAATGGGGATGTTTTAAGGGTGGTAGCAGACATGTAAATTTCCCGAAATTCGCTTGTACGCACTGTGGGGGATTCCTGGCAAAGGGTGACAAATGCGACTCAAAACGTTTCTTCGAATCGGGCGCACGAACATGCAGCACAAGGGTTGCGAGAACATTAATTCGTATCAACTCGTACTCGAGAATTTATCGTCTAGAAACGTTATTTCTTGTTATCTTATTCGTACGAAAATTAATCTTTCCCACTTGTCGCAACTGTTGTTTTCTCACCTATCTTGTTGACTTTTTAAATTTTTGTATCTCTTTTTAGTTTGGTTGCGATTGATTTCGAACCACAGTTTACAAGTTGAAAAATTTAAGTTAAACGATCGAACGAATGAAATCAATTTTGTTGCTTATTAATAATTTTCGAAGGGTTCGTATGAACTCGAATGAATATTTATCCCAGTTTTGCTGCCAGGAATTTTTATCTTCACGATCCTTAGGGTCTAGCCACGGATCGTCCAAAAGTTTATCCACCCGTCAATTAAGACGAAACGTCGGGGTTTACGACGGTACGTGGGTTATCTGCGTCGTTTTGTCTCATCCCTATTCCCGACGGAGGAATACAGGGAAAAAACGCTTAATCGAAGAGAGAGAGACAGAGTATCGACAAGAAGATGAAAATATCGAGACGAAAGAGAGGAGATTCGGGGGAGGGTTTGAAATGACCTAAGGGATGCGCTTCTAATCCATCCGATAGATTCTTACTTGTGATTTTCACCCCTCGGACAACTTTCTCATTATCGTAAATAAAGAGTTTGTTGTTTGGTGGATTTGTCTCAGATCGTATTTTCTTTTCATCCCTTAGAGAAAAAAGAAAAAAAGAAAAATCATCCCCCTCCATTAAGGAGGAACGAAGGACGAGAGAAAAAAATGAAAATCCAAAGGAAGAAAGTTCTTTCATTTCTCGACGAATTTCTCGGGGTGGTTCTTTACTTTTTCTTTTTGGTTTTTTTTTATTCTCGTCTCCCAATCTCGCCCCTCTCAGCGTCCTAATAATCCATTGGCCCCAATTAGCCCAATTAGAGTGAATGCCGTAGGGCGTCGAATAAATTCCGTTGGTGCTCATCGACCAGGCTGACCCAAAAGACTCGTCGTCTCGGGCCGAGAAGGCCGAGAGCAAAAATTACGTTAACGAGAAGTGTGTATGAAACGAGGGGAAGGAGGAGAGAGGAAAAAAAGATTTGCGTGATGGTTATGACTCGAAATTGACCCGGTTTACATTTTTGTTGTTTCATCCACATTTTCTCACCCCTTTTTGCTCTCGCTCCAACACCGTCCCATTATATTCGCTCCCCATCCGATATTTTTCCTCGTGGTTTTTTTTTCATTTTTTTATCTTACTTATTTTCGTCATTCGTAGTCCTTCGCCCGTATATCCCTTTCGTTTCTAAGGTTAACCCTCTTATTTTTTTTCTCTCGCGATCCTAGTCTCGTCGACCATTTTTATCACTGTGGAATCGACCCGAGGGAGCAATCGTCAGGCCCCTCGGGTCGTTTCTTCGTGGCCGTTGAATAAATTATCTTTAACGAAGTAAAAGGGCTCTTGTGATATCGGAGGGTCGTGCGGAGGGGGTTGAACGAGGTTTGAAGACGAGAAAGATGGAAAGAGCGGAAGAAAAACGAGTGGAAGGCGAAATAGAGAGTCCCATCAGGTGCGAGGAGGCAGGGGGGGGGGGGGTAAAATACTATCCGAGGTCCAGTTGGCACGAGGATGGAATTTTTTTCTCCTCTTTTCGCAAATTGGCGAGGAAAAAGGTTTAGAAAATTGAAGATGATTTTTGCACCCCCCGTAAGACTGGGCATACGAATCACCGTTGGGGTAAATGTGAATCGTTGGGGGTTAAAGGGAATGGAGGAAGGAGAGAGAAAAAGCTCGAGATAAGAATGGGAAAATAAAGGGGTGCGGAATGAGAAGACGAAGAAGAAAGCAACGTATCATCGCGAGAGAGGCACGAAGCGAAAGATGAACTCCGGTGGGGGGACAAAGAGGGCTAGTAAACGTTAAACAACGGTAAGAACGAGGAAAGAAAATGGCACTAGGTTGATCCTCGATTTCGTTGAAATCGTTATAGAGTGGGCGCGTGGGGTGTGGGTGAATCGTTTTCTCGGGTGATGGTATTAAAAAGAAGTCACCCCAAGATGCTCGAGAATCACGTAGGAATCCAAAGCGGCACTGTGCTACCGGGCAAATCGGTGATAGTGAAGCGAGCTCGTGGAATATAGGTGTCCAATATAGCGCATACGTGGCGAGAGAACAAAGTTCTTGTCTCGCGCGCTTAAGCTCCTCCGATCTCGGTCGCATCGAAACGAAAATCGTTTTAGTATTCACGACGTATAACCGGAAAAATTTTCAAACGGAGAATAAATAAAATTCACGACGAAGTTTCTTTTTGTGAAGTTAGGAGAACGTTCGTCGATACGACAATACGATCGGACGATTTCATCGACGGATAAATTGCGAAATGCGTTGATGAAATTTATCGTGAGAGCGATGATTTCACGATGCGAAGGGAGTTGATCAAGAAATTGGAACGTTGAAACAATTCTGAACGGCCGTAGCACGGAGTTGCCGTAGTGCGTCTGACCAATGACGGACTTATACTACTTGCCATGCGCTTTTTAATGTTTATCGAGATTTGACGGCGAATTATCCTCGTTAATCGAGCTAGGCCGGTGTCTCTAGAGTGCTGTATAATGTTTATAAGTAAGAGAATTCCAGGGTGGGTGCGCACCCTTTGCAAAAAATAAAAATGAGAAAAAGCGTCAGAAAAATTTCGCGCGAACGTGATTCGATTGTACAAATGAAAAAATAAAACGTATTAATCGATCGATTGTAAAATTCCGAAGAAAATCGAGCAATTATACGAGTATACGTTCTTCATACAACATAATAATAAAAAATTAAACACACAAAATAAAGAAATTTAAAAAAGCTAGACAAAAGATATGACGAGCGAAGAGAAAAATTGATATCGAAAAAATCATTTTAATTGAATAAATGAATGTGTAGGAGGGAAGGGGATATTGAATATGAAAAAAACTATAACCGAGGCGGAGGGGAAAGAGAAAAAAGAAAGAAAAAAGAGAAGAAAAGCTCGAGGGGTGTGGTAGAGCGGTGATACTGAAGAATAAAAGACGCGGAAAAGGGACCGACGACAAAGGGCCGGGAGAGAGGGAAGAGAGGATGGAGAAAAAGCGAAAAAGAATGAAAGCGAAAAAGTGAGACAGAAGGGTAGTTCCAGGGCGAAACGATGACTGGCCAGGTCTCTCCCGGACGCTTATCGCGCAGCTGCATTATACTTGCGCTACGAACTCGTCTCTCTCTCTTGCTCACTGACTCTCTCTCAGCCCTACCCGCCGCCCCGCCGACCCCCTCTCTCTTCCTGTCCGCAGTTCACTGTTCACTCCCCGCAAAACCTTACAAACCTTCCCACCGATCTCCCTCTACACATCGTCGACGAGAACCACGAATTTTTTTCTTTCTTTTTTTCGATTTTACAAATTCAGTGCTACTTTTTCGAAAAAATAAGCACTCGTCATTTTCATTGATCGAGACAAATTCGAAAAAAATGAAAAAATACATTTTTTTGCGTTTCAATAAAATCTATGGATAGGGAATTTCTTGAATGAAAAGAATTGTATCGTCGTATCTGAAATTAATTAAAATCGACATTACAATAACGCGTGAACATTTTTCTTCGTTAAGAACTTTTGAAACTTTTCCTTTACCTCGTGCAAAAGCGCATTGCGCATGCACGCGACAGGTAAGTGGCTGGTCGGTTTCGTCCGCACGCGAATTGCTTCGTCTGGTATAGCGATATGGTAATACCGGTGAGGCTAGACAGGACAGCTCGACGGGAAAAGGGAGAGATTGAATAGTACAGCTATTTCGAGGAAGGAATTCTGAGCTCTCGCTCACGCGATTGCCTGTTGATTAGAAAAGATTGATCAATCTGACGGGGGTGATACAGCATGAAGTGAGAGAGAGAGAAGGAACCTCGTCTCCTCCAATTCTATCGTTCTCACGATAGAATTGGAGGATCCAAAAGGTACGTGAAAGAGGGAGGGGGTAGAAGGGGGGATGAAGAAGCGAAAAAGACAGTGACGCAGAGAGGGAGGTGGATGGTGGAGTGAGTGGGATCAAATGAATTAATCGGGAGGCTCGTGGGTAATTGAGGATCGGCGAAAAGGGACGAGTGTCGAAGGGAGCGAGGGATTACACGAGTGAGATTTCGTGCTGAAATTGATAGGGACGCTCGTGAGGGTGAAAGTGCCGAAACAATATAAAGTAACGATAACGCAAGAAAAAAGAAAACGAAGGAAAAACGTACCACACACACACACACACATACGCAGACACACACACATAGGTACAATAACGATTTTTTGGCAAGTCGCGTCACGAGGGTGATAAAGCGATCAGATCCATGAAATTGGATGGATTAAAGATCGAGGGGACCGAGTGAATTATTAATCCGATCGGAAATCGAGACAATCGGCGTTCAAAATATATTTCTACACAAAAATTTCTTCAATCGGGAATAAAATTCCAGCGCTCGGTCTAAATATCCGATTTCTTTTTTTTCAATCAACGTTCGTAAGCCAGCTTCGCATTTTTCTCTTGTTCCTTTTTGTTCTTCACCAGAGGGTTGTTCCTCGACCATTGATTTCAATAAATTAATTTGTTTCGTGGCACAAATCGGGACCATGGAAGTATGGGTATAAGGAAATGGGGGTTGAAGGGAGAATTCGAGGGTGATCGGGGGGTGGTTCGAAGAGATCAGATGTACAGCGAGAGGGAAGAAGAAAAATAGAGAAAAAGAAATATGGAACGAGAAGGGCAGAGCGAACGTGATCAAGCCCGATGGACTCGACTTCCTCCCATCCGTTCTTTCTCTCTCTCTCTCTCTCTCTCTCACTCACTTCTCCATCCGGTCGGTGCCTGAAAAAAAATTCAACCCCCCATCTTCCGTGTATACTCTTTCTCCACTTTTCTCATACCTCTCTCTCTCTCTTTCCTCACCCTTGTCTCTGGCAGAATCCGCGAGATTGAAATGGCAAAGTGCCAGTTCTAATTTATTGGCCTCGTGGCTTTAACGAACGTACGTTTGACCGGCTTTACTCGCTCAAAACTTTCATCCGTGCCGCATGTACGTACGACTCGTCTCTGGAAGGTTTTCATGGCACTAATATACATTGCCGAATTGATATATATATATATAACGGGTGATCACCACTCATATTTCGCAATACCTTGCTGAGAATTTGAATTTCTCGTCGCGATATACTGGGTGTCCCAGTTTTAAGGGATGAACGTTGTATACAGCGGTGGCCTATTTTCCAAGGGGTGCATAATATGTCCACTGTCTTTTTTTCAAAGGGGGTTAGATAGGTAGAAACTCTCTAACATCTGTAAATTGTATTCTCTCGCTCGAAAGAAGACACCCTGTATAAGGTTAGACGAAAGGAGGAAGATGGACGCTCGTCGGAGCGTGATAGAAAGGTCGAAAGAGCTCCGGACTGTGGTGACTCGAACCGTGACAAATCGTGGCAAAGAAAGAGAGAAAATTGTCAAAGGCTTCTCTAGCTTTTAATCCTTTTCCTCTCTCTCTCTCTCTCTTTCTTTTGCTCTTCCACTAACCCTCTCTCGTGTCCTCTTTCTACGAGTTGACCGGCGCATAATAATTACAAAAAAATAGGCCAGAGCATAGAAAAACAGAGTAAGAAGCCGGAAACAATCAATTAAACCGAAAAAAAAGAAATCTGAAGAGGCTGAAGTACGTTTTTTAAAATTTATTTTTTATTTTGAAGTTATCCTGGAGTGTCCGAGGTCTAGCTAGATTTGTACCACTTCTACGATTTCGTACGAAATTTTATTATTTCCATATATTTTGAAAAAAACTAAAAACTAAATCATCTCGTCGTCATTTTGTAAAGGTGACCTTAATTAACTCGGAGTAGAAATAATTATATCGTCGTTTCGAAATGTTGAATTATACATTTTTGTTTATCTAGTCTGATCCGTAAAAATTCGAAAATCATGAAAAAAGAAGAAAAAAACACCGAACGTCCGAGGTAATTATAATTAACGAGGGAACGAACGGAGTAGTACGAGTTACCGATATGGACAAAATGAAATGCGTCATTATTCATTATCAAATCGAGTATCAATCAACGAAACGCGAATCGCGATTCATTAATTAAAAGATTGTGGCGCATGTCGGGAGTTAAAAGGAAATCAATAATGATACACGTATACGCGTATCGCGAATAACCGTACGCGTATAGATAGATAGATAGATTAGCATGAGAGCTCGATTATGCTACTGACGAATGGACACTCGTATACGGCAAAATCGTTTTGAATTAACCCCAGAGCTTATCTGGATGACTGGCCTGGCTCGTTGCCTACATAGGCCTAATATAGTACTGAAAGAGAGAGAGAGGGGGGTGGAGAGAGAAAGAGACAGAGAGAGAGAGAGAGAGAGAGACAGAGTAAGGGCGGGGAAGGGCAGGAGGCTGTTGGTTATACACCGCTGTAGCAAACCCACAGGCGGCGGTGGTTTTCATCTCTCAGTGCCTGCTGCTGTTTGATTTAGAGCCCAGAATTTACGTTCGTGTTATGTATTTGTATAGAACGTTGAGCCACGAGCGTAGCGAGCAAAGTGCGTATATACACGTGTAACGTAACTCAGTCGGCTCGTATTTTCGCAAAAGAAAAAAAGAAAAAAAGAAAAACAAATGGTCCGAATAGAAACACGAAACACAAAGCTGTTGGCGTAATTTTTTTGCACATTTTTTGCAAAATCCTTGTTACGAAATGTGGAGATTCCTCAATTTATCGGTTACGTAACATCATCCCTCAACGAAGTTTGGCACCCTCCAGGTGTTTTCCAACTGGAAAACGTTGGGTTTGGGGTTGTTCTTTTCTCTTTCGCAAGCCTCCAAAAACATTGTTAAAAGGTAGGAAAATAAATTTCAACCCCCGTAATTATGTTCGAAGCGAAGGTATCGGTTGTTCAACGAATGCATAAATTTTTTTTTCGTAAAATCGAGATAATTATTCATAATTATTTCTTCGTAGAAGCATTTTAAATGGTTTATCTTTCGGAGAGCGCGTCCATCTCTGATATCGTTGGGGGAGGGTGATGAGGGAGAAATGTACGAGTGACGCGTATACCAGGCGCCTGCGAGTGTGTAGGACGGAATTGAAATAGAGTGAATCGTGGCGCGAGGGGGTTGGGGTTGGTTGAAACAGTTCGCGTGACACGCTACCGTATGTGCCGGTGATAAACAAAGCACTTGCTCGTATCTACCGGGTGCATCCATCACTCGTCCACAATACGTACGTATACACGTATCTATAGGTACGTATATATGCATACGTATATTCGGTACGGTATGGAGTTTTATGCCGCAGATAGACGAGCAAATGGGCCTCGGTGTGGTTGCATTGCCAGCGGGCATTTCCAGGCTTTTTGCGACGACCTTTCCAACCCTCCCCCCGCTCCCTAGGCATTTCCTTTTACACACGAGTATATAATACTTACTATACATTATTGAGAGATATAAATATTGAATGATATAAATTCGCATCCCCCACCCCTACCCAATCCACTTCTTCATAGGCGAAAATTCTTCAACGTCGTGTAACGTCGCATAATTTATAACGTTGACAAATTTTCATCACGTAAATGAATAATATCGGTGGCGCGTATTAGGGTTCTCGTGTGACCGCGGATGAGTTTCGAAACTTGGCAAGTTTGCGAGGCAACGAGTGTTGAACTGAGACACCAGCCATCATCTCGGCTTGTGGCTGAGGTTGGTTTAATTTTGAATTTTAATTACATTCTTGTTACTCCCTTGGGGGGATTATGCGGAACCTGAGAGATAGAACGAAACAGAGAGAGAGAGAGACAGCGAGAGAGAGAAGGAGAGAGGGAGGGAGGGAAAGGGTGGTTTGGGGGTTATTGCGGGGGTGAGTAAAATGGTGATTGTGTCGTGTGGCTTTTAGCGAGCAGATAGTTATCGCTCGTCCTCGTCATCGTCGTCGTTAGGTGGGTGAGAAACAATCGATACGACATTTTCAACCCCCCGTCCCCCGTCGTCCCTTGTACGAAGAACTAGGGATGATAATACGTGTCTCGAGCCACCTAACGACACAGGCCTTTTGCCACGATGCGTGTATAACGATTTCGCATCGAATCGACGACGAGTTACTTTTTTCTTTTTTTTTCATTACGACGATCTTCGCAAATTTTCATCGCGACGAAGCGAGAGAAAAGAACTATTAGAATAAGGGTAGGGGAGGGTTGAATAAATTTGACAAATAAGTATTTGGTTTGCGAAGGAAAAATCAAATCGGGGCATCGTTATGCGAGAATAAACGAATTTCTCGTGGTCGTTCGTTTAATTCAAATATAAATGGAAATCGACGTGAAAGGAGATCGTTTTTTTAAGCTTTTTCTTTTTTTTTATGTACCTCACCGAGTCACCGAGCTCCGTCTCTCTCTCCCACTCTCGTTTCTTCTCTCTCTCTCTCTCTCTCTCTCTTGTTCTCGATGTCTTCTAACCCAGATGCCTGGTCCAACGGAATTCTCCCCGACTCCCGCAACAAAGATGTATACCGATATAAGGAAAACAGGGAACATGGAGTTTGCGCACGAGTTCTTCTCTCTTCCTCGGAATAATATTTTCCGATGAAAATTTGCCTTGCAAAGCGTGCAAAAGCACCACCGGCTGACAGACAGAGAGGGAGAGAGAGAGCCAGAAAGAGGAAGAGGGAGGGAGAGAGAGAGAGAGAGAGACAGAGAGAAAGGGGTGGTAAGTATGGAGGAGGTAGAAAGGTTGGCCACAGGACTGTAGAGGCTGCAAGGAGCTTTAACATCATCTCTGTCGTCGCTGTCGTCGTCTTCGTCTTCGTCATCGTCGTGACGTTGCAACAAATTTCCAACTCTGCTGCGGCAGCAACGAGGGGATAAGGGTGGAAAACGATGGGGATGAGACATTTGAGTGGAAAGAGGGTTGAAAAGTTTTTTTCGAGGAGTGGGTAAAATAGGGAGAGAGAGTGAAAAAGAGAGGGTTGGGGGAGTCAGGAGCAGGGGGTTAAAAAAAGGGGGCGAGAAAAAGTAGGGATGAAGTATTTCACAGTGAGTTGCAAGGGTAGATAATGTCGACCCCCAGAGACGACACGTTCGTTTTACGAAAAATGTTCATCTTTCTAAACCCCAACACGCGAGTCGCTGCTACTACTTCGCTACCCCTATTTCTCACCCTTTGCCAAAGACACACCTCGTGCCTCCTGGGGGAACGAGAAGTTTCGTTGCTGCTTTTTTTCGTCGTTTCTGGAACCGGGTCCGAGGGGGAGGGGGCTGAGACTTTCTTTTTTAGGTTTTTGTTTTTGGTAAACGCGGAGCAAGTTCGCGAAGGGTAGCGGAGCTAAGGGGTGGTTCACACGAAAGGCATCCATCATCGTCAAGATTCCCGGGTTTGGTAGGTTGGACTTTTGCAATTTTTTCAACCAACGGAGACGACGAGATGCAAGGATAAGAAACAAAAAAATAGTGTAATGGCTTGACCCTCGTCGAGTTCTCGACAAGGGGTGGGTTCGTGGTTTATTTTTCCCCCTGTGGCTTTTCCGTCTCAAATAATTTTCTCGTTAAACTCTTACGTAGACGTTGGCCTCTCGTTCTTACGTGAACGCGTGTACGACGCAAGATCGGATTACGCACGTCCCATTAGACGTACGTTTTCTACGCGTGAGAGAACAAAACATAACGTAAGATATTACTTTGTTAAGTACAACGGTCGCTAGTGTGAAATACGATATAGACGCACGATATATACAAAATAAATAATTCAGGGGGATGTTTAAGGGCGTGGTGACTTCGTAATTTTAATAATTTCGAAGGATTCTATATCGCGAGAGGTTGAAAATTTTAACTAGAAAGAAAAAAAACCGAACGAACCGAAGATACAGAGGGTTGATAACGAAGAGGCTGAAAGGGGTTAGACGAATTTTCGTCACGCTCGATCTTCGCTAATGAGCCTAAATAGCGAAGGAAAACTAGCTCAAATAAACAAATAAACATAATATCAGAACTTAAGAATTGTAAATTATAAAACAGTAAAAAAAGAGTTTCGTCGCGAAGAACGATTATTTCCTATAACTAATGATTCGAATAAAAAACAAAAATTACGATCCTGATTAATTTTGCGATCGTTACTCATAATTATTTTCTCATCGTGTACGAACGGTGGTGTTAATTTCAAAATAAAGCTGATCGTCGTACTCGTTTCGCGTCGGAGTCGGGATCGTTAAATTCTCCCTTATTTTTTTTTGACGGGTTTGTGTTATTTTTTTTATATCTTTTTTTCGAGCCTCTCTCCCCTTCGTCCTTGTTTCACGAGTTCCCGGAGTTATGATTCGAGCTTCGTATGTAGGTCGCATTACGGAGTAAGACTTTCGAGGCTCTCGTGGAACCTCGAAAAGCGGTGGAGCATAGTAGGGCGCGCGCGCTAGAGGGAGAAAGAGGGAGAGAGAGAGAGCGAGAGATACAGAGAGGGAGGCTCTTTCTTCGTTTTGTCTCATCCTTTGGACAAACTCAAGGAAATTTTGTCGAGGCAATCGAGCGCGAGGCGCGATGACATAGCACGCGCTATGACCGAACTGTGTGCTGAAATGTCTCACGCACCGCTTGTTTTTCCTATCCCCGCCTTCTCGGCCCCTCCATCGTTCTCGCTTGAATGAGTTCGCTCGGATATCAACCCCTTGCTCTACGGAGGGTTCGTCGAATGGCCCTGGATGATGGCAACATCAGCTTGTTTCTCGCCTTGTCCCCCCCCCCCCCTTCCCGCGCGGTTTGTATTCCTACTAATATATATTCTCGCACGTGTGTATTTGTATAACACGGGAAGTGAGGGGGGGGGGGGAGGGGGAGGGGGTTTGGAGAGTGCTTTGACGCCTGGATGTGTATGCGTGTGTGTGATAAATAAATGTTCACCTGTCGTAGATCGTCGGTGAGAGATGGATTTGAGGGTGGCTCGTGTGAAAAATTATCAGACCCTTAACGACGAGGGGATGACGATGTATAAAGGATATAAAAAAAAGATCTTTGCTATTCGTTGGTGATCGAGTTCCAATGTATTTTCTTTTTTCAATGGTGAAATTGAATCGAAGAAAATATAGTGTTGGAAAAGGAAATGCTATTAATATTGACTGATTTATTTTACAAGGGTGTCGATAGAAGGGTGGTTGAAAGAAATGATGGAATGAGGGAGAGTGAAGCATTATGAAAGTCTCGGTTATGACGATCTGTCGATTAATGAAAGAAAAAAGATGTATTTGATATTTTGTTTTAAGCGAAAAGAGAATCGAAGACAAGGTCGTCTGACCCAAGACCGATATTACTACTTGAATTTGTTGTCTACGTCAGCTAGAAATTCTGGGTTTGGGTTAAGTATCGCTTTAAGGTTGGCACGTGAGTAATAACGATGTATCAAAAGAGAGAGAGAGATAGAGAGAGACAGGAATGGAAATGAGGCACGTTACGTCTGACCAAACAACGCCTTTACTACTAGCATCGTTTTTTTAAAGCCCCGATGGCTTTCACGTTACTTCCTTTATCCCGTAAATTGATAACGAAAATCCTGATTGAACATTTCCGTAATGTTCTACGCCCCCGTAATGATTTTCGATTTAGTTTAATGGCTGAAAAAATTGAAAAATAAATTTCTCGTGGATATATGTGACTTTTTTTCTCGGGCAATATCTCGTCCGAAGAACTTTTATCGATCCACGAAAAGCATTTGCGACGCACGCCGTAAATTTTAATTGGCAAAACCCTATATATTTCCTATATATTCGATGATTCTCGCGGCGAAAATATATTTTACCGCTTGATAGTTCACGTCCCCCGTTCGACGAAGGTGCTTTATTACAAAAAAATTCAGACGGTGTCGATCAACGGGACCTGTAGGCAGAAAAAGTTCGCACGAAATTCGGGTATTTCGAGAAATTCCGTTGCCCGGGCGTTGCCACGCTGATTTTTTTCATTCCTTTATTCGCGAACGAGATTACACGGGCGTCGAGCACGAGGCAAACGTTATTCAACATCAAACAGAGAAAATTACTTTGGCGCGTGCCACGTCCTCACGTGCATCGTTTATTTTCGTTCTCGAATTTTTTTCTCACGAACCCTCCTTCGATTCGGGAGAGCACGAGGCACATATCTAGAGATATATATTTATTCTATATATACATGGAGAGGGGCGAGATAACGGCGGTGAATTTGCTGCTATGGCGGGGATGCGAAGAGCGAATTATCTCGTGACAGCTCATTCCTCGTGTGGTTCTCTCTCTCTCTTTCTCGCTCTCACTCTCACTCGTCACTCTCGCTAGGAAATACCAGAGGACCTCTCTTTGGCCCCAAAAATCCGTACCGAAAAAGACGAGGAAACATTGTTTCCTTCCCCCAATGTGGGTCGGATGACGAACAAAAAGAAAAAAAAATGGTGAGAAATTACCGGTCATCGAACGATATAAATGCTCCGGTCATTTGTTTTTCTTTTTACGATCGACACCACTAGACAGAACGGGACGAAACGAAAGTAGGAGACGACTCGAGAAATCTATTCGAGAAAACAAAGTCACGTTCTTCGACGATAAATAATGAATTTATATTACGAATTTTATTTCGATGAATTTATATCAACGTATTTTTTCGTCAAATTATTTATCTACCTGTATTTCTCTGTCTTTCTCAGAATTTATCGGAATTTTTCTTCTTTTTATCAAAATATTTAAATATAATCATATTTTATTTTGAAAATAATACGTTTTTGGCAAGTTTGTTGCTCGATTATTTGGTAATATTTAGGACAACGAATTGATAAATTTAACGAAAATACAAACTTATAAAGTAGCGGATCACCGGAAAACACCCTTGGAAAAATCTCGCCGCGTCGTGAGAAAAATCTCCTTTTTCCGAAGGTGAGCACCTCGCGAAAGACTGATGGAAGGATCTGTTGGTGACGTCGACATCGATCAAGAGGAGGAACAAAAGTTCAACGGAGAGGAAACGAGGACGAAGAAGAAAAGTCGAAGCCACCTTGGGCAATCAGCGCCGCCATGGGGGCGAATAAAAAAAACAAGAAAAAGTTAGGGCGCGATATTTGTTTTAGAATTCCTACGCTTTACCGAATATATCGAAGTGGCAAAGCGTTTGAAATCTGAACCGAATGAGCGCTACGAAACGTCTTCGCAATATTTCTACGTACAATCGCGACCCTCGAAAAAGATCACGAAGAAATGCTTCGTGATGAAAAATTTTGTTCTAAAACAAATACCAGCGTCGATACGAAAAATAATCTGCAAACGAAAAGAAAAATGGCGCCTAAACGGTTGAACTGGGGAAGAGGGTGAGAAATTCGTCGCGTATAAATATTTTCATGAATTTTATTTTCAACCCCTGCAAGTCTTTCGCACGTCTCGTAACGGTCATCTATATATTTTTCCTGTGAATTTTTCTTAGCTCCCTCGTGTTGATTTTTCTCGATCTAATCTTTTCGCCCTGTACACGAACACAATTTTCCTTTCCTACTTGGGACGGGCAGGCCAGAGGGAGAGGGAGAGAGGCAGAGAGAGGACTTTGAGATCGACAAGGGGGGTCAAACATCGAAATACGTAAACGTAATACGCGCAAACATATATACATGTAAATTCGAGGGTGCTCTCTGTGCCTGCCCTCGAATCGAGAAATATGGGGAGAGAGAAAGTTGGAAAGGAAAGGAGGGAAAAAAAAATGAAAAAAAAATCAAGAAAGCCAGTTGCAAAAGAGAAAAGAAAACGAGCAAACACCACTTGCCGGAGAGAACTCCACTTGATTGCTCACTTATTTGATTTGACTGCCTTTTTATCTCTCCCCTCCCCCCTGCCCCTCCTCCGCCATCGCTGTTCTCTCGAACGACGTAAACACGCTAAACAAGACGAACATGTTTACGCGCATATCTATATGTATGCATATTTCTTTCTTCTCCATACAGAAAGGACGAGATTGCTTGGCAAACTCTTTGGGCTTTTTTTTCGGTGGTCCCTCCACCTCGAACTGTCTCTTTTATATTTTCTTCCCTCGTTGTGACTTCGTGTATAAGTATCGTTCCAATATTCTTTCAGGAACGACGAAACTCGGTCAGGGGGTCGGGACAATTTTTTATTTCTCTTTATCTCGTGTTCTCATCGTCGAATTTGTTTTTTCTTATTTCTTTTTCATTTCTACGTAATTATCTGATTTTTTTCGTTATATCGGATCGATGTCTTAGGGGTAGTTGGACATTTTTCTTGTAACGTCATCATTTAAGTATTGGAGGATCGATCGAATTTTTCAACCGTTGAGTAAATAAGAATGGACCGAATGATTTATGAAAAACAAAACGTGGCCTCGTTTTCAAGGGTTTTTAATTGGGCTGGAGAGGGGGTGAAGGTTTTTATGTTTTATGTTGTTAAATATAAGTATGGGTGACGAATCCTATAGATAGACCTTTTCTCTCAATCAAATTAGCTATCGTACCGAAAGATTCTCGAAGCCTCAATCTCCATCGTAATTTCTATTTCAAGCAGTGTGCAAATTAACTCCCTTTGTGAGGGAGTTCCCGCATCGATATTCATAGAACTCTTCTTCCCTTTAGCTTCATCTTTCTCCACTCTCTCTCTCTGTCTCTCTCTCTCTCTCTCTCTCTCTCTCTCTCTCTCTCTCTCTCTGTCTCTCTCTCTCTTTCTATTTCACTCACTCTCTCGTAGTCTCGTACTCAAGTATGCTTCTTCCCCGATAAGTGATATAATTGAATATTCATGCATCGAAATCTTCTCGTGGCCAATAAACGATCTCAAATTAGCCTCTTTTGCCGCTACTATTATATTACCGCGAAATTCATCTGATTTATTCACAAAGTAAGAGAGATTGATTGATTGATTGTTTTTTTATTATTTTATTTTATATATATAGAGAGAGAGAAAGAGAGGGAGAGAGAGAGTGCGATAAGAGAATGAAGAAAAAAGTATGATAAAAGTGGGGATAGGTAAGTCTTTGCAATCGTCTCGTTCTAGATACGCTCGACTCCAACTCGATTATTGAATATTCACCGAGTTATTTTTTTTCTAACAACGCGTATAAATTACTTCAGTTTACATTTGTCTCTGGTCGATAATTGTTTGTTTCATAGCATGAGAAAAAAGGTTCGAGAAAAAACTATTTGAAAATTGTGATAAAATTGTTCGAAGGAAGTAGTAGTAAAGTAATAAAGATAAAAAAACCGGAATGCATAAAAAATCAATATCTATGTATTAATGTTTAAAGTTACGATTAAATTAATGAATCCATATGAAACATTAATATTCGATAAGACTTCGAGTTCTCGTTGTTTCGAGTAACATTGATCATATTATGCTTTAACAGTTTCATTTAATATTTTTAATTTTTATAATCAATTGTCCAAGGACGCGTTTAACGAGTAACAAGTGGTACGATCATTCACGCGACGAACAGCGACCTGCCCTTGAGACCCTTCGTGTTGTCGAGCGATAACAAGAACATAATCAATAAGGTATCTCGTTATCGTTCGTGCAATCATGAATTACCTTGCCACCGATGACCTACACCGTCCCCAACGTATCTATTTTTTGTCTCGCCAACTATCATCCCTCTCTCTCTCTCTCTCTCCATCTCGTGTTCTTTAAATATATTTTTATATACTGGTGCTTACACACGCAAAATCGTCCTGGATTTTTCGATGTGACGTCGATGATTAAAGAAGAAAAAGAGGGAGCCGACGCTTTCGAAAGTAAATGAAAAAAAAAAGAAGCGAACGAGCACGTGGGAAAAGATGAACGACGAGAGGGACCTCTCGTGGTGAAATGGAGGGATGACATGGAAAAAAAAGAGAAAGAAATAGAAAGAAGATAGATAAAAAAACGGGAAAAAAGTGAAAAAATGCCCGACAGAGGGTTGAGGATCGACAATCGAGGCCTAGCTTGGCCAGAACAATGAGTATGTACGGAACAAAGAATATCGAGAGCTCAGGCTGTAGAGTCGCCGTAGCATGGAACACGGCGGAAGCTAGAGCGTGGACTCAATTAGTGGATGTGACTATACGTCGCTTCCCCTCGTTCAACGATAAAGGGAGGATCGACTCGCGTACGATCCGAGTACCAACTATATCGTCCTATATCGTACATTGTGTGCATAGGGCCGGCGAAAAAAGGCCCGCGTATACATATAGAAATGAAAAAGAAAAAAAAAGAAAACATCGTCTATACGAGGGGTGGAATATTTAAATAATTTAAAAAAGACTTACACGTGCCAAAAGTATCGTCCGATTTGTTTTCGTATCGAGAAATAATACTATTTCTTTTAACACCGGAATACTTAATGGAGACAATTGGGACAATGAAACGTAGAAATAATTAATTAAATAAAGAAAATGTTTTAAAAAATTCCGAATAAAGAGTAAATGAATAATTAAACTTTTTTTTTTGGTCGAAAAAACAAGGTTTTCGCGACATTTTTGTTTCGAGATGAAGAAAGATCGCGAGATGGAATCGAGATCTTTATCGCCCTTTCTTTCATTCGCGATGAAAAACG
The DNA here is from genome assembly GCA_964017225.1 of Netelia inedita. Classification (NCBI taxonomy): domain Eukaryota; kingdom Metazoa; phylum Arthropoda; class Insecta; order Hymenoptera; family Ichneumonidae; genus Netelia; species Netelia inedita. The sequence continues at coordinate 7,542,784 of OZ024924.1, read as the reverse complement.
AGGGTTGTTTTTCGTTTATTTTTGTTCTCGACGTTTCTCGTTTCCTTCCGACGCTGCGCTACGATCAAAGAAAAAACGCGTTTCCGGCTAGACTGCAAGAAGAAGGAAACGAACAGAGAGAGAGAGAGAGAGAGAGAGAGAGAGAGGGAGAGGGAGAGAGCGACAGATATTCGGGTTGTGGAAATGAAAATGAGTAAGAGCTTGTGAAAGAGAGAGAAAGAGAGAAAGATATTTCCAAATAACAAAGATATAACGCCCGTTCGTAAAACACCGAGGCAATACGAATCCTTTCGTTTCTCTCTGCCAAAGGCAAGAGGGAGGGAAATGTGACGAACGGCTCCCCGAGGTATACAGAAAATAAAATATAAAAAAAACACATGGAAAAGGGAAAGGAAAAGGAAAAGCAACCGCGTAAAATGGAAATACGGAAACGAGTCAAAGGCTGTGCACCTCTAAGAATTCTGCACACCCTGCCATTCTCTCTCTTTCTTTCTCTCGCTATATATATATAATATTGCCTTCAATGTCTAAAAGTCAACTTGAGCCATTGAGTCAGAAGGAGTATGGCAATCTCCGCGACAACACTTTTCACTAGAAATGTATAGAATATATTTTCGCGACTCTTTCCTATCCGACTGTACCATGTAGCCTATAAATAGAGGATCCTAACGTTGCCCCACGGATATTGGTAAATCTTGGAAAATTCGAAACTCCGAGAAGGGGGAAAGAGGAAGAGAGTGAAAGAGGGTAAAAGAGAGAGAGAGATAGAGCGAGAGCAACTAAGGGTGAGAAATGAAAAAAAACATAATACTACACCAGACTGTCTATATTTTTATATGTAATCTGCTATATGTTTTTCCACCCTCTCGAAGCTATCAACCCCTCTAACCCAACCGCCTGTTCTCGTGATTCTGTCTGATATTTGTATCGTTCATAAATAATAATCAATATTTAAATTAAACATACAAAGAAAAGAAGATTCCTATGGTTTTTGTTCACTCTAAATAAAAATATTATAAATAAAATATGAAAAATAAAAATTTGATGGAGCATAAAAATTAAAAAAATTTCGATTTCAATTAATTTTGAAAAGATTTGAGCTAACGTTAAGAATCGTTTGTACACGACGAAATAAATGTATTGATTGTACCAAAATCTTGTTCGTTCGAGGAAAAAAATCGTAATAATAACGAAACCATAAACAAAACACCCTTTATTTCGCCATATTGAACGAAAGATTTTATCAACATTAAAGCGGGCTCTTAGATTCACTTTTGTTCTTTGACCGTCTTTCCTGGTCGGAGGAATCGGTGGAGTATTTCTAAGGTGAATGGATCGATGGATAGATCGTAGGGGGGACAAGGGTGAAAAAAAGTCTTCACCCCTCGTTCACAATATCAACCCTCTCGCTCTATTCTCCCTCTTTTTAACACGACGCGAGGGATGTTTACCTTACATAATACACAAGCCTCTACGCTCGTGTACGTATATCGAATATGTGTGTCTCGCCCGCTCTCGGCCTTTTTTTATTCCTAAATCGCGTCCGCACGTAGTGGATGGTCGAGACTGGATCGTGTCGAACGATGGTCTCGTCCCCATGGCGATGGCAGTGCCTTTCAAATTTCGGGACGCCAAACTCCGCTAAAAGAGGGAATAGAATATCGAGAACTCGAGTATAGTGAGATCGATAGGGTCAACCCCTTGGCCACCCCCTAGCCCCACCCTTCTTCAAGCCACGTCCACGTGAAATTCCCATCGTCTTTTAACAGTTCTTTACTCTTCTCCTCTTTTTCTTTTATTTTCTATCGTTTCCACCCTATCTTTCTTATCGATCTCTCTCTCTCTATCTATCTATCGTTCTCACGAGGTAAATTGCACCCTGGTGAATATACTCAAGGCAATAAAGTCTCCCCGAACGATAATTGTGTGTGAATTATATTAATTCGTTGCTCAATCGATTCCACGAGCGAGAACTGATCGAAAAAGGGATTCGAACGCTTTCGCTCCTTTACGAAGCTTCTTGTAATGGTCCAACGTCACGGTTCATCGCCAATGGGGATGATTCAAATTCAGCATGATTTATATTTGTATATATACATATATTTTTTAGTAAACAAAATTAATTAAATCGACAATTATTTTTCTTGGCACAAATATCCAATTTTTTAATAATTATTATTAATTACTCTCGATTATATTGTACCAAGGGGGTAACTTTTACGGGGATCGTCGGTATCACTTATTCGTCGATTATTTTCAACCGCTCGTTTGTTCATCCACTCTTGGGATAATCCACGGCTCGATAAGGGATGGCGAGAAAAAAACGTAAATGTTCGCGAAAAAAAAAACTTATCTCGGGGGTGGGATGAGAATGGTGACCCTATAACATCGTCGGCCGAAAATCCTTTCGCGGCCTATATCACCAATCCGACAAAAACGAGCGACTACTAACTGGCTGATCTATCCTCGGCTTATATTCTCTACCACTCGTCGATCTCTTCTCCTCGTCGTCGCTGTTACGATACGAAACTTCGTGCTTTTGGTCATCCCCTATACCACTATAATGTCTCATAAACACGGGTTATACTTTCTGACTCCTCGGTAGGACGGTCGATCGAGATAGAGAGAGGAGAGAGAGAGAGAGAGAGAAGGATTCTTCCGTTATACCGGAAATGTACAATATACGTGGTATAAAGTGCCACATAAAGTGCGTATACATATATATATCTATATATGTAGAACTACAGGTTTTATTTCCCGAGAGCTTACAGGGTGAGTAGACGGGGGGTGGGCAGGGGCTGGAGGGGAGGGAAGAATAGTTGATAGCGTAAGCGACAAAAAGGACATCTCTCGTATACCTTCGACTCACTGATCCTCGTTACAACCACTGGTCTTTCTACCCAGCCCTTCTGCCACTCGAGTACCCACAACGATGCAGTTACTACCACTTAAGGGGTTTATCGTGAAAAACCGATTTATCGTTTCAACGGATTTCCGTTGTCCCTTTCCCAAAGCCCGAACGACTTTTACTTCCCACCCAACGTCTCGATTTATTTTTATCACGATTCGACGATAATAATAATATTTATCGTCGGTGTTTTATCGTTGTTAATTTTTCAGAATTAAATTGTCTTTTTGTTCGTAAAATACAATTTATAATCGTATCGTACAATAATAATAATAAACGGAAGAAATATTAAAGAAATTGGTGGTAGAATTGTTTAAATAATCTGTGGGTATTATTATTATTGTCAATAATTAATGGGGGTAGTATTTTCAAGAGGGAAGATATATTTTTGTTCTACGGTATTTTTATCGCTTCGCAAAGTGGTTGTATTCTAGTCGAATACCATTGAAAATCGTAGATACGGTTGAGATTGTACGTTTCCGGTGTTAAACGGTCGAATGCTCGGTTAACGTGATCGCTACTCGCGTTTATCCCTCTCATTATAACACGGGTGATAAAGCAGTTTGAAAAGTATTTCAAGAACGACGATGAAAAAGGGGGCAAGGTATGAGGTCGGATTGAAGAACGAGGCAACAACACGAAGGGTCGAACGGTCGGAGGGGGAGAAAAGAGAGGGTTGTGTCTCTGCGCACTCGTGGCAAGGAGCGAGGGGTGCAGGGGTAGAAAATTCTTCGAAGGGGTGTGTGGGTTGAGGACGACACGCGAAACGATTCCAGGCTCGTTAGGAACGTCGCGCGCGTGGGAAATACCTTACGAGTTAGGGGTGTGGCCCTTTCACCCCTTTTCTCTCGTGGCCACTAGCCCTCCCCCCCCCCTTCCGGTCTTTCTCTTAATCCTCTTCGCTCGCGACTCGCCTCACGCTAACGCATTCAACAGGAGAATTTTCTCACGTTAATACAGGCTCGCGTGACCTTTTACCAAACAACCCTTGTTTTAATTCCACCCCTTTTCTTCCACTCGTTTATTTCGTCTTTTAAATAATTTCATCACTCTCCACCCTTACACCACCTTCCACTCTAGAGTCCCGACGAGGTCTCGCAAATTGCTAATCACTCGAATTAGACGACCGTCGATCATACTTTTACTCTCATAAGGGTTGATTTTATATATATAAAAATAAAACAAAATTTCATTCCGAAAGACAAATCTGCGATCACTTTTCTGTTCTAACCGATTGGCTAAAAGTTAGGATAATAAATAAGTATTCATAGGTGGCGAAATTTCAATTTTTTAATTCAATGGCCATGAAAATATCAACCCCCGTCTCCCTCCCTGCCCCGTATTAGCTTGATCCAAAGCAAAGGGGAAAAATTGTAAAGAGAAAGAGAAAAAAAGGTTCATCGTAAAAAGGTAGAGTAGGACCAAGTACGTTAATGATGAAAAACCGTGTTCTCGGGGCGGAGGGGAGGGTTGCAAAATTTCGTACACGTCCAGGCGTACGTATTTGCTATAGGGGCGAGAGGGGGTGAGTGGAATGAGACCATTAATTATGTAGTGGCACGTAGAGGCGAGGCACTCGGCAGGAAGCTCACGTCGAACTTACAGGCCAAGCCGTGATTTATCACTCCAACCCGAACTCGCACCCCGTCAACCCCCTCAAACCACCCCTTCGGGCTATCTCCCTCGCTCCAATTGCGACAATATAGAAGCACCGCGAGAGAGTTTTCCCGGTCGACTCCAGCATCGCGAGCAACCCCTACCTCGCCCAGTGCCCTTCCACTCACTACTCTCTTCACTCTCTCGTTTTAACCCCCCCCCCCCCCCCCCCCCTCGCCAAACCTCGGTAGTCGTTCCGACAAGTGCGATACTCCAAACTGCGTCGCATCGATCACAATTAACTCGAGTAATTGGCTCGAATACGATTTACGCCTCGATGCTGGCAGCAAACCTTCGTCGTAGTTCGCATATACTACTACCCTCCCCTGCAGCCCCTTCGACCTCACCGATCCCCCCTGTACCCCCGCCCCACCGTAATCAACCATCGAATTTACCGAGCCACTCGTACTCCCACGACTTCGAATATTATCATTATAATTATACTTCTCATTTACGACAACGTTACATTTGTCAAAGAGAGAAAGAGAGAGAGAGTGCGCGAGAGATCGTTTGCGAAGTTTAATTTTTTTATTTCTTGGAGCAACTAGACGATTGCACGGTTGACTAATAAAATTGGTCCCGCACAGATCTAATTTAATAAGGATAACTTGTTTTCACTGGCTCAGTGGTAACGACACGGAGTTCGTTACTTTTGAAATATGAGGGTTGCTTCCGGTAATATGGGATGCGGGAGGGGGGGGGGTGGGTTATTTTTGTTAATCGACGACCATAAGAGTCTCTCGATTACTCAGGCTATTCGTTCCTCAGCCAGGCCTTTTTTGCCAAGTGTTCGCCTGGCAAACAAAATTAAACAAAAAACACTCGATTTAAATAAAAAAAAACAAATAATAATAAAATTTAATAAATAGAGAGCTCAAAAACAAAATCACAAATAAATAGAAAGAATTAAAGTAGAATTTGAAGCCATAAAGTTTGAAAATTAAAATAGATCGATGAAAAAAATTAAAAAATAAATAAATAAAAATAAAGAAATTGAAGTGAAATTTGATAAATAAGAAAATAAATAAATGGAATTGCGCGTGCTTCCCTCGCGTCGACGAAAAGTGTGATAAAGTAGGTGCGAACATACGGGAAGGGGGTCGTATGAGTTAATGGATTGTGGGCGAAATGAACGGTGAACGAATGAGGGAGGGGGGAGTGAGTCGAAAACTCTCAAGTCTGGATTTCGTCGTCTTTCTCCTCCTCTACCACCCCCTCCACTCCATTCAACATATTTCCAATAAATAAATCCAAATGTGCGAGTATCGATGTGAAAAATGACGAGACTACGTTTTTGGCGAAAAAAGAAGGTCCCGAGGGTGGAATAACGAAAAAAAAGAGCGATGATGAAGGGGTGATTGAAAGAAAAATGCGAAACGCTGTTTCTATGTCTGATTACTTACGACCAAGAATCATCCCTCCCGCCGTCGTGTGATTCATCGAGAAAAATCTTAAAACCACCCTCTTTGACACCTTCAACCCTCTCGAACATCATTCATCTACGTTTCGGTGACGTAAAAATTCTTTTTTTTTTATCCAGCACTTCCTCGCTTTTAATATTTGTACGAATGTATTCTTTTTTGCAAGGGTGTGTGTGTGTGTGTGTGCGTTTCGCAGTTTGAGTTATACGCTCTACTGGAGTGGCAAAACATTTGTGTATAAATTGAATTCAACCCTCTCTGTCTCTCTCGTATTCATTCCCGGTGCCTTTCGAATTTTCTCTAACCCGATAAACCTGAATACTGCAACAGAATGCTCCGCTAAACGGACCAGCAGTCTCCCTCACCCCCCCCCCCCCCCCGTTGCGTCGCTTTTTCCCGGAAGCTGGGAGTGACGGAAAATATTTTTCGCTTTGACCGAACGAAAGTCGCGTTAATAAAGTAACGAAACGAACGAATCATTTTCGAGTGATAAAAGAAAGAGGAACAAAAATGGGGGTTGTTTTTTAACCGGATTTTTCGGCGTAGGAGGAAAGTTTCGTTGGATCGTGGCTGATTTGAGATTTCTTAAATTCTTGATATTGCACAAGAGCGTTTATCAAGGAGCGCGACAATGAGGGATGGATTGAAAATGTGTAAAAAACAATTATTTTTAATCAAAAAACTAAAAAAAATGAAAAAAAACGTAAATTTAAAGATCGCGAGTATCCTGTCAAATTCAGATTCTTTCCATCGTTTTTGGTAGAATGTCGTGGCACCTACACAAAATTCTCTTTAAACGAAACAACCCTCGACAATGCAGTGGCACCCCCGTCTTGTACCCCCGAACCCTCGCCGAAGCTCTCTCCTTCTCTCTTTTGCCCAAGACTTTCTCACTCCCCTCTCGCTCTCTCTCTCTCTCTCTCTCTCTCTCTCTCTCTCTCTCTCTCTCTCTCTCTCTCTCTCTCTCTCAGCCTCCTCGTTAAGCCTCGCTCTCGCTTCGCTTTTTCTTCGTGCCTGAAAATTCGTGCCGAGGACCCTCGACCTTTTCTTCTTTCATCTTAATTTCGCGGAAACGAGAGCGAGCTCGCGGAGGGTGAATGAGAGGATGCCATGGGGCGAGCACTTGGCGTGACCGTGTAGAAGGTAACAAAAAGTGCTCACAGGTTTTTTACCTGCCTCCCTTACTTGTCCCAGTACTAAACTTTATACATATATATATATATATGTGGGTGTGTGTGTGTGTGTGTGTGTTGGTGTAGATCGAAAGTTATATAGCTTCCTTTGAGTAATTAAATGGGTTTTTAGGTTTTAAAGAAAGACTCAAGTTTACTTGGACGTAAACTTTTCTCTTCTCCTTCCTCATCCGAACGAATCCATTTTTTGTTCAGTTTCAAGCATAAGCCTCTCGCTCTGTAATGTCCTTGGACTTTTAAAAAATTTGGTCAACTCGGGATGGCGATATGATAAAATTATGTAAAAAGGGGTTGATTTTTTTTAATGATGATGAAACAAAAAAAAGGTTCGAAATCCATGAAATACCACAGATTAAAAAAAAGTTTTTAATAAACTTTAAAATGTTTTAAAAATATTGACATTGTTTGTCGTTAATAATTATTTGTTAAGACGCTTGTCGTTTCGAGAAGCGAGGGAAAAATGTGTCAGAGGGACGAGTCCAAAAGAATTAAAGATCGGGATGAATAATTCATCCCTTAAAAATATATATACGTGTAATATGTATCCGTACATAAAAAGTGTGACGATGCATTTACAGGGGCCTTGTGAGAGAAATGCTGGATAAAAGAAAGAAAAAATTAAATTCGTCTTCAACAACAAAATCCTTGGCCTAGCCGGCACCCTCTCGGCCTCTTTCACTCACCTGTGCACGTGTGCGCAAAACAAACACATTCGATACGCCGCGAACACATCGACGAAGACGGAATACGTAGCTTAGAATACTGAAGAATACAATTTTTTTAAACCAGGTTACGCGTCATAAATATTAATAATATTGAAATATTAATTGACCGCCTGTGGGGTGCTGAGAGGAGCGGAGGGATCACGGCATAAAAAGTGTCACGTTTTGCATCACGGCATGTATTTAGATTTAAAAGAATGGGAAGAAAATTGTTTTTTAAAAAAATGATCAAACCAACCCCTATTTTTTAAAAAACGTCCTTCCAAAATTCCATCCGTGTCTCGGATCATCTGGAACCCATCTGGATATTGACTAATATTAGTTTATCTTCGTTGACCCATTCGTCGTTGGAAAATTAACGAAAAATTGGTAGGACGTTGTTTCTTCGGGGGTGTCAAATTAAAATCCGCACTTCCGTAGCTCGATCCCTGACCCAGATATATCATTAAAGGGGGTTGTATCTGTCGAAAAAGGAGGCGGCATATGGGGATGAAAAAGGTAGAAGGTAGTCAGTGCGTCGACGCTCCTGCGACATCTCCGGGAGTGACGCAATTCGGTGACGGTGCACCACTGAACGCGTATACGTCACGGGAGATCGGAGGTTGGAGGAGGGGGGTTGAAATTTCTGCGACCTAGGGGATGATAAATTCTCGTGGCCTGTATAGCATTATAAATGCAATATTAATAACATATACGTACAAATATACATATATACAGAGGCACATAATAATTATCGTATTAATTTTACTATATATATATATATATATTTATAATATAGGGGTGGCAAGAGTAAAATTGTATTTTGAAGATAACTACCGAACCATCCAGTGCCTAATTTCTTTATTCGTTCGTTGAACTCGACGTACAATTTTGATTCAATCGAGATATTTATGATTGGAAAAGTTTAAACGTTCTACCTCGAAGGAGTGGTTTTCCGGTATGGCCAACCCCCGTGTGATTGCGCATGGATCGATGCGAATGCAGGAGCCATAACAATTTGCGAGCATGCAAATATATCCTCGCGCCGGTGTACATAGTTCGTCACTATCCCCATCAGCGATGACGTCAAGCTCTCGACACGTCGGAATTTGGAGAAAGAGACTCGTGCGAAATTCTCGTCCATGCGCACGAATACAAATAACCATACGGAAATACTATAACGCACTCACCCAAATCCCTCTCGCAGTTGCATCGCCTGATTGAAGCTTTCGAAACAGTGCTTGCGTACCGTATTATGCAAACTAATGCCATTTCGTTACGTTTTGGACGGATTGTAGAAGAGACCGGAACTCCCACTTGCTATCTATAATCATTGAGAATTAAATTCCACGGTTAAGCTCTTTGATACAATTATATTGGGACATTTTGCTAATGACACTTTCGACATGGAAATATCCAAGCACAAAGGCAATTCAAAATTACCAAGATAAGGGTACTTGCGCCAAAGAGTCGTTACATTTGCATTTTTATCTTCAAATAGGATATCGATCGCTCGTTAATTTTAATCAAAAATCTCATCATTAACGATCAATTATTTCCTATGAAACTAAAAACTTCACCAGCGCGATCCGAGAGCCAAAAACATCCCTTGAAAATCATTATTTCCTTCAAAGCTTTGAACACAACGACGTTGGATGCCATAAATAATTTCGAAACTTTAATAATAGCTCGTCCACGCTGTACGAGCGAACGTACACGCGTTGCGTATACAGCAATTGATTTGCAACAAGTTACAACAAATTACGTTGTAACGAGTTGTACCACCATAGAGCGTTTGTCAAATGTCGATAAAGTTATGAGCGTTTCGGAAACGTATTAAATAGTGACGAGAATACGAGGGGGTTGGGGGGGTGAAGAGCAGGGGAGGGGAGTGGGTCTGCTATCCATTAATAGATGATTAAATTTCATCGTTGAAAGTTGGTCAGGTAGCTGAAATTAGTGACGGGTGGTCGATGAAAGTTGTCGAGGGTAGGGTTAACGGCGAGGGGTGACTGGACGAGTGTACATGGCACGGTCGTGACGCGCGGACGTATTAATTGTCGGAATAATTATTATAGGAACGATGCGGGGCAGAAAACAAGGGCTGGGAGTTTGAACGAAGAATGAAGGGTGACGTATATACATATATATATATATATGTGTGTGTGTACAGTGTGGGAGACGATAGAAAGGTTTGTTGGATGCCTGGAAGCTGTTCGACCTACTAGCCAGAGGCGCAGAGGAACCGATGCAAGTTGCATATCTATGTATGTACCAACACATACAGGCAGAGCCTTCGATGTTACGTACGTCTGACCGACATTTCTATCGACACGACGGCTTCCCCGGGGTCCCGACAGGGGCCACACAAACGTGTACGACCCCTTCACCCGTATCCTCTACCCCTCTGCACCTTCATCCACGTCCCTTCGCCACGAGCGCGATACGTGGAAATCTCGATGTCGGTATAGAGCTTTGGTACGCCCAGCTCGGTATAGCGAGAGAGTGAGTGAGAGAAAGAGAGAGAGAGAGCAATGACGTCAAACGTTCCTCGAGGCAGCCAGCCAGGGCCACCCCCTATTCACCACCCTTGTGGTTGGCATTACTTTAAACCAGCGCACCAGTGTCGTCACTATCGCGAATTACGCACGCGGTTAGCCTTCCTCTCCGATAAAACCTGATAAGGATTGACGACAAAAAAATAAACAATTAGTAACGTGTCAAGTATAAACATTCGAGGTAAAGCTTGCTATTAGTAGTCGATTGAAATTTGACCTCGATTCAGTAGGCGACGGATGTGAGAATTTAAGTTGGAAGTGTTACGAGGCTTTTCGGTTTTCGAAGTTGAAAAAACGCTGGTAATTCGATTAACTAGATTTTGTAACAGTGAAAATACCAATGGAATATACCAATTTGGTCCTTTTTCACCCCCGATAATAAAAGAAAGAATGTCATTTTCACAGAATTCTGTCAATCAAGAAGAATCATTTTCCTCGGTTCGATCCTCTGTCTGGCATCTCCTAACGCGAATAAGGAGCGCTAATGGGGTTAATTTTTCACGTAATCGATGGATGAGAACATCCAGTCACCATCGTCGACCGGTCATCAGTTCTTTTTTTGTCCTTCGTTCCCATCAGAGGTAATGTGCCAAGATTCGACAGAAGCGATCGTCCGATCGTCGTGGTTACACGTAGCGTGGCCCGCTGCGTCGAATTTCTCATCCTCGCTCCAAACTCATTCCCCATTTTCTTCCTTTTCGTGCGCCCGACGGTATTAATGATCGATCGTGAAGCCTTCGTTCTCCTCGGCCAACCCCCCACGTACACATCTATCCGTGTCTGAGAATCGTCCTGGTCTGGCTCACGATTTATTCTTCCATATAGCACTTCTTTCATCCCTTCGCTCTTTCCAGCATCTTCTCGCTCCCTCTCTCTCTCTCTTCTATATTCCATCCAGCCTTGTAACGGATATACATGTATGTCCCGCCTTCTTCTTCTTCTTCTTCTTCTTCTTGCCTCTTTCTTTTTTCGCATCCAACAGCCCGTGTGCCGTTTTCTGGATATGCTCCGATCTCCTGGGGGGATAAGCGTCGTATCACGTGACCAATTCCCAGGAACGATCGACGATATAGAAAACTCGAGGGAATATCAGGAACGTTAGACCGTGGCATGTCCCAAGGATATCCCCCTTCTATCCCATTCGAACACCTATATAAATGTGTGTACGGGAGTCGAGGTAAGCTTCCAACTCCCATATAGTATATCTGACAGCCATCACCCTCCACGGGGCTATGCCCACCTTTCGGATCCTGTCTGACTCGGAGCCTTCTTCCAACTACTCTCACGTTTCTATTTCTTTTACTTTTTTTTCTTTTTTTTTTGTCTATCTTTCTTTCCCTTTTCCTCTATCGTTTTTACGCGAACGATACATATTGTATGTACGAACGGTGAGACTTGTGGACACTACGTGGTCGAGTGTCCATTACTGTCCCGGTCTCTCTTTTGTATCTCACGTGTGAGACATCAAGATCATCGAACACGTATACAGAAAATGTTTCGTACATAAAAAGAACCGTGCACGGTAAGGCTTCGTCTCGTCCCGTCCGAGCAGTTTGTCAGCTTGTGTCTCTTCTGACATTGGCCATAACCATTTCTGGCGAGGAGCTTGTATACACAGTCCCGATGCCATAATTCACTCGTAAATGGAAGTAGCGGTCGTCACCGCTATTTTCCAGGTCGGAGTATTTTTTTGCGAAGGTAGCATCGTTGGTTCACGAATGATTTATGAAGGACACTTGTCGATTTATGTTCAGTTGCCATGGATGAATTGGACGAGCTGAGATACTTCATCGGAAAAAGAAGATGCGCGAAGCATTCGCCGAGGGTTGAATGCACTCTGTTCACAAGTTTGACCTTTTCTACGTGAAGGACTACTTTCAAGCGCGACGAGGATGAATAAAAATTCCAGGCAGTACGGATTCCGAGAAGCCCTAAAGTGGCTCGAAATCCTGGTTACGATCACGTAACGCCAGGGCCGAATACATAAACCAATAATAACGTACATGTATACATCCTGCATCGAGACACAGGAATAACGAGTTTGCATATAGTCCGAAGGGCCCTGTAAAGTCCATACATATTCCACAAGTGCCCACTCCTAGCGCCGTTCAATCTCTGACCTGCGCTTGGCCCACTGAGATGGGAGCTCAGGGATGCGGTTGTTTAACCCGGCTATATATCGTGTACATGCACATGACTAACCGAACTAACTATTTCACCAGAAGCTCTCCTGTTCTTTTAGGGTCAAGTGTATCCGATCCCTGTTACAGATCCCAAATAAAAATGTGTCCGTGTCGGATCCTTGGAGGAAATAAAAAATTTGGCACGCCGTTCTCCCAGAATCCCCCGCTTTGTCCTAGGGAATTCTTTGCTCTTCTTACAGGGTTACCAGCTTTTTCTATGTTACTTGCCATGGCGGTCCAAAAGTCTTCCTACGCAACCAAAAAAAGTAACGGATTCCTTAGTTTATCCACACTTGCAGATCCCACAGGAAATTACCAGAAACCTACGTGAAAACTCGTGGGAACTCAAGCGCTATATCAAACTCGGATATTCATTCGAAAATATCCTGGAATGTATCATACCCAGGGTGGAATCTATAGTAGATTTTCCTTGCACGGTTATGTATGTGGCCCTAGAGTGTCTTCGCTATACGCATGCTGATCAGTCAGGAGGGATGCAAAGGATGCCAGCAGCTTGCTACGGATGGGCAGCATACACATATACCAACAAACTCACTGGGCTGAATTGGTTCATACACGCGTGTGCATGTGCCCAGCCGTCCGTATAGATCTTATTTGCATGCAGACACGTGTTGTGTGTTCTTGCTCTACGAGATTTCCACACATAGCATCGTCGAAAGACCGGTCCATGGATGCCGGTGCAGTGACAGATCCAAAGGAAGAGTCACAGCGGACCGAAGAGTACACACATGCACGCCAGTATGTCCTAACCTAACCGAACCTACAATATCGATAAACGCGCGGACAACGCGTGTCCACAACTCTGTCCTTTAACCCGTGACACTTACATATTTATAGGTGTGCCCTGTATTTGTGCAGCCTTGCTCGGAACCCAACATCAACACTAGTTTTCCAACAGCCACAGTTCAAGTTTCGTACGTAAAGCTGCGGCAAGATAAATGCGACTGAGAAATTACACGGACGGTGGTCAGCTAGGTTACTTTGTCAAGTTGTGGTGGAGAAACACAGATGGCGAGACATATACCCTTTTAGTACAAGTTCGATTACCTCGCAAGTTTCACCGTTCAAATTCGAGATTTAGAACGTACTCTAATTCAGGCTGTAGTCCGTCGGGAATTAGACGGTAGGTAATGTCTGTTCAAGATTTGTTTTCACCTCCAGAGACTAAGCAGCAAAGAGAAGGAGATGCAGAGTTGCGGGGCCGACTAATTCACGATTGACTTTGCAGAGTACCAGGTCAATGCAGAGGATCGACAACTCTGATCGAGAACTAAAATTGCAAGATTACATCGAGTCGAGTGATTAGAAACGATCAACGATTTTGGACCGAGGTCAAATTTGTCCAATTTTTATCAACGCTTCATCGTTTTGATTTTTCAATTATAGCTACTATCCTGCATGTTAAGAAACAATAAATTTTCATCTTTTTCTAACAAGCAGAACGAATCTTCGTATCGCTGAAAATTTGACAAATATTACCTGATCCAATATCGTTCTAATTCCGGTTAATTATGCTCCATTGTTAATGAAGTATTATCACCAATTAATTTCGCGATCGCAACGCATTGGCCGTGTTCACGACTTGGAAAGACAGAGGGTATAATGGAAGGGGGTTGAAAAATGCGGTTCCTACAATTTGCACACGAGGTTGGGGAGTCGCTGGGCCAAGGAGGTATAGTTCCGCGAGTCTCGAATGTGGAATGAGGTGGAGTTTGGGGCTCGGAAGGAAGAAACCTGTGGGACGAAGGGGAAGGAAGGGTGGAAGGAAAGCCTGCCTGGGAAAAGCAATCAATCTTTGAGAGGCAGATGAGTGCGAACCTAAAATATAGGGCAACACAAATTTAGTCTGGTCTTGGAGAGCTTGGGGTTGGCCCGTAGAGCGTGCGAGAACCAACCTCCCCCCCGCCTTCAATCCTCAACCACCAAACTCCTACCCCTACCGTTCGGCCTTTTCACCGACCATACCAACCGTCCGTCGGTCGGTCCGTTGTGCCATCGGTCGGTCGGTCGGTCGTTCGCTCGGTCCGTCCACGTGTCGACGTGAATGCGCAACCGCCCGGCTTGTAATCGATATTGCCGACAAGGTACCACGCCCTGCACCTGCGAGATGTGCCGGGATGCAACGTGAACCCAGCTCTCTCTGTCTCTCTCTCTCTCTCTCTCTCTCATGCACACACACGCAGACTCTGTCTCCTATATATCTGTTTCTCTCATCCGACGATGCAATTCCTCCTATTCCTTTCTCGTTATGTGCACTTCAGTGTGTTATGCCGAGCTCCGGTACCCTGAGTGAGCAGAAACAACCATGGGCAATGGATGAGGGTAAGGCGAGAGCTCGGTCTGATTATTCAGGGGTTATTTCTACTTTCAAGTAGATAGAATCATTATTGTGCAGACTACAGATGCGCGACGCGATAAGTCGGTGTATCCGATCTTAAAAAAGAAGCTTTCTATGAACGGAGAGAATATTTATACGATTCTATTATATAAAATTATTTAAATGGAGATAAATTATCACATTAAAAAAAAAATTATTTCTATAAGACCGTACTAATTCAACGCGATAAACTTTAGGAAATTTATTAAAACATTATAAATTTGTCTCGTGTCGAATGAAAATCTATAAATACATTCGATGAATTTTTCTATAAAAACATAAACATATATTTGAACGAATGAGCCGAGAAAAGAACTACGCCCGATCATTCCCTGGACTAACTACTTGGCATCCGCGATATCCAAAATTCACAGCGAAATACGCTCTCGAGCGTTCGATAATTTTTTTCCGAATGAGATGAAAAATAATGACGCACCCCCTCGTACTCGTGCAATCTGGCGAGGGATGGGTAAGCCAATTTCCGGTGTTCGGAAATCGGTGCGGAAGCATTCGAAATTGCCACGCCCTGGCAGGTTGCATAAAAATTCGAAGATAAAAAGAAAAATCTATAAAATAATCCGCAAAAAAAGACACAAAAAACACATAAAAAGACGAACATTCTCATACGAAGAAATTGCATCCGTGGCACGCCCTTGCGCCCGGGTTATCTCAAAGAGATGGAACGGTGCTGGAGATATGAGAAAGAAAAAAAAAACAATACCGAATAAAGACGCGAGGGGCTATTTCTTTTATCTTTCTCACCCCCTTTGCACCCCTATAGACATTCGACTGAATAAATAAATATACATATCTATATATATATGTATGTATATTTGTGCAATATCCACAAACATATATATATATATATAAACGTATATGAACAGGAAGAAAATGGGAAATGAAGAAGAAGAAGAAGAGGAGGAAGCTGACGAATAATGACAAAGAGCAACGACACGCTAACGACGAGGGAAAGGTGGAGAGGCGGATGGGAGGGGTGGGAGATATCCTACGGAATTATCGATCGGCGTAAACTGCAGCCGAGTAACCCAGCGGCCTCGCTCGGCCGGCGCACCTGCAACCCTTATGTGCACGTATACGGCGTATAATACACAGACGTAGCGCGGCTTTCCTCCTCTCGACGCAGAAGTCCAGTTTCGTTCTCGACTGTACGAGCGAGAGAGAGAGAGAGAGAGAGAGAGAGAAAGAGAGAGCACAACGGACTCTACCTCGCTCTTCTGTATTGGTGCGGTATGAACGGGATGCTGCAGGAGCAGAGACGACGCATCGATAGGTATCGTAGGCGAGAGTGTGTATAGCCGGTCCCGTACGATACGAGCCCGAAGAGTCCACCCTCGTCCCGTCCTCTCCACGCATGGTCGAAGGGAGGGGTCGACGTGTTTGACCGCTTCTGCTCCGTGTGTGTACCATTCGATACTTTTACGAGGGGGTAGTTCACTCGCTGCCGTCTCTTCTCTCTTTCTCTCTCTCGTCATCACGGCGTGGATTAATCGCCGAGGTCTACTCTCGTCGACGCCTGTTGTCTACCGCCCGTTTTCGCTCCATCCCTCATTTCTCTACCCTCTTTCAACCTCTCTCCGATTCTACAACCCCTACGTCACCTTCGAGTAGAATTCAACGAAAAATATATTTTTTTTCCTTGCTTTTTTCACTTTCTAATGCAAACGATGTTCCGATTATTACGAAGGAATTTATGTTTGCATCGTTTTAGGGTTGAATACAAAAATGTATTCGCAAGGAAAACTAGGCTCGTTAGTTATATTTGTAGGAAAAAAAATTCGCACGACTCTGATTGTTAGATATAATTATCGAGGCGTTTGCGACAGCTAGAGAGGGGAGTAGGGCACAAGGAAAAATTTAATTTTAAAAATACTTTCGAATTCACGACATTTTCGTCGATAAAGAATGCGCGAATTAACGAGATAAGAATAATTTTTCCCACGTCGCAAAAATTTCCGCGTCACCGTACGACGTCCGAACGACGATAAATTTGTTACACCTATCCTTTCCATTATTATCTTGACTCTCGAGTCGAGGGGGTCGCGTGGCGCGCACAAAAAAACCGAATATTGGGGTGATTTCGGTAGCGTCCATTGTTCATTTTTTTCCCTTTATCATCGTTACTCGCTTCGACGATTCCTGCAGCATCACCGCAGGGCCTGTATCTCGGCTAAGGACGTTACGCAAGGTCGATTCATTGATTAATTCGCGAAAACGCGAGAGCGAGGGAGACGCACACATAAAGCACGCGCGCCCGCGCGACAAAGAGAGACAGAGAAGAACCGAAGGCCAAGAATATAAAGAAAGAGAAGGCAAGACGTTGAAGGAGAATGGAACAAGGGGATTCCGTCGTTACCGCGTGGCCCTAACTCACCGAGAGAGAGAGAGAGAGAGAGAGAGAGAGGGACAGAGAGACAAAGAGAGAAAGAGAGAGAGAGAGAGAGAGCGTGGGGGATTCCCCGGCAGCTTCGAGATGGTTGGCACCAGTGTCGCTCGTCCACGACGACGCCTTCGTCGCGTCATTCTCATCCTCGCGGTCCTCGTCAGTAACAATATATATATATATATATATATATATACACGTTATATATGTATATATAGATATATATGTATACATATACATATATATAGAGCATTTGTGTCTCGTAGTGGAAGCTCGAGCGCCCCGGGGGGACCGCGGCCGTTGCCCGAGTTACCGCCGGGCGTCGACGGGCTCGCGGCAGTGCCGAGAGATGATGACGAGGCGGTACGGTGGTGGGGAGAGGCGGGAGGCACCAATGGAAAGCGCGTAAAGGGTAGGAGAAGGGGGGTTGGAAACGTGAACCAACAGCGAAAGGAGTGCAGTGGATGGTGGAGCGGTGGCGAGAGGGAAGAGGGAAGAGGGAAGAGGGAAGAGGGAAGGGTAGCGCAGAAGTGGGGGTGCGAGAGATGAGGCGGCGAGTGGTTTGCAAGTGAGCGAGCGTTATATCTGATATTAATTATCTTAGCGATGACGTAAAGAGGCTATTCGTGTCAGGAACCGGTTCTTCGCCTCGGTAGAGTAAGATTTTCTTCAAACTCTCGCCCTCGGTCTCCTCTCTTTCTCTCCCTTCCTTCTATTCTGTTCGATCGTTTTCTCTGTCTCTCTCTCTCTCTACGTCGCTTATAGAGCTCACTTCAGCCTGATCCAGTCACATAAGACTGGTGGATAGCGAGAGATGGAAAGGGGTGCCCAGCTTTGGAGATAAGGTGGTGGGGAAAGAGAAAGAGAGAGAGAGAGAGAGAGCGAAGAAAAAAAAAGTGTGCGAGGCTTTCTCAAACGACGAGAGAAGCACGCGTACTTCAATCTCGAGATTATCCGTAACTGCTTGCCGTTGACGAAATAAAATCAATTTTGTAAGACGTTTTTTCTATCAATGCCCCAACTCGAGTGGACGAGAGACTTAATTTTTGTTGATTTTCATTTTTTTTTTTCTGGATATCTTTTTTCTTTGAGAAAAGAAAACGAAACGTGATGCGATGAAACGACGTACGAGAGAAGAGCTTGGCGCTCTTTTGTGCCGGTGAAAGATACGATCGTCGTGAGTTTACGATGTTTTCTTCACTCTTCGCCCACTTCATAAAATTTGATCGAATTTATTATTTTTTATGATTTTTTTATGAGTTAGTTTCTTTTTTTTCCAAGACTTTACGCGCCAAAGTAAAACGAGCCGATCGTATCGTTCGCTCGGCGTCGTTTATAGATTTCTAAGAAAAATACGAAAGTCACGGATTTTCACCCCGTGGATGTCAGGAATTCAACCCCTTTCGCCGCAGGGGGAGGGGGTCGAGGTTCGAGTTCGCGAGATACGCGGGAACAAATTGACATCGCTACGCAGCGAGATAGACAAGACATTCCAGGTTTACCCGGGATGAGAAATTACCTTATCAAAGATTAGTACGAGACCGATTTCTCCAACGCTCGAGGGTGATCTCGTCTTTTCTTACTTGGGGTGGTAAAATCAGATTTCGCGAATCTTTCGAGGTTTCTCATTTCGCGACCCTACGTGCCAAAATCCGTTTAATTCGCGTCTCCTTGTTTTTCTCCGGCAGTCGCACGGGTGTTCGCAAGAGAGAGAGAGAGAGAGAGATTACTCGATACTTTTACATTTTCCGATACATTTTTCTACGAAGGAATTGGCCAGTAAGCCCGAGGATAAAAAAAACAACGATAGAGCTTTATAATGCTCACAGTGAAGTAATAGAGAGCGTGCTTCTGCTTAATGGTAAATGAAAAAAATATAATAATACAGGTGCCAAAGTGCCATAAATTTTCTATCAGGTCAATCGAACACGTTTAGAGACGTGCGGCGAACGGAGAAATCGTTGACCCATTTTCTTTTTTTTTCGTTGTTTTTTTTTGTTTACTTCTCTCACTTGGACTTTCGACAAAATGCCCTTTCGTGTCCCTCTGATCGAGAAAGGGAGATAAATGGGGTGCGAGGTGGAGAGAAAAGGACAGAAACAGAAAGGTGGTGAGAGAGAGAGAGAGGGAGAGAGAGAAGGATGAAAAAGCTCCGTAAATAACGAATAGCCCATCGAGCCTGTTTGTACTAGTCGAGGCAGAAAATCTCTTTCCTGTACTCTCGTTCTTTCCTTTCACGTTTCTTTATTTTTCCTTTTTTTCCTGGCGCCGAGATAAGGGTTGGTCATCCTCCTCGAAATCTACTCCCTCCCCCCGTCCCCCATACATCCTATTCGGCCATATCTCTAAAACGAAGATACGAAAGGTCGAGTTTAAAATATTCGGCCCTAAAAATGTATAACGAAGTCGTGACCTCGTCGTCAAATTGAATCGAGCTAATTAAATATCAAATGTGGACACACCACTTTGTGAATTCGATTCTCGACTCGATAACATAATTCATCGACCGTCGGTGAATGTAGACAAGTCATTAACGAATATGACTTTTTATCGTTAAATAGAAAAAGCGAAGAACAAAGAAAAAAGTACCATGAAAATTTTTCCATATTTATCGATTATTGAACGGAAAAAGGAGAATTTATTCGATTTTTTTTAAGATATTAAAAGCGATCGATAGAAATTATTCGGTGAAAAGTATGGGAAAGAATTTATTGGAGAATGAATCGAGGTTTAAATTTAAATGACGGAGACTGTGAAAAGTTGCCGATGAGAGGGTAGGGAAGGAAATAAGATATGGAAGAGAGTATAGAGAGTAGCTCTTCGTGATGGGGGACTGTGTGGTTGGGTCGAGGATTCATGAAGTGGCCACTCGGCTGAATTTGAACAAGGCTTATATCACCAAGGCGTTTACAAGGGCCGAGAGCAGCAAACCATCACGAACTCGAAAGTGTGTGTGTATACGTGTTTGCTATATATATGTGTGAATTTCATCACTGCAAACTCACAGTTACGTCACTGTTTTCCTTTTCATTTTTTCCTCGATACCGGCATTTTTCTACCGCCACGTTTCACATTCATGATCGAAAATATGCGTAACATACTCGCGATGTAAGGTTTCGTGGTGTCGGAGACGTAGGAAAAGATAGAGGGAGAAAAATCTATTGGGAAACGTAGTAAGACCGACGGCTGACTAAATACTGACTTTACTACTTGGCGAGCCTCGAGCTTGTTTCCCTTTATTTTTCTCGTGGATTTACAGAGACCTCTACCAGTCTCGCGTCCTTCGCACCATTAGCAGATACTTTCGGAGCGAAGGATAATACATTTTCATCGTGTCAACATTTTTATCCCCGATCGTCGACGCGTGGGAATACTTTTGAAATGAAAAATTTGAAAAGTCTGCATTTTTCATTGCATTTCTTTCGTTTCATCGCCCGTCGACAATCCTTGACACGCGTGTCTTCTATCGATGAAGGTCGTTTTTCTACGCATATACAAAGTAAACTAGTAACATTATTCGAGTGTTTGACGAATACAAATTGAAACGAAAGTGGGGTTGTTTTCATATCGAGAAAAAAAGATAAGTACGCGATATTCCCAGATTCCAGTTCGCGTGGGTCTTTCAGTAAATTTATCCCAATATTTCGCTGGCTCAGAGGGGTGCAAGATTTCGTCGTAATTTGTTTCTTATCTCGCTACTTCTCCCTCTCTCTCTCTCTCTTCCATCCGAGGTTTACCAGAGGGTTGGAAAAAACGAAAGAAAATTTTCCTCGAGGGCAGAGGAAAGGCGATGAAGAAGGAGAAGAAGCAGAAGACGAAGAAAAAAAACAGCACATCGGGCTACCAGGTCTTTCGCGTTAATCCAAATTTGCCTTCGTCACCGAGAGGACGTCGACGACGTCGATGAAGTATAATACGTATTCTCAGCCCCTCCGTGCAATTTTCACGAGGGGTGAACAGCCCCAATTTCTTCTGTTTTTTTCTCCCCTCCCTCTATCTCATCGTTGAGTGATCCCGGCGTGTCTGCGGCATCTCAGGTATATACTTTTCGTTCTTAAGAAATGTTCTTTTTACTGCCCCCAAAGAAATCACTTCGAGCATTTTCATCCTCCCGTAGCTTCATCCCTCTGCCTCCTCGTGACGCAAATATCTTGCGCCCTTATGCCTCACTCTTGCAACTATATACGCATATATATATGTATATGGCGAAGAATGTCTACTATACATAAATAATACATATAAAGACCCCTGGGTCCTCGTTCTTTCATCCCTCAATTTTTGGCTGACAACGCTCGTTTTATTTTTCTCACCCCTCAGTTCTTCATTTTTTTCTCCGTCTATGTTCCACGCTCTTCTATCGTTCCTCGCGTTTGACACATTCTTATTTTTTTTGCTATGCTTATTTCTACCCGTATAGAGCGAGACAGAAATAAAAATTTGCGAAATTCATATACATATATATATATATGCATATAAAACCGTTGGTACGTAGAGGGAGAGATAGAAAGAGAGGGAGAGAGGGATGAAAGGGGTGGGAAGGAGCGCCAAGGACGCGTCAAGGTGTGGCGGACCGTTGCCATGGCAAAATTATATATACACATCTGTTTTCCGGCTCTTCCCGACCGTGAGAGGCGAGTCCCGGGTCCGTGGGGGCGGGGGGGGCGGCAAAAAATGTTTCGTCTCTTCGATCAACCCTCGTTGCGTTATTTTTGTCCATAACGCATGAAAATGCAAGGATTTCGCGATAAAACAAAAAAAAACAACAAATTAATAGCGTTAACGTCGATTTTTCGTAATATTTTATCGTTTCGAGAAATTAACTCGCACAATTATAAACGTAATTACGATTTATCGGATCGGAAATTGATCCTTTTGAAATGAAAATAACGTTTACGTTTTTTTTCCTTTTCGTGCGAACGAATACAAATTTTTGGATGATCGAATCGAGATATAATTTGTGCGTTGAGATAATTCATAAAATTACACCCGGAAAGCTCGTAGTAAATATTAAACAAATATAAATTAAAATCGTACGGTTTCTGTGTGCGTTTTTTTTCGATTCTTTCCGGGGAAATCACGAAATTCGTTAGTCACCCTCGTCGAGAGCAAACGAACGTTTTTCGATGCCATAAAATAATCTCCGATTAATCAGAGAGTTCTCGCCCGGGGTGGTTCATGCCCCCACCCCCCTTTATACATATACATATATATGTATATATTCGTATGTGTACATACGTATATATAGAGAAATATATATGGTATGTATGCGAAGTTCAGAAAGGTTTTGGTGAGCCCGGGGCACTTTGGCGAGCGAATGGCCATATACGCGTTGCGTGAGCCCAAGAGGGCGCGAGAGCTTTCATCAACGTTTTCCGGAAACTCGATCGACCGTTCGTTCGATCGTTTGGTAGAAAAGGGCCGAGGGATTGCAAGAAGGAGTGAGCGAGAGAGAGAGAAGTAGGGGAGGGGGGGGGGTGGTGGCGATTGGAGGGTTGGCATGAGATAAAAGGGGTACGGATCGTATCTAGAAATCTCCAATCCTCTTTTACGGTTGAAGTGCCGAGCTTTTATACGTATATATATATACACATATGTACCTACATATGTGTGTGTACATAAAAGTGAGGAAGCATAAGGGATGAATGGAAGGGGAGATGACGAGGGGGATGAATGAACGAAGGGACCGAGAGGTGAAACGCCCTTCTAGCCAGTTCGCTAGGTCGGTCATTGCCGATATTGGCCGGCGTATCTTCCGAACCCGAAGCGTAGAACTAAGAGCGAAAATAGTTCTGGGGTGGGGGTTGAAAAGCATAGGGGTTAGTAAAAAAATCGAGAGGGAAAGAAAGCTCGAAGCGTTTTCGACCCTCATCGAGATTATCGTCCCAAGGGTCTCGTATCTCGTTAGGGCAGCGTTAAAGTCGTATCCTCTTTGTGCTACACTCCTACTACCCCCATCGTTGCCACGCCAAGATTGGCATCTGCTCGAATAAATGCTCCATTCGAAATAATTTTATAAACTAATTAGAATTTTTTTAAATCCAATATAATCGCGACGAAGAAGGACGCACGAGTCTCATATATTTTTTACGGATTTGGGCCACTAGACGTGCGTAAGGGTGGGTTTTAATTTTTTTTTAAATATAATTTTGCGTTTATAATTATAGATGAAAATGAGAATTAATTTTCATTATCTGTTGGAACACGAATGAAATTATTCTGATCGTTCGAAAAGTCGAATGGATCTTTGTGCGAGGGGTGACCGTCTGACTAGCCAAAAGAGTAGAGAAAAAAAGGGTGAGGATGGAAAACGAGAGATGGGGGTTATCGATCGTGACCAACGGAAAATTGCGAGCCCTGGAATTCCCGTCACGTGCGCAGCCAGCAGCAGCAGCAGCAGCAGCAGTAGCAGCAGCAGAGGCAGCAACTACAGCTCAAGCCCGGATAAGGGCAGAGCCTGAATTCCACGTACTACATCACCAACGAGAAGGAGAGAGAGAGAGAGAAACAGACAGAGAGGAAAAGAGACGAAAAGAGGAAACCGTGTGGACAGATAGTTCGGAACAGAGACACGGAGGACTTGTTCACCATCGTCGTCGTCGTGGTAGTAAAAGGGGTAGAATTCTCTATCTGGCCTTAACGTAACCCAGGGAATGATTATTCACAGCATTTTCGCTCATTTTTTTTCTCACGCTCTCTCCCTCTCTCTTTCTCTCGTTCGCAGTTTTCGGTCGGTTCGACGCACTAACTTCTCTTTCGCGCACCTATAAAAATTGTCGCTCTTTTCCAACCCTTCATCCCCTACCACCCCTCGCAAACTCAGAAAATTCCGGAGTAATGTTTTATTTTTTGTCACTGTAATTTATGATAAGAGAGAGAGAGAAAACAAGAAAAATGTTTAATTCGAAAACAAGAACTTCGGGGAATGAACTTTTGTACGAGAGGGGAAAACAAGGGTCAGCTGTAAACACGAATTAATATAAAAAAAATACCCTCAAATTTTCTAGAAATGTAAATATTTATATATATATATATGCGTTTTTCTCGTTGCGATCGAAACGAGCGGGTCGGTGACCACCATTGGCAACCCCTGCGGGGTAATGGCTACCTGCGGTGAGTCGCGACACGGTTTATCGCATGAAAGTATAATTTTACGAAATTATGCCTAATTATAATGGCCGAACCGTGTTTTATGCAGATTATGGTATGAAACGTTGATACCTCGTGTACACGTGAATTTCGCGAATACAACACATCGTTGAGGAAATATTAATATCTAGTTCGAACGAATTATCAAATAATAAAAGAAAAAAAAAGAAAAAAAATTCAAAAGTTCAACTATTTGTCAATT
Organism: Netelia inedita; assembly: GCA_964017225.1. Lineage (NCBI taxonomy): Eukaryota > Metazoa > Arthropoda > Insecta > Hymenoptera > Ichneumonidae > Netelia > Netelia inedita. Next base: position 7,518,017 of record OZ024924.1, on the reverse strand, counting down.
CGATCTTTCTACATAAATTTCCTATTGTCGAGAATCAGTGCGGGAGGATCACTTTGAGACACAGCCACGAAGACACGACTACTCAGGACGACATCGCGAGATAAAGTGGATTTCGCGGTAGGTGCAACGTAGAAAAAGAGGTGTCTCGCGGACTGTCACTTATCGATAATTCACAAACGCCATCTCGTTTTCGTTATCTTCTACCGGCTTATCGATGTCTTCACCCTTCGTAAACTTTATACGAGGCAAAGTTTAAAACCCACCCATAAGTATCAAGTATTTTCATGCGAAGAAAACAACCAAGATAAAAAAAAGAAAAAGAAATAGGGGATGATTTTTTTTGTTTAATAAAAATTAATAAATGGCCCGTACACGAGTTGATCAGGGTCGAAGGGTTGCGCGACGTGGCACAAAACGTCCCGTGCGTAAGAATCCACCTTTGCTATCGCCATTGAGAAAGGCTGGTAGACAGTCTGGCCGAGAGAGCAGACCGCGACGTTTTTGCTCAAGCTAAAGGGGTGAAAAAAAACACAACCCCTACTCTCACACCCCAGCAAAATCGTGTGTGTGTGTGTGTGTGTGTGTTGGCGAAGAAGGCCGTACACGCGTAAACACACGTACGAATGTGGTTCGCGAAGAGTTTAGCCGAGTTTTTCACCGTAGTGAGCCAATTACAGGGTGAGAGTGAGAAAGGGCGAAAGAAAAAAAAGAAAAGGGAAAGAAATGACGAAATAACAGAAGAGAGAGAGACAAAGAGAGAGAAAGGAGAAAAAAACGCAACAAAATTACAAAAAAAAACGTGATGTAGAATTAGACGGATGGAGCAGACGAAAAGAGACGAGGAGAGCTTTTCTCAGTGAGTAGAAAGGAAGAAGAAGAGGAGGAGAGGGAATGAAGAAAGAAGAACAGAAAAAACGAAGAAATACTCTATCTACTTTGCTTTCTTTGTAACGCAAGGTATAATGCCTTACACGTCTTTCTGGCTCCGCAAGAACCGAGAGAAAAAAGAGTGAGATAAGAAAAGAAACGGACGAGCATACAAGTACCAACAGCGAGCGGCATTCAATCTGTTCTCTATACTTATATACGCGTATCTATATATATACATAAATGTACAGAAACTTACACACACACACATATATATATGTAACATATCTCGTAAGCACGATCAATAATACCCCATTTTTGTTCTTTTTTCGTCTGTTGCAGAAGCCGACTATACCTTAGATGATTCCTTTTGGAATGAAGAAACTCCAGTCGGTGAGTTAATACGAAAAAAAAAATAATAAATAAAAAAAAAATATCGTGAATTTTTCAATAATTTCGCGAGAAATTCATGAAGTAATTTATGTTCATCTTCGCGAGATAAATTTTCATGTCGATGACGAGCCTCGGGGTAAAAAATAAGATTAATCTTTGATTATGTATGATCGACTGTGGGCACTCGTGTGCGTGTGTGTCTGTGTGTCTGTGTGTGGGTATGGGAGGCACGGGGGTTGAAAGAGAAATGTAACGTAAACATTTAAAATGCGCTTCCTTCATTACGGTAGCGACCGCGACGTTGTACGTTCTTCCCTTATATCGGGTACCGTAACCGGACACTTAATATGCGCATATTTCTTGGTCCATTTCTCGACCCATCGCTCGAGGCTACGTTTTCGCATTCCCTTGCACGCCAAATGGCCCCCTACCCTTTCCCTCCTACTTCTTCTTCTTCTTCTTCTTCCTCTTCTTTTTCCTCTCCTTCTTCTTTTTCTTGGTGCTCTTCATCTTTTTCAATCCCTTTTACTCCCCTCGCTTTGTAACCGTCATTCGAGTGGATGCACCGCATACTATACACACACACACACACACCGGACGCCCGCTTGAATATTTACCATTTTTTGCGCGCAACTAGAGGGTTGTTGTACGACAAAATTTTTTAAAATACAAAAAAACGGGAATTTTGTATTTACCTTTATTCGTATTGTGAAATTAAATTCGAGGATTAAAAGCGATAGAACGAATGAAGAAAATATTTTCGAGTCTCGCAAATCGCGAAGAAGGGACGAGCGATGGTTTGTTCATCCCCCCAACTGTCACGCAATTGAAAAAAAATAAACATTCCTATAAATGCATCCCCGAACGATACGCAACCCCCCACCGCCCCCGAGTTGCGTCCATTCTCACGAGCAAGAATCTCACCCCCGGACTATCCTCGAAGCTTCCTTGTCTCTTGTTCTCCCAAATCCACCCTCGACCCTCGAGGTTCCTACGGTCGAACGCGAGGGAAACAAGTAGGTCGTTTCGTAACTGTCGAAAAAAAAACGGGCGAAACCAGAAAAGTAGCAAAGTATCGAGAGAGAGAGCGAGAGAGACAGAAGTAAGACAAAGAGGGTGGAAAAAGAAGCGTACGCGTTATTCTTCGCATCGACATTCAAAGATTGTCTAACTCGGGTAAAACCAACCCCCAACGCTCACTCGCCGGAAATCTCGCGATTGTCTTCTTCGACCCATCCTCACGTTCGTCCCCTCGTCCTCGCTATACCCCTCCCAATTGCCAAAACGTAGCAACGTGTCGAAGCGTAAACATACTTTCCCGTGTTAAAACAGAAAAAGCAAAATAATAGAAAAGAAAAAAAACAAAACAAACGAGAAGGTGGGGTCGTCGGTGAGAGAGAAAGAAGAAGAGGGATGAAACGGTGGAACCATTCCTCGTGCTCTCTCCTCACGCCCTTTTCGCGTTTAAAACTTCAACCCCTCCCACCCTCTGCCCGTTATGTTTTTCGCGGTTTTTTCTTCGCTTTCGACACAGATACTCCTCGTACCATTTTACAACACCCACGGGAATAATGTACTATATTATTTTTATTGTACCACAAACTTTATGCTTCGACTTTTATATTTATACATCGTACATATGATATACATATATATCGCTTGCCATACGTTATCCCATCTCGGTTAGTATTCTCAGGATCATCGTCTGTGTATCTCTTTTTCATTCTCTCCTCATTCCACGAAACTCGCCCCCCCCACCCGCCCCTCGTATTCACCGACACTCTCTCTCTCTCTATCTTACTGGTCGCTCGGTAAGGTCGTCCAACGGGTCTTACTTTATTCTACAGCACGCTGGAATTCGTATTCCAGGCGTCTGGCGAGCCTCCATATAAATTCGTACTACTCGGGGGGTGAACTTCCGGTTTTCTTGTGTATATATGTATATATATATATATATATATATATATAAAGAGAGAGAGAGAGAGAGAGAGAGAGAGAGAGAGAGAGAGAGAGAGAGAGAGAGAGAGAGAGAGAGAGAGAGAGAGAGAGAGAGAGAGAGAGAGAGAGAGAGAGAGAGAGAGAGAGAGTAGACTACAACATTCTTCCTTCTTTCTCCTCTCTGATCTTCAAGTGGCACGAATACGCCCTCGAGGAAAACATCCGGCCTTTGTTTTATCGCCTCTCGTCAGGGGGAGGGGGGTGGGCAACACACGAGGAAGAAAAAACGGAAAAAAAAATTATCTCCGAGAGGAAAAAAATGAGGGTTGTATATGCTCGAGAACGATGTGAACTCATTTTCCTCACGTTCGCCCCGTAACTACCACTCCTGTGGAAGTTTGCTCTCGTGCAGGACTACGAAATTCTTTAACAAGTTCAGAGCATCGAGGTAATATCATCCACGAGTCAAATTTCTTATTTACTCGTGGTCGATGTTTGGACTTTATTCTGTTTTTTTTATTTAATTTTTTTCGCGTGATTACATGATGAATTATATTAAAATCGAAATGGACGAGTTAGGATCGCAATATGTCGAATATTTTGTCGTATTAAACGAATCCATTCGTCTCGAGGACAATGGGGGTGGCACGACGTTTTCACTGTTTTTTTTTCTTTCATCCACTCGCTACCACTACTTGACCTTTTATTCCTGGTTCACATTCCTCTCTCTTTCTCTGTCTCTCTCTCGTAGCGTAACCATTCTCGCTGACCACTTCCTGGACCTTCATATCTTTCGCCTCGGCTCTTCTCTCTTTGTGGTATTACTTAAACCATGGGGTTGGATTTCCAACCCTCGTATTACAAGCAAACATCGAGTGAGACAAGGGAGAGTCTCCGATGTGATTAATGTGGCAGCTTGGTGATATCCAAAATCCTGTCTCTGTCTCGCGTCCTAGAAATTTTCTACCCTTAGATCTCTCCCCACCCCTCAGTCTCTCTCTCTCTCTCTCTGCCTGTCTATTTGTCTCTCTCTCTCTCTCTCTCTCTCTCTCCTTCCGACGAGGACTTTGAAGCCTAATATGTGCTTGCCCAGTTCTTGTCATATATACTATATATATATACCTGTGTTTAATCTCATCCCCCTCTGTTCTCTCTTTCACCCTTCCTCCTCTGTCGTCTAGCAAATTCAGCAACCTCCTTTGCGATGCCCTTTATCCATAGTCCCTATAGCTGGCCGATGGATAATCTATTACTGTCGACTTGCCCGCACCCACAAAACCACCCCCTTCGATATCCTTAAATACACCGTCTACGTCTAACCAAATTATTCATCCCCGACGTTGTCAAATTGAGACAAAAACCCTATCGCAATTTCATAAACGAATGGAATTTCAATTAGAAAATACAAATTTTCAAATTTTCACTGTCGTGATAAATTTCTGAAAGGTGTTTTTTTTCTTCTGCTAAAAATGAAAGATTAATGGATGTTCTTTTTTTTGGGGATATTTTTTTCAGGCGAGGTCGAAAAACTTCTACGAGAGTATCGACAGAACCAAGAGCTAGTACGAAACATCGGTAGTCATTACTATCAGATAATATATCCGGTGCAGTTGCGGCATCACGAGAAAATGGGGATATCCACGAGAGAAGCCACCTATTCTAAGGTAAATCGATCACCATCGCAACTAGATAAGATATATGTATAGATACGACTATTTCCAATCCTCCCCTCCCTTCCTCTCCGCCTCTCCAACCCACGTGACACTTTTGTGTCCCTCTTTTTCTCTAGGTCTATTACTCTAGCTCTTGGGCTTTAAGGGTGACGGGGTAGATCCATAAGGTTTCTTACCATGGATCCTCATGGATTTTCTGCTCACTCTCTCTCTCTCTCTCTCTCTCTGAAGAAAAAGTCAGACAAGAGTGAGACAAAGAGAGAGGGAGAGGGAGGCAGATGCCTGGGAAAATCGCTTCTCGATCAAACAACCATTTTTCAAAGCCTCCAATTTTTCTAAAGGCTATACCCGAGAAATAGTTACCCCTCTGTACCTTAGGCGTCTTTAAATTTACGTTTTCGAAAAAAACCCACTGTGTCCCTCTTTCTCTCTTTGTCTTTCTCGTAGTAAAGAAAAGTCGTTTTAAGAATTTAATGATTAATATTTCTTCCGTCTACCAAGCTATCACGTAAAATATCGTTTTTCATACAAATATCGACGTTAACCCTCCTAGTATCCCCAAAGAAGCGGTTACGGTGATGGAGGATATCAAAATGCACGAGGAAGATCGAGAGTAAGTTGAAAAAAAACATTTTTTTTAAATATCATCCCCTATATAATACTCTTCTGTCTTGGTTTTAAAAATTTGTTAATTTACGTATTGTCTTGTTTTCTTTGTTTAGGGGGGGAAACACTTTCACCGAACGTCCCTCTTGATCAAGGCCTTCAATCACAAATTTCGCCTAGATTTAGAATTAAATACGTGAGTTTGGCATGCGGCGAAGAGTTCGATTTAAGATTAATAATTTCTCGTTCTTTTTGAAATTATTTTTTTCAAAACGAGAACTATATTAATATCAAGCGATATAATATTTAAAAGATAATATACCGTTATTTTACGTCGCTTTATAGAGTATAACAGGCAGGGGGTGTAAAAGCGTTACTAGCCTGTCATTTTGGGGTAGGAAGACATTATATGGCGTTAGCGTTGGTCGCGAGACCAAAGCAGATCTCGGGGGAAAGGGAAGGTAGGCGTCGTATACGTTTACAGGCCGCTGGCGTTGGGCATACCAACCGTCCAAGTAGTAACATCGCAAAGTGGTCAGGCGATCTAGTGGTAGTGGCCTGCTCCGGGCAGACAGGGACCGCGGAAGCGGCAAGACCGTGCTGACTCAGGCAGTAAATCAGTAGAAATTACCAGTTGGTCTACACGATGCAAGCATACCCGGGAAACTCGTTCCAACGATCCTTCGTACTAATCCCTTATAATAGAATCTTATTGAAACATCTTACTTCTTCGTGACTTTTTATCTTACGATTTTTCCGTTCTTTTTTTATGTATTTTTGCTCTCGTTCGTTTGGCAAACAATCTAGTTCGGCCCGGACGTTAATTAACGATTGTCCATACGGGGAGAATTAATTGGAACCAATAACGGATCGAAATATTGTAATAACTGAAATTTGTTAAATTAATTGAAAGAGAAGAAAGAAACGTATTTTCATTCGAATGCAACGATCGATAATGAGCACGAAGCACTGCCCGATAATCATATTCGTGATCAACCGACATTCTCGATTAATTCTCCGTTAGGTTTACCTTCGATACCTGTAGTAGGTTACTTCGTTTTTTTCGATTCTCAAAAACTTACGTATAAATTATCGTTCGAACGCTCGTTTCCATTCGGGCTAATTAAAATCGACGAGGTTGAAAAATAATTTATCGATCGTGTATTAAACACGAGGTAAATTTATTTTCTAGTCGACGCAATCGGTACCCAATGGATTAATACTCGTCGATTAAATGTTTAATTAACAACCGTTACGTATTAATTAATATGTACCAAGAAGATTTTCGATTCTTAATCCGCAATATTCAACGAGAATATATTTCGTACCTTTCGTAAATCAATCTACAAATCGTTAATTCGAGACGGTGAAAAATACTTATTAGCTTGGTCATTATCCTATTACCCGAGGCAACGCCGGGTATGGGTATCGCGAAATCTTGAAAAAATGACCTTTCCCGATGCTGCATCGCCGTTCTGGTTCGTCCGACAGAAAATTACACGAGTAACTTTTTAAAGAACTCGTCGAGACGAGAAGAATGAGCCTAGGAACATCCCGATAGCTTCATTTTTGTGTACGTGGCGAAAGCTAAAAAATCTCGACTTTTGGAAGGATGAGCCCCGAAGGGGGGATAAATTTTTGTTCTCAAAAATGATTTGAAAATAGTCCTATTCGATCGGAAATTGCTCCCTGATGCAGATTCGGACGGTATTTTTCCCGACATCTCAAAAACTCTGGAAAAAAACGCAAAAATCGCAAATAACGGTTTACTCACTCAAGGTCGGTAAATCGAGCAATATTTTGAATATATTGAATGAAATTTACTTTCATTCTTTTCTCGTATCTTCTCTATCCGTATTTGCATCCCGGTAATTGTTTCAATTTTGTGGGTGTGTGTGTCTTTTTTCTTTTATCCGACCAAAGATTTTTACTCCTCTACCACGAACGTTGGATATAAGTGAAGGATGGATGAGTCAAAGAGAGGAATTTATATAGGGTGAAAATGGCCGGGGCGTGAATATTCACTGCGTTAGCCCGGATGGGGTTTTAATTTTCTCGGTGAAAACAGCAGGCATACCCCCTGCGGGTATGCAACGTATCCACAATTCCGTTCGCGTGCTTAATCGAAATCCGTTGAAACTCGGCCTAATTACCGCGAGAGTAGCATTTTAATTACGACGGTTTAGGGGGTAGGAGGGGGGGTGGGTTGCCGGGAATACCGAGAAGGGTTCAGGATGAACAAAAAAATGCGAATGGAATAAAAAATACGTGAAACGTTAGTTAATCACGATGATCGTCATCGTCATCGCGTTTTCTATTCATTACCGACCGTACGGACGAAAATTACCCTTTCTTTATTTGAACCCTTAACGAGAGAAGAAGAAAAAAATTTACTCGATTCAAAGGAGCGAGTTCCGTTTACTTTTGATACAATTCTCAATTATTCCCGTTATAAAATGGACAATTGGCTTGCAATATTTTGTTTTAATTACACCAATGATAAAAATATAAACAAACAAAGATTGAAATATTTCCGTTCCATTTGATAAAATTAAATTGTTTGTTGTTTTTTTTAACGACTATTCGCGCTCCCTCGATTCTTTCTGGATGATTTGCAATTAACGGAAAGAAAGAAGAAATAAAACCGTTCCGAAGATTGGAAAATAGCCGAAGGGATAAATTATCTAGGTCTCGCGCAACGCCCGACCCGAGACCATTTCAACCCCCTTGAAAACAGCTCAGTTTCCACGAATCTACGTCCTGATAAGGCACTAATTTCTCCCGGATGGGTTTTCTCGACACTCGGACCGTAATGAACGATTTTCCGTTATTTTCGCTTTAAACCGTCGTGACTTAACTCCTAAATTCGTACAATTAGAAGCCAACCCCCCTTCCCCCTGCACTCACCCCTTACCCCCACCTCAACCCCTTACCCTTGAGATTACGTACAGAAGGGATGGGAAACGTAATAAATGTCTTCGTTTTATCTTTTTTCAACCCTCCTTCCCCCGCCCCTCACCCCACCGCCTAATGTTGGCAATTCGCGAACGAACGTGAAAGGAAGGAAAACGACTTTGACTTTGACGAGTCGATTATTCGCCCGGCGATTATTATCTCACGTTTATACCCGAGAAATGTGCCTCGCGCACAATTAAATAAGCCATTTCGTATATGGAGCGTGATTATTCCACTCCCGGCCTTATTTCGAACAATTTATCGCGATCTACCCGCCCCCCCCCCTCCACCCTCGATGTTCACCGAACCTCTCGAAATACAAAGAAAGAATAAACGCGAGCGCAAAGTTTTACACCCCCTTGTCGCGAACGTTAACGATAAGAAGCTTCGAAGTTTCAAACTGTATTTCGTATCGCTTGGAAAATTCAACGTATAACGAAATAACTGTCGTATCGAATAAAAAAAATATTTTTTAAAAATTTCTCAGGCAACTCCTCGCACCAAATCTGAATCAAAAGGACTTTTTGGGAAGCGGTGCCGAGCAAGTAACGAAGCAGGTGAGCGGATTTTGTCAAGAGCTTGGTGTAAACATAAATTTTTATATCGATCGATTTTTCGATGGATGAAGTGATTAAAATTTGTCCCGATTATTTTCAATAGGAGATCGAGCATTGTTATTATCACGGTACGGTGAGGGATTATCCAGGTGCCAGTGCTGCATTTCACACGTGTAACGGTGTAAGCGGTGTTATACATCTTGGCAACGAGACTTTCGTCATTCAACCCTTCTACGGGGGTGATTTGTCGGTCAGTAAAAAAGTCCTTCCACGAAAATCAAGCATTAACAAAGGACACATTTTTTCAATCGAATTTCGAATAAAAGCGTATTTTTTTCCTTAAGTTATACAATCGTCTTGTTTTTTGTTTCGTTCAACGAGTAGTCGTGACACGAGTAACGTGATTAAAGATAAATGAGAGGTTAAACTATATGGAGACCGCTCTATTTTAGCAGAGACATCCACACGTTATATTTGAGGCTCGAACCAAATCGAACAAGGGTTGCGCGAATACGGTCAACACCGAGCATCGAGTTACCAAGAATCGTCGCCAGAGGCATGTTCTTGGTCTTACCGACAGTAACACCGATCGTTATAAGCGCGACGTTCGTGAGGCTACCAAATACATCGAAACTGCCATCGTCATCGATAAAGCTATGGTATTATATCGTTCCTTGATCAAGTTTCTTTTCACATCATCAAAAGAATCAAATTATCTCAAATGCCTTCGATTTTCCAATGTGTCAAACATTTTTTTTTCTTTTCGTTACTAACAAACCAATATTGTATTTCTAATTACACAGTTCGACAAGAGGAATGGCAGCTCAAGAGCCGAAGTCGTTCACGATGCCATCCAAGTCGCGAATATAGCTGATCTGGTGAGACTTATTGATTTTCTTTTTTGTTTTTGTTAATTCGTATTTTTAATTCATTATTTAAGCGAATGTTTGATTTTCGTTTGAAATAAATGTTTTATCGGGACAGTATTTCCGGACGCTCAACACAAGGGTCTCCGTCGTCTACGTGGAAACGTGGTTCGGTGATAATCAGGCCACGATCAATTCCAACATGGAGATTCGCAAAGCTCTAACCAATTTCAACGATTATACGACGAGAAACATGTATCAAGTGACGGCAGACACGACGCAGTTGCTCACGTGAGAAATATCGATCGATTCTAGTTTTTCCAATCTCTAGTGAATATTTCTAAATCGAGGGAAAAGAAAAATAGAAAGCTTTTCCAAAATTTGAGCACTTTCGACGTTAAGACCGATCGAAAATTTAATTCGATCGTAGGTCAGATCGTGAAAATTGTTCACGAGAAAGTTAACGGATTCAAATTAATCGAGATAAACGTCTAATTTGTGTAACGTGTTACGTTCCAGGGGTGAAACGTTCCAGGGTGGTGAGTCAGGACTCGCCACTCAGGCGACTGTTTGCAGCACGACATCCGTAGGCGTTAGCGTCGATGTAAACACTTACGAGCCTCATTTGCTCGCTGGAACAATGGCCCACATGATCGGTCATAACATCGGCATGAGCCACGACGACGGAAGTACGTACGATTCTAACCCTCATCGATATTCAATCCCCTAAACACCCTCAACCCTTCATCAAAGACGTTGGATCATCTCGCCCCTATGGTTTATCTTCGAAAAACGACCCCTAATTTTCGCAACCCTGTATCGACGAGTCAATCTGTGAACCATCAACCCCTATCGAAAAACGTCGATCTCCAACCGTTCGAAAACGAAGGAAGGGCGGAAATCAGGCTGCCCTTTTTGCTTTCACCCCAAGTCCATACAATGTCGTTTCGCTCGAACGTTAAATAATTCCGATCGTATTTTATCTTTCTTTCGTTTCTTTTCATCGTTCCCGTTCGACATCGTTTCGTAACGTTTCATCAGGGGACGGTTGTATCTGCCGGGATTGGCACGGCTGCATCATGGCCAAGTCCATCGTCGGTTTGGAAAACGTCCAACCGTACAAATTCTCCGAATGCAGCAAATCGGATTACGAGGATGCTTTGAAGGCGGGCAGCGGTATCTGTCTGTTGAACAAACCGAACGAGGTGAGAATATAACGGAAACGGATTTTAGCTCTCTATTATTTTTGTTCCCTACGCCAAACGTGAATCGTAGGTGTACGTTATATATATATATATTTACATCCGTACCTTGGAACAAGCCTTCCCTGATCCCATCGTATTCGAAAAATCGTGCAAACAATCCTTCCCTCGTATTATTCCACGTTCGATTCCACTGGTACACGTGCCAAAATTATAGCGAACCTTGATTTTTCATTCCTAAAAGAAAGATGCAACTACCGAAAACGTTCTATCCATTTTACAACAAAAACTTACAACTTGGAAAGTTCTTTTTCTTCTCGAAAATTGATTCGAAGCTTGAAACGTTGGAAAAGATCTAATCGAGATATCTAAATTGTACCCTTTAGTCCGACCCACCCCAATAACAAAAGACAACCCCTAACGACATCTTCTTGTCACTTTCTCGAAACTCTTGTGCATCTGGCTGCTTGGTATGGAACAAAAAACAACCCTCTTGGACATGAACGTTGGAATACAGTTGAAGCTCAGATCGTGCGGAAACAGGGTAGTTGACGATGGCGAGGAATGTGATTGCGGTGCCATCGAGGAGTGTCCGGATTTGGATCCCTGCTGTGATCCAATCACTTGCAAGCTAAATTCCGAATCGGAGTGCGCTTCGGGCCCGTGTTGCAGCAACTGTAAGGTAGGGCGTGTGTTTGATACATCGATGTCTCCGGTCTATAATATAGTTGACGTCGTGACGTTAACGCCTCTGGTACTGGGTTCGCTATTAGCGGTGTCCTATTATCGGTAACGGTACGATAACAATAATTCGAGGAACAGCCTCTGAGAAGGAGGATTAGAAGGGTCCCCCCTCCTGCTTATAGCGTTGCTCTAAACATAAGCCTGGATTTGACCAGTTCCAATGACACGATCGTTACGGGAATGGTAGTCAATGGTATTATGGAACCCACGTGTTACGGGCTCTGACCTATTGTCGACTCTCGGCTCGATAATACCGGACATCTGGGATTCCACATGTCCAACCCTCGAACCATACGTTACTTACGTGGGTTCGACAGTTTCCTCAATTCAACCGACATTTTTCGTTCGATTCATTTAACGAAAATGATTATCGGCAGATTTATCGATAATTTAAATTAATAAATTCATGAGAAGATTAATCATTGATTTTAGAATTTAGAATTCGAAAATATTCAGACAAATAAGTATTCTTTGTGTTAAATAAATTTCAGTCCAGTTGAATAATGTTTAATGAATATAAATGATTTCACACTGTCAGAAGGAGAATTGCTATTTTTAAGAAATTATTTTATTGCCATATTGAGTTGTGTTAGGGGATGAAAGTTTTGGCCTCGAAATGGAATTTTTTTTCGCAGTTGCGAGCACGTGGCCACGTTTGCCGCGAATCAACGAACGAGTGCGATTTACCGGAGGTTTGCACCGGCAAAACCGGGCAATGTCCGTGCGACGTGTACAAGAAAAACGGAACACCGTGCTCGAAAAACGCAAGCTATTGCTTCAACGGTGTTTGCCCATCGTTGGACCTTCAGTGTGAGCAGGTGTGGGGCGCCGGTGGCATCGCAGCTGACAAACAGTGCGCCGAGCAATTCAACTCGAAGGGTTCGATAAATGGACACTGCGGCACCGACACGACGGGTCATTACATCAAGTGCGAGGCAGGGTGAGTTTTCGATATTAATTTAATCAAATAAAATTGTCATTTGATCCGAGTTTAAAAAAAAGGATATGTATAAACAACGAATCTAGCGATTACCTTAAACCTGCACGAACCCTGAGGCAAGGAACGTGCCTAGAAATGAAGCGATAAAAAATATACAAATCAAGAAATTGGGAGCTAATTGGTTTGTTTGTTTGTCGATGGTTTACAATTACGATTTTATGTCTAAAAGGAACGTTCGATGCGGTTCTCTGCAATGTCAAATGGGCAACAAACAGCCAGTAAGAGGTGGTATGGACCAGCCCTATTTAAGAACGTTTATAACCATCAATAGAACGGAGTACGAGTGCAAGTGAGTAGAAAAATGAGGATCAATGTTAATAATTGTCGAATGGGGAATGAGATAAAAATTTGTCGAATTGAACATTATCGTAGATCAACAACGGGCAAAGTAGAAGGATCCGAGATGCCAGGCATGGGACTTGTACGCGATGGGACAACCTGTGGTGATAATTTGGCAAGTTGATATTGTTATTTCTCAATGAGATCGACGAACAAAATGTGGAATTGTTTCAGGAAAGTAATTTAATGTATTCTTCGCACATCAGATATGCTACAATCAGACATGCACCAGTCGGTTCCCACACATTGATCAAGAGAAGTGTCCCAGCAATCGCAACAACAACGAGTGCTCGGGAAATGGAGTGAGTCGATGTCACATTATTCATATTTGTTCGATTATTCGTTGTGTACTAGGAAAACCACTCACTTTCAAACTATCCAAGGAATGATCATGATTTTCGTGATGCGCAAGAAAATTCCAATAAAAATAAGCTCTTTTAAATTCATTTTTGAGAAAACAAAATTTTTCTTCAGACAAGGCCCTATGTCGATCGTAAACTTCCCATGCAACAAGAAAATCACAGTTTTGTCTTCGATTTTCTTGCATTACTCGACCTTAATCAGACTGAACATAATTTAGATGCAAACAAAAATATTGACAATTTTTCACCCCCATTTGCATTTATTGAAAATAATGTTTAGAAATTTCCAAAATTATTCTATTTATTCGTCTGTTTTTGATAAAAGGTCTGTACCAACGTGAACAAATGTTACTGCTATCCCGGTTGGAGTGGTACCGACTGCTCAATACAGGAGGAAATATCGACACTAAAACCAACTACCTCCACCACCGAAAGGCCTGGTAAATCTACCACAGAGACCAAACTCCAGAAGAAAGAGACCCCCTACGGTAAGATCAACTTTTTCATTAGATTGTCCACACGAACATTTAATCATTTCTCCTATTATTATAATAATGAAAATGATAATAATTATGAATTACTAACGCAATAATAATTCTCAATCGGACGATATTCCTCAAAATGGAGAAAAATATATTTCCAGCCAGCCCTTTGTCTTATCCAGAGTCGACTAGACTAGTATAAACGTTCGAGATAAAGCACGAACTGGGGAACAAGACAAATCACTTGGTGAGCGATGGTCGGTTACTAAAATCGATGCCAACGACGACAAACTTAACTGAAATGAAAGTTTGTCTTTCTCTTTCCATTCAATTTTTGCAAAAAAAAGGAAAAAACCACGTTGCATTGGTACATAACTTGAAAAATTGCTGTTCCATCATTCTCAAGGCATCCTCTCAACGTCAAGTAATTAAAAAGAATTCTTCGCGATTGCCTTGCACCAAGTGAAACGCAAATACGATAAAAAAACGTCACGAATAAACGAAAAAGCAGAAGCTTGGGTTTTTTACATCCACTTAGATTTTCTTCGAATTTCCAGAAAGAAGTAAGAGATCGTAAGGAGGAAATATACCCGATGGATGTTTGTAGATCGTGTGGATAGAGCTAAAAATAAAAGGGAAGAAAAGAACGAAGTAAAAAAACGTTTCGAGAACGAAACTGTAATTTCATTTCGAGTACTTTGAGAGATGGCTACGACACGAGGAGAGAAAATGAAAGAGAGAGAATAAAAAACGTAAATGACGAGAGGAATGAACAATGTTAAAAAAAGGGCTGGGGGGATAAGGGATGAGTCGTCGAGAAAAAGTACTACTCCATACAACCCTACGTGACCTTTTATCCTTTTTCCGACGATACTCTTACGTACGCGTCGATTCATATCACTCAATGCATAAATATTTTTTATATGACTCACTAAAAACGTACGCAATGCAAAAGTGTGGAGGTACTTAATAGAAGTCTCTCACCCCCCCGTGAAAAAAAATAGTCCGTCCCGATTACCAACAATGTTTGTTCTTTCTCGATCTCGAACTTAAAAAAAAATATATATATGGACAGATTTTTCTGACAGATTCTTTTCTCTCTTGGGGATGAAAAATTGTTTTTTTTCCTACTCGGGCAAAAAAAGAGACAAATTTAATTTCGTAAAGTATAATTTTTGAACCCCGAAATTTTCTACCGAAAGCATCCCCGTTCTCCGAATCATCGTTTACGGGGTGAACGAGCAGGCACTCTGAGTAAACCCTGAGGATTTTGTCGAGCAAACCGAGTAGCGATAAAGTAAAAAAGAAAAATATTATAAAATAGAAAATCCGAGGAAGAGACCATAAAAGCATCCGTAGCAGCAGACTCTTTCGCCTATCATGGAACCCTACCGTTTTCAGCACCACGTCAAAATATATATATATATATATATATATATATATATATATATATATATACAGATACATGTGATAAATATCTAGCGATAAAGAGGGTCGTAAAGAAGCCAAGGGGGTGGACCGTTGCATTCCCCAGTGACGACGAAAAAAAACCTATAGTATATACAAAAAATTAATATAAAAAAATACCATATAATACAGAGTATACCCGCGAGATCTGTCTCGTTTGCTTGAGAAAATTTCAGTAACGAGAGCGAAGATAATAAGAAAAGAAAAGAAAAAAAAACTATATATATTCAACGAGTACCGGAGACAAGATTTTTTGCTACGATATATATATATATATATATATATATATATATATATATATATATATATATATATATATATATATATATATATATATATATATATATATATATATATAGATCATTCTTTTTATGTATATCTTTATGCATATATATCGTTGAGGTCTGACAAAAGAAACTCGATTGTTATTTGCGGGGCTCATACCATCAGCTGTGCACATAAAACTCCAAGTACATACTTTATGTATGTACGTGTATATATATATAAAGAGAGATTTTAGTATAGAGAATAACTAGACGATAGATGTTTATTTTATGTACATTACGTAGCATACAGTACACACACACACACATGTATATACATATATGTGTGTGTGTGTCTGTGTCTGTGTCTGTGTATATGCAAAATAGGTGTGGCTGACGAGAAAATCGGAGATGCGGAGAAGCCCGGATACGAGAGCCGAGAAGATCCCATTATAAAATAGAAATGTAATTTTTTTTCTCTCCTTTCTTTTTATAGCGAACTATTATTGGATTTGGGCGTTAATGTAGGAGAGAAAGACACGTACTCTCCTACATCTAGGACTCCTCTTTGAGGAGGAAAATCTGATTTTGAAATTGATCAATGATTCGATATGATCGAAAATAAATTTGATTAATTTGCTTTCTGGCAAAATTTATCGTCGATGAGCCGATTGTATATATTTGTTTTTTCGAAGATTGAGAGATTAATGCAACAGCAGGCACATGGAGAAGCGATGGATACTGATTGATGTTTTTCCAGGGAAATTGCCCAAACCACTTAGCACCCCCGCTATGGTACTTATCCTGCTAGGTGTCGTGAAGGGGGTCTTCATTTCTTTTGCACTAATGGCTCTTTGCTACAGGTACAGTTGGAATCAGACAAACAAAACAAAAACAAACAACAAAAAAGCATAAGCTAACAATGTATATGAATACTTGCAAGCTCGAAATTATAAGCTCGTTTGATTTAAATGTCAAAACAGAACAAAAAAAGCAACAAAAAAATATACATTCATGCTGGTGATTGCGTGAACGAGCTCTAGGGAGAGAAAGAATCATAATAAAAAAAACTACCGCGAGTCTTTTTCGAGCGATTATCAATCCTGGGATACGCCAAAAATCGAAATAGTCTTGAATCGTAAACAAAAACTTATTCGCCTAAAAATATATTTTTATAAAAATCAAAAATAAGATCCTAAAAATCAATCGTTTCTCCCCCCCCCATTAATAAACAATTTATGAGATGTCAAAAATGTTTTTTTGTTCATTAATGCGATGGACTAAAATGAATCGAACGTCGTTTTTAACGAAAACAACACTATTGTCGAAAAATTACAAACCACAAATTAGAAAAAAGCAAAAAAAATCTTGTAAATTTCAAAATTTCTGAAAAACCTTTTTTGTTTTGTTTTTGTTTTAAGCGTATCCTAGAATTGAGAAGAGCTGATCCGAACGTCGAATCACCGAGCCATAGCTTGGTCGGATGTCCGTTATTATCGTATATATATTATTTTTTTCATTCTCTCCTTGCGGAAACACGAATTCACAGACACTCTTGTACCAAGCCTCGTGTACTCGTTGTCGTCGTGGTCGTTATTGTCCTGACGGTTTGCCGAGTTACTTTGTATCTATCGCATAATACCAACACCCATCGTTATAATTGACTATTCATACGGCCAAGCTGAATCGCGAAGTTTAACAACGGATTAATATTACCATATAATTATCGATCGATTCATTATGTTGCAAATTTTGAAATAGCTCGTAGCACGATACTCGGGCGAACAACGGTGGCCGCGGAATTGAATATCGATGAGACCATAATGCATCGTCATCATGACGATAATGATCGTAAACCATACCACGAGGAGACCGGTAGCAACCTAACGTTTATTTATCGAAGGTCCGACGTCTACGACGACAACGAAGTTTTCGACGTACCAAATTTATTTCATCGTGTTTCATAATAATTGGCTATATGATGTCGTGAAAAAAAAGCAAACGCTTTTACGATCTATGATTATCGTATATTATTATTAAAATTAAAAATATACGTTTATACATACACGAGGTGAAAGCGTGTAGATATATATTGGGGTATGTCATTTTGGGGTAAGTTTTTTTTGTTAACTTACAAATAAATTGTACATTTGCAGGGAATTAAAATAGGAAGCCTTTTAAACTTTGAGCACTTAATATTAATATTTAGAGGTGTCCCTCATGGCCAATTTTTATTTCCCATTTAAATAACATGGGAAATTTCTTTTTTTATGAACTAAAATATCATTCGGATGGCTAAGATTATGAAAAAAGTGTAAGAAATGTTTTTATGTAGAGCATTTGATTTTCTATAAAAATATGTAATGAGTTTGTTTGTACAATATGACATTAGTGAGGTACAAAATTCTAAACATAAAACAACAAAAGCCCATTTTATTTAAATGGGTAATAGAAATTCGGGATTAGGCACCTCTAAATATTAATATTAAGAGCTCAAATTTTAACAGGCTTCTTATTTTACCGTCCTGCAAGTGTACAATCTGTTTGTAATTTGAAAAAAAAGTTTCCTCAAAATGACACACCCTAACATATATACACACAGATTGCATCATGGATCGTACGGGCCAAGATGTTCCTGAGAGGGTCGTAGCTGGATTATCGTTCGTGGTAAAAAAAAACAAAAAAAAACGAAAGAAAAATTCATGATGATTTCCGCGTCGAGACGTACGGATCGAAAGTTTTAAACGACGAGAAACGATTTATCTTGAAACTCGAACGAGCTTGTCCACCGAAACTTTCTATGCAATTTACAAATCATAACTTTCGAACGGAAGCTAAACTTCGTACGCGAATAATTAAAAACAAAAACAAACAAATTCACTTTGCATTCGTTCATGAAACCGTTTTTTTGTAATGCAAAATTTACAATTATTCGAATAGTTTACGTTTTTTTTATTTTTTTAACACTAAAAATTACGATATTACAAAACATTACGAGATTGAATCAATCGGCTGTGAATTTTCTAACGAGCCAACCCTCGTACAATCGTGATCGCAACCTGTAAATATATTTCTAAATTAAATGTAGTATGTATGATATGATCGTGATGTATCTGAAGCATACTATGTGCCAGCTGCTTGTATATGCCCTTGCCCGTGATTATTATTATTATTATTATTATTATTATTATTATTATTGAATACGATATAGTAAAAAAAAAAAAAAAAAAACTGCGACACGAGAATCGAGAGAAAATGAGGTGGTAATATTGAGTTGATTGCAACGTTGTGTGTATTTTTTTAAATCGTCGAAGAACAAAAATGAAACGAGGAGAAACCTCGCCAAACGTTATTTGGACAGACGAAAAAAAAAGACAAAGGGTTGACTACGTGCAGACTGTCAGTCCGGATGATTTTTCAATTCTCCATTACGACGATCGATCGTAAAATGAAAAAAGAGCAAAAGACACGAGTGTCGAAAAAGGAAAGAAAGAAAAACGTGCAAAATAAATATTACCGTACATATTCGTACGAGATTGAAACGAATTAACGATATTACTACTCGAAAATTTCTCGATGGTGTGTATCGTGATTAAATGTGCTGATATTGGCTTCTCTGTTTCTTGTCTGTTTTCTGTCTGTCACTGCCATCTCTGTCTGTCTGCATGCTGTGGGACGCTCGGATAACAAAAAAATCAACAACAACAAAAAAAACTCAAAAAAAACCAATCATCACGTTCCTGCGTCTTCTGAACACGATAATCTACCTACGTACGTAAACGACTTGCGTCGGCGTCCATCGCGCACGTTTGGCCTCGGGGTGGGGGACTACCGCCACTCTCTGTCTCTCAACAACGTCTCGACGTCTCTTCGGTGTCGGTGCTAAACTAAAATCCGACGACAATCAACCACCTGCCAATAACTATATCCACCGCTAAACACTAACGGCACCCACCGCCGACTTGACTCGGCCATTTTGCAATTTTTGTTTGTTTTTGTTTTTTGTTTCTTTGTATCTTTTTGTTTACTTATCTTAACGATTGACTGCCGAACATCGACCACGTCGTCTCTGGGAAAAAAAATCACTGCGATTGACAAAAAAAAATATTTTTACAACCATCCAATATACCACAAACGCATCCCTATCGACACCGACACCCCCATACTTTATCGACAATTTGAAATACTTTTAAAACGTTTTTTTTCTTTTTTCGAAAAAATTTGAAAAAAAAAAAAAAAAATTGTTGATCATTAATCGTACGATAAATGCAGAGAACTACCACGGCTCTAACACTGTATTTTTAGTTGGTATGCTCATGTCGGTGGTAGGGGGTGTTTTCGTAGTATTTGCTCTGATGGCTCTCTGCTACAGGTCAGTCGTAGTACATAAAAACTTCTCCCTCTGTCTCAGGTTAGTGTGCAGATACATACACGTAGAAGTTCTTTGTATGTCCTTACGTTTTATCTCTCTCCACCCATACGCGTATGCTCGTACACGTATGCGTTTATGGTGTATGTAAACGAAATATACATACATATATATACATTTATATAAATATATACATACATACATATATATAAATATATGTATGTGTGTGTAGTTATATGTATATATTTATATATGGATATATATTATATTCTACATGCACCGTTTTTATCAAATACGTGAATGTACATAAGCGTATGATTTCTTTTTACGTTATTACTATTGATTGCTAATTATTATTTATCCGTGTCATCGTTCGTGGATAAATGTGCGTACGTTTTTTTTCGTCCAATTTTTATAAATCGTTTTTTTTCTTGGGTCTCGAAATAAATCGTACAACACGTTCGCGACGACGATCCATGGCACAGGCCTGTTCTCCATTTGATTTTTTATCCTTGTTTCACCGTCTAGAGTTATTTCTCCTTTTACGTATACCGTTAGCCTTTCTTTGCGATTGCATAAATAAATGATTTTGATAAAATGAGGAAGAGAACGAAAGGAGAGAAAAAAAGGACAACGGAAAAAAATGTTATCGAGGAAGATTTGTTTCAAATTTCATAACTTTAAACGAAGGACAAACATCAGGACAAGAGGAACGCAGAAAAGAAAGTATATGAAAAAATAAAAAACATAAAAAAAGGAAAACAATAGACTGTGAGAATTTCGAGAGATATCGCTAAAATGCCATTTTATAAAAATTCGCGCCCGCTAATAATGCCAAGCACGTGACGAGATTAGACCATTTTCGCAATCTTCATGATAGTTTAATTATCCATACAGATAACGCGATAGCACGAAGGACTGATGGGAGAGATTATCGAAATTTTTTGAATAAATATTTTTTTTAATCTCTTTTTTTTTAATTATTATCTTGCGTTCATTTCGCAAACACGAGAGGAGGAAAAGGGTTTGGACATTGGCGATGCAACCGAGCTTCTGATTGCTCAATATTCGCTTACGCGTGCGTGCGCTTTTGAAGGCTTTTGAACCGCTTGCAACCTGAGTCGGCACTTTAGCACGTATCAATTTCGACATTTCAGATGAGGAGAACGAGTGCCCGGCCATTGACGAACGTCGATCGAGATGGCAATTATTGATTTAAAGATGCAAAAAAAAAACAAAAAACGAAAAGCAACGACCATCTCGATAGATTTTTTATATTCGAGAAAATGCGAACACCATGATTTTTGTGTTTTTAAACGAGTTTTTGTATCAATAATGATTTACTCTAAATATTTAACGAAGGATGAAAAAATGATTATCAAAAAATCAAACTATATCGTTCGAAATGCAACAATTTTTTTGGATGGGAAAAACAAATTTTTGAACCGTCTCGTTTTGAGTTTTTCGAGGCCGTTGCATTCTCTCGAAATTTTCGTGTTGAATTGTGATTGAATTTTCGGAAAATGTCAACAAAAAACAAAAGAAAAAAGTGAAAGATCTTTCTTTTTAATCATAAAATACCCTCTCGTTAATAAACAAAATATCTCTCGCGAGTCTCGCGGAGATTTGATAAACGAGAGGAAAAATTGGTCGTTCGTTTTACACATTTTTCAAAGTTTTTTTTTTTTTTTTTCGTCACTCCGACTGGTCGTCTCGCAATTTTATCGACGAAAAGAAAAAAATACTCGCATATCGATAACGAAAAATAATAAAAAGAAAGACAAAATTAAGAACGAAGAAATTGCGAGACGAGAGAAATCATTTTTGAAAATTCCCGTAGCAACGCTAGTCGCATTGAATCGCGAACTAGACGAAAACTGTAAGAGTAAAAAAAGAATATCGAAAAAAAGATCGATATGAAAACACCAGTACGCTTTATCGTAAAAAAAAGAGTGCGAGGAGAATCTCGACGTAGTGGAAAAAAGCCAAAGCAAAAAAAGAAAAAAAATCCAGCAAAATTCGCGTTACCGTTGAGTCCCGGATAAAATTTTTGTTTCTCTTTATTATTATCACGTTTTTTACCGCAAGACAAAAAAAACAAAGAAAAAATCAAATTGTTGCATCACGTTGGCGACAGCGCGCAAGCGCATATCGAGCCATGAGAAGCCGCAAAAATAGGTGAAAAACTTGTGGGAGGCAGGGAAAAATCGATGTGAGAGGACGCGCAACCCGTTTCGCGACACGTGCCTTTTCGGGAGAAAACTAATTTCGAAAAACACGTTAGGGAACCGCAACAAAAATTAATAACGTCACTATTTTCATTTATTTTTTCGAATTTTCTTATTATTATTTCAAATGCGATTTCATTCTCTTTGCTCTGTTCGATTAACGACTCTTCTTTAATTAACGATCTCCATTGTGCTCTCTATTGTATCTTGTTTGTCTGTTTGAATATCATTACTGCGGTGTATCATTATTGCTATTATAATTCGTCATATTATTGTTATTAGTCGCAATACTAAACGTGTATACATATATGATATAAACGTTGCGAAAAGCATGCACACGAGGACTGATCATAATTAAAAGTAAAAAAAAGAGAACAGAAAAAAAACTCAAAATCATCATCGGCATAAAAATCTGTGTCATAATGTGTGTGTGACAAAAATGTTGTTCGTTTTTTAATCAATGCGAACTTTTCGTTGTGCTCTTTCGTTTAAAATTTTCCGATTAGTTCTCCGAACGAACACATTTGGCATGACTCTTCGAGTTTTAACGATCGTGATCCGATTTTGGAAACAAAAAACATACTTTTTTCGTAAATTTATTTACCACGCATGTTTCGCAACAGGCAGGGTAAAAACGTATCGACGATCAGGACGGATGAAATTTTAGCCTACGGAAACAGAAATACATAAATCGGCGGGAAAAATGATTGTATTTCGAAAAGTGCGACGTATTTTTGATTTTTCGTTGAAATTTTCGGGAAAAAGTTTAAGACACGGTTCATATCGAGAGACGCGGAGGAAGGGTGAAATTTGTAAAAATTATTTTAAAGAAAATAACAGAGGCAAAAGGCTACGGGTAACATTTTTTGCTCGAATTAATTGTTTGTTTTTTAACGCAGCATGTGAGAAAAAAATACCCTCGAATTAGGTGGTAGCTCTGTTAGCTGAGAAAAAGGTCCTCGAACGAAATTACGCACAGAGTTTTTGCATTAACCGATGGACGAAATTATTAGTCGGAGTTACGTTTTACAAATTGTTTTTTTTAATTCAAATTGCATATTATCGAAAGTTTTGTAAATACGTTGAACAAAATATTTAGTACACCGCACGATCACTTAAAAGAAAAAGAAACGATGCGGCAACTTGATAGAGAGAGGGGGAAAGAGAGAAATAAAAAAGAACCCAAAATTCATTGTAAATAGAAAACACGTGTACATAATACTCTATAACTATGAAAAAAAAGAATAGCGTTGCAAATTTAGCTGACTAGGGCTCCCGATAAATAATCACGAACACCGTAGTGGCACTTCGAGTTTAAATACAAAGCATCAATTTTTCAAAAAATACCTAACAATAGCTCGATTAAATTCGGTCGACGAGAATCGGGAAAAATAATATAAAAATGAACAAACAAACGAAAAACGTTCGAAAATCGCGAACGAAAACGAAAAAAAGGAAAAAAGTGAAAATAAAAAAGAAAAGAAAAAGAAACAACCTTTAGCGTGCATGCGCTTTGTCGTCCCCGTTTTCGATATACTATACTACTACTAATACCACTACTGCTACTACCACTACTTCTACCTATACATGATAAATCTGAATAAACAAAAACAAAGACAAAAACAAAAACAAAAACAGCAATTAACTGTGAAATAAGTGGCTCGAATTGTTGATACGACGATCCGAGCCGTTTTAACGCAATCTCGTACGATATCTCGCAGACGGAAGAGCACTATCCAGAAGTACGATCCGCCATATTTGAAAAAACCGCCGCAGAAGCAGTACAGCAGCGCATCGTCGAATCATCATCCTGAGGAAGCTGCCCTCGATGACGTCGGGAAAATTTTAGAATTCGGCAGCATGCCGAAATACAGGTGAGCCAAGGACGAATACACAAAGGTCGATAGTCTTAGGGAGAATTTTTATTTTTCAAAATAAAAAATTGGTTTTTTGTTTATTTTTCATTTTTTCGATTTATCGCTTGCTTTTTCATCTGCAGCGAGACCCAACGCGTGCTGTATCAATCCCAAAATACCGCGGCTGCCGGCGGTGTGGATGGAACACGACTCAAGTAAGTCCTTCGATTGTTTTTTTTCTTTTTTTTCTGCATTTCTTTTTCAAAAGACCAATTTTTTTTACTTTTCGATACGAACAAAGTGATATCGTGCGACGCTAATATCGCATGTATTATCATTTCTCAGGGAGCATAAGCCACAGATGATGATGAGACTCGCAGTTGACGACGAGGACGGAGGTACGGGGGCCGAGGAGGCTGTCTCTTTCATTGATCTCCCACGAAACAGTCTCGGAAAGTTGCCTGAGAAGGGAATTTTAAAGAAACCCGGTGGTTACGGTATTGTAATGCCTGAATAGTCGTAGTCGTATTTACGTTTCGTCTTTGGTTCTTTTTTGGAATTTTTTAATTATTTTTGTTTCTTTTTCCATCAATTAACAATAGTACGCAATTGATCCATTTATCACGCACAGTTCTATCTTTTATGGAACGCTCGACACGTTTTTTTACCCCACCCAAATTCCTACATATACTTTCCAAAAAATGGTTTTCCTTTCTCAATCTCGTTATCGCCAAATTGTAATAGCATTTTTCGAAAATATCGAATTCCTAACGATCCTGATCAAAAAATGAAAAAAACAAAAATGCGATCATACTGTTCTTCCTTGTCGTCCGTCATAATTTTTGGAAAAAAGAGATTGTCCTCCTTCACCCTCTCCACTCGCAACATTTCACGTCCCTCTTTCGTTTTGTCGACATTCGTAATTACCGATCACGATCGTTATCGGCATTAGTTCATCGTGATTCGCGCGCCTTTTTTCACATTCAGTCTTCGCACGTTATCAATTCTCAAATTCTCGGCATCATAAGGGTAGAATTAATAAAAAAAACGCATAATTTAATTAAAACCTTCGAGCCAACGATCGTGGCCACTTTTCTTTCTGTTTCTCTCTCACTCTCTTTTCGAAATAAAAAGAAAATCGAGTAATCTCGATGGTTTTTAAATCGATGGGGGAAAACAAAAAAAATGGTAACGACCTTGAACGCAGGTATGGGGGATGGAACGATGGTCGAAATGCAACGTACGTTGAACAGTCTCAACGGTTATCACGGTCACATAATGGAGGCGTTGAGAAACGCCGGGACACACTGCGGCATGTCGAGCGCACAATCGGGCTCGGGTAGCGTCCTCGACGACGTCTCGATGAGAAAATCATTGGCGCCATGCGATTACGCGGACGCTTATAGAGAGCTACAGCAGCAACAACAATCGACCGCCCAACAGCAGGATGGACAGGACAACATCGACAATCAGGACGACGACGACGAGGAGGCCGTACCACCGTCCTGCGCCCCTATGCGCATACGCACCCTCGAGGATCTTATAAAACAGCTCGAGCATCATTCGACGAGGCACATGAGCCCAAGCGGCTCCGAGGACATGAGAATCTCCGAGGGAGAGGGCGATCGTCACTACAGAATAGACTCCTCGGTCTGTAGCGAATCGTCACAGGGGTAAGAACGGAAAAATCCTCAATTCCATTTTTCTTTTTTCTTTATTTTTTCCCTCATTTTTATTTTTCTCTTTCTTTCCAAATCCAATCTTCATTTTAATCCATTTTCTTTCTTCTGGCAAAAAATCTCATCGATATTTCGATCTTTTTTCGAATTTAATAAATTCATAATAATACTTTTGTTTCGATATTTTCTCCTCGATTTAGGAAAATAAATGATGAAATTAATCGATCAATCGACGATCGAGAACGATAAACAGTTTTTTTTTCGAAATTGGAAAGAAGGTAACATCGTCGTTCGATCGACGAGTTTGAAAATTGATCGAGGTCGAAGAGATTATTTGGATTGGTAAAAGTTTGTTATT
Source organism: Netelia inedita (assembly GCA_964017225.1). Classification (NCBI taxonomy): domain Eukaryota; kingdom Metazoa; phylum Arthropoda; class Insecta; order Hymenoptera; family Ichneumonidae; genus Netelia; species Netelia inedita. The sequence goes on along the minus strand of OZ024924.1, from coordinate 7,491,813 downwards.
TATAACTCTTCCCGTTTATACCCCTTCCACGAAATTTCTTCCAGTTACGATCTCGTTGTTACTTTTATGCAGTTTCTTTTTTCGATATAATTATAATACAATGTTTATATTTATATATATAAAACGTCATGAAAGACGCTCGATATATAAACGCCTCGGAATGGCTTTTATATATATTTATATATATTCTATATTTTCGTTTAATTTCTATCTATCGCCTTCCGTCATTCTCTCACTCTCTAACTGTATAGACATTGGTCTCGTGCGTTATTTTGTATTGACGCGGCTTTTCGACAAATTCTCATCGTATAAGTTTTATTTTTCACATTTTTGTTTAATATTCCTCGATGCTTATTCGTAGAATTCATTGAAAATTCGAGAGGTTGACGAGGATTTGGTGAAAGCAAAAAAAACAAAAAGAAAACAAAAAAAATACATGCTGTAAACAAAATACATTAATGTAATTAATTAAATTGATTGATTTTTTTTCAATATTAAAATTTCTCTAATTTTTATATTAACGGACGAAAGTATTGATAGTGAGAAAAGAGTCAATGTTAAAGAAAAACTTTAAATTTTCAATTTTTTTATTAAAAAAAGAAAAAAAAAATTTTAAACCACAAAATTCCAATTTATAATCTCGGCAGCCTCTCCATTCATCGTCATCGTTGAAAACGCTTTTGCTCGGTAAATCTACGCGCGCCTTCGAATAACCGTAATTCATTAATTTTATTTTATTTTTAATCGTATCGCCATCGTCCACGATACAATAACTTCCCATATTTTTTCGTGCTCTCGATCTCAAAACCTTGCGTGGTAAAAACGAAAGAAAAAAACCGAAAAAGGGGAAATATGCAAAGAAACGAAAATCAACGAATAATAAAAACAAAAGGAGGCTTAAGATTATTTTTAAAAAATAATAAAATCTAACGATAATTGAAAGAAGAAAAAAAACGAAAAACACAAAAAAAAACATTGACAGAAAATTTTGAACAAAAATGAGGAAAAACGATATTAATAAATTGAATATATATATACACTGTAGAAGCAGGAGATGCGGTCGCGACGATGAACGATTCGTCTACGGTCGATATAGGCAGCCGACGGCGCGAAGCCCGTATGGCACGCATCAGCATACGCACCAGCATTCCCACCAAATGCACGAGGAGGAGGGAATCTATGAAACTGCCGATCCTGACAGAGGCTCAAACACTAGGGGCGAAACGCCCGATAGCGAAAGGTATCGGCGAGTATTACAAAACCCAAAACGACAAAAATAAAAATAAATAAAAAAATAAAGAAAGAAAAATTTTAAAATTTGTAAAACGAGGCTAAATTTGTTCAAAAAACGAAAAAAAAATTCTCAAAAACAAGACACGCCCGCGATCACTTTTTCTATGTATGATTCACTGTCTCGAATTTATCTATTAATCCGTATCTACCACAGTGCCCGGCAAAAAAATGTCTGTCTGTCTCACCCTCTCTCTCTCTCTCTATCTCTATCTCTTTGTCTCTCTATAAAATTGATCCTTCTCTCTGTCTTTTTCTCTCTATAAGTAATTTCAAATCTCTTCGTCGAACCTTTTGTTCTTCTTGTGTCTTTATCGTCGGACCCTGAACGCCCTTATGATCATTATCGAGGGTACACGAGGTGGTCGTTAAAAAAAAATAATCATTGTACTTTTTCGATTTGTCTTTTCAAAATTGTAAATAATTCGTTGCTTTCCCGATCAAAAATTATTTAAAAAGAATGCAACGCGCAATTGTGATATTTATTTTTCGTACTTTTTTAATTTTTAATTTTATCGATTTTGTTCTAATCGCAAATTGCCACTTTCTCGCATTATTAATCAACGAGAAATAATACAGTCGGTAATAGCGTCAATATGAATTCCGTGCGCTCTCGATAAGTTTGAAAACAAAGCATATATACACGAAATTGTTAAATTTTGAAAAATTACAACAAACCCAAACCCACCCCCGCTCTACCCCTATTCTCACTACCCCGAATGGAATTAATCGTCACGGGCGCAATGATATACTTCCTCGAAGGGTTGTCTCCGAGATGGGATACGTAACCTCGGTTAACGAACCGGGACGAGAGATCGTTCGTTTTGCACGATCTATCGTGACGAGTAATGCAATAACGAGGGATGAAAACACACACACACACACACATGAATTAAAAAAATAAAGAAACGAAAAGATATATTAGAAAAAAAAAGAAAAATCCTCGACACGGATGATTCGAATCGCGAATTGCCACACCGCCACCAAACTCTTCTTGGCTCTTCGTTACTCTCATTGTTATTATGATTTGTTTATTATATCGTTGTTATTATCGTCATCAATAATTTTGTGTATTATTTGCTGAAAGTATAGCGCGGTACGTTGGCATTGACAATTTCTCTCGGCACTTTTCTCCGTTTATGTATCTTTATATTTATATATATATATATGCATATATATATATGTATATACATACAACTATTGATTTATGAGTATAATTATATATACGTATATATATATGCCTATATATCAGTATTCTATCGAGCTGTCTTGTCCTTTATCAATTCTCGCATGCGGTATTTACCTTTCGTGTTTGTAGTTCAAACGACAGATACTCCTCTTAAATCTCAAGATTCAGATTTTAAAAAAAATATTATCAAATATTAAAATGAAATCGTTGAATTTTTAAAAATTATCTCTTTGTGTTGTATCAACCCGGATAATGATTGATAATTTGTTAAAAAAAAAAAAAAAAAAAAAAAAAACTGTTTGGTTTAAAGGAGCAGAGGCGTATCTGTCGTATGAACTAAATGTAGACCCAACGGGCTCGTATAATCTTGTTATTTTCTAGTGATGAATTTATTCAAGCTCAACGACAAATAGCCCGGTGGACGAGTGAGGCGAGAGACGGGGTAGGAGGATCAGGAGGAGGCAAAGAAGCAAGAACAGGAAGTGGTGTACAACATCGTCCGCCCCAACAGCCACCACCGCGAGCGCCGTCACATCGGCAATTTCAAGTCCCGTTAATATTGAAAGAAGAAAATATTACTCCCAGACCGATAAATTACGGTATAACGACATCGGTCGCGGGAAAGGCCGCGATATTAACAACGATGGGCCAAAAAATTATTAAACAGCTCAAGGAACAACGGGACAAAATGAAACAGCAAAAACTGCCGGCGGAACAACTGCCAATAAGTGAACGCGGCTATTATCCATCCCCGCCCCAAGAAACTGACGAAAACGGCCTCGACGACCCAAACAAACATTATAATTACGACATTGACCTAAACTCGAACGACGACGAAGACCAAGACGACGACGACGACGACGACGACGAAGACGATGCTGATGACGACGATGATTACAGCGACGATAAAAATAACATTAACGTAGTTTACGATAATGAAAATAATGACGAGGCCGTCAATGCTCAATCCCATCAAGGTATAAAGTTATTAAATAATAATGATAAAACGAGAGACGCGATTAAAACGAAGAATATTACGAGAAACCCCGAGAATAAGAATGATGATGATGATGTTACGATGACTACGACGATGCGTGAAATCGATGTGAATCACTTGCCTAATATTAACAAATGCCCTCTAGACGATAAACATAGTCTAGAATGTAACATAATAATGAATACAGGTGATGGTGGTGATGATGATAATGATGAAAACGACGACGATGATGATGACGATGATAATGATGATGATGATGATAATTCGACCATTGCGACAATTATCAAAAATCATCATAACGACGACGATGACGATGATGAGAACGAAAACGATGCATTAACTAAAAATAATACGAGCAACAACACTAGTGATAACGAAAATACTGCCCTACTGCCCCCTTCGCATTTTCCTGAGTACAAGCATTGATAATTATTAATCGATGACAGATAGTGTCGAATGATGAACAACCAGAGGACGAAAGAAAGAACAAATACCAAACGAAAGAAAAGATACGATGATACGAACGACAAGAAGAAAATACAAAACAACAGCAACAACATTATTATTATATATATTATTATATAGTGGTGTGATTTAATCTCGAACTCGCATTTTATACTGAATAGTGTAAATAACGATAAACTATAATTGCAACACACACAACAGGTATTAAAATTATAATAAAAATTAATATTAATCTATACATATATACATAAGAAATGTTTATTAATAAACATTAGTAAAACGGAATTTATTCATATCTGTTTATGAGCTCAATTATTTCCCGGACGATGCTAAAGTTTTGTATTATTTTCAAGACTTTCTTGCTTTTTCATTAGTACGAGATGAACGAGAAACAGAACGAGAAGAGGTAAGTATGTTTTAGGTATGAGAAATATTTCAACCGTCGATCTAATGTTTGCGAGTGGAAACTAATTTTCTGACTCGATATTACCCGATGAAAGTTACTTCTCGATAGAACCGATTTTATTTGTTTATTCGTTGGGGTCAAAAGCAAATTTAACAGCGCTGAGTATGGTGCAAGAAAATACTTGAAACACGCAAAAAAAAGGGCGGGAAAGTTTGTCGAATCAAAATACTACGAAATAGTAAGTCAACAAAATGTTAAGCATTGCAAATAATGTTCGCTAAAGCTCCGATACTTTCGTTTGGGTCAAATATTTTATGATTTGGTTCAGAATAATGGGTATTGGTGCTTAATACTCAAATTCTCAATGTTATTTAATCGAGAGCCATGGTTGGCAGCACAAAAAAAACAATACCTGCGAGAATGTTCAAGGAAGGCGCAGATATCGATCGAACAATAGCAAAGACAATTTGACATGGGAATAAATAGATTTCATGGGGTTTTATGGAGGCTGCAGTGGAATTTCTTACCTTTTTTGATGACTCGGTGGTTTGTTTTTCATTTCGTACGCCCGCTTCCTACCTGCAGCGGCGTATCGTCTGCTTCTCTGTTATCTCTGCGCTATATCACTATATTCTGCAAGAAGATTCAATGGTTCCATGCATAGACAGCGATCTTCATGATTCGATCTTCAGGACGATCAGAATTGCGTTCGAGGACATTGAAAATTATATATTTCTGTGATTGTGCGAATTGTCACGGGAACGAACGAAAAATGTACATCGACATTCAACGTGTCGTTAGACACTGCGACAAATGTTAAATCATGTATAATTATCACTCGCCCGTCAACTAAACACATTGTCACTCTGTTCATCGGGAATTAGGCTTTCGAATGACACCAATATTAGCATCGAACAACAAATAATTATATCAGAAATAACAATTTTACTGGAAGTGGATAAAAACGACGCTCGGAGCAGCTGGGAATAGGAGATCGACCGCCATTTTGTGCGCCAAAGTGCCGATGGCGGTGGACCACGGCGCAACAATATCGAACTCGAACGAGACTCGAATCGAACGACTATATCGATAGGGCAACTTCACACTTGTCATTTGCGATCGTAACCAATCGTAACCAAGTTCACGCGTCTATGACATATGTGTCGTGTGCACGTGCCGATTTTACGTACTTTATCATTAATAATGTCAATGCTCAAGTAACAATAACTACGGTATATTTAACAATTAGATAGAAGAATTTCGTCGACCGACGTGAGGATTCTAAATCAGCTTCAGGATGAGTACGATATTGGAAAAAATAGCGGCGATCGAGGCCGAGGTAACCTATATATAATTATACCCAGCGTACAATGCCTCACATATATTGCCCACCGATCTGTACCAATTTTCGATTTCTCCATGACTAAAAATATTTTCTCATAATTATTTATCGATCATTCCTAACGCTAAAAGCGTAATTAAACAAATAAATGTTGTTCGCCAGATGGCCCGGACGCAGAAGAACAAGGCAACGTCCGGTCACTTGGCGATGCTTAAGGCCAAGTTGGCCAAACTCAGAAGAGAATTGATCACTCCAAAAGGAGGTGGCGGCGGTGGAGAAGCCGGCTTCGAAGTTGCAAAAACCGGAGACGCGCGAATAGGTTTTGTGGGTAAGTTTCGACGAAATATACATTATTCGTCTAACGAAGATAAATCGGCGACTATTAATCTATCATATTTATCCATTTAACAAAGTAACCAATCTATTCTAATACAAATTTCCAAACTTCGTGACGCTATGAATTTCCTAACGTTTAAAAAATATTTCGTACAAATGGTAGGCTTTCCCTCGGTTGGTAAATCCACTTTGCTGAGTACGCTAGCGGGTGTGTATTCCGAGGTCGCGGCGTACGAATTTACCACCCTTACGACCGTGCCGGGATGCATCAAGTACAAAGGCGCAAAGATACAGGTGAAAAGAGAAATTAAAAAGTCTCGAAACGATTTTTTTGCTGAAATTTCCTTTCGCGTAGCGACGTTATCGACGATATCTATTTTTAGTTGCTAGATCTTCCCGGTATCATCGAGGGAGCCAAGGACGGCAAAGGTAGAGGAAGGCAGGTGATAGCCGTTGCACGAACGTGCAGTCTCATTTTCATCGTACTGGACGTGCTCAAACCTCTCGGGCACAAACGACTGATCGAACACGAATTGGAGGGTTTCGGTCTCAGGCTCAACAAACAACCACCCAATATCAATTTCCGCCGAAAAGACAAAGGTGGCGTCAATCTACAAACAATGGTGAGACATCCTAACTCGTTTCTTTTTTTTTTTTCTAAAACTTATAATTTATTCGACTCGCTCGATCGAGATTCGCCGAAACTCGTTTTCTGAACTTTAATTCGAAAAATTTGTTGAAAACTATTCGTTCGACCAGTGTACACAATCGGAGCTCGATCTAGATACCGTGAAATCAATTTTGTCCGAGTACAAAATTCACAATGCCGATATCACTTTGCGCTATGACGCAACATCCGACGATCTTATCGACGTTATCGAGGGTAATCGCGTCTACGTACCATGCATCTATCTTCTCAACAAAATAGGTAAATATTTTGTATGAAAATATTGTAAGAATCACAAAATATTGAAATATTTGAAATAAACGAATAATTTTTCTATTATCTTATTCATTTTTCAGATCAGATTAGTATCGAAGAATTGGACGTTATTTATAAAATACCTCACTGCGTGCCGATCTCCGCGCATCACAAGTGGAATTTTGACGATTTGCTGGAAAAAATGTGGGATTATCTAAAACTCGTTCGAATGTCAGTCAATTTTCGTACTTTGTTTTCACTTTTCTTTATTAATCTCTTATTTTAATCCGCGCAATATTTCGTACGTTTAAACAGTTACACAAAGCCCAAGGGTCAACTGCCGGATTACAATTCTCCCGTTGTATTGAACACGGAAAGACGAACGGTCGAGGATTTCTGCAATAAGCTTCATCGCTCGATCGCAAAGGAATTCAAATAGTGAGTAAAAAAAAAATAATAAAAATAATGCTACCTTGAATATTCTTACGTTTGGTCGGGTTTTCTCTAAAACGCTTTTAATTTTTCTTCAACAGCGCTCTAGTTTGGGGCTCGTCGGTCAAACATCAGCCGCAAAAAGTCGGCAAGGATCACGTTCTGTGCGACGAGGACGTTGTCCAGGTTGTGAAAAAAGTGTGATCGTTTTATATTATATGTATATATATATATGAAGGAATACAAGCACGGAATTGACTGACCGAGGGAGCGTAATATAGGCATGAAAATCGATCATGCGTCATTACACAATTATGGTCGGACAGTTTTGGAATTTCCAACAATATTGTTCGCATGAAAACGAAAGATGTCGCTCACCCATTCACAAAGATTTCAGCACGTATTCTTTGCGCTGTTGATCCAACAATTTCTCCAAATGATCGCACTTGTCTCTTAGCTCGTTCGACTCTCTCGTAACGTTCTTTATCGCCAAATCTTTCTGCGTTACGATTAGTTTTATTCTAGAGAGAAAACAAAACGAGAGAACGCACGTTTTTTACATGGCAGTATTTTTTTTTTTTTTTTTTTTGGCGAAACTTAAAAAATATATTGAGATTTGAAAAATAGAATGGTAAAAAAAGAAATTACCTGCTATACAATTGGGCCATTATAGAATCTCGATTTGTGTTATTTTCGGTCAATTCGCGATATAGCGACGCAATTTTGTCCTCGAGCTCGCGCTTTTCCGACTCGATCTCTTGCCGCGCTATTCTCTTAGACTGATCTCTCTCGAATGTTAACTTGTCCACTGACTGTCGAACATTGGACAAAACAATGATAAACGCACGATGAATTAAATCCCCTAGAATAATTAAGAAAAAGACGATATAACCTTTCTAGCTTCGTTTAATTCGGCCATACACTGTCCCAATCTTGCTTCGGTTTTATCAACGTGACTCTCCAGTCCTTCCAACTTTTGTCGAGCGATCGCGAGCTTTTCCTCGAGCGATCGGAGACGTTCGTTCGCCACTTGTAATTCCATCTCGTATTTCTCTTTGGTACAACTGCGAAGTATTGTCAACGTTGAAAAATTTGAAATTAAACGAAAGTCGATCGAGAAGTTTCGAGGTAAATTAAATTTCTCTGTAAACTAACCGCAATTTGTTTTCCCAGCTTTTTTGCAAATTCGACTTCATGTCCCGGGTTTCCTTCTCGAGTCGTGCTATCGCGAGTTCGATCTGCCTGTCTCGTTCTCTATTACACTCGTTCATTATTTTTGCTTGCGCGACCTCGAATTTACTGCTCTGTTGTCGACGATAATTCTCGATCCAAGCTTCTCGTTCGCTCTTCAAAGATTCCTCGAGTGTACGTTTCTCATTCTCATTCTGTCTCGCGAGACTCTCCATTTTTTCCTACGAACGAAACGTACGGAGGGGAATTTTTTATTTACACAAAAATTGTACGATTGCAAAAAAAAAATGGACAATAACCTGATATCGTTGCGACGTTTTTTTAACAACGAGATCTCGTTCGGTGTCTCTTCTCGCCTGTTCCTCGGCAAAACGATTTCTTTCCTGTTGCAATTCCTCGAAAAATTTGCGCTGTTGAGCCTGAAGAAGGGCTTCTTGTTCGTCAAATTTTTCTTGAAATCTGAATTAATAGCGAGATAAGAAAGTCTTTACCGTTTTATGTAATTCCGAACGAAATTTTAACATTTTTCTTTTTTTTCATCTCGACTCACCGTATACGTAGAGCTTCTCTCTCGTTAGCCATAATTTTGTCATGACTCGCCGTGAGCTCGAGTCTCAACTGTTCCAACTGTTGATTAGATCTTCTAATAGTACGCAGCTCAACGTCTTGTAATTCCTTCATATGAGTACTGCGAATGTCCTGAATCTCTTGCTGATGCTGTTCGACCATACTTCGCAATTCAGGCTCCAAACCCTTGACAGTCATCTCCTGGAAATTCGATCGACACACATCTTATAATCATTAATATCCTTAAGTTTTTTTCTTTTTGTTTTTTTTTTCTCTCAGTTTTCATACGAGAGACAAAATCGAACGACGGTTGGACCTTAATCTTCGATGTTTTTGCTTCTAACCATCGTTCTCTTCGTATTTTTTCCGATACGACGCAAAGTTCTTTTGCCCTTTGCAATTCTACGGTGTGCCTGTCCAGAGCGCATTTCAATTCGCGCTGTTGCTTAGCTTCCGTGTCTTTGATCCGCCGAGCAAGAGCGTTACATTTTTCTGTTAAATCTTTCTTCTCGGATATTAATTGTTCTATGAATTTTTGATGTCTCTTGACGACACCCTGATACTTTGTTTTCTGAGCTTGCAGCTCCATGCAACTCTCCTTCCTCTGTTTTTCCATTTTTTCGCAAGCTATTCTACGCTCGTTTTTCATCTCGTTCTTCAACATGCTCAAAGTAGCTTCGCGATCCTCCAGTTGCAAAAGCGCCGTCGCCAATTCTTCTTTCAAAGCTTCGGGACGATGGGGAATATTCTTAGATTCCGATCTTGGCCCGATGGCAAAATAAACAGTTAAGATTATGATTGGCGCAATTTTATTAAATCGATTGTAATCTGAATAGAAAAAAAATTGCTCCGCTGAAAGCAGGATTTTTTGTTTTGTTTTGTAATGTCGAACTTAGATAATACCTTTTGCTAATATCCGTTGTAATACAAAATTGTGGAATTACAGTATCGTGTTCCAGAGTACCCAAAAAGCTCATTATGTCCTCGTACGTCGAGCCGTTAGATATACAAACATTTTTCGAGCTATCCTTCTCCGGTTGGTCCTCAAAATTGCAATAACAATCATGACAATCTTCCGAAAGCCTTTTAAAACCTTTATATCATTAATATATCCTTCTGGAATGTTTTATTTACTTGATTAAGATATTTTTGCGAAAAAATGTTTTCATCTACTCCCAAGCCCATTTTCAGAGACTCCGATTTATTTGGGGTAGTTTCGTCGACACTGATATTTTTCTCTAAATCGTTGATCATGTTGCAAAGTTGTTCGAACGATGAGGAATTTGGCTCGATGACATTTTGATTGCAATCGTTACCAAAACTAGAAGCTTGCGCTTCTTTATCAAGAGAGACCTCGAGAGGTTCGGAAAATATTTGTTTATCCAGTAACGAAGGGCAAATGTTCGATGTATATTTAGCGAAATTTTGCTCGTTAGGAACACTGCCGATCTCGTCATTCTCTCGCGTTTTCAATTTTTTAATGACACTTCTACTGGGACAAAATTTATTAAGGGGTGGTTTTGAGGATACCGGTGGATGCGCGATATTTATCATCTCTTCGTACTGAACTAACTAGTAGAACGTAAAAAAAAGATATAAGTATTTCTATTCGTGGTACTTGGGCATTTAAATGCTCGTCAACGTCGATGCAAATAATTAAAAAAGAGTACAGGTTAAAGATAGCAAGATTAGGCGTCGTTAGGTTACCATGGAAACGAGTAGTCCAAGGACACACATCCGGTGTAGAGTCTTGAACTACGTAGTATCGGTAACTTCCGGCGCGCCACTTTTTTTTCTTCTTACCGCTCCCCATATGTGTTATCTTTATTCTATGTTCTCGCTCCGAACCGGCAACATCATATCCAGGAATAGTCCGATGAGACGCGTGCATATAACAAGTGATTTATCATACAGATATATGTATACGTACATGTATAATATTAATAGTATGCTCCGCTACACTTAAGACAATGAATTCTTTTCATACAGGTCGCGCAATTGCTTATTTATCAGTAATCGAGATATTGATATTGCACGAGACAAGGATTTGTCTCCCCCCCCCCCCCACTTGTCAATCGAGCCGGCGACAATGTCGTATTTCCGAAACATTTATGTAAACATGTATTTTATTTTCTATCGTAGTATATAGCAGATTGGAGTGGGGAACTCGCACGTTCCCCCTCTCCCGTAAACGAGCGAGGGATTCCACAAGAGTCGCTGATGTCGCTGATGAGAGCGGCTCGTCAGTTACGAGCGCGCCATGATACGTTAAGGACGTCGCGTAACCGGTTATTCGTGACTGCAATAGTAAACGCTCGCGTGGATGAAACGAGTTGTATATTCAAAAGTTTTGACAAGGGGGTTGTGATATAACAATCATGGCGGCCCAAGATGGTATAGGTGTCGGGGATTTTGTACTGCTCGACGAGATAACCACGGAAAAGGTCGTCGAGAATCTTCGACTCAGGTGATTATATGAAAACAAAAACAAACAAAATAAACAAAAGTGCCAGTTTTTCTCTATCCCTCAATTTGTTACTCGCTTTGGTCGTTGGTTCGGCGAAAAGTTGACAGGTGGGTGCTAGGGAAAGGAGAAAAAGTGAACGTGCACGAGAGAGACGGAAAGATGAGTGTGTATGCTCATATATAGACATCATCGGATTAAGCACGTAGTAAAGGCGTGGCATTTGATAACAAAATCAAGGTGCAACGTACATTTGTCACGCACTCTCGTTTAACAAATCTATAATCAATTAATATACCGAACAATAAACATTGCTCATTGACAAAAGGTTGTAAAGCACTGTAACACACGAGGGCTCGTCTATCGCGCTCTTTCTCTCTCAAGGTACATTCATATTCCGTTTCTCCGTTTCGTAAAATCAATGCGACAGCGATCCCCAGATACTGAAATGCTCCGTCTATAATACTTTTCCTACTGACCCAACCCTTGAAATATCTCATCGTTTATCGGGTATGATTTAATTGCGGGAAATAAGAAGAAGAAAAAAAAATATCTCGATCTTGCGGGGCTTCGGGTGGTACGCACTCCCGCTTGGGGCGCGTCGTGCGCGTATGAGTGCAACAGTTGTATGGTGAGTCACACGTAAGACTCACCGGCTGTGTACGTTTTTATATACATACGTTGATACGGGCGCATGTGTATACCAATGTTCCATGGTCTCTTTGCGCGATCTCCTTGACTTCGTCATTGTGTTTTTACCGTACGTACACACTTATAAATGCGCATAGGCTAGTATACACTATATATAGGTATTTTCCACCACGGGCACGTATGCTGAATGTACAATCAGTTCCAAAAAGGAAGCGCGGCGAACTTTGCGTGCACTATTCGCGCCACGCATCCTGCATACTCGTCGCATACATACGTATAGCGAAGTCTGTATTTACCTGCACCCGTTACCCGCGCAATTTCCATCGTCCATCCTATGCATGTGCGTCGAACCGATGCAACGTGCACGTATATATTAATTGCCCGACATCTATTACTATATAATAACGTTATATCGTTTCGAACTATCTATATCACAAAAAGATATCGAGGGAGTTTTATCAGTTTCGATAATAACAATTTTTGATAAGAGAATTAGTAATTTTTCTCGTAGTTCCTCTTTTTATCAAACGATCGTCGATTCCGGAATTGAAAATACATATCACCAATTTTCTTCCAGATTCAACGGCGGTAAAGTTTACACTTATATAGGAGAAGTATGCGTGAGTGTAAATCCATACAGGACAACAAACATCTATGGCCAGGATGAGATTAGTAAATACAAAGGTGAGAAAAGGTTTATTCAACGTTGATGAGTACAAAATTAACGTCAATCGCGATGTTGTTTATTTCTATTTAATTTTTCTACTCTGCATTATTGTTATTATTATATCAGGGGTAATTAGTAGGAATTAGAAGTTGGATAATTGCTCGAAGCGTCGACTATCGTCTCTAAGCCGAGCTCGGAGACGATAGAGAGAGACGCATTATCGTCCGAGGGAAAAATTCTTATCGGGGACTCGAGCAGAGACTCTTATCACCGGCGTATTCCAGTATTTCCTATGATTCATCGAAACCGAGTTCTTTCGAGTATATCGCGCGTCTAGGTGCTAATGGTTTTATGCGATAATGATTTTTTTTCTTCATCGTCGTGGATAAATTTGTCGCGCGAACAAAATTCACTCGTACTTGAGATATCGAGGTCAAACTCGGTATCGAAAAGAAAACGAACTTTCGTCTCTATTTTATCAAACTATTATCTGAAAAAAAAATGCAGCTGAAAGACTCTCCGAAGAAGAGAAGTCGATGCGAAAATATCGTGAAAATTACGATTCGCACAATTATTAATTATTATTATGTTTTTATGTGTTTTCGCAGGAAGAGAGTTTTTCGAAAATCCACCCCACATATTCGCAATCGCCGATGCTGTGCACAGGGAAATGAAGCAACAAGGAAGGGACACTTGTATCGTTATCAGCGGCGAATCTGGCTCCGGTAAAACGGAAGCCAGTAAAATAATCATGAAGTATATCGCCGCTGTAACGAATCTGTGCGGTCAACAAGAGATCGAGAGGTGCTGGATAATTATTATCGTTATTATTACGTAGAGAATAAATTATGGCTTTTTTTTGTTTATTTACGATTGAGTAATTCTAACGTTTTGTCGAAACGAACGAAAATGCAGGGTGAAAAATGTACTTATACAGTCGAATTCGATACTCGAGGCATTCGGCAACGCCAAGACCAAGAGAAACGACAATTCCTCCCGTTTCGGCAAATACATGGACATCAATTTCGACTTCAAAGGAGATCCTGTTGGTGGTCACGTGACGAATTACCTTTTGGAAAAATCCCGGGTCGTTTATCAACAAAAGGGAGAGAGAAATTTTCATTGCTTCTATCAGGTGAATTTTTATTTTTCACGCAGTTATTTTCCTCGAAATTTACAGGATTTTTTACAAAGTATTTTTTTTAACTCGTATTTCAGTTGCTAAATGGCTGTAGCGAGGCTGAATTGAATAAACTGCGATTGGTGAGAGATCCAGCTGCGTATTATTACGTCGGACAAGGAGACAATAATAAAACCAGTACTAGCGATAGAGCCGATTACAAGGCAGTATCTACGGCAATGTCGACACTCGGTTTCGCTGCCAACGAGATTCAAATGATATGGAGTATTCTCGCTGGAATTTTACACCTGGTAGGTATTCGTTTTTCTCCTCAAGCGCAGCCAGTCGATCTTTCATACGAACGATGAGACGAATAAAATTAATTTTCTTTATTTTCAATCAGGGTAACATAACGTTCAGTCTCGAGGAGGAAAATCTTTGCGTAGGAAATCGAGGCGCTTTAAACGATACGGCAAATTTCTTCTCGATCGATCCGAAAGAACTGAGCACAGCTTTGTCGCAGAGAGTAATCGCTGCGGGTGGTGAAGTTATGCAAAAAAGTCACACGTTTATCGAGGCGGAGTACGGAAGGGATGCTCTTGCGAAGGTAGATCTTGATTACTTTTTTTTTCTATACTTTTACGCGCCGTAACGAATGAAGGAATTGATATAAATGAAATTATTTCATATTCAGGCTATATATGAAAGATTATTTACTTGGATCGTTTCACGAGTCAACGACTCGATAAACGTTCACGATTCGTCCGGACATTACAATCGTTACAAACGCACACTCATCGGTGTACTCGATATCTACGGTTTTGAGATATTCGACGCGAATAGCTTTGAACAATTTTGCATAAATTATTGCAACGAGAAATTGCAACAACTTTTTATAGGCAAGTATAAGGCACGATGTTTATCACTCGTTTTTTTTTTAGTAGCTTTTTTTTGTTTTTTCGTGTATTTTTGTGATTAGAGTTTTTGATTCGTTGTTTGCCTTTGCGTACGAGCAGAATTGGTGCTTAAACAGGAACAGGAAGAGTATAAGAGAGAAGGAATAGCCTGGCAGGCGGTTGAGTACGTGAATAATCAAGTGATCTGCGATTTGGTTGAACAACCGCACAAAGGAATTTTGGCGATAATGGACGAAGCATGTTTGAACGTCGGCAAAGTTACGGACGAGGTAGAATCCCCATTCGCATGGAAATAATGACAATTTTATAATAATTTCTGTAAAATTAAACATTGTGTAATTTTTCTTAGATGCTCCTGGAAGCTATGGACAAAAAATTAATCGACCACAAGCACTATGCGTCGAGACAATTAAAACCTATGGACAAAGAATTGCAGCACAAAACGCAATTTCGTATAAAACATTACGCCGGTGACGTCGTTTATGCGATTAATGGTTTTCTCGATAAAAATAAGGATACGCTCTTTCAGGATTTTAAACGACTCATGTATAAGAGCAAAAATCCTTTGGTGAGCGGAATGTGGCCCGAAGGAGCACAGGATATCACCAAGGTCGGTCGTCGTACACTTTTCTGACAAAATCTGTTGAATTGATAAATTTCGATCGTCGTATGATCGACGACGATACATTATCTTTTTTCTTTCGATATGTTCAGACGACGAAGAGACCTCAAACTGCCGGTACACTCTTTCGTATATCGATGGGTGCTCTCGTTAATAATTTGACGAGCAAAGAGCCTTTTTACGTTCGTTGTATAAAACCGAACGAAGTCAAATCGCCTGTTGTCTTCGACGACGAGAGGGTCGATCATCAAGTACGATATCTGGGTCTCGTGGAGAATATTCTCGTGAGGCGAGCTGGTTTCGTCTATAGACAGCGATACGACAGATTTTTAAAAAGGTCTCGTGCGCAAACTATTTTAATGACAAATTCAATTTTTTCGGATAGAAAATTCGATCGATCAATTTTATTTATGTTTCTTTTTCTTTTTAATCAGATATAAAATGATTTCCCAATACACGTGGCCCAATTTCCGTGGTGGAAGTGACAAGGAGGGTGTTAGAACGTTGTTGGAGGAAAAGGGTTTCGCCGAAGACGCCAAGTATGGACATACGAAAGTTTTCATACGATCGGCTCGCACGCTGTTTGCGTTGGAAAAGGTTCGGTTATTTCGTTACTTTATTTATTTTCACATTTAACCACGGTCGAATATGAAATATTTCATTTGCATCGGCTTCGTAACAATTTTGTTATACAACAGGCACGAAGTGATTTGATACCAGGAATCGTAACTCTGTTGCAAAAACAATGGCGAGGATATCTGTGTCGCAGACGATACAAAAAAATGAAAGCCGCGCTCGTTATAATCGAACATTATCGTCGTTACAAGAGATACATTTACATCAAGGAACTCGAGAGGAAATATAAGAATGCCAAGAATATGCGGGATTACGGGAAGAATCTGGCCTGGCCAAGTGAGAATTTTGCCGTTCGCTCGGCCGTGCCGGCTCTCAAGATGATGTACGCACGCTGGCGTGCGTGGATGATACTCAAAGCTATTCCACGAGAAGATTGGCCGCAGTTGCGATTGAAGGTAAATCGAATTATCCCGAACGAATCGCTAATCATCTTACGATATCGGTTATCAAAATTTTCTTTTACAATCACGTAGATGGCTGCGGGCGCGGTGCTGAAATCAAAACGCCAGTTTTGGGGACAGGTGAGACGCTGGGAGGGAAATTATCTCGCGAAATTCGACGAGAACGATCATCACGACATATTCTTGGCTTCCATAAACAATCTCAGAAATGCGGATCACTTTAAGACAGTGCTTTTCAGTGGATTCATTCGAAAAACTAACAGGTACGAATTTTCTAATTATTTCTTAATTATCCCATTGAAATCCGCGAAATTAAAACGTTTTCTTTATCCCGCTACGTCTCTACAGATTTGGCAAACAAGCCGATCGAGTGTTGGTCATAACCGAGCATTCGATTTACAAAATGGAGAGTTCCAAGTTTAAGACGATGAAGAAAGGCATGCCGATTGCCGAGATCACAGGACTCAGTGTGTCGCCGGGTGTAGATCAGCTGATAGTAATACATTCGAACAGAGGAAATGATTTCATCATGTCCATTACCGCTAAAGAGGATAGAGTGGGCGAGCTCGTCGGTATCTTAAGTACCAGATATCATCAGTGAGTTTCACTTTCGTACTCTCTCTCTTTCTCTCTCTCACTTCTTCATCCAGCTTAAAAACATTGCGCATGCAACGAGACACAAATTACAAACATTTTTACAGATTGAGAGGTGCGGACTTGCAAGTGACGGTCGACACGAAATTCAAGTGCATGGTCGGGAATAAAAAGAAAACCTTGAAGATCGAGGTAATGCCGGAAGTAACGGAGCCAACGTTCCGCAAAGAGAGCGACAATGTTGTATTATACGCGATTCCACCTTCGATTGGAATAATCGACTCCGACGCCAATGCGCGACAACAGATAAGAACGGCTAGCTAAAATCGTGTTTCGTCGTTCTTTTCGATTACGAAACTCATCGCCGTTCTTCTTTTTCTACAATTATTCGCAAATCCCTTGGGGAGGGATTTCTTCTGTAAATACTGCCACTCTTATTACCAACACACATCCAAACCCCGTGCTTCTTCTCATAAAACTAGTACTTAGAGATTCGTTAGGTAATTTATAATGACGAGAAAAGCAAGAAATTTATCGATACAGTCCTGTACTGTAACTTTTATACCGCATTAACGAAGAGTATGGTCTCGGAAAAGCAAAGGAATCCAAGTTCGATCGTCACTTTTTTTTGTTTTTTGACTCGTGTCGTTTTACGACACACGATCGTTTCGATTTTCCTTTTTTTCTTTTCTAGCCTCGTAAAACTAACGAACGACCGTGCCTTAAAGCTACGATCACCGAAATCTAGGAATACTGGGTCGTACACGGAACGTAAAGTTTGAGAGTCGAGGCCGTAAAGTTTTTAGAATTTTCACGGCTAAATTGAGCACTTTCCAGTATTTCTATGTTTCCGTGATTTGGACAGATATCTTTATTCTTCATACAGTATATGTCTATTTTTCGATGATGTTTCCGAAGATACGTATAAAAAAGAAATAACGTACTTAATTAATGAACTGCCTTGCCGTTAAATCGGACCAAACTATATACATTAGTTGATGATATATTGGCCAAAAGTGAGCGTTCGATTCGCCTAAAAAAATGCACAACGACAAACTTACAGGTGAAAATGTGCCATTTTGTTAATGAGAAAAATATCAATGTTAATCAAACAACGCGCGAAAGCTTTCTTTCCCCTTTGTCATCATGAAACTCAACCACTCCTTTTTTTTTAATATACATGTATATATATCTATATATATGTATATATATATTGAAATTTGTTTATTGTTAAATGGTGTAAATGCAATACACACGCAGTATTTAAATACAAAACGGGCGTTAATCCAAATTGGACGCTGGTGATCCCTCCAGTCGTTTGTACATGTAAATGTAACCCAATTCCTTTGGTGGATTCTCCGAAAGTGCAACCTGTGGAAAATATCATTATTACATTTTTTTTTTCGCATTAGAACGAACGAACGGTTGAGCTTGTTGTTATATTTTTTTATTTTAACAAACTTTTTCATCGTTGTATATGACCCATCGATTGTCCTTGAGTAAATGGCACACATAGTGACCGACCATGGTGGACGTTCCCATATGTGATATGAAACCGACCAATTTGTAATCTGTAAGAAAGAAGAAGATAACGATGATAATTAATCATTCGAGTGGCGATGGAGAAAATTTCGTATAAAGATGAAATTCTTATTGACTCACGGCCATTTCCGTCCCTAAAATCAGCCGCGGGTGGCCGAGCAGCCGAATCGTCTTCCATAGGAGCTGCCGCGGATGCCTCGTCACCTTGATGACTAAATATCCAATCGACCGCACGCTCGACATTATTATCCGTTGCTTCTAGAGCTTTCGTAGCCTGAGTGTCCGTGAATCCGAGACTCAGCAGATATTCCAAACTCTCGGGAGAAGGTACGAATGCAGGTTTATCTATAATAATGGAAAAGACAATTTAAACGAGTCGTAAAATTTCGACGCGAAATTCTAAATTCGTTGTTTGTTTTTTTCCATGAAAATTAACTCGTTGTACGACGATTAAACGACATTAAACGTAAGATAAGATACCATGAGGGGTTTTTGCATCGATGCCCGGTGGTACGAAAGGATTTGCAAAATCGGAATCGTAAATGTGCTCGAGTACCCAATTCAGAGCAGCTACGAGACTACGATTTCCCGACAAATACAGAGCGCGTTTACAGGCCTCGGGTGGAAAGCCCATTTTCGTTAATTCGGTAAGAGTCTCTTGATCGTAGACAGGCGGTGGAGGTGGTTCAGACTCTGGTAACAATTCTTCGTCCGGCTGTAAACCATTGCCTCTCAACCAAGTGAGATCGAGAACATCCGGCATTTCAACGGCAACATCAAGTTTAACAGACGTCCAATCTTCCCTTATGGTAAATTTCTTCAAGTGAATGAGAAGATAATCCGGAAAGGTGACCAACCTCGTGATTCTGCGAGATTTTAATCGTTAACACGCGCTTTTTACCACGTAACGCTACGATTTTCAGTAGAATAAAGATACGAAAGGATATTCCTACTTTGTTGCAGTAGTCTTGTCGTTTAGAGCAGTACTATAAAATTGTTCTACCGTTTCCGGACAAGCGAACGACTCGAGACAAGATAGAAGTTTGATATGAGGCCTGACAGTCGCGATAGATTCCACGCGTTGGCCTTTTGCTTCCGCCTCTTTCTTCTCGGCCTCGTACGCTGCTACTTCGTCCTGTGATAAGAATTTCGATAAAATTTCAATCTTTTACGGCATACACGTCGAAAGGAAAGATTTAATAATTATCTTGTTATTTCTTGCCTCGTTTGTAGCGGCGTCGAGAGGTATCCGAAGTGGTAAAAAATATTCCGGTCGATGAGAATATTTCACTTTTTTCGAGCCATCACACTCGTATCGTTCTTCCACTTTGAATTTGAAACATTCCGCAGGATTGGTCCGATTAACACTGTGACGCTGTGTATTTATTCGGTATCGATTAATTTTTCTTGTTTGTCCCTAGGCACTTGAATTTCTCGTTTAAACGATAAAATTAATAATTCTGTACGAGATTTATATTACGTCGATCATATTGATGAGATGAAGAAAGAATTCCGAGGCATCCTGTTGTCGATCCGAGGCAAAAGTCGGATTTCCACGACCTATGAGAACTTTGAACATTCGAGGCGAGATACCCTGGCGTCCTTCGTCCTCTCTTTCAGCCGGTGGAGCGATCGAATATTTTCCCGAGAGTAGACCAAGACCGAGTTTAGCCCTACGATAAACGAGAAAAAGGATATTTTTTATGTTCGTACGGACGAATCGTGATCGGAGCATGAAAAACAAAACTTACATTTGAACGTTGAAATCGCTCGGCGGATCGTTCGTATTCCCGCTGAATATCTCCGGCGCGGCATCGACGTATCTGCAATGGAGAGACGTTTCTTTCTCCAAAGTTTGTTAAAAGGTAAACACGCACCGATATACAACATAACACCATGCCGACCTTTTGATGAAATCCGGAATAACGAATATAGTTTGCATTACGCTATTGAGATAACAAGAATTCCCAAGATTGGCCAGTCCCGTGTAACCTGGCCCATAGATCGGCACCAATTTGCTAGCAGCTTCCTGGAGGGCGACCCATTCGCCAAACTTTTGATTCAGATCGAGCTCGAGTTCGACCATCGATTTGTCAGTCTTTTCCATTTGAGCAATGTTAATACCCCAATGCGCTAAATGGACTATAAGATTTGGATCGTCGACCATGTCGTCCTCGTCGTAAGAGAAAACATCACCTTTTCCCTCCTTCGTGATCGTGCCCAATTTCACAGCAAGAGGATGACCAGTGGCACGATAATGCTCGACCGCGTGATCATTCCCACCTGTGCCGTCGTAAAATTTACGACCGCAAAGTATCGTACCGTCGGTCAAATTTAACCAGAGATTTTGCGTCAGATCGCACTTGTCGCATTTCCAGCCGCTGGGTGGTATTTTACGACCGTTCTCCAGTTGCAATAAATTTGCCGAGTGTCTGCGTAAGCCAAGATCAAAATCAATTTGGAACATCCGACCTTAGTTTCGTAACTTATTACAGAAAAATTAATTTGGGCTACTTGCTTCGTCACGATCTTTGCTTCGCCGTCCCACGTTCCCGCCAAACCTTCCATCTCCGCTACTTTTATGGCGGATTCTGTTTCCAATACGGACGCGACGCTAGCTTTGACCTAAGAATCAGCAGGGATCGAAATCATTGTAAAATTGTCTTAAACTTTAGTCATAATATGGCTGATCGATCGGTTATTAAAGATTCTTTCGGCGCAAATTTCATGATTACCTGTTCCGGCAAATCGTCCTTGGGATATGGGACGGAGGCAAAGCTCGGCAGGACGACGATTTTGTAAGTTTCATCGTAAGTATACTTCGGCTGATCCGGGGTAAAACCACCGGGCGTTCCGATTGCCAAGCGTGTAATTTTTTTTGCCGGTCCATCGGCTCGTTGCTCAGTTTTTATCTGTTGAAGACAAACGATAAAAAGCGATCCAGAAATATGTTTGCGCATTTTTCTCTCGTTGGTAGCTGCCAAGGATGATTATGCGATTTTGTTTATAGACTGGACATATCGTTAAATAACGAACGTGCGTATGCAAGACGAATTCTATGTCGCAGTAGGATTAAAAACACTCGGTAGGAGAATTATCGCATTATGATGTAAGACATTGGTCATAACCAACGGTTTTTGCGTCAAATAGCGGAGATGATTGAAATATGTATCGGCGGTTTAAGCAACGGCAAATATCTGAGACATTTGTCATAATCGAGGTGGCCAAAGGATACCGTGTGCATTATTCATAAATTTATTTCAGCCGTATCGTGTTTTTATTTAATATTTTCGCATTGCTCCGAAGCGATGTAAACCGTTACTATATTAGCAATGATATCTCATACGCGTGGCAACCGTGACGGTATTTGATTAAAACACATTTAACGCTTTGTTATTATATTTCTGTAACATACCTCTGTCTTATCTCGTTTAATGTGTAGAAAAATGGGATGTTTCGTGCTTTCGTAATAACGTTCCACATGATCCTGGCCCAAACCGAGAAAACTCGTTAAATTGACGTACAGGCCTGTGGCGGTTTCCTAACGAAAAAAAAAAACAAAGCTTTGCTCATTATTTACCGAAGACGGAATATTAATTCTGTGCTGGCGATCTCACGAACATAAAATTAGGAAACTAACCGGGGTGTCAAAGGAGTAAACACACTCATCCTTGTAAACCTTGTCGCCTCTCTGTACGATCTTGACGGAGCTAAGATTCTTCAACAATTCTTCCATTATCACTCGAGACCGACGTAACTTATTGGACAGCCGGATCGAAAGGAAAATCAATTATAATACGTTATAAATGGCAGACTATTGATATTTAGACAATCATCGTCGTCGATAACCTTGCCCGTATATACTCTTGTCTCAATCAATATTACACTGCCGGTTTTTCCTAATTCCACTGTACCTTGAGGGCGCCAGGATGATTTGCGTGATTACGAGAACGAGCGGAATCGAACCGGAAGTACCAATTTCGCGAAAAGTCAAATTCACCACTTCCGATTACCTTCGCTTGATTCACCGAGTACGCATTTGTGACGTAATCAACCATTTCACGAGCACGCGAGATCGTTGATGGGGTTGAGATAGTAAAATCCGCGTAAACGAGTTATTTCTACAGTGAAGAGAATTTGCAGTACAATCTTTGAATCGTAGTTAAATCGTCAACAAACAAGAACAAAATGAGCGGAATAGTAAGAAACGCTTTGCGCACCGCGGCAATGAAGGGTTTGGTTAAACCACCGATAGTAGCGAGAAAAGCAACCGCGACTCAGAGTCAATTGTCCCGTTCGGTTTGGAACATGTGCAACCGGCCGGGTAACGAGATTGCCGCACCCCTAACCACACTTAAAATTCACAATCCATCGAATTTATGCAATTGTGGCTGTGCCAAAGGTGCTCACACCAAAGGTATGCATCGCTCGTCATTCCGATTTATCATGAATGTCCTTAGCTGCATGTGAAATTATTGCTATTGCTCTATCTCTCCCTACCTCTACCCTTTACTCTCACTCTTGGCTCGATATAATCGTCATTCATGTGGGTCTATTATCGTTTTTTGTCTCGCAGCCGAAAAAGAACTCGTTGAGTTCCTCGCGGAAGAGATCGTCGCTGAAAAAAAGGCACAAAAAACGAAAACTATTCCAGCCGACATCGGTGGATTCGCAGTTTCTCTAGACGGCGCCAATGTAACCCTTGTCAAAAAAGATAAAGACGAAGTGTAAGCGTGCCCAGTAACTAAGCACGATGCAAAGTCGCACGTTCATCAGTGATTTATCATGATTTTTTAAATATAAACAAATCGTTTTTATCGCAATGGAAAAGTATTTCGAATCATTAAAATCTTGAAAACATCACAATAACGTACCAAAGGGTTGAGTACAGAATTATCATCGATGATTTTTCAGTTTATTTACCTTTGGGATATAAAAATCAGTGTTTGTATCTAAAATTGTCGTACCCTTGGGAGTATCACAATGGAAATTGCAAATACTACAAAATTTCCGCAAACGATTAGCATATTTCCTCATTTAATCTCTACACTACTGAATTCTAATCTTTTTTTTCAGAATCACAATTGCATTCAACGTCAATCATACAGTCGACACCGATTCCGAACCAGAAATCGACGCACGCGACGACAAACCAGACGTCGGAGACATGAAGAGTAAGCCCAACTTCTCCATCGACATCAAGAGAGGGAATCAAACTCTAGGATTCACGTGTTCGTTCAACAGTGAGCCAGGAGCGTCCGGTGCGGATGAGGGATACAGTCAGTATTTTTCTTTATTTACTTTTGTTCCTCTATCAATTACCAAAGTATTGAGTACAGATTGGCGTCTTCAAAGCATTCTGATAATTAAACTTTGGTACATTAAAAGCATTGCCATTCTCTAACAATGATTTCGTACGAACTTGTAACGAAAATATTTACGTGACAATGCAACATTATTGTGTTAAAAATTGTGTTTGTCCTTGAATAACCGATTTACTTTTATTTTTAGATGATATTTTTGGCATCGACGAGATTACTTTATACGAAGGAGAACACAATGATAAAGTATATGCTGTAGCTGGAGAAGTCATTGACGGGGTGAGTCATGACAAGATAATGCGAAATTATTGATGTTGTTAATGTTTCGTATTGTTAATAATCGTGAAATTTGATTTATCGATTTTAGTACTTGTACGATCTTCTCATGAACTATCTCGAGGAGAAGGGTATCTCGAACGAATTCGCCGAAAAACTAATGGAACTCAGCACGAGTTACGAGCATACAGCGTACATCAGCCTTCTCGAGGCTCTTTCGAAGTTCACTACTGGAAAGTAATTCCATTTTCGTACTGGTATAGAAATTAAACAATGCATTTTATTATGTGTCTCAAAATGTAACTATAATCTCTAGATTAACATAATGTTCCGTTAATAAACTGATACCAGTCCAAGTTCTGGTCGTAAGTTATAAATAAAAACTCGTATCTTAGAAAAATTGGACAATTATTGTCGAAACCAGCTGATGGCGCCATCTGTGAGGGTCTGTAGTTACTATTTCACCCAACTCCGGCTGCGCGCGCACATGACTGAAAGGAGTGAAAGTTCGTATTTCAAATTCCTCATTAATAACGACTAACAATGGCGAACTCTACGGACGATGGACAGACGGAAAGCGAGGATGCGAAAAGACCGCAATTTGGGAATCGAACTCTGAATAAGGATGATAACGTTTTCCAACATAATGCGTGGTATGATTTACAAAAAAATCGAATTGCGTTTACTAGACACGAGAAGGAAATGCGTTCTCATAACCTCGCAGAGTGATTGTCACGCGTTATCGCAAAAAACCACCCGGAGGTTCGCGCTATTTGATCGATAGGAAGAGGATCTTTGAATTTAATGCTTGGTATGATGTTTTTCGACTATTTATTTGGTTATATCCTAATGAAACATCATCCTAACCTCAAATTCTATTTGCCGCCTGTTTTACGGAGTTTGAGAAATCTTCAAGAAAGAGTAAAGCATTAGTCTCGATAATGAGCATGCCAATGATTTTTCTTCGATCGTTAATCCTCATGATTTCGTCAAAAACGTTAGCTATGTCTCTTTCGTTCGTGTTATGTCATAAATCTCGCTTCAAAAATTCGATAGGTGTTATTTTCGATGTTTTTTTTCCATCAAGGGACAATGTCACATGGGACGAGGAGCAAAAAGAACTCGCCCATCAAAAAGTATGTGACAATTCAGCAGCGATCGTTCCATCCGAACAAATCGAGAAGTACGAGAAAGAGGCAAACAAGTATTGGGACAAGTTCTACGGTATTCATCAAAACAGGTAATTCGCCGATTCCTAAAACACTTTATGCTCTATTCGTGTCAATTGCATAATAATAGATTTTCCATGACCTTTAACAAAAAATCTAGAACCATATCATAAAACTTGACTCACTTCAGGTTTTTCAAAGACAGACACTGGCTTTTCACCGAATTTCCCGAACTAGCGCCTCGTAAAGTCAATAACCATCCTGTAAAACCTGTACGCGTTTTGTCCAACACTACCGAACACAAGGAAACGTCCAAAATCACCAATACATCCGACGTTGTAAATTGCGACCAAACTAGGATATTAGAGATTGGCTGTGGTGTGGGAAACACCGTATTTCCTATATTAACGTACGATCCAAATCCAAATTTATTTGTTTACGGATGTGACTTTTCGTCGACTGCCATAGAAATTCTCAAACAGAATCCTGACTTCGATACATCGAGGTAACGCAAATCTATAGTCTTCCGAGATCTTGTTCCCGTCCTGTTAATGTTTCGTTAATAGATTCGTAATTATTTTTTTAAAGATGCAAAGCCTTCGTACTCGACGTAACTCAGGAACATTGGGATCCGCCGTTCGAACCTGAGAGTTTGGACATAGTTCTTTTGATTTTTGTCCTCAGCGCCATTAATCCAGAGAAGTATGTTTATATTCCACGATTTAATTGGTAATTTATAAAAATGAAGATGTTTGTGAATATACGTAAAGTGTATACGAATGTTTAGAGTGAAACACGTTATCGAGCAAATTCATCGATATCTCAAACCTGGAGGATTAGTACTTTTTCGAGATTATGGAAGATACGACCTTGCTCAATTGAGATTTAAGAAAGGACGCTGCCTTGCGGGCAACTTTTACGTGCGTGGTGATGGCACGAGAGTTTATTTCTTTACGCAAGGTACGTTTTAATCTTTGATGATTAATTAAATATAACGATCGTAGAAAAATTCTGAATAAATTCTCATTTTTATAGAGGAGATTCGGGAGGCATTCGTCAGTTGTAACTTTGCCGAAGAACAAAACGTCATAGATAGGAGGCTGCAAGTAAATCGAGGAAAACAATTGACCATGTACAGAGTATGGATTCAAGGAAAATATCGTAAATTGATAACTCCATGATTTATCTTTTTACATAGAATTTATAATTCTACATTACGAGTTTTGCAAACAATTGCTTATTCCATCCTTGTCTATACGTTCATGAATGAATATAGGAAATCTGGGAAACGAATTTCCCAATTCTTTCGATAGATATAAGCATTTTTATTTTAATATAAAGTATTTGTTAGGGTAGAGAGGGTATCGAGAACTTTTCGACTGAAGTAAAGTGTGTCACAAACTGTTAGATTTAATAACTCCCTGACAGCGTCACTGACAAAATCTGCAATTAACTCTAAGTACACTCTAGAAGTATATTTATATGTTTTACTGCAATTTGCAGGAGATGAGGCTCTCTTTTTTTCAAAATGACTTTTTAGGTAGCATTTTATATCGAAAATTTCCTACGGTGATAAAGTTTAGTATAGGGATTAGTGGGGAAAGCAGTAACGCTAAAAGTGTAAAAGCTACAACGATCCAATATTTTATTTATTCATTTTTTGGAAAAACATCGATCAAACGAACGTTCGAACAACATTATTTCATTCAAACAAACGATTCCGAATGGAATGGCGTTTGAAAAAATCAAATCAGACAATATTGCAGAAATTTGCGGCTAACTTAACGCTCTTTTTTAAAACTACCGTTTTAATTAATCAAACAATCACGAACAAACGACAAACTATCGTTAAAAATTAAAAAAAAAAACTGAAAAAGTAAGAATCGAGCGGCTAACTTTATATAGCTCGAGAATTACTTCTTTCATTAATTTTTTATCTTCAAATTTCGATGCCGATGACACTATGGAGTTAGTTTGAAGGAAACAATGGATCCAATGTCGACTGTGAGCGTGAGCCGCGTGTAGAGCAGTGTAGAGAAAACGCGACTATGTTTAGGGTCTGGAACAATGCAGCTCTAGTGCGGGCGAAACAATCTAGAGGGCAGCACTGCTTGGCTAAGTTTTAGAGAACGTAACTTTGCTTTCTCCAACACGATACTTTTCGTGATCATCGGTATTACAGTTTTAAAACTTATTCAAAATAATAACTGATCTCCGTGTTGACAACAAATTCAGCCGTCTGTTCTGACGGAAATATTTATCAATTCTTGTTCCGTAATGTGTAGCTATAGAAAATGAAAGAAGGTCGAACATCTAGCGCATAAACACAAGATGCCACCACCGGAGGTAAAAATATCAGTACAATAATATCGTAATAATGGTTTGTTTAAATTCATCATCGCATATGCCAATTTTGTATTTTATGAATAATCGCAGAAAAAAAGTGGATGGGCAGGTCTGTCTCTAGCTTTTGACGACATTAAAACAGTTCCTCGAAGAGGAGCGAAAAGAGCATCGTCGCCAGATGATAAACTCTTTAAAACGCCGAACGTTTCTGCCTTTCCAAAACGTAACAACGTTACGAGCTTGTCCGAGTTAATCGCAGCGTGTAATCCTAAACAAACGTCTGATCTTTCGGTAAGCAGACAGAAGCAGAAAGAAATTTCCGAATGGTTCGCGAACCGGGTGGATCCAGGAAAACCAAAGGTTTTAGTGGTTTCGGGACCTTCCGGTTGTGGAAAAACGGCTGCGTTCAAAGTTATCGCCAATGAAAATGATTATGACGTTATCGAGTGGACTACGCCCGCCGATTCCGTGAGTTACGAGACTTGTAAGTATCCTACTGTTTTTGCTATTTAAATATCGCAATATTTTGGTAATAGAAAATTCTGCGGTCTTCTAAAACAAAAGAAAGTAGAAGAAGTATTAAAGTTCGTCGGAAAAATTGATCATAAAGTAATGTTCTTATTTTGTCAGTCACATCGACGCGACAGAGCGACAAATTTTTGGATTTTCTAATAAGGGCAACGCGGTATAATTCCGTATTTCAAACGGCGAGACGACGTCTATTATTAGTAAAAGATATACCAAATGTATATCTGATAAAGGAGGATAGCTTTTTTACAGTATTGGAGTAAGTTTTCCAACAATATTTCTCCAATGATTTTATCTTAATAGAACAAAAAAGAGAAGTAATCCAAATTGTTATAAAAATTTATCTGTTTTATCAGAAATTACTTTCAATACGGCAAAGAACCTTTGGTCTTTGTCTGCACCGATGGCGGAAGCTCCAGAATGCTAAAAAATTTATTTCCTAACGATGTTCGAAGCAGATTTGACATCGATGTAATCAGGTGGGTTTTTTTTTTATAACTAATTTCGATCGTACAAATTTCGTAGCGCAGAATTAAACTCAATGAAAATATTTTTCGAATAGCGTACCCGCGTCTACTCAGGCGGCGATGAAAAATATGATCAAACGAGTTTCCGTCATATTGAATTCTCGAGGAAGTCATATTCTCAATGTCACGCAAGACAGCATAGAAGAAGTAATGTCGAACAGTGTAGGAGATGTGAGAAGCGCCATTTTGAACTTAATCTTTAATTCTCTAAAAGGTGTTTAAAAAAATTAATCTTTGAACAAAGATGAAACAAAGATCGAGTCAAATTAAATGGACGATTGATTGTTCGATAATTAGTGCCCGATAACGAGTTGAAACACGATTGTGGAACTCGGGAAGCGAGTTTGGGGCTTTTACACGGAATTGGTCGTGTCATCAATCCAAAAAGTAAGAAAATCTTTAAAATAAGTTTAAAATATCCGAGAAAGATTGATAATAAATACGTGTTTATTCAATAGGAGTACAGGATGGTGATAGTTGGAAATTCGTTCACGATCCCGATGAGATAGCCTCGTATTTTCTATCGCAATCGACCGTTTTCCTTCATTTTCTACACGAAAATTATATGAACACCATGGGAAGTATCGAGGAAATTCAAGAATGTGCTGATATAATGAGCCTCGCGGACACAATCGCGTATGAATGGCGCGTGAGTAATTTTCTTTTTTCTCCATCGACGAAAGTTAGGATTTAGCACATTCGATGTCAATTACATTTATCATCTTTAGGATTTGAATCTCACAAAAGTCAATCTATCATTTTGCGTTCGGGGGGTCATGGCCAACAATACAAAGCCTGTTAGTGGTTGGAACCCTGTGAGAAAACCGTGCAACGAGGAAGTTAAAGTGTGAGTCGTGAAGAATTCTTCGTTCAATCAATAAAATGGCTTTAATTACCCGATTTAATTAATCGTTAACACATTTTGTCCCCTTCTTTTTTATCCTCAGTCCGAGAGATCTTGGCATGGCCGAGGAACGCTGGTACAAGTCAATCATATGTCCTCAAACTCCTCGAAATCTCGCGAATTTGGAAAATACTGTAATAGAAAGCTGCGACTGATAACAGTAAAAATCATATTGATGATGAATAATTAGATCTTTCTAGATTTGTAAGTATTCTTAAATCCTACAATTCCACTGTTATCCTCGGACAATGACTTAATGGGCTCTAGTAAGTTTTTGTACAATATATAACTTATACTTACCACGACGGATTATCGTTTATTTTTTCGTACAATTTTCTTTGACTGAAAATAATAATCAGCGTTTCCTGTTGATATGCAACTGTTAAAAATGAGCTCAAATCTAAAAATTCAGTCAAATAGTCCACTTTTATTTTTTCTCCAAATGAAAATCAAATTGCATCCATTATCACTATACTTATCGAATTAAATCAAATCATACAAAGATCAAAGATTCATATTAAATATTTTCCTTCAATTAGAATGTCTATTATTGTGAGACGGGTTTAAAATTTCTATTCTCGGATCTCATAATAGTACATTCTTACATTTCAAGAATGTTTCATTTATTTAGTTAGCGACTGTGGAAACTTGGCAGAAATAATTGCGATCGAGAGCAGTCGGTATTATACGTATCGAAACCTTGAAAAATCGACTTTTCGCGATGTTGTATCACCGTTCTCGTTCGTCCGACAGAAAATTACACGAGTAAATTTTTGAAAGGCTCGCGGAGACGAGAAAAACGAGCCCGGGAACATTCGGATAGATTAATTTTTGTGACCGTGGCGAAAGCTCGAAAATCACGATTTTTGCAACCAGACGGTGACAAAAAAACGCGCAAACAATGAAGCCCGGAGGGGGGAAAATTGTTGTATCTCAAAAATAATCCTATTCGATACGAATATATACGCAAAATACGACAGTTAATGCCATGTTAAAGAACGTAAGTAACTTAATGAATTAGTCATGTAAAACTTGACCCAATATGGGTCTCGAGGTAAACGACGATATTATTTATTACTTATTTTTGATTCCACCCTTCTTCTCGTTCAGTTTATGTTAGCTATTTACACACACCCCTTGCCTTCGTTTCTCCATTCATTTATCGTTTATATATATATAATATATTCATCTATATTAGAGATATACGTATATTTAATAGGTATAATTTATAATACTGCGTTCGAAATGCGACCGGAAATGTTTCTCGCACGAGAAATGCATGTCGAGTAATTATTACGGGTAAATATTTTTTTCAGATTCGACACGATACAAGGACAGCAATAATCTTAATTCACAATACGAAAAAGTCGCAGAGGGGTATTTTTTTTATCGAATAACTATCAATATATATATATATAATTAAATATATGTTTTTCTTTGATCTTTTTTTTTTTACTCAATACAAAATTATATCAAACGTACTCGAATTCACATTATTGCGTCACGTTATTTTCGGTTGAATCTCGAGTATAATTAAATTTCATTTGCAACATAATTTTTCCGCGCATATTCACAGTAAACTGTGCACACGACATTTTAATTTTCTACAATGAAATTACGATTATACGAGAAGGAGAAAATCGGACGTTAATGCGTAGGAGAAATATTGACGAATATTCTTATTTATGTTTTCTTTTAATTTCATTGTTTTTTTTTTTAATTTTAATATTTTGATCTATATACGTAGGTATGTGCGCGTTATTATTCCGCACCCGAGAACGCTGGAGGAACATCGTGAAATTCGGGCAATTCTTTCTCGTCGAATATTCAGCGGCCCGTCGATTGAAATTGTTTTATCGAAATATTGCGAATTGCGTCGCAAAAAATGAACGAATGAAATCCGATGGATTTTTTGTTTTGTTATTGTTGCAGTTCGAATGACGTTCGGAAAATTGTTCGTGGTATGCCTAACGAACCCTTCGTCGATTGGTCTTTTTGCTGACAATTATATATATTTTTTTCTTTGTTAATGAATAATTCATCAGTAAATATGTCGACATGGTCCTCGTTGAATAGGAAAACCAACAGAATCAGCGATCGCTCGATTACGATAGGCGCGTAATTTTTTTTTTTTTCAAACGCTTCTCTCTCTCTTTCCCTCTCTTTCTTTCTTTCTACCCTCCATGTTTTTACGATAGAATACAAGAATTTCTTTTACCCTCTGAACGTTCGCGAATCTGTTGCAGATGCTGAAGCTGGGCAGCCGATGGTACATGAGCGCTGCTACTTCGAGAATTGAGATGCTGAGGCGGTGGCAGAGACTGTCGACGCCTTCGTCGCAACGCCGGGCTAAGATTGTACTTGACTTTTGCTTGAATCAGCAATTCCTTGAATACTTGGCTTATGTTGACATTTTTCTTGGCGGAAACCTCGACGAAACCATTTTCCCACTCCGTGACAACGAGATCCCTCGTTCTCGCGGTGTTCACCTGGAACTTTACACATACATCGAGATTTCATTAGGGTAATACATTTCTCATTTATCCATCAATCATATTATCGTTTATTATTCTATCGATCGTTTGATTCGAATTAAAGAAAATGGAGGATTTATTATTCGTCTACCTCGCCGTCGAGTTCAGCGTCGTCTTCCATCACGAGATCGACCTTATTGCCAACAACGACGATCGGCACAGCTCCCTTGGCGCTAAGAATTTGCCTGCGAAGTGTCTCGACTTCCTCGAACGTCGATGCGTCGTTGACGTCGTAAACGAGAACAAAAGCGTCGGCAGATCTTATGGACAATTCTCTCATGGCCGGAAAATCGTAGGAACCGGATGTGTCGAGAATATCCAGTGTCAACTGTATACCGGATACGTTGAAATCACCGTGATGCATCTCCTCGACGGTTCTCTTGTATTTCGGTGAAAAAGTATTGTAGAGAAATTGATTTATAATTGCCGATTTTCCGACCTTTGCCGCGCCCATCATCACGATCTTGTGACGAGCCGGACCATCGGCAGCTTTTACTCCACTCTCGGATTCCGAGAGTCTCTCGTTTCTATACAAACAAATAATTATATTGAAATATTATTTCGCTAAATCTACATTTTGTTCCTACGATCGCGTCCAAAATTAAAACTCGTAGCACGCCCCTTATCTCAACCCTCGGGACTAACGCCTCCTGTATCCAATTAATTTTTCGTCTATAAATATATCAAAACCCGGAAGAAGCTTATACCAATTAATACAACGAAAACTTTGCATAATTAATCCTCCAACGAGAGTAAATTAGTCTTTTAAATTCGCTTTAAAGAAACTTGGGGGCAACAATTCGTTCGAATATCGATCGTAGATATTAAAATGTATCGAAGGGACGATCGTTGGATTAAAATTGAGTTTCAGGCGAAAGGGCGTAGCCGTGGTATCGGTTGCATGGACTCGCGGAATCATCTTTTAGACGCGTCGCTGAATCTGCTTCAATTAATTAATTAAAGCCGAGAACGATCGGTGGATCGCGTGGGTGAGGAAATTTCTCCGAAGCTCTCGCTCTATTCTAATGTTACGGCATGGGGTGAGAGAGAGAGAGAGCGAGGAGGGGTTTGCTCGGAGGATGAAGCACTGATGGTTGAGAGTGTCTGCAGGAGCTCGAAACGAGACGACTACGTCTTTGGATTACGTGCACCGGGCGTTCGTAAATTAAGTACATCCTATCTACCCTCATCTCGTTCAAACCTCCAGCCTCTTTGTTCTCGAGCACTTTGTTGCCCCCCTTGTGCCTTGTTTTCACCCCCCCCCCCTTCACTTTCTTTCTCGTTTGCATATTCGCCAAACTCCGTGAAATGCGTTTATTATCCGGGGCGATAAACAACCAAAAACAGTTGGATAAAATTTGATTTTAAAATAAATCATAATTTCTCGAAATTTGTTTCAGTTTTATTTTTATTTTTTTTTTCAATTATTTTTAATAAATGTTTTTCTGTCGAAACTAGA
Source organism: Netelia inedita (assembly GCA_964017225.1). Classification (NCBI taxonomy): domain Eukaryota; kingdom Metazoa; phylum Arthropoda; class Insecta; order Hymenoptera; family Ichneumonidae; genus Netelia; species Netelia inedita. Next base: position 7,457,998 of record OZ024924.1, on the reverse strand, counting down.
ATGTATTTTTCGAGTAATTTTATCGTTACTTATTACAGTAATTTTAGCTTTTGTCTATAATTTATTGTTTCCATTTTTGGTATCGTTTAATTTGTTTTTTGTTTTTTTTTGTTTTGTTTCAGAAATATTATCTTCATTACTCTTCCAACATTCGACCGAACGTCGACTAATCGCTTTTTTTTAAAGACCTATGCAACTGCTTGTACGATTTCGACCCAGCCTGTTCCTAGAGCTGGTATTGCTGGCTATTTTCCTTTCCGCAGCTGTGGAGCTCGTGTTTATCGGGAGTCGAGGGGGTTCGGTGCGGCATATTTCGCTTATTACTACGAGCTCGACAAAGAAACAACTCCGGCGAAAGACCGAACGCGAGATTAAAGCCCGTGTGATATCTGGGTTGAATAAAAAAAAACGTTGCTGTGTTAGAGGAACGAGGATGGAGGTAAAATTACAGAGGAGGAAAAGGTGACTGCGACGTTGAAGAGCAAAAGGCAAATGTCGGTACTCATTCGTTATCAAGGACCAACGAAAATTTTAAATATTAATGCAAAAAAAACATTGGAAAAATTTTGGTATTCTGCTTTTTAATTTGATTTTTGTGGCTTACATTAATTTTTTTTTCGTAGGCACCGAAGTCCGATCATCGATTTTGTCGAGTCTCGGTGGATTTCAAAATCTTCCAACGGACTAAAAAAATTGAGATGCAGATCTAGCCAGTGGATGCTTCGAGTCTACTTGTAATATATTCGAAATCGTTTTTATTACCTGAAATTCGCCAAACTTCTGAAAAATAAGATATATCTGTTTTTTTTTTTCGATTGCGATTTTGAAGCCCTGTTTAATCGCACATTTTCTTATTAAATAGGCGATAAATTGATTCGAATACTTCTTACGATAACCACGATATATCATTTACTTTCATAGATTAAAATCTAAAACGAGTAAAATACTGGAAAAGTTTGTATTTACAATTTATAATCGTACCACCGACATTTCTCTTTTTTCGTCTTCGTGTCTCTCTGCTTCGTGTTCCTTTTAGTTCTTCGTCTAGCTGTCTAATCCATTTTGAGGATTTAATTCACGCGAGCTGTGGAAGGAATTTGCGATGATGCCATGGACCAGGAGATGAGTTTGATAGGCAAGGGGCGTGAAAGAAGAGCCAGAAATGAGAAGCAGCGAGAGAGTGAAAAGGAGCGAAAGAGTAAAGAGCGAAAAGGGAAGCAGGATGGGGCTATAGTGGTTAAGGGCTCGAGGAAGGCTCGGCCTCATACTCAACTTCGAGGATTATAACGAGGGCGTTTCGCTGGGCTTTCTCCCTTTCCAAAAGCCTTATACTTGCGGGTTTTCGTCCTTTTTCCCTCACGCTCTCTCTTTCTCTCTCCTTCCCAACCCCTCTGTCTATCTGCCTTACCAGGTGTTTTCTCGTGCCTTTTACCACGAGCCAGGGATAGTGACGAGTTGGAGTAATGATCGTAATCGCCTCTCGTTTCATTCGGATATTACCCCTCGCGAGCCTTTCAGTTCAGCTTTGCAGAAGTCTTTATGCCGAAGGCTCGTATCATGTATGATTAATATTCAATCGCTTTCAAGATATCGTTGCTTCGATATTGATAGATTTTTTTCTTTATAAGCTCGTTTAATTTGGTTCAATCGAGCCAGGACTCGGTGAAATTGATATTTTCGTTTAGGTAACGGAGATTAAATTTTTTTATTAACGTAACTGATTCAACCAAACGCAAGCATTATATTATAGATAGCATTATAGATAACATTATAGATAGCATTAATTAAATTTTATAGTTTTTACGTTTATTAAGCAATTCGAATACATGGGTAATTTTTTGTTCTCTTTGTTCACAGTGAGTTGCTGAGCGAAGCTGAACCAAGCCGATTCGCATTAAAGTACTTGTCTTGTCTTCGAATTGAAAGGCAATCGGATCACTCAAGTCGAGACATTCTAATTTCATCATTCGTTAAGTAGATAATAATAATTTCACTTTTGTCAACTTTTCTCCATTTTTCTGTACTCGAATACCACGTATTTTCTTTATTTCGTTACATCAAGTTTTACGACCGATATTTCTGTCCAAGTTTTGCTTGATTTCGTTATACATGGAACATTTCACTCACCTAACATTTTTCGTCGGACTGTCTTCTTGGCCTTCCTTCAGGGATGAAGGCTGCAGGCTGAAGCGCCTCCGAAACTGATGACGACTCTTCATCATCTGTGATAAACCCCGTTCTGAAATAAATCATTAAATTCCCTTTTAATTTGTAAGTTGACCGATTTAAACAGATAATATAATTATATTTAATCTTTCATTGATTTCTTTTTCCGTAATATATCGATGCATAGTGAACACATTTATTTCACAATATTATCAAATCTCTGTCGTCGCTTTGTTCGCATTTGGCTTGGCTGGAAAGGATAAAAGGAAAGGAAAAATTGCCGCATGCGGTTCGATCTTGTTCTTCGCGTTTTCAACATCCCTGCGTTCGTGTTCACTGGTACGGGTGAAACTTCTTGAGTTTCCTCGGGTGAATGAGAATCTTGTCTGCAGAGGATTACGCCGATGCTCTGTACGGATTTATATACTTATATACATAACTTATATATATATATCTCCATTCTATATACTTTGTAGACTGGTAGAATTTCAAGTTTGTGCACTATAATAATGCAGTATTACCTACGACATTTCAGAAGAACACGGTATACCTCGATGAACGATAGACACGAAGCGTTCTCGATATAATTGAAAAAGTGATTACCAGAAGGATACACGTAATCACGCGGATCCGCTCAGAGGGATAACGAAGAAACTTCTGTCGAGGATTTTTACGAGCCAATATAAACGATTGGAAAGGCAGCTTGGAAAATTAATATAGATTTTTGTTCGAGCTTCGTTCGAGTCGATAAGCCGCATAATTAAACGACCAAGTGCCCATATTTCCGGATCGTTATTATTTTCTAATACGTCGAATAATTCAACGAACGTTTCAAAACGATCGATTGTGTATGAGAAACGAATGGAACGTCTGGCGTTCGAGAAAATTGAATGATATTTAACGCGTATCGAAATTCTGATTGATCGAACGAAAGGATTTTCTAAATCTCGATACGCACCATCGTTTCTATCGTCGCGTAAAAATAAATTACTTTCATAGAACGATCGGGGGAGATTGCGAATGTTTTGAAATTTTCGTCGAAACAAAACGACGGGCGAGGTTGATGGAGAAACGGAGAATGCACGAGGAGGGAAAATTGATAGTGGCGTGAAAAATAGCATTTATACAGAGCGATGACGGAGAAAAGATTTCGTGAACCTATTCGGCCCATTCACTCGTTACTATATACCCGCGAAGCTATCAGTCTTCTCGAACGAAAATTCCTTTGGTTCTCTTCGAGCCAATTTCCTTTTTCTATTTTTGTCTCATTTTTATATTTTTTCCCATCAACGTGCCCGTGTGTACGCCTGTAAATCGATCGATCAGTCATGACGAACAGAAAATTCTAATCTCGCGGCTGAAACGTCCTACAGGATCCGAGAGACTTAATTACGATTCTCGATTTTTTCAAATTGAGAACAAACAAAAAATACTCTAACGAATATACAAAAATATATAAAAACAGTTTTTAAATTAAATTTACGATAAAAATGATGTTTAATCGATTCTCAAATATCCAATAACGTTTCGTCACTTTTATTAGTCTCGTTTTTATGCGGATGTACCTCGCTATAAATTAAAATTGAATAATAAAATAAAAATAAGCAAACGAACTCTGGCAATATAATCGCAGGTCCGGCGAATTTAAAACCATTTTTCCGTGGGTGCTTCGAAATATCGATGAACTTTGGGGGATGAGACGGCACATTTGACAAAATTTGATGCTTCGGCACGGACGTTCCATCATCGTAAGCGGATGATGACGATAGGAGTAGCCACCCGGTAAACCGAGAGAGAGAGAGAAAGAATATGAACGCACAATCGAAAGGATCAAGTGAGCAGAATAGAACACCCTTTTTTACATGCGCGTGTAGTTTTCATTCGCCTACTGCGAAAATAAAAAATAATGAAATAAAAATGGATAGAACGCGTCGGTCGATGGAACAATTGAACCTTGGCCTGTGGGTGAATCCGGCAAAAAAAAAGAGAAATGGAGTAGGACAAATTTTATTCGTGACAATTTGAGGACTAACAGTGGTAAACTAATTTAGGGAAACGTTGCGTCGCACTCCGAGTGAAAAAAATATGATATTTTTTCAAACAGATTCTAACGAGTAATTATTTAGTCGAGAATTATAAGAAAGAAAATATCGTTCGAAGAAAGTATGGGATGAGGTACGACAAGTTCATGCGACCCATTTTCTCTAAGGATGCATTATGTTATACGTCACTCGCATGACACACCTCTGGGTACAAGGGAAAGATCGATGCACCTGCGATCTCTGATCCAAGATTCGACTATATATCTCTCCGTGTGATATTTTTTTGTTCGATAAGAAAGGACGACGTCTATGAGAAAAAAAGATAATCGAAGATTCTATTCTTCCGTTGCAGGAAAAATGTGCAGATTGATGCCACAACGACCGAGATTTTCAAGATGCGATGGGGAAAGGGTGAGAAAAGGGATGGACCAGCGGTGAAACATAAAAGAGAGTGAGTGAGAGCGCAAAGTGCACTTTCGAGGTAGACGTCCCAAGACGTGGTGACGCATACGTGAATAAGAAAAAGAGAACAGACAGGGAGTTTGTAAAATTTTATTTATTCCGTTCGTCCCTCACGTAAATAGTAACAACGGTGACAACATCTTTTTACCCTCCTCTGTACATCTATTTTTTGTTTTCATAATTTAATCGTTTCTTATTTTGCCCATCCATTTTAAATCTCTCGCTTTCGATATATTTTTTTAATTTTTTTTTTCTTATTTCTTCTTTCAGTCTTCATGCTCTATAAAATATTACTGCACCATAACGCTTTCAACGCATTCGCGATTTTCATATTAAACTCCATTCTCCGGAATTCAAGAAAGAAAGAAAAACGTCCCGTTCGCAACGGGTGAGAGTGAAAAAATGTAATATAGTTTTTTTTTCCTTTCTTTTCAGGATCGAGTAATAGAGATGAATATCGAGAATGTCAACCGTTATGAGGGAGGGAATTATGTCGCGCCGGAGCATGCGAGATGGGAAAAAGTTTGAATGGACTGAAAATAGATTTATCCTGAACCACAGCGAGTTTATCGGTCGTATGGATTTTCGTGGTTCATCGTTTTAACATTTTTCGAAACCCTTTCGCATCCAACGATTTTACGATCGAGAAAAAAAGGGTACGAATAATCAAAGTATTACTTTTAATTCCCTTCTTTGGGAAATTCTCGATCTTATGATTTTATTTCTAATATTCGAATCATATTTCATGTTCGCAGATTCATTCTCGACGAAAGATTCTCGTGATGAATTGTATAAGAAGGTTGGAAATGCGTGTGTCTGAGCGTCGATTAACGCGCGACGGAACGTAAACGGCGTGTTGTCAAGTACGAGGGGGAAAATTGACGATAAACGGTCCCTCAGTCCCTTGGATAAAGTATCGACGAGCAATATACGAGACAGGTAGCGATAAAAAAAAAGAAGATCCGTTTTTCTCATCCTTCGCCCACTCCCCCGGATCCTTCGTATGGCTGGTGCGAAGAGGATGAACACTGGCAAAACGTTCGACTCTTGGCGTACGGGGTAAATTTTCCATCCCTTGTTTTTCTCACTGACTTGTTCCGCCGCAGTCGCTGCTGTTCTTCGCTTTTATTCCTCGTCGCAACGTTTCCAGGAACGAAGCCCCAATTTGCATTTTAATTGCGTCAACCTCGCCTCTCCCCTCGCGCTAACGGACCCTCCTCTATTTCGTTCCTACAGTCGCACGTTCAACATCGGCCTCTGTACTCCTCTCCCTTTTTTTTCGTTGACAATGTATATTCTTCGTCCTTCAAAAAAAAAAAAGCCCCCCGTAAACTTTCCGTGAAAACGGGTCACAAATTTACTCCCCTTCCTCACATCAATATT